>VDFB02072274.1:39048411-39107637 GCA_007258455.2 Sequoia sempervirens
CTATATTTGCATACCAAGGTGTGTTAACACTAAGGGAGAACAAATGCTCATCAAGAAATGAGTCATCAATGACTTGAGTATCCCCATATGTGGTCACTAGAGAGAAAATCTGCCACAACATTTTCCTTGCTTGGCTTGTCTATGATGGTGATATCAAATTCCTGCATTAGCATCAACCACCTTGCTAATCTTCTTGTAATCAAGGGCTTATTCATAAGATATTTTATGGCTGCATGGTCTGTATGAACAAAGATTTGATATCCTGTGATATAGTGTCTAAATTTATTGAGACATAAATGACTACTAACATCTTCTTTTATGTCACTGTGTAGTTAAACTCAGCTCCTTGTAGGTTCTTGCTAACAAAGTAGATCACATTCTCTATTTCCCCCTGTTTCTTTCCTAAGACATCTCCTATATCATAATCAGATGCATCTATGTGAATATGGAAAGGGAGTTCCCAATTAGGGCCTTTGAGCATAGTAGCATGGGTTAATGCTATTTTTAGATCAGAGAATGCTTTATCACAGTCCATTGTCCATTGGAACTCAACATCTTTAGTTAAAATACTATAAAGTGGTGCTTCCATTTTACTGAAATCCTTTATGAAACACCTATAGTATCCCAGATTACCTAGGAAGCTCCTAACATCTTTTTCTTTGCAGGACTAGGAAGATTGGTAATTACCTCAATTTTGGCTGGGTCCACTTGAATTCCTTTCTGAGAGATATAATGGCCAAGGACCACTCCTTCCTGCATCATCATGAAACATTTTTCACTATTTAAGGATAGATTATGGTATTTACATCTTTGCAAAACCTTTCTTAGGCTTTCTAATGCTTCATCAAAATTAGCACCATAAGTAGTGAAATCATCCATGTAGATTTCCATACAATCATGTGAAATATCTGAGAAGATACTAATGACTACTCTTTGGAAAGTTGTAGGTGCATTTCATAGACCAAATGGAAGCACTGAATAGGCCCCCCAAGGACAGGTGAAAGTTTTCTTGTCCTAATCTTTAGGTGCAATCTATATCTGATTATAACCACTGAACCCATCTAAGAAGGAAAAATATTGCTTGCCTGCAAGTGAATCCAAAACTTGGTCTATAAAAGGAAGGGGGAAATGATCCTTTTTGGTGGAAGAGTTGAGTTCTCTATAGTCAATACAAACTCTCCATTTACCTCTCTTTTTAGGTATAATCACCAAAGTAGACACCCATTGGCTGTCTGAGATAGGGTAGATAAATCCCGCATCCAATAACTTCTATAGTTCGCCTTTGACAATCTCCCTTAATGTAGGATTGATTCTCCTTTGTGGCTGCCTTATTGGTGTTCAATCATCTCTAATGTAGATCCTATGAGTACAGAGTTTGGGATCTAATCCTTTCATGTCATGGTAATCCCATGCAAATTCATGCCGATGCTTCTTTAACAGGTTTGTTAGAGACAACTGCTGCTCCTGAGTAATCTTGCTATTAATATTTAAATGTTTCCCTTCTGAAACTTGTACTTGTGTGGTCAACTCAATCATGGTTATTTAACTGATGCTTGGAATTTTTAATTCATATGGTAACAATGTGTGAAGTATATTTGTTGCTGTAGGGAGTTCAGGTGTAGGAGAAGCTGGTAGAAGTATCTATAATGGAGATGCAGAACTAGATTCATGAGTGAATGATCCCTCATGCACTTCATAACTATTCTAAATTATATGAGATAATATTTCATCCTCTCCTGAAGCTACATAAAAGGACTTCTTCCTATCATCATGAGTTGTTCCACTGAATTGATCTCCTCGGCCTTTTCTCTAACATGTGGCCAGATAGGGTGATCCATATCATGGGATGGTTGATCAAGAGGATAAAGGGAAATATTTTCAGTGCTTCTACCATCATAAATAGTCATGTCCCCTGTCTGACATGTAATGTAGGCATCAACTGTAGCCAACCATGGCCTTCCTAAAATAATGGGATACACTCTTAATGTACGTTTAGGGGAAAGGATCATGAAATCTACTGGATATTCCCAAGAGTCTAGAATAACAACAAGGTCTTCTACAACACCATCTGGTTTGATAGTGGAACTGTGAGCAAGCTGCATGATAGTAGGAGTAGGTCTCATATTTGTAACATTCAGTTGCTACAGGGTATCATTAGTCATCACATTAATAGCTGCTCCTAAATCTATTAGAGCATTCTTTACTTGAATCCCATTTATGATGACTTCAACTATAGGACTACCTGGGTCAGTGTACTTAGGAGCAATCACTTTCTCAAGCATGATATCTGCCAACTTCCCTACCGCATGAACGGTGGTGGTATCCTTCTTTTTCCTCCTTGGATTTTTGAGACTGCTTCCTTAATTTCCTTTCCATATATGGGAACATATTTTATAGCTTGGAAAAAATGTATCTTGACACATATGTGTTTTAACTGATCCATAATATCAAAGGTTGTTTCTTTCTTTAGCTTAACAACTTCTAACCTTTGAGGAAATGGTGGGTCTGGATCAGACTGCTGAACTGGTTTAGGATTGGTAGGCACACTTGATTGAGTAGGTGTATTAGATAAACTTTGTGGCTCCTCATCTTCCACAGGAAGCTCAGTTGTAATAGGAGTGGAAGGAGATGGCAAAGTGGTTCTTGAACACAGATGAATATCACTCACACTCACAACATATACATGAAATTGATTGGGATCTACAGAATAGATTGGTTGCTGCTGTGGTTTGTTATTTGGGTTAGGTGTGGGTTGAGCTAGTAACTGAGTAGGTCTAGGTGTGCATTATGGCAAGTTTTTGAGTTAGGAGGAGGCATTATGGTAGGCTGTTGAGGTTGTGGAGGTGGCTGCATGTAGCTAGTTGCCTGGTTTGGCCATTGCCATCCTCCCCTCCATTGGGATGTCTATTGCCAGTTTCCTTGAGGTTGCTTCCAATTCCCCCGGGGTTGTTGCCACCGAGGTGGAGCGTTTTGGTAGTTAGGCCAAGCATTAGGAGGATTTTTCTAAGGCTGAGGTGGATAGCCTCCAAAGTTTGATGGATATGGGGGTTGCCATTGATTACCAGATGCATAAGAATTCAAATAAGGTCCACTAAAAGATAATGGGTCTGATGGCATACCTTGTCTTGGAGCCCATGGCCTTCTTTGTGCAATATAGAAAAAAATGATCATCATCACCCTCAATTGGCTTGAATTCAAGTGGAATGTGCTTGTTGGAAATGTTGGCTACCATTTTACATCTATAGTCCTTCTTTTTCCTGCAATGAGGACAATATTTTGCCAACATTTCCTCTGCCTCCTCATGTTTCTTCTTTGCTTGAAGTGTTTCTAGTTGGGTGGCTATATTGTTTATGATATCCTGTTTGAAATCTAACAACAAATGAGTAATTTCCATCCTTGAAACTCCATTGTTGGAGGATTTACCCATAGAATATTGGTATCCTCTTCCCTTCTTGATAGCTTCCCTGGAGTAATTCTGACATATATTATTAATATCATCCCAATGAACTTGGGTGATATCTCCTCCCCCTATCAAGTCAAGAGCATTAGTGCAATTTTCATTGACCCCACCGAGGAAGAGAAACTTTTGAGACTCTTCATTGAGTGCATGATGTGGGGATTTCTATAGAAAAAATAGGAACCTTGAAACATAGTCCTCCAAACTCTCATCCTCCTTTTGCTGCATCCTGAAGATATCATCTCCTCTCATATCACTGCCTTTACAATACTCTTTATACTTCTCAATAAACTTTTCTTTCATATCAACCCAAGTATAGACAATATTCCTACCAAAGCCCATAAACCATATTAATGCAACATCCTTCAAAGTAGTAGGAAAAAATTCAAGCCTATGAGCATCAGTAGTGTAGTCATAGCTTATGCAAAGGATATCAAATTCAAACAAGAAGGTGTCTAGGTCCTCTGTTACAAGCCCATAAAACTTAGGGAGAACTAAAGCATGAATGTTCTTGAGGTTATCAACTTCATTTTGGTCAGTGATAGGGAAAGGAAAAGTTGGACGGTTAGGTCTATTTTAGCCATCCATTTGTGCTTGATGGATTATCAAAGAAAATGGATTATCAATCTGGTTCTAGTGAGCTTGCTCTTCAGAGGAAGTTTCAGAACTAGTCAAATTGGTAAATTTGTCAGAAAAAGGGTTTGTCTCTTCTTCTTCTTTGCCTCTTGACAAATTTTGAAACTCAACTAGCTGGTTATTAGGGTTAGGGTTATTAGGAATAAATCTCCCTAGAGCATCTCTTCTCTTGCCCCTATGCATGCGATATTACTCAGTATCGACCAAATCACACAAAGAATTGGTGAAAGAATAGCGGATCATTACTTTATTCAAATGAAGAGTATGCTAAAACAAACTTCAAAGATAACAAAAATAGGAAAGAATCTGGGAATGAATCCAAAGAACTTCCTAGTTTGACACCATCCCTGAAAACGGTGCCAAAAATGTTGGCCTCCTCTAATTGTTCAATAACTAAGCCCTTAAATCTATTACTCAGAGACTGGATATTTGTACTAAGTATCTATCTTTCTCATTATGAAGGTTCATTTCATTATCAACCCAGGGATGTAAACTTGAAATGGGTTAGCATTGTATGTGCACTAGGACTCAATTGTAGTCATCGTTATCCTATAACTAGAAAGGAAATGGTGCTGAAAGTAAATTGCTTGAAAGGAAATAACATAAAAACTAAGCATAAACCAAAAACTAAACTAAACTAAAATGCATGATAGAAATAGAAATCTTAGCAAACAGACAGGAAGCTACTCTATCTGCCTTGGCTACAGGAACAAACACAGAATGAAATTCCAGTGTCTGTAGGAACAAACAGTTGCTAAAACTGTAACTATTTGCTGAAAAAAAGCAATGACTGAACTGAATGGATGGAATTCTCACCAAGTGGGCCCCCTTGGGTGAGTTTCCCTTGAAACTAACTTAGATGCAACAAATCAAAGTATCATTTTATTCATTGAAAACATGATTACATAGTAGTAGCAACATAACTATATTTCTTGAAAATGCAAGTACAATATCAAAAGATTCAACCTTTTGAAAAGGAGCATTTGATTATTATTTATAGAAAGAAAGCTTCTAACTAACTTAACTAACAAGGTAGTAGAATCCAATAGATTAGGAGGATTCCATTTATTGAAAGCATGAAAAGAGGAAGGGGGTTATGCATGAGAAGGATTTGGTCAAACCAGTCTTGCCTCAATGCAGATTTAGCATAACAACACCTCCTATATATACTCAACTAATAGAAAAGGTAATTAAAAGTTAAATTTCACATGAGATGGAAGTTTCCAACTGCAAACTTCATTAATTTCCATCTCCTTTTGACTTCCTCAACAACCGGGTAGCTTGGCATGAACTTCTTCCACCTTGCAAGCTCAATTTATATTTGCATCTTTATCTGAACCTGCATTATGAAATTAGCATGCAGAAAGCAATTGTATATACATAATCACCTTAGAATAACATTCATTCAATCACATGCAAAATTAATATAAATATATCACATAGTAGGTTAATATCATTAAAGGTTATAGGAATAAGTTCATGTCTAAGGTTCATAAGCTCAGGTAAATAACATAGAAAGTATTGGTAAATAGGTACTAAAACCCATAGTAACACTAACAAACATATGATAAAACCTAAAAAAAATGAGCCATTATTTGGACTCATCATACCTCTTGAGACTATTCCATAGAAGCTTAGGTGGACAAGCCCTTGATTGGCTTACACATCTCCCTCATGACACAATCACCAAATTTTATGAGCTAGCCACAAAATTTGTTACACATTTCTCCTCCAATATTGAACATGACATCACCATGATGAACCTTTGTAACACAAATCAAAAGAGTGGTAAAATACTTGCCTCTTTCTTTCAAATATGGAGACATCTTTCTAGTCTCTTTGCATGACCCATACTCGAAAAAAACTCAACTATATTTTTCCAAAACTTGAATTTAAAAAAGGGATTCCATTTACAAATGCAATGTACTCAATACTTTGATGAAATCATAGAAAAAGGAGTTTCCATAGAAAAAAGTTATAGCCAAAGGACTACTCAAGATCTATAAAGAGAGTAAAGACAACAATAAATCTAATGATAAATCCCATTTTTGGAACAAAAATAAGAATGTAGTCAATGATGGTGTAACTAATTTCAAGCATGTCAAAAATATCCAAATAATTCAACCATCATCATTTTAAAACAATCAAGGTACCCCAAAACAATGTGGTCATCCCCAAAGGTCAACCTAAATGATATACTCAACAAGAATACACTCCCTTAGGCGAACCTATTGAATCCGTCCTCTAAAACCTAGTCCAAGCAAATGTGATCCAACTTCCAGCTATCAAACCACTTGGTCTAGATGTACCTAAACCCTCTTGGTATAAAGAACATGAATTTTTTGACTATCATCGAGTCCATGGTCATAAAACATCTTCTTTCGTGAGAATTAAAAAATTCCATCCAAGATCTCATCAATAAAGGAGAAATCACCACCAAAGGCCAAAAGTCACCTAACGAACAACTGGGTATATACAAGCAACGGTTCCCTCAACACAATGATGAAAAAGCTTCCACATCTTATAACATGACTCCCTATACCTACAACAATAATATCTCATATGATTCCATTATCGATCACATTGAACAAAGTCTTTCCCCAGTAGCCATTGTAACTATCAAAACACCTAATTGTGCCATCACTACTCATCATGGTCAAGTCACCATACAAGGAGCCTCATCCTCCTCCCCATCTACAAATGCATATAAAATCCTCAACCACTTAGGAAAAAATCTAGCACAAATATCTATCCTTGAGCTACTTAAAACATACCCCATCCATAAAGAGCTTCTTGAGAAATCCCTTCAAGAAATGTGTTTCCCTAATAACACTAATCTTGACCAATTTCAATCCATAATAGGGAAATTATACTCCCCACAACCCCTCACATTTACTACTAAATACTTTCCTTCCATCAATCCATCTCACAATAATTCATTCTACTTTCAATCCCATATCCATAAAACCTTAATTAATCATGTTCTAGTAGATGGTGGATATGAGAATTAATCTTTGTAGCTTGAATCTAATAAAATAATTTGGATCTTCCAATGAAGCTATTGATCCTCAAATGAATATTAGTATCAAGACATATGATGAAGCTGAACATGAATCCAAAGGTTCCATAAAGCTACCCATCCAAGTTGGACCAACTACAATATAAACTACTTGGTAAATTCTAGACCTTGATCTCACATAAAACATCATTCTTGGCCACCCATGGATCCATCACATGCAAGCTATCCCATCCACATACCATCAATGCATCAAGTTCCCACATAAAAAAACTGAAGTGATTGCCCTTGCTAATCAAAATATGTTTCAATATTATAAATTATTGGAAAGCAGTCATGGATTTTTGCAGCATTTCCCAACTAGTACTATAACATCTTCATCCTCATACATTTATCCTTCATTGTTACCCACCTCTCCCACTATCTCTAAGATCAAGGATAAACTCAAAGACATTGGAATTGGAGACTATGAACTACATTCTTTTCACATCAAACATCAAGGGTTAGGGTATGAACCACCTAATATTGTGCCTACTAATCCTAATTATAATCCCACTAAATTTGTTCAAGCATCCTTTGATATTAATAGTATTGATAAGGATACCCACAAAGATTTTGTCAAATATATTGTTGACCTCTTTCAAGAGTCACATATCCTTTCCATCTCATCCAACTCATTCACTTCCACTCATTGCCTAGATATGGATCAAAAAGTGCTACCTATTAATGATACATCTCATATCAACAAGTATATCAATAAAAATAAAAAAATAAAAAAAAGACTATCAATTGGAGATCAAAAATCAAGAAAAAGAAAGAAAAGAAAAGAAAATTCCTCTAGTCAAAATATCAATCAAAAGCTGTTGGACTCTAAAAAAATAAAAAAAATAAAAGCAAGCAAAAGCATAAGTTTATCTCCAATCATGCTCCATCATCCACAATAATTAGGGTCATCTACAAATTTAAAAGAAATATTTCAAGAATCGATCTTGTTGATCATAAGTCTTCATCCCCACCATCTTAACACAATCCATTCACTTCACCCAATCCACCCATATCCATACATCCATCCTATCATTCCATCTCCCTTGGTGATATATCATATAAACAAAAATTTGATGGAAACCCCTTGACATGGTCTAATACAAACGTTTCCCAATCTTCTTTAGGTGTGCCACACAAAGGGCTTCGTAGTGTGCATATTAGTGCTCATACCATAGCTCCCTCCATTTGCAAGACAAGATATCACTTCTTATCACTGGAACAACATCTAGCTCCATCCATCACATAAAATCAATAAGGAAAATCACCTAATGCTTTGATCATAGCATCATCAAGTCTCATTTGGTGAAAAAATCCAAAAAAAATAGAAAACCCAAAAAATCTAAAAAAATAAAAAAATCCAAAAATAGGAAAGAGGTGAAAACCACTCTGGTGGTGCCTTAGATAAGTACTATGGAAAAAACTTGGAAACAAGCACCATGTGTAGTAGTATCTTATCCACTATCTCTTATGACACCATCTCCCCCATCATCGTCACTCTTATCCTCCTATATCATAATAACGTATCACTCATTCATCCATCCATCCATCCATCCATCCATAATAAACCTATCATGGCTTGTCTTGATCGTTCATTAACATCATCCATCATCTCATCCCTCATTACCCATCCTTCCCTGTTCTCCCCTACATTAGATGTGGAAGTTACACTTAAATCATGTCAAGGATTTTGCCTTGTATATATTTAGTATTCAAATACATTGGCCTTCAAATCTCATGTATTTGTGCTCATATTCATTCATCTTCCATCATCCCACAATAAGATATTCATCCCATAATGAAAAAAACACATCAACCATTATCCCATCATATCTCCTATTACATCCATCCCATCTCATCCCAAATCCCAATCATAATCTTGTGCTCCTTAGACTTGCATTTGAACAACATCAATCACTACATGAAAACATCAATCCTTAATGAAATCACATCACGAGCATAGTTGTTCAACATTAACAAGTCATTATATCCTTTTTCCTACCATGTTCAATCATATTTCTATCACTTCTTGGTTATCCATGAGCATTTCCAAGTTGTATCTTGTTGGAAGAATGAAGAACATCTCATTATGCATCTTCTGTGTTTTCATTTATGTCACCATGTTATATGAGTTGCAATTGCAAGTTTAAAGTTATAGCTTGATTGGTATTCAGAACCAGTATGCAAGAAGCGGGTATTATCCTCTGGTATTTTGGCCCGCAATCCTCCATTGATGAATATCATAACTTGTGGTTTTGGGAAATGGTCTCTGGATCTTAGAAGGTTGTAAATTCATAATTTCATGAGCACATATGCTCATATGGTGGGTTGGCATCGCTTTGTTGATTTTCGTTATTGGGTCTATCCTTGGTCGACCTAATCAACAGTTAAGGATGTAATGAATTAATTTTGAGTTGTGGATGTATTTGTGACCTATCTTAGGTCCATGCCGACATGTTATAATGTTCTACATGTTTGAATTTTTCTTGGAAAACTTTTGTACAAAGTTAAGGTCAACAGTTAATATTTTTGGTGAATAAAAGTTGCATCTAATTAGGCCGAACTAATTGATGCTTGTGGATGAGTTAAATATATATATTGGATAGTTTTGAGACTGAAGTATGTGGACAAGTATGCGAAGATGAATTAAGGTGAATACACATTTTCAAATATGCGAGTCTATCTACAAAAGTGTGCAAAGTCAGTTTACTGAGCAACAAAAGAACTAAATCAACACTTGTTGGGTGCAACTTCATCAGTTCATATTCTGGATGTAAGCCATTTCTATATTGCATATTTTGTAGGCAGTGATCCTTCCATTTTGGATAGTGAGTCCTGGAAGTGAGCCACTCTTTGTAATATCTTATAACCGATTATATAATTTTGTGAGCTAATCCTCATTGTGGTTTTTCCCATTTTGAGTTTTCCATGTAAAAATCTTGGTGTTCATGTGTTGTGTGCTTTTATTTTTTGCTTATGCTCTTAATCATTCTTACTATCATATGCATTGGAGTATTTGGATGGTTTATGTTCAATAAGTTTAAGAAGATACTGATTCACCCCCCCTCTCAGTATATTGGATATTCAACAATTGGTATCACAACAAGGTTCCTTAGTGAAGAAGCCTAATAGCTTGAGGAAGATCTTGAATATTGAAAAAATGGATGATAAAGAACTCCAAACAACCCTTGAAGATCTTGACAAGGCTGAAAATGAAAACGGAGAGTTGAAAGAAAATCTTGATGAGAAAAATGAATGCATCAAGAAACTAAAAGAGCAATTGAAGAAATTCAAAGAGAGACACAAAGAAGTAAGTGAGCAATTAAAACAAGCAAATGAAGAGATCATTGGATTGAAGGTGTAAGTGGAGGAAAATAAGAGAATTGAAGATTTTCTGAATACAAAGGTGCAAAACAAGAATTATGAATGTACAAGACTTGAACAAGAAGTGGTAAACCTGAGAGTGGATCTGGAAAAAGCAAGACTCTGTGAAGATAATTTCAAAACAAGCTTCACCAAGCTTGATGAGATGATTGCAGGAGAGAAACCTACTAAAGAAAAAAGTGGTTTGGGACTGGAGGCAGGTGAAATCTCAAAGGCTATGCAGACTCCAAACACAGTGGAAAAACAAAAGACTCAAGATAAAGGAAAACAAAAAAGAAATTCAAGAAGCTTTGCTAGAAGACCACCTATCAGACAACCAAATGCTCAAAGGTATCCATCTTTCAATGGTGTTTGTTTTTCATGTTATAAATTTGTCACAAGGAAACATAGTGTAGAAGTAGAATAAACTAGTATGCTAGATCCTTTATGGACAATGTTTTGCATGCAAGAAAATTGGACACAGAGCTAGTGAATGCATAACTCAGATAATGAATTGGTCTAAAGGAGGTAGAATGAATTAATATTTTGTTGGCTACTGCTATACATGTAATAAGTTTGGACACAAATCTAACCAATGAAAATAAAGGGTTAATGAAGGTCAAACATATCAAAAAAATGTTGTTTGCTACAATTGCAACAAGCCCAGAAACATCTCAAGAGTATGCCGAAGTAAAAGGGGAAAAAATATGATCTCACAAATAAGAATGAACCAATGAAGAAAATTGACAAGAATGAGGTTAAGTAAGAAATGAACAACATATGGAGGAAGAAAGATGATCCAATAATGACAATGTGTCTGTTCCCTCACCCAGTGCAAACAATTCCTCTGGCAGTCAGACCCAACATGGTTGTAGGGTAAGCATTAATATAAAATTGTTCAACCCCCCTCGATATATGATGTGTCAGATGTTGGCACAAACATATGTTGTAAGGGATGGATAAACAAAGCTTATGCAAAAGGAACAAAAAGAAAAGCTACAAGCATGATTATTTACAGAGCAAGTTAGGGGTTTTTAGTGTAGTGAAGAGGGTTTTATCATTTTTTTTAATCTACCGCATTTCATGCAAAATTAGGATAGATCATTGATCTATACAGCAAATTTGAAAGATGATTTAGCCACTTATGCATTTGAAGAAATTGGAGAGTGATTTGGAGTAATCTTGAGGCAATTTGAAGTGTGAATCGTGCAAACCCTAGTTCTGGTTTTCACGAAAGATAAAGGTATTTAACTCTTCTGTGCTATTGTGGGTTTGTGTAAATCTTCCTTTAAAATCATTAGAGCTTGGTTTGTACAAAGATGGCAACCCTTGTAGTCATAAATGTGTCAAAAATACCTAGACCTTCCTACAAGAAGTATTCTATGAAGGTATTCAAAGATGACCCTCTTGGCACCTTCTCATCAATTCCTTATGGTGTCATGCCCACTGAAGACATGAGAATGTACATTCATGTTAAAACTGAGGAATATAATCACAAAAAATTGATAGATATGTGGGAAAATTATCACTGGGGATAATTTCTTAGTAAAATGAGAGTATACTAATCTAGTTACAAAGAAGTTGGACAGGTGGAATCGATTTCCTAACTTCAGTTCCACACTTGATGACAAATATGTTAAACCTGCTCTTAGTAGAATTCATGATAAGTTTTTGTGGACTGATAGACCTCACTTAATATCTAAAGAAGTGATTAAGGAAGTTGAACCCCAGACTATTTGGATCAAACCATTAGGTTATGAAGTTACAGAGAATGAATCAAAAGGCTAAGTACAAATATTGTTAAAAATTCCAAAAGATTCCAATGAACCAAGAATGGGCACATATGCAGAAAAATTTATTGAAGTTCACATGAAGCACAAGGAGCCTGTAATGAGAAAGAATGTAGATTAAATGCTTAGAAAGGTTGGCTTCATTGCTGAAGAGATTGCACAAGGAAGATCTAAGGGAGATCAGATGACTGGAGAATCATCTCGACTGAGGAGATCTAGTAGGACTACTCCTTCAAAACCAACCTCACCCCTTGCATCAGTGAAGGTAGAACCCAATACTTCTGGTAAAGGAAAAGGACCAACTCCTTCTAGACCCTGTACAAGATTTGGGAAAAAGGAAAAAAACTCCTCTAGTGGCACCAACCAAGAGAGGTAAGAAGGAAAAGGAAACAAGAGAGAAGAACCTCAACATAACCGAAGATCAAGAGGAAGACCTTGCAACCAAGTTGGTAAGAAAGATGAAAGGGAACATGCCCTTTGGTGAAGGTGATTCACAAGAAACAAGTGTTGGTTCTAAAAGATATCATTATGTGTCATCCTTTGAAGAAGATGAAGAACAATATTTTGGTATTCATGTGCATACCAAACCAGACTTAAAGAAGGAAAAAATGTCAGTAGAAGCATCTCCAGACCAGGAAGAAAAAAAGGCCTCATTGGTAAGACCTGGTTCCCTGCTCAGATTAGAGGCACTAGTTAATAGCTTAATTCATTTTGAAGACATGTTGCAGACTACAACGAAAATTTGTGATCAAGTAGGTAAAGAGGAAAATAATACATTGATCTTAGCCATCATTTAATATGTTAATACTTTGGAAGTTAGTTGGAACTATGTTAAGTCCAATGTTCTTGAGAAATTATGGGATGCCCTGATGAAAAGAAGATTAGAGGCTATTGAGTTGGAAGAGAAGATAAGAAATAAGGATTTTGAGAAAATTAGATCCTCTTTGATCACAAATGATATGGAAACCTTGAAGAAGGAATGTTCAAAAATATTTTGGATGAAGAAAATAGTAAATATCTTGATGACAAGAGATAAAAGGCAAATTAAGAAAATAAAGAAAGAAACTACAAAAGCCATCAAGGGTATGACTGAGAAACATGGCATGCTTGGTGCAGTCCCATCTATTTCTACATGAGAATGAGGAGAAAATAAATCTATAGAGGTAAAGGAAGACATTCCTCCAAAAATAAATGATACAAATATCCTTCCAGAAATGGAGAAAAAAAATGAGGAAGAAGCTGAAGTAGAGAAATTTGATGTTGTCCCTCTAGAACTTGGTGAAGAAGAAAAAGATAAAAATGAAAATGAAAGGAATGAAGAAGAAAAAGATGAAGTTGAGAAAGAAGAAGAAGAAAAAGAAGAAGAAGAAGAATAAGTAGATGAAGAAGAAAAAGTAGAGAAAGAAGAAAGAAATGGGGAATCTACTAGCAAAAATGAAGGAGAACAAAGGAAGGTTGCTGAATCACAGAGGTTCTCAAGAGAATCCTCCTTCGACGATAATGTGTTAAAAGGCTTGTTATCCAAGCAAATAAGATTCTAGCCGGTTATTCCTCCATAACTTCTCCAAATTCCCATGGTTCAAGGCAGTGTGAATTTGGAAAAATTTTCTCCCATTCACAAATTGGTGTTAGGGGATGCATTGCATGCATCCAGAAGGAAAGAGATTTTGGAAACACACCAAAAAGGGACATAGCTTATTGATGATGCCCTCAAAACTTTACAGGAGGAAACTCTTGGTACATTGATAGATTCATCTCACTCTAGTAGAAAATCTGAAACTTCTATTGGATTCCTTTAAGGAATATGCCTTTGGAATAAGTGAGAAGACCAAGCAAGAAATTGGAAAAGAAAAGGCTTATGAAACTTCATGATAAGTGTGCCCCGACACACACCAATGTTGAAAAGAGTCTAGCAATTGTGCAAGCTTGTGAATCAGAAGAAAATACTCTATTTGCTTACTGCATAAGGTGGCCAGATGCCACACAAAGCATAAAAGATCTCATGGAATCCATTGAGTCCTAGTTGATAGTTGTTTATAGTACATATAGTGCATCTAAAGATAGAGAAATTTCAACTTGGAATGCTATTACTACTCACAGAGAGAAATTATTTATTCTTCAAAAGCAAAAAGAAGAGATCATAAAAAAATTTGGTTAGTTAGGTGACCTTTTAAGAATGGAATACAATTTGGTAGCTAATGCCTTGGCCAATGCAGAAAAACTAGAAAAGATCAATCTGACTCCAAGCACTCTAGATGATGTAGAAGAAAGTCTGATGGAACTAGAATCTATGAATAGAATAGTGGTATCTGCTAAGAAGAGTTGGGAGAATGGAAAGTCAACATGGCAAGGTATTCTTAAGGAGCTTCAAAGCTCACCTTCATCTGGGTAATGTTTTTTTTGACAAACCCTATATATATGTGTATATGTTCATGTTTTTGGACCCCCCTTTGTGCTTGATGTCAAAGGGGGAGAGAGTGTCATGATGAAGAAAGGAGAAAGTGACATGAAGAGAAAAGGAGAGTGTGTTGCACATAAGAAGTTTGTACATTCCTTTGGCACATGTTGCCATCAATGAAAAAGGGGGAGATTGTTGGAAGAATGAAGAACATCTCATTATGCATCTTTTGTGTTGTCATTGATGTCACCATGTTATATGAGTTGCAACTGCAAGTTTAAAGTTCTAGCTTGATCCGGTATTTAGAACCGGTATGGAGGAAGCAAGTATTATCCTTTGGTATTTTGGTCCGCAATCCTTTGTTGATGAATATCATAACTTGTAGTTTTGGGAAATGGTCTCTAGATGTTACAAGGTTGTAAATTTAAAATTTCATGAACACATGTGCTCGTATGGTGGGTTGGCATCACTCTGTTGATTTTTGTTATTAGGTCTATCCCTGGCTGACCTAATCAACAATTAAGGATGTAATGAATTAATTTTGAGTTGTGGATGTATTTGTGACCTATCTTAGGTCCATGCCAACATGTTGTAACTTTCTACATGTTTGAATTATTTTTGGAAAAGTTTTGTAAAAAGTTAAAGCCGACAGTTAATCTTTTTGGTGAATAAAAGTTGCATCGACCGACCTAATTGATGCTTGCAGATGAGTCAGATATATATATTGGAAATTTTTGAGATTGAAGTGTGTGGATAAGTATGGGAAGATGAATCAAGGTGAATACACATTTGCAAGTATGCGGGTCTATCTATAGAAGTGTGCAAAGTCAGTTTACTGAGCATCAAAGTAACTAAATCAACCCTTGTTGTGTGCAACTTCATCAGTTCATATTTTGGCTGTAAGCCATTTCTATATTGTATCTTTTGTAGGAAGTGAGTCTTCGATTTTAGACAGTGAGTCCTAGAAGTGAGCCACTCTTTGTAATTTCTTATATCCAGTTATATCATATTGTGAGCTAATCCTCATCATAGTTTTTCCCATTTTGGGTTTTCCACGTAAAATCTTGGTGTTCATGTGTTGTGTGCTTTTATGTTTTGCTTATTCTCTTCCTCAATCTTTCTATCATATGCATTGGAGTATTTGGATGGTCTATGTTTAATAAATTTAAGAAGATACTGATTCACCCCCCCTCTCAGTATCTTGGATATTTAACAATCGATATCAAAGCAAGGTTCCTCGGCGAAGAAGCCTAACAACTTGAGAAAGATATCAAAGATTGAACAAATCAATGATAAAGAAGAACTCTAGACAGTCCTTGAAGATATTGACAAGTCTGAAAATGAAAACAAAGAGTTAAAAGAAAATCTTGACAAGGAAAATGAATGCATCAAGAAATTGAAAGAGAAATTGAAGAAATTCAAAGAGAGACACAGAGAATTAAGTGAGCAATTAAAACAAACAAATGAAGAGATCACAGGATTGAAGGTGCAAGTGGAGGAAAATAAGAGAATTGAAGATTGTCTGAATACAAAGGTGCAAAGCAAGAATTATGAATGCACAAGACTTGAACAAGAAGTGGTTAACCTGAGAGCGGATATGGAAAAAACAAGACTGTGTGAAGATAATTTCAAAACAAGCTCCACTAAGCTTGATGAGTTGATTGCAGGACAAAAACCTACTAAAGATAAAAGGTGGTTTGGGACTGGAAGCAAGTGAAAGCTCAAAGGCTATGCAGACTCCAAACATAGTGGACAATCAAAAGACTCAAGATAAAGGAAAACATTAAAGAAATTCAAGAAACTTTGCTAGAAGACTGCCTATCAGACAACCAAATGCTCAAAGGTATCCATCTTTCAATGGTGTTTGTTTTTCATGTAATAAATTTGGTCAGAAGGCAACATAGTGTAGAAGTAGAATAAACCAGTATGCTAGATCCTTTTACGGACAAAGTTTTACATGCAAGAAAATTGGACACAGAGTTAGTGAATGCATAACTCAGATGATGAATTGGTCTAAAGGAGGTAGAATGAATCAATCTTTTGTTGGCTATCACTATACATGTAATAAGTTTGGACACAAATCTAACCAATGTAGATCAAGTGTTAATGAAGGTCAAACATATTGTTATGCCTTGCATAGCCACCCAATTTTGTTCTAGAGCAGAATGGGTCCCCCTTTGTCTTTTCCCTTGGGCCTTTGGTTTTCTGCCTTAGGCATTTTTTTTCTTTGGAGTTCTATCAGAGGTGGAACTGGAACCAATACCAGACTTGGAAATTCCTTCCAGGTTTTGTTCTTGTTCCATTCCTGGTTTTGGTTCCGATTGTTCATTATCTCTGTTCTTTGTTCTTTCTCGGAGTCGGGTCCCTGTTCAATTCAGAATGTTTAAAATTTTTCAAGTTCCTCGTTCGGATCCCATCCAAGGTCTAACCCCACCTTTTCTCTCTCTACATTGGTTGTTGGTTTTTTTCTCTTGTGCCTTGGGTGTTTTCGGCCTTGCGCATCTTTTTCTTTTTGTTTTCAGCGGACTTAGAACTGGAACGGGAACTGAACCTTGAAACTTGAAAAAGTTTCTGGTTCGGGTTTCGTTTCAATCCTGATTCCGCGTGTTTCATTCTTTCATTTTCCTTTTTCTTCTTTTGTTTCATCGTGGGGTTTTTCCCTCCTTTTTTCTCTTTCTTTTCCTTGTCCTTTCTTTGTCTTTTCAGATGACATCGGAGGCGGGCTCGAAACGGGATCCGAACCCGAAACTTGAAAAAGTTTCTTGTCCGAGTTTGGTTCTGGTCCCGAATCCGCTTTATCCATTTTGTCTCTTGTCCCCATCCCGACTTATTTCCGCCTCTGCCAGCTTTAAGGAGGGCGGTGTGTTTTCGGTTCAGTTTGGTTTTGCCTCAGTTGGAATTCGGGTTTTCCCATGAGTTCGAGATTTTTCCCCCCATCCAGATTTTCCCGGATCTCGCTCGAACTCCAGCTAAGCGCTGTTGTTCGGGGATTTTTGGTCCTCGTAGGATTCTGCGTGGACCAGATTTTCCCAATTTTTATTCTCTCTTCACGGAAATCCGTCCCGCGTGGATTTCCCCAGGATCTAATGAAATGTGAGGAAGTATGGAGAAGTAGGACTAGTTAGTAAATGATATTGCATTTTATGATTCATTTATGCTATTTTGAAGATCTCGCATGTTGTTCCTCGATTGATAGTGATCGGATTAAGTTTCTAATGGGTGTTTTCATGCTTATTCCACTGGAATCCGCCTGGCTCGAAATTCTCTGAAATTCTTCCTTAGCTTGGGTTCCGCGGGTCAGCCTAAAACCCGAACTGTTTGTATGATCATTTTGTTCGAAGATTTAACGGTACCCTACTGACATAGGATTTGTTTTAATGATGATTTTGATTAATTAACTTCTGTTTGTGTGATCTTTACTGTGGTTTTCTTTGTTGAATGCAGGATTAAATCACATACAGGATGATATTTGTCAGGGGAGCTCAGTTGGGATGCATTCTTCAATCCAGTTGGTCATGAAAAAAATCAACTAAGGCAAAGGTCGACAAGAATTTCCTAACCTCTTTTCGACTGGTGGCTTGGATCTGTCTGCTAAGGATCCAAAGGGGGGTGTTGGAACTGCACAATTTTGATGATATTACATATTGTCCATACTCGCAAAGTTTCCAGAAAAGTCCCACCGTGAGCATATTTTCCCCATATCTGGCCCTGTTGCACTATATATTCCATCAAGTTTGGATAGTCCACATTACAGGTCATCTCACCATGAGATCATCAAAGTCTCCCCGACTTATAATGCATTTTTCTAAGTATGCATCTCTGTTGCCTATCAGCAAGACCTCAGGGATGTCACGGCGAATGGAGTTCACCTGCAGTTGCACATCAGCAAGACAAGGGTCATCGTCCCGGCGACATGGAGTTTCCTTTCAGCATGAGGGGTTTCCTTCGGAGAAAGGTCTCGGCGAGATCTTCGTGTCTCACCGACCGGCAGTGAAGGAATACACTATAGACAAAATGTTTTCTCTATGTCGGGATGTCTTAGCGAATCCGAGAAGTCTCACCGACTAAAGCACAACAAGCAAACACTTCGGTGGGAGTCATCTTCTTCGGCATGTGGTCTTGGTGAAGTCTCTTGGTCTTGCTGACTAACGGTGAAGGCTGCCCATCGCGAAGAGATCTGTTCATCGATATGAGGTCTCACCGATCAAAATAAGTCTTAGTGAAATAAAGAGGCATCAGCGTAGTAGTTGGAGCTCGCTAAGAAGTCTCGGCGACTCAGATTGGTCACACCAAAGCAAAAGGGACCCCACTGGAAGAAATGAAGGACTCGGCAAGAAGAAAGGAGTTCGGGATAAGGTCTCCCCGAGGCATTATAGTCTCCCTGACATCAGAGAGGAGCTCGCTCAAGGAATCTGGCATCATCGTGACTCTTGCTGACAGAATAAGCTTGGCGAGAGAAGAAGACCTCGATATAAGGTCTCGACAAAGAGGAAAGGTCTCGTCGACGTGAAGTAATATCGGCATAATCTCTTGCCGATTCAACAGGGTCTGGCCAAAATGAAATAAGGTCGCCGGAGGATAGATGGCTTAGTGTAATGTCTCACCGACTAATGAAGGTCACGCTGAAACAAAGGAAATTGGGGAGACTCTAGAAGAATAAAGGGCACTTGGCGAAATGTCTGGGCAACTCCAAGGTGTCTCACTGACATGCGATACTGTTCAGACCACTTTTGACCGCTTGAAAGGCTCGTGTGGCATGTGATCATCTAATGAAGGAGCCAAAAGACTGACTCATCGGTCCCTTTGACCAATTGACTACTCTTGCGAGGGAAGACAGACATAAAGCAAGCAAGGTGGATTCTTTCTGAGATCACTGGGGGATGACTCTGTTCAGATGAAATGTTCAAATTTGCAAGGAGGCTCGTCGGTGCTTCTAGAAGACGGTCAATGAACAAAGAAGTCCAAAACAGAAAGGGAGCCGAAGGAAAGGAGAAACTATGACTCAGAGGGACAATTGTGGCGACTATTGGCAAGGAGGTAGATCAATATTAATGAAGATATTCTGAGCATTCAAGGCAACCCCAACAGAGTTTGAAGGTGGACACAAAGACATGAAAGTTAATGCTGCAGCTGCCAAAAAGATCTAAAAAGGTTTCTCCTGAGGGTAGAAATTATTCATAAGCACGAACAATAGGGCTCTGCTTTGAATGCAGTTTTGACTTTCCTTAGAAAGATCTGAGGGCCGACTCTCCTACAGTCTGCAGATATTTTGTATATTAGGTCACCTGAGATTGTGGGCTGTTATATGAAGCATACTTTGGTCACTAGGAGAGAAGTGGTTTAGATATTTTCACGTTTTCTAATCAGGGGATTTTATCCTCAATTCGTTGTTTCATGCTTGTTGTTAATAAAAGTTGTGGAAAGTTTTGAAAACAAGGTGCCAAGTAAGAAATCCTTCATCAGCTCCCTTGAATCTGTCACAAATCATTAAAATCATCTCCTCTTCTAGTAGTGTATTTGTCCTAAGATGACAGTGTTGTAAGATTTGAGTGAAAAATCTGACTTCCAAGTGCTGTTATGAGGTCCATTGTAGTTTTCAACCCAGATCAGATATTAAACATCTGACATATTGAAAAGAAAAAGAGAATTAAATGAAATATCTGAAACTTCAAAAGAAAAAAGAAAATAATTGTCAAAAGAAAAGAGGATTCAATATGAATGGGTGATTCCAGTATCTCTACCGGGGCTATGGACACCTGACTGGCAGTAGAGCAATGCTGTGAGTGAGCTAGAGGTATCTCCGTCGGGGCTATGGACACCTAACTGGCAGCAAAGCAATGCCCAGAATATCATTGCACGAAGGAAATCAACTCATGTAGTTCAAATCTTGCACATTATTATTCAAAAGATGAAGAAAATTTATGAAAGAATGATGCACAATCAAGCACAAATATTGATTCAGGGGGTAGCCATTGATTGACTTACATTTGAGATTCTAGCTCTACCTTGTTTTGTTATAATTGATCCAACTTGAGTGGTGATGTTCATGAACCAGGAGTTCTAGGTAGTTGAATCCTTCAGATTCATGAAAATGGTTAAACCATTTTCCTAGCCGAGTCACCATTTGTTATGCCTTGCATAGCCACCCCATTTTGTTCTGGAGCAGAATGGGTCCCCCTTTGTCTTTTCCCTTGGGGCTTTGGTTTTCTGCCTTAGGCATTTTTTTTTTGGAGTTCTATTGGAGGCGAAACTGGAACCAATACCGGACTTGGAAATTCCTTCCAAGTTTTGTTCTTGTTCCGTTCTTGGTTCCGGTTCTGAACGTTATTTATCTCCGTTCTTTGTTCTTTCTCAGAGTTGGGTCCCAGTCTGATTCAGAATGTTTAAACTTTTTCAAGTTCCTTGTTCGGATCCCATCCCAGGTCCGACCCCACCTTTTCTCTCTCTTCGTTGGTTGTTGGTTTTTGTCTCTTGTGCCTTGGGTGTTTTCGGCCTTGCACATATTTTTCTTTTTGTTTCCAGTGGACTCAGAACCAGAACGGGAACCGAACCTTGAAACTTGAAAAAGTTTCTGGTTCGGGTTTCATTCTGATCCCAATTCTGCATGTTTCATTCTTTCATTTTCCTTTTTCTTTTTTGTTTCATCGTGGGGTTTTTCCCTCCTTTTTTCTCTTTCTTTTCCTTGTCCTTTCTTTGTCTTTTTGGATGACGTCAGAGGCGGGCCTGAAACGGGATCCAAACCCGAAACATGAAAAAGTTTCTTGTCCAGGTTTAGTTTCGGTCTCGATTCTGCTTTATCCATTTTGTCTCTCATCCCCATCCTGACTTATTTCTGCCTCCGCCAGCTTTAAGGAGGGCGGTGTGTTTTTGGTTCAGTTTGGTTCTGCCTCAGTTGGAATTCGGGTTTTCTCCTGAGTTCATGATTTTTCCCCCCATCTGGATTTTCTTGAATCTCGCTCGAACTCCGGCTAAGCATTGTTGTTCGGGGATTTTTGGTCCTCGCGGGATTCCGCGTGGGCCGGATTTTCCCAATTTTTTTTCTCTCTTCGCGGAAATCCATCTTGCACGGATTTCCCCAGGATCTAATGGAATGTGAGGAAGTATGGAGAAGTAGGACTGGTTAGTAAATGATAATGCATTTTATGATTCATATATGCTATTTTGAAGATCTCACATGTTGTTCCTCGATTGATAGTGATCGGATTAAGTTTCTAATGGGTGCTTTCATGCTTATTGCGCTGGAATTCACATGGCTCAGAATTCTCTGAAATTCCTCCCTGGCTTGGGTTCCATGGGTCGGCCTAAAACCTGAACTATTTGTATGATCATTTTGTTTGAAGATATAACGGTACCCTACTAACATAGGATTCGTTTTAATGATGATTTTGATTAATTAATTTCTGTTTGTGTGATCTTTACTATGGTTTTCTTTGTTGAATGCAGGATTAAATCACATACATGATGATATTTGTCAGGGAAGCTCAGTTGGGATGCATTCTTCAATCCAATTGGTCATGAAGAAAATCAGCTAAGGCAAAGGTCGACAAGACTTTCCAAACCTCTTGCCGGCTGGTGGATTGGATATGTCTACTAAGGATCCAAAGGGGGGTATTGGAACTGCATAATTTTGATGATATTACATATTGTCCATACTCGCAAAGTTTCCAGAAAAGTCCCACCGTGAGCATATTTTCCCCATATCTGGCCCTGTTGCACTATAGATTCCCACAAGTCTGGATACTCAACATTACAGGTCATCTCACCATGAGATCATCAAAGTCTCCCTGACTTATAATGCATTTTTCTAAGTATGCATCTCTGTTGCCTATCGGTAAGACCTTAGGGATGTCACGGTGACTGGAGTTCACCTGCAGTTGCACATTGGCAAGACAAGGGTCATCGTCTCGATGACATGGAGTTTCCTTTCGGAGTGAGGGGTTTCCTTCGAAGAAAGGTCTCGGTGAGATCTTCATGTCTCACCGACCGACGGTGAGGGCATACACTATCAGAAAAATGTTTTCTCTTTGTCAGGATGTCTCAGCGAATCCGAGAAGTCTCACCGACTAAAGCACAACAAGCAAACACTTTGGCGGGAGTCATCTTCTTCGACATGTGGTCTTGGAAAAGTCTCTTAGTCTTGTCGACTAACGGTGAAGGCTGCCCATCGTGGAGAGATCTGTTCATTGATATGAGGTCTCACTGATCAGAAGAAGTCTCAGCAAAATAAAGAGGCATCGGCATAGTAGTTGGAGCTCGCTAAGATGTCTTGGCGACTCAGAATGGTCACATCGAAGCAAAAGGGACCCCACTGGAAGAAATGAAGGACTCGACAAGAAGAAAGGAGTTCAGGATAAGGTCTCCCCGAGGCATTATCGTCTCCCCGACATCAGAGAGGAGCTCGCCCGAGGAATCTGGCATCGCTGTGACTCTTGCCGACATAATAATCTCGGCGAGAGAAGAAGACCTCGATATAAGGTCTCAACGAAGAGGAAAGGTCTCGCCGATGTGAAGTAATATCGGCATAATCTCTTGCCAATTCAATAGGGTCTGGTCGAAATGAAACAAGGTCGCCAAAGGATAGATGGCTCAGTGTAATGTGTCACCGACTAATGAAGGTCACGCCGAAACAAAGGAAATTGAGGAGACTCCAGAAGAATAAAAGGCACTTGGTGAAATGTCTGGGAAACTCCAAGGTGTCTCACCGACATGCGATACTATTTGGACCAATTTTGACCGCCTAAAAGGCTTGTGTGGCATGTGATCATCCAATGAAGGATCCAAAAGACTGACTCATCGGTCCCTTTGACTGATTGAATACTCCTGCGAGGGAAGACGAACAAAAAGCGAGCAAGGTGGATTCTTTCTGAGATCACTGGGGGATGACTCTGTTTGGATGAAATGTTCAAATCTGCAAGGAGGCTCAACAGTGCTTCCAGAAGACGGTCAACAAACAGAGAAGTCCAGAACAGAAAGGGAGCCAAAGGAAAGGAGAAACTGTGACTCAGAGCGACAGCTGTGGTGACTACTGGCAAGGAGGTAGATCAATATTAATGAAGATATTTTGAGCATTCAAGGCGACCCCAACAGAGTTCGAAGGTGGACACGAAGACATGAAAGTTAATGCTTTAGCTGCCAAAAAGATCTAAAAAGGTTTCTCCTGAAGGTAGAAATTCTTCATAAGCACAGACAGCAGGGCTTCGCTTTGAATGCAGTTTTGACTTTCCTCAGAAATATTTGAGGGCTGACTCTCCTGCAGTCTGTAGATATTTTGTAAACCCTAGTGCATGGGACAACACATTCCCATTGGTACACTCTGTATAAAAGGCATTCTTGCCTCTTTGTAAAGGTTAGAACTTTTAGTGTTAGGACTTCTAGGTTAAGATAGCTAGGTTTAGAAAATTTTTGGACTGAGAACTTTTTAAAGTTAGAACTGTTAGGAGCTAGTAAGTTAATAGAAGGAGATGGAGTTGCATCTTGATTCTTAGTAATAAGAGCTTCTTTTTGTCTTCTTGGTTAGTAGTAAGGTTTTACTACAAACTGTAATGTATTTCCAAGTTCTCCTAGTGTAGATTGGAAACAATCTAGAGCCACAAATTCTCTGTACACTGGTGATTGTGCCAGTTTTGTAAATATTGCTTATCTATTTTACTATCAGTAGAAGCAATCAGAGTTTAATCTACTTCATGTTGTGTTCCTGAATGATATTTGTCTTAATTGATCATTTGATTTGTGAAGTCTTCAAGGAATGAAATGTTATTTTTGTTTTATTTAAATGGTAATTAAAATTTGTTATGTGAATTAGCACTGTGATGAAAGAGGCTGCGTGTCAATCACTAGCTTACTTTGTTCTGCAGTTTTGGTTTAGAAATTCCTTGAAGTTAACAAGTCTGGTTAAGGTTGGATGAACTATTGTTCTTTTCTGTTTCAAAACTCTAACTTATCTTTTTATATTTCTTTAAAAACCCCTGTTAGAGTAGGTTTTATTTCATGCTTGATCTTAGAACAATCCAGAAGCTTATACCAGCAGGCCCCTTGAATATTACTGTTGCATTGACCACCGAGTAACATCAGCACAGTTGAGACCCAACTAAAAAGATCTTGGGAGTTAAGGCATCCATGTGTTGCCTTTCTCTTTCAGGAGAAGCATAGTACCAATATTCTTCTTGCATTGTTGTGGTGTGAAAATCGCCATCAACAGGAACTGGCGCTAGAAGGAGGGCCTAAAAAGGGAAAACTAGATAAAATAGGGTCATCCTCCTCAAAAAAGCCCCACAGAGTTCTTCGATCAACTAGGAATCCATCATCTTTCATAGAACTCAAGACCCCAACAAGACACAAGAATCATAAGGCTGGGGCAACCATTATTCCACCCTTATCAGCTCTACTCACTCCACTAGGATTTTCACCAATACCCCAGTGGATACCCATTAATCCAACATCCAATTCATCTGAATTGTCATCACAACTAATTGAGTCCATACAACAGTTGGCTCAACCACCCCCACCAATGACATTCTTTCAAAATAATCCCTCTCCATTGGGGACTAATCTAGGAGGTTTTCACGATATGCCCAAAAACCCTAAGAATTTTTTCCCTAAGTACATCCATGGTGAATCAAGAAGTGCTGAAGAGCACATATAATCTTTCAAGGATGCTTGTACCAGAGATCAAATAGCTCACCATGAAGTTGTCTATAGATTGTTCCCTTACTCCTTAGGGGATATGACATACAATTGGTACCTTAATCTTCCTCAAGGTTCCATTCTGACATGGACACATTTGGAAAATGCCTTCATTAACCAATTCAGGGTGTATGTGGATCCAACTCTTTTATACCATTAGTTTGCAACCATAAGAAAGGAACCAGGGGAATCTTTTCCTTTATTCAACACCAGGTTCTAGCGAATGTATAGGAGGCTGCAGGACCCCTATCTAGTTATTGAAAACAATGCTATCCAAGCATATTTTAGGGTTATAGACCCCTTGCTAGGTTTGTTCCTGCAAAGGACATATCAAACACCTGATATTGATTCTCTATCCAAAGTCCATCATCTAGCTATCAAGCTGCAACAACAAATCAGTTCTGAACAAGGAGGCCTAGGAGGGGGTTTCCCTTCAATAGGATATCAGCTGCATAGCTCAACTCCTCTATACAACACTATCCCAGGGATGTCTCCTTCACATTATGGGCCTATGTCTGAGCTGCAAACCCAACCACCTGTCCCATTCTTTGCTACTATAACTTCTGATCTCTTTCAACAACCGCAGGTTCCTCCAAGTTCCCATAGTCATCCTAACCAAATTGGAACATCAAATCATGGTGGTCAGCCACCTATTGCTAAGAGTGTGGAAAGTGAGAAGACAATTCAACTTACGAACGAGGTAGAGACCTTGAAGAAAATGTTGTCTCAAGTTACCAATGACATGGCTCAACTTCGGTTGAACCCTTCCCAAAACCAAGGTAATTACCCCAATCAAAACAACAACAATCAGGGTACTTATCAGAATAACAACTACAACCAAAGAGGTTATGAAAGCCAAAATAGAGGGTACAAACAAAGAACAAATAACAACAGGCAATGGAATACAGGGCCTAATAATGGTGGAGTTCCTCATAATTATCAAGTTAATGAGGAGAGGGCACATGTTACAAATGTGGCTGACCTCAACTTCATGACCAATTGGTGCAGGCTGCATGATACTGCCACCCATTCTGAGGTAAACTACCCTCAGATGGAGAAAGTTGTCAAGATGGCACACGAAGAAGCTCACACCTTCCAGGGGAATTCAAACAAAGGAGGTGATTCGGTAGAAACAATAATGACTTATGACCTTTTTGAAGAGGAATCTTCATTCCCAAGGCAAGAAGAGAATGAACCAGAGGAGGATTCATATGATGCCCAAGCTTTTCAGACGAAGGGAGGACACTTCCTGAGAAATCAAAGTAAGGGTCCATTCACTACATTAGCACCTCCTAATCACATGGTGCCTCCAAATCAGAGTGCTAATAATAATCCTCCTCCACCAAAAGGCCCGCCTGACCTCCATAACAAGGGTAATTCTTTTGCTATTTTCAAAAGTAATTCAAGTTATAATACAAAATTTGACATTGTTTCTGAGATGTAGAAACATAAAACTTCTTTGTCATATTTTGACATTTTAAAGTGGTGCCCTGCCCAAAGGGAAATTGTGCTAAAAGCCTTGGAGCAAGCTGACAAGTCGAAAGGAAAGAACAAGGTGGCACCTACTGGGGACGTGAATGCAGCCTTATAATAAACAAGGTAGGTACTCCACCTTTCCTTTTAAGTTTAAGATTTTTGGGAAAGAACCTACATAACTGTTTATTAGACTCGGGGGCTTCAGGAAATGTCATGTCATTTTCCATATGCAAGAAGTTAGGATTAAACCCCATTCAAACCAATAAGAAGGTCATTCAACTTGAAAAAACAAAGGTTAATGTAGTAGGGGAATTAAGAAACATACACGTTCAAGTAGGATCAGATCCTAGGATCCTAACCAACATAGATATTCAAGTGGCAGATATTCCCGAGACCTATGGTATGCTGCTAAGCCAAGATTTGATGAAAAATTTAGGGGGATATCTTTCCCTTGACTTTTCACATATGTGGCTGTCATGGAAAGGGATTCCTAATCAGATTAAGATTGAAAGTGAGCCTCGCCTCAAGCATATCATCACTGAGTATGATTGTCCCAATGAGGTGGCTTACTTTGAGACTGAGATGGGGGTTTATAAAAGAGAAGAAATTCTAACCTTCTCGGTTCTCCATTCTAAAGACATGTTAATGCAGAAACTCCCTGACTCCATGATTAATGAAAATCAACAGACCTTGATTAGAAAGCTGCAACAAGACCAATTGGTCTTAGGGGAAAATAAAGGTCTGTAAAGTCTCCTGCTCCCTAACTAGTACAAGGTACATTATCAAAGTCATTCTAAATTGACTTGTCAGCCTTGCAGGGACATTTTAAATCATGTTTCCCAAGCTGAGGAAGCTGGCACAAGTCACTCTGAGACCATTGCAGACTGCTTCTCATTTGAGGCCAAGGAAGCAACCATGTTGACCAGGGATATAATACTCTCAAAAGAAATCCCTTCTCAGATCAAACCTACTCTAGACACATGCCCAAATTAGTATACTGATGAGGAGCAACCCCAAGGTTTGTTTATCACCCCTTCACTTACAAATGAAACAAAACCCAAGGGGTTAACCAAAGACACTAGTGACTGTCAGAAGGATAGCCACAAGTCAGATGATACAATTAGGCAGGAACTGCAAAGTATACATAAAGAACCTATAAAGAATCCTTTCCTTATGTTTGATGCAAAAGATCGAGGAGCCCCACCTCTGGTTAATCCTATCCAAATACCCACAAAAAATACAAAAGGATTAACCCCTGCTTATGATTAGTTGTGGACCCTTACATTTGATGGATCCAAGTCTAAGACAGGCAGTGGTGTTGGAATTGTACTAACCAGCCCTCAAGGGAAAACCTTCTTTGCTTCTTATAGGTTGCAATTTGGATGCACAAAAAACATGGTAGAATATGAAGCTCTGGCATGGGGACTGATGTTTGCACACAAGAAGAAGGTCACTGCCTTGGTGGTCAAAGGAGACTCAGAGATAGTTATCAAGCAGGTGCGCAATCAATATACATGTCACAACAGAAGGCTGCCAGCTTACAGAAATCGGGTATGAAACCTGATTGAGGACTTTGATGCCTTTAGGATTAGTCTCATCCCAAGAGAAGAAAATTAGGTAGCTGATTCATTGGCTGTTGCTGCAAGCACCTTGGAACCTATGCAAGGCTCCAAGTTTAAAAGATTCTCAGTGGAACTGATGTCCACCCCAGCTGTTCCTGACAATATCAAGAATTTCTAGGTCTTTGATGATGATCGACATATTCTGGCTTTCTTAGCCAACTTAGATGTCTTTGAGGGGAAAATTATTAATGAGTCCAACAAAGATCAAGGGGATTGGAGCCCTGAGGAATGTGATACAGAAGGGGTCCTTAATTTAATGAGCAATAGAATTCCCAAGGGAATGGTGGCCTTGGAAAGGATTTTTGACTCAGACCTAAGGGCTCAAGAGAAGGCATCAATTGAGGACAAAGGAGGTGAATATGAAACAGTTAACCTGGCTGATTCTGGCCCTGAAAGGAATGTCTACATAGGGAAAGCATGCCCTAAAGCAATTAGAGAAGACATACTAAGGGCGCTTAGAAAGGATATTTCCATGATAGCTTAGGGATATGAAGACCTCCAGACATTTGACGCTTCTGTTATGACACACTATCCCCTTGAAGCTTGAGGCTAAACCCTTCCAACAGAAGTAGCGCCCTGCCAATGCCCTGATTGAGTCGTTGATTTATAAAGAAGTTCAAAAATTGCTGTCTGCAAGGATAATCTTCTTTGTGCACCATTCAACGTGGGTGGCTAACTTAGTTCCAGTCCGCAAGAAGAATGGGGAGATTAGGCTATGTGTTGACTTCAAAAACCTGAATAGGGCTTCAGAAAAGGATAACTACCCACTTCCTTCACTGGATGAGGTCTTGCAGACCATCAATGGAGCTCAGATGATGTCATTCTTGGATGGTTACTTTGGATACAACTAGGTTATGGTCGACTTTGAAGACAGGATGAAGACGACTTTCACTACAAAGTGGGGGGCGTTTGCATACAGAAGGATGCCATTCAGTCTAACAATCGCTGGAACAACTTTCCAGTGCGCCATGGACATAGCCTTCAGGGATCTAATTGGTAAGTGCATTATTGTTTACATAGACGACCTAATAGTGTTCTCCAAGGACCGATTGAACCATGCTGCTGACTTGGCCAAGGTTTTGGAATGATGCATCTAGTATGGAGTCTCATTGAATCCAAAAACATGCGTGTTTGGAGTCTCAGAGGGCAAGCTTTTGGGACATATAATTTTAGAAAAGGGTATTTCAATCGACCCATATTGAGTTGAATCCATTCTGAAGATTGCCAGGCCAGGGAGTAAGAAAGAAATGAGGTCTTTCTTAAGAAAGATCAACTTCATAAGAAAATTTATCACAGGCTTTGCAGAGATTGTAAAGCCACTAAATGAAATGATGAAGGACGCCAAGATAGAGTGGACGGATGAAGCAAAGGCCGCATTCGTGCAAGTCAAGCGGTCCATTTCAGAGGCACCCGTGCTCACCAGCCTTGACTATCTCAGACCATTTTAAGTTTACTCTTTTGCCTCTCAACACTCATGCGCAACTGTCCTAACCCAATGAGGAGAAGAGTCAGATGAGAGGCCGATTGCTTTCATGAGTTCTCCCTTCAAGAACACAGAAATCAGGTACCCACCCTTGGAGAAGCAAGCTTTTGCGCTAGTCAGAGCTGTCAAGAAGTTCCGACATTATATCCTTCGTAGCCAAATCATTGCTGTGGTTCCGGATGTAGCTGTGAAGTCTTTACTCATGCAAAGTGATTTGGGGGAAAGGAGAGGCAAATGGATGGCCATCTTGCAAGAATTCAATTTGGAGATACACCCTATGAAGCTAGTCAGGGGTATAGGCTTGTCTCAGTCCATGGAAAACATTGGCGACAACATCATCTGTCAGCAATACACGACCCAGTCTTTCTCTAACGACCCTTGGTATGCTGACACTATTTGCTTTATGCTCAATAATTGGTGTCCAGAAGGAATGAATGCTACTCAAAGGAGATCCCTAAGGCTAAAGAGTTCTCATTACATGCTCAAAGGAGGGTTGCTATACAGGAGGAATTTCGAAGGAGTATACCTGAGATGCCTTGATCATCAAGAGGCTCAACATGTGATCTTTGAGTTTCATGGGAAGCATGGCACAGGTCATTGGTCTGCAGATTCTTTGGCACACCAGATCCTACAATCTGGTTATTACTGGCCATGTGTATTCAAAGATGCTCATCAACATGTGAGGACATGTCACATTTGTCAGATTTTTGCACCAAGGGAACGCCATTCAGCCATGCCATTGTAGCCTGTCTACGAGGTGAGGCCATTTGCCCAGTGGGCATTGGATTTGATTGGAGTGATTAACCCGAACTCTTCTGCATGACATAAATTCATCTTGACTGCCACTAACTATTGCACAAGATGGACAGAGGCTATACCCTGCAAGAATAACACAACTGAGGTAGTGATCAAGTTCCTCATCGAATGCATCACTACAAGATTTGGGGTACCTTTCGCTCTGGTATGTGACAATGGCTCTGCCTTCTCTTATGCTGAATTTATTTCCTGGGCATATGATCACAAGATTGTCTTGAAATATTCTTCAAATTATTATCCACAAGGCAATGGAGTTGCAGAGTCAACCAATAAGAATCTCTTAGGGGTAATTAAGAAACTGTTAGAGCATAACCCTAGAGAGTGGCATAGCCAACTCAGATTCACATTATGGGCATATAGGACTAGGATTAAGGCTGCCTTAAACACCTCACCATTCAAGCTGGTATATGGCCAAGAGCCTGTCTTTCCTATCCATCTGCAAATACCTATCCTTGAGTTCATTTAGAAATTCTACTCTAATGACATTAGGATAGAGGTCAGGTTAGCTGCTTTTTTAAAATTAGAAGAGCAGAGAGATGTGGCCTTACAACAATTCTTTAGGCATCAGGCTGTTGTCAAACGATGATTTGACAAAAGAGCCAAGATAAAGGCTTTTAGGATATCAGACCTAGTGTTGCTATGGGATAAGGCTGGTGAAAAGAAAGGCAATCACCAAAATTTTGACAAACTCTGGTTAGGCCCTTATCAAATTGGTGAGATCCTAGGGGAAAATGCTTTCAGACTGAGTGGCCTAACTGGAGAACCTGTTCCTTTTTCTGTTAATGGGCAGTTCCTTAAGCACTATTTTGAATCTTGAGGCTTGTTAATTTCTGTCATGTATATAAGTAACTCATTGTTCTTTATGTAAATAATTTATTTTGTCTCCTGTTTGTAAATAATTTGTATTTTTGTAAATACTTTTTGTGTTTCTGCTTGTCAATAATCTGCTGCTCCTTGTGTAGATAATTTACTCTTTGCTTGTAAATAGTTTGCGGCTTATTTTTTTGTTCTTTCCTTCTGTCCTTTGTGTTTCCTGTACTGTTTGGTTTTTGTGTTGTTTTGTTCTTTGGGGTTGATCTGTCCTTTCCACCTGAGACTGTGGGCTGTTATCTGAAGCATACTTTGGTCACTAGGAGAGAAGTGGTTTACATATTTTCATGTTTTTTGATTAGGTGATTTTATCCTCAATTCGTTGTTTCATGCTTGTTGTCAATAAAAGTTGTGGAAAGTTTTGAAAACAAGGTGCCAAGTAAGAAATCCTTCACCAGCTCCCTAAATCTGTCACAAATCATTAAAATCATCTCCTCTTCTAGTAGTGTATTTGTCCTAGGATGATAGCGTTGTAATATTTGAGTGAAAAATACAACTTCCAAGTGCTGTTATGAGGTCCATTGTAGTTTTCAACCTAGATCAAATATTAAACATCTGACATATTTAAAAGAAAAAGAGAATTAAATGAAATATCTGAAACTTCAAAAGAAAAAAGAAAATAATTATCAAAAGAAAAGAGGATTCAATATGAATGGGTGATTCCAGTATCTCTATCGGGGCTATGGACGCCTGACTGGCAGTAGAGCAATGCTGTGAGAGAACTAGAGGTATCTCCGTCGGGGCTATGGACGCCTGACTGGCAGCAGAGAAATGCCCAGGATGTCATTGCACGAAGGAAATCAACTCATGTAGTTCAAATATTTCCCATTATTATTCAAAAGATGAAGAAACTTTATGAAAGAATGATGCACAATCAAGCACACATTGATTCAGGGGGCAGCCATTGATTGACTTACATTTGAGATTCTAGATCTACCTTGTTTTGTTATAACTGACCCAACTAGAGTGGTGATGTTCATGAACCAGGAGTTCTAGGTAGGTGAATCCTTTAGATTCATGAAAATGGTTAAACCATTTTCCCAGCCGAGTCGCTATTTGTTATGCCTTGCATAGCCACCCAATTTTGTTCTGGAGCAGAATGGGTCCCCCTTTGTCTTTTCCCTTGGGCCTTTGGTTTTCTGCCTTAGGATTTTTTTTTTGAGTTCTCATGGAGGCGGAACTGGAACCAATACCGGATTTGGAAATTCCTTCTAGGTTCCGGTCTTGTTCCGTTCCTGGTTCCGTTCTAAACGTTCTTTATCTTTGTTCTTTGTTCTTTCTCAAGTCGGGTCCTAGTCCGATTCAGAATGTTTAAAATTTTCGTTCCTTTCGGATCCCATCCCGGGTCCGACCCGACCTTTTCTCTCTCTTCGTTGGTTGTTGGTTTTGTCTCCCCTTGGGTGTTTTCGCCTAGCATCTTTTTCTTTTTGTTTTCGGCAGACTCGGAACTAGAATGGGAACCGAACCTTGAAACTTGAAAAAGTTTTTGGTTCGGGTTTCGTTCCGATCCCAATTCCACATTTTTCAATTTTTCGTTTTCCTTTTTCTTCTTTTGTTTTGTCATGGGGCTTTTCCCTCCTTTTTTCTCTTTCTTTTCCTTGTCCTTTCTTTGTCTTTTTAGATGACATCGGAGGCGGGCCCGGAATGGGATCTGAACCTGAAACTTGAAAAAGTTTCTTGTCCAGGTTTAGTTCTGGTCTTGATTCCGCTTTATCCATTTTGTCTCTCGTCCCCATCCCAACTTATTTCCGCCTCTGCCAGCTTTAAGGAGGGTGGTGTGTTTTCGGTTCAGTTTGGTTCTGCCTCAATTGGAATTTGGGTTTTCTCCTGAGTTCATGATTTTTCCCCCCATCCGAATTTTCTCGGATCTCGCTCAAACTCTGGCTAAGCGCCGTTGTTCAGGGATTTTTGGTCCTTGCGGGATTCCGTGTGGACCGGATTTTCCCAATTTTTTTCTCTCTTCGCGAAAATCCGTCCAGTGCGGATTTCCCCGGGATCTAATGGAATGTGAGGAAGTATGGAGAAGTAGGACTGGTTAGTAAATGATAATGCATTTTATGGTTCATTTATGCTATTTTGAAGATCTCGCATGTTGTTCCTCAATTGATAGTGATCGAATTAATTTTCTAATGGGTGTTTTCATGCTTATTCCACTGGAATTTGCCTGGCTTAGAATTCTCTGAAATTCCTCCCTGGCTTGGGTTCTGCGGGTCGGCCTGAAACCCGAACTGTTTGTATGATCATTTTGTTCAAAGATTTAACAGTACCCTACTGACATAGGATTTTTTTTAATGATGATTTTGATTAATTAACTTCTATTTGTGTGATCTTTACAGTGGTTTTCTTTGTTGAATGCAGGATTAAATCACATATAGGATGATATTTGTCAGGGGAGCTCAGTTGGGATGCATTCTTCAATCCAGTTGGTCATGAAAAAAATTAGCTAAGGAAAAGGCCGACAAGACTTTCCCAACCTCTTGCCGACTGGTGGCTTGGATCTGTCTGCTAAGGAACCAAAGGGGGGTGTTGGAACTACACAATTTTGATGATATTACATATTGTCCATACTCGCAAAGTTTCTAGAATAGTCTCACCGTGAGCATATTTTCCCCATATCTAGCCCTGTTGCACCATAGATTCCATCAAGTATGGATACTCCACATTACAGGTCATCTCGCCATGAGATCATCAAAGTCTCCTCGAATTATAATGCATTTTTCTAAGTATGCGTCTCTGTTGCCTATCGGCAAGACCTCAGGGATGTCACGACGACTGGAGTTCACCTGCAGTTGCACATCAGCAAGACAAGGGTCATCGTCCTGGCGACATGGAGTTTCCTTTCGGCATGAGAGGTTTCCTTTAGAGAAAGGTCTCGGCGAGATCTTCGTGTCTCACCGACCGGCGGTGAGGGCATACACTATCAGAAAAATGTTTTCTCTTCGTTAGGATGTCTCAGCGAATCCGAGAAGTCTCACCGACTATAGCATAATGAGCAAACACTTCGGCGGGAATCATCTTCGTCGGCATGTGGTCTTGGCAAAGTCTCTTGGTCTTGCCGACTAACGGTGAACGCTGCCCATCGCGGAGAGATCTGTTCATCGATATGAGGTCTCACTGATTGGAGTAAGTCTCAACAAAATAAAGAGGCATCAGCGTAGCAGTTGGAGCTCGCTATGAAGTCTCGACAACTCAGAATGGTCACATTGAAGCAAAAGGGACCCCACTGGGAGAAATAAAGGACTCGACAAGAAGAAAGGAGTTTGGGATAAGGTATCCTCGAGGCATTATAGTCTCCCCAACATCAGAAAGGAGCTCGCTCGAGTTATTTGGCATTGCTGTGACTCTTGTCGACAGAATAAGCTCAGCAAGAGAAGAAGACCTCGATATAAGGTCTCGCCGACGTGAAGTAATATCGGCATAATCTCTTGCCGATTCAACAGGGTTTGGTCGAAATGAAACAAGGTCATCGGAGGATAGATGGCTCGGTGTAATGTCTCACTGACTAATGAAGGTCATGCCAAAATGAAGGAAATCAGGGAGACTCCAGAAGAATAAAGGGCACTCGACGAAATTTCTGGGCAACTCCAAGGTGTCTTACTAACATGCGATACTGTTTGGAGCACTTTTGACCACCTGAAAGGCTCGCATGTCATGTGATCATCCAATGAAGGAGCCAAAAGACTGACTCATCGATCCCTTTGACCGATTGACTACTCCTGCGAGGGAAGACCAATAGAAAGCGAGCAAGGTGGATTCTTTCTGAGATCACTGGGGAATGACTCTGTTTGGATGAAATGTTCAAATCTACAAGGAGGCTCGACGGTGCTTCCAAAAGACAGTCAACGAACAGAGAAGTCCAGAACAGAAAGGGAGCTGAAGGAAAGGAGAAACTGTGACTCAGAGGGACAGCTGTGGCAACTACTGGCAAGGAGGTAGATCAATATTAATGAAGATATTCTGAGCATTCAAGGCGACCCAAACAGAGTTTGAAGGTGGACATGAAGACAAGAAAGTTAATGCTACAACTGCCAAAAAGATCTAAAAAGGTTTCTCTTGAGGGTAGAAATTCTTCATAAGCACGGACAACAGGGCTCCACTTTGAATGCAGTTTTGAATTTCTTTAGAAAGATCTGAGGGCCAACTCTCCTACAGTCTGTAGATATTTTGTAAACCCTAGTGCAGGGGACAACACATTCCCATTGGTACACTTTGTATAAAAGGCATTCTTGCCTGTTTGTAAAGGTTAGAACTTTTAGTGTTAGGACTTCTAGGTTAAGACAACTAGGTTTAGAAAAATTTTGGAATGAGAACTTTTTAAAGTTAGAACTGTTAGGAGCTAGTAAGTTAACAGAAGGAGATGGAGTTGCATCTTGATTCTTAGTAATAAGAGCTTCTTTTTGTCTTCTTGGTTAGTAGTAAGGTTTTAGTACAGACTGTAATGTATTTCCAAGTTCTCCTAGTTTAGATTGGAAACAATCTGGAGCCATAGATTCTCTGTACACTGGTGATTGTGCCAGTTTTGTAAATATTTCTTAGCTATTTTACTAACAGTAGAAGCAATCAGAGTTTAATCTACTTCATGTTGTGTTCCTGAATGATATTTGTCTTAATTGATCATTTGATTTGTGAAGTCTTCAAGGAATGAAATGTTATTTTTGTTTTATTTAAATGGTAATTAAAATATGTTATGTGAATTAGCACTATGAATGAAAGAGGCTGTGTGTCAATCACTAGTTTACTTTGTTCTGCAGTTTTGGTTTAGAAATTCCTTGAAGTTAACAAGTCTAGTTAAGGTTGGATGAACTATTGTTCTTTTCTGTTTCAAAACTCTAACTTATCTTTTTATATTTCTTTAAAAACCCCTGTTAGAGTAGGTTTTATTTCATGCTTGATCTTAGAACAATCCAGAAGCTCATACCAGCAGGCCCCTTGAATATTACTGTTGCATTGACCACCGAGTAACATCAGCACAGTTGAGACCCAACTACAAAGACCTTGGGGGCTAAGGAATCCATGTGTTTCCTTTCTCTTTCAGGAGAAGCAAAGTAGCAATATTCTGCTTGCATTGTTGTGGTGCCAAAATTTCCATCAACACATCAGAAAAATGTTGTTTGCTACAATTGCAACAAGCCTAGACACATCTCAAGACTATGTAAAAGTAAATGGGGAAAACAATCTAAGCCGGTAAGGAAGAATGAACCAGTGAAGAAAATTGAAAAGAATGAGGTTAAGCAAGAAATGAACAAGATATGGAGGAAGAAATCAAATCTAGTAACGATAAATGTGTCTGTTCCCTCACCTAGTGCAAACAATTCCTCTGGCAATTAGACCCAGCATGTTCGTAGGGGGAGCATTAATATAAAATTGTTCAATCCCCTTGGATATCTGATGTGTCAGGTGTTGGCATTAAGATATGTTGTAAGGGATGGATAAATAAAGCTTATGCAAAAGGAACTGAAAGAAAAGCTACATGCATGATTATTTGCAGAGCAAGTTAGGGTTTTTCAGTGTAGTGAAGAGGGTTTTATCATCATTTTGAAATGTACTGCATTTTATGAAAAATTAGGGCAGCTCGTTGATCTATAAAGAAAATTTGAAAGATGATTTGGTCACTTATACATTTGAAGAAATTGGAGAGAAATTTGGAGCAGTCTTGAGGTGATTTGAAGTGTGAATCGCACAAACCCTAGTTCTAGTTTTCGCAAAAGAAAAAAGGTATTTAACTCTTCTATGCTATTGTGGGTTTGTTTAAATCTTCTTTTGAAATCATTAGAGCTTGGTTTGTGAAAAGATGGAAAATCTTGTAGTCATAAACGTGTCAAAAAGACCTAGACCTTCCTACAAGAAGTATTCTATGAAGGTATTTGAAGATGACACTTTGGGCACCTTCTCATCAATTCCTTACAGTGTCATGCCCACTGAAGACACGAGAATGTACATTCGTGTTAAAACTGAGGAATATAATCACAAAAAATTGATAGATATGTGGAAAAATGAGCTCATCGGGTATAATTTCTTAGTAAAAATAGAGTATGCTAATCTAGTTACAAAGAAGTTTGACTAGTGGAATCAATTTCCTAACTTTAGTTCCACGCTTGATGACAAATATGTTAAACCTGCTCTTAGCAAAATTCATGATAAGTTTATGTGGATTGATAGATCTCACTTAATATCTAAAGAAGTGATTAAGGCAGTTGAACCTCAGATTGTTTGGATCCAACCATTATGTTCTGAAGTTAAAAAGAATGAATTAGAAGGCTATGTACAAATATTGTTAAAAATCCCAAAAGATTCCAATTAACCAAGAATGGGCACATATGCAGAAAAATATATGGAAGTTCACATGAAGCACAAAGAGCATGTAATGAAAAAGAATGTAGAAAAAATGCTTAGAAAGGCTAGCTTCATTGCTGAAGAGATTGGACAAGGAAGATCTAAGGGAGAGCAGATGACTAGAGAATCATTTGGACTGAGGAGATCCAATAGGACTACTCCTTCATAACCAACCTCACCTCCTGCATCAGTGAATGTAGAACCCAATACTTCTGGTAAAGGAAAAGGCCCAACTCCTTCTGAACCCTCTACAAGATCTGGGAAAAGGAAAGAAACTCCTCTGATGGAACCAACCAAGAGAGGTAAGAAGTAAAAGGCAACAAGAGAGAAGAACCTCAACATAACCAAAAATAAAGAAGAGGAGGAAGACCTTGCAGCCAAGTTGGTAAGAAAGATGAAAGGGAACATGTCCTCTGGTGAAGGTGATTCAAAAGAAACAAGTGTTGGTTCTAAAAGATATCATTATGTTTCATCCTTTGAAGAAGATGAAGAATAGGCTTTTGGTATTCATGCGCATACCAAACCAGACTTAAAGAAGGAAAAAATGTCAATAGAAGCATCTCTGGACTAGGAAGAACAAAAGGCCTCACTGGTAAGACCTATATCCCTGCTCACATTAGAGGCACTAGTTAATAGCTTAATTCATTTTGAAGACATGCTACAACCTACAACAAAAATTTATTATCAAGTAGGTAAAGAGGACAAGAACACATTGATCTTAGCCATCATTCAATATGTTATTACTTTGGAAGTCAATTGGGACTATGCTAAGTCCAATGTTCCTAAGAAATTATGGGATGCCTTGATGAAAAGAAGACAAGAGGCTATTGAGTTGGAAGAGAAGATGAGAAATAAGGCTTTTGAGAAAATTAGATCCTCTTTGACCACAACTGATATGGAAACCTTGAAGAAGGAATGTTCAAAGATAATTTAGATGAAGAAAATATTAAATACCTTGATGACAAGAGATAAAAGGAAAATTAAGAAAATAAAGAAAGAAACTGCATAAGCCATCAAGGGTATGGCTGAGAAACATGGCATGCTTGGTGCACTCCCATCCGGTTTTGCACTAGAATCAGGAGAAAATAAATCTGTAAATGTAAAGGAAGATATTCCTAAGGAAATAAATGATACAAATATCCTTCTTGAAACAGGTGTTACAAACGATCCTCATAAAATAGAGAAACATAATGAGGAAGAAGCTAAAGGAAAGAAATTTGATGTTGTCCCTCCAAAACTTGGTGAAGGAGAAAAAGATAAAAATGAAAATGAAAGGAATGAAGAAGAAAAAGATGAAGCTAAGAAAGAAGAAGAAGAAAAAGAAGAAGAATAAAAAGAAGATGAAGAAGAAAGAGTAGATAAAGAAGAGAAAAATGGGGAATCTGCTAGCAAAAATGAATAAGAACAAAGGCAGGTTGCTGAATCACAGAGGTCCTTCAAAGAATCCTCCTCCAACGATGATGTGTTAAAAGGCTTGTTATCCAAGAAAATAAGATTCCATCCGGTTATTCTTGCAGAACTTCTCCAACTTCGCATGGTTCAAGGTAGTGCAAATTTGGACAAAATTTCTCCCATTCACAAATTGGTGTTAGGGGATGCATTACATGCATCCAGAAGGAAAGAGATTATAGAAACACACCAAAAAGGGACATAGCCAATTGATGATTCCCTCAAAATTTTACAAGGGTCACTCTCGGTACATCGATAGATTCATCTCACTCTGGTAGAAAATCTAAAACTTCTATTGGATTCCTTTAAGGAATATGCCTCCAGACTAAGTGAGAAGACCAAGCAAGAAATTGAGGAGAAATTGGAAGAGAAAAGGCTTACAAAACTTCATGATAAGTGTACCCTGGCACACACCAATGTTGAAAAGATTCTAGCAATTGTGCAAGCTTGTGATTCCGAGCAAATACTGTATTTGCTTACTGCATAAGGTGGCCAGATGCCACACAGAGCATAAAAGATCTCATTGAATCCATTGAGTCTCAGTTGACAGCTGTTTCCAATACATACAATGCATCTAAAGATAAAGATAGGTCAACTTGGAATGCTATTATTGCTCACAGAGAAAAAATATTTATTCTTTAGAAGCAGAAAGAAGACATCATCAAAAAATTTGGTTAGTTAGTGGTGTAGGAGCACCTTGTGCATTTTATGTCTCAATCAAGCAATCATGTAAATTTGAATCTTCAGTCATTTAATACATGTAAAATGGTAATGTGTGGACCCATTCAAATGTATTTGAGTCTCTAATAGGTCTCTAGGTGGTCAGAGAAGTCAAATTGCAAAAAATGTCATTTTTGTTGCAAAAGTTAGGAAGATGAATAGTCATTTCGCAAAAGGTAGTTAGTGGGACAGTTGAAGATGAAAGGGGAGGTATTATAATTGATGTAAAAATATATTTAAGGCATTGTAACGAGGAAAAGCATTGAACCTTGTATTTGAAACAATTTTGGTGAATAAAAGTACTTTGTCTGCAAATACAGTGTTGTTTTGCTGTTGTTTGTTAGTTTATATGAACTGTACAAAAAAAATTTGGCCCTAAAACTTGTTGTTTTTGGTAGAACCTTGAGTTAGCTTTGAATCAATCCTATTTTGGAGGAATTCTATTGAGTTTAACATTTGTTTGAGCCTACTATCTGGATACTAGTCTGAAAACCCCAAATTAAGGGTTTTGAGAGTCTAGAATGGTTTTAATAACCATTCCACTGATTTAGGCTTTGAAAATAGGTGGAATGGGTTGATGTAGGTTTCTTTTAGTGTTGTTCATATTTGTAGATGCAGGGGAAGTGAAAATATAGAGTTCTTGATGATGCTCCAAGTGATTTTTAGTGTTTGCCATGCAAGAATTGATGCCTACAAGTTAGTTTTTGAAGAAATGACATTGGTGAAGGTTGGAAAATGGTGTATTTAGCTTGTTAAAACCATTTTCAAGTTTTTTGAAGCATAGGTTAAGTGAAATAAGGTTGGGAAGGTATATTTCCATTAAACCCTTGTCAAACCTAGACAAAACTGACCTAGAGCGAGGGTTTGTATTTTGAATCATTTATGAGTCTTCCAAACTCCAAGAGTTGTTTATTCTATAGTTTTATAACCTATCGATGGACTTTTTATAGTTATTTGGGATTGAAAAGTTGTTTACAGGTGACTTTCTTTGTTAATTAGGCCTATTTGAGCCTATTTTGCTGCGGATAGTCAATTTTACTAACATTATTTTCAAAGAAACAATATATGATGTTGAGGTATGTTAAAATATGCAATAATGGGTTCCTGAAACAATATTTTGTTTGTGGAGATTCAATATGGTTTAAGAAATATACCCATTTTTGTTGTTATGGACTACTACAAGAAACTAGGTCTTTGTGTGCAAGAAATTGTGAATACAATCAAACAATGTTGGAAGTGAGTTTTTTGCTTTGTTCCTATCAAATTAATGATGATTAAATTGTTTTAAGGTCTGATGAGATTTTGGAACCAAGATTTGGTGAGCTAGTGACATTTTGGTCTTGTGGAATCAAGTTTCAAGCAAGCGATTTTTTGGTGAAAGTTTAAGAGATCTTCTCAAGTTTTTGTTTTGGGTATTTGGAACCCTTGGAAGTTTATAGATGATTTGCATCAGTTATGTGACCTTGTAAGAATTGAATACATTCTGGTAGCCAATGCCTTGGTCAGTGTAGAAAAACAAGAAAAGATCAATTTGACTCCAAGCACTCCGAATGATGCAGAAGAAAGTCTGATGGATCTAGAATCACTAAATAGAATACTGGCATCTGCTAAGAAGAGTTGGGAGAATGGAAAATCATCATGGCAAGGTATTCTTAAGGATCTTCAAAGCTCACCTTTCTCTGGGTAATGTTTTTTTGGACCAACCCTGTATATATGTACATATGTTCATATTTTTGGATCGCCCTTTGTCCTTGATGTCAAAGGGGGAGGGAGTGTCATGAAGAAGAAAGGAGAAAGTGACATGAAGAGAAAAGGAGAGTGTGTTGCACATAGGAGGTTTGTACATTCCTTTAGCACATGTTGCCATCAATGACAAAGGGGGAGACTATTGGAAGAATGAAGAACATCTCATAATGCATCTTTTGTGTTGTCATTGATGTCACCATGTTATATGAGTTGCAACTGCAAGTTTAAATTTCTAGCTTGATTCGGTATTCAGAACCGTTATACAGGAAGTAGGTATTATCCTTCGGTATTTTGGTCCACAATCCTCCGTTGATGAATATCATAACTTGCGATTTTGGGAAATAGTCTCTGGATGTTAGAAGGATGTAAATTTAGAATTTCATGAACACATGTGCTCGTATGGTGGGTTGGAATCACTCTGTTGATTTTTTTTATTAGGTCTATCCCTGACTGACCTAATCAACAGTTAAGGATGTAATGAATTCACTTTGAGTTTTGGATGTAATTGTGACCTATCTTAGGTCCATGCTGACATGTTGTAACGTTCTACATGTTTGAATTATTGTTGGAAAAGTTTTGTAAAAAGTTAAAGCTGACAGTTAATCTTTTTGGTGAATAAAAGTTGCATCTAATTAGGTTGACCTAATTGATGCTTGCGGATGAGTCAGATATATTTATTGGAAAATTTTGAGATTGAAGTGTGTGGATAAGTATGGGAAGATGAATCAAGGTGAATACACATTTGCAAGTATTCGAGTCTATCTATAGAAGTGTGCAAGTCAGTTTACTAAGCAACAAAGGAACTGAATCAACACTTGTTGGGTGCAACTTCATCGGTTCATATTCTGGCTGTAATCCATTTCTATATTGTAGCTTTTGTAGGACGTGAGCCTTTGATTTTAGATAATGAGACTTGGCAGTGAGCCACTCTTTGTAATATCTTATAACCGGTTATATCATATTGTGAGCTAATCCTCATCGTGGTTTTTCCCATTTTGGGTTTTCCATGTAAAAATCTTGGTGTTCATGTGTTGTGTGCTTTTATGTTTTGCTTATGCTCTTACTCATTTTGACTTTCATATGCATTGGATTATTTGGATGGTTTATGTTCAATAAGTTTAAGAAGATACTGATTCACCCCCCCTCTCAGTATCTTGGATATTCAACATATCTATCATCTCTTCTTGGTTATCCACAAGTGTTGCCAAGTCAAATCCATTCATCAATTCCCTTTGGACCCTTAAGTCTAGCATAATTCAATCATTATCATTATATTATCTTTGGAAAGGGATATGTTGGTTGCATGAAATGTTTCTAGTAGCTAATCTTTTGTTTTGATTTATCTTTTGATCTTATCTTTTGACCCATGACTACACCTACTCATGACCAACTAAATCTATAAATATCTTGGTGTGTTTTAACTAGTGTATAGTGGGGCATAGTCTTTATCTTGTATGTCCTATTAGATTTGTTTGAGTGTCAAGTCCATGCAAAGGTTACCTTGTCATTGGTGCATAATTTCCATTTTCTATATCAAATCTTAGGATTACTAGCATAACCAATCTATCATAATCAAATTCCCCTCTTTTCATCCATTTCCATCCCATCCATAATCAAATTCCCATTCCTTTTCATCATCTTCCATCTCTTTTTATCTTCCAATTCATTTGATTCTCAACCCACTTTCCCCTTCGTTCCCTTCCATGTTGAGAGCACACCTGTGTTCTCCTAACCTATATGTCCTCTCGAGGGGGCATCCCATCACCTAATCCTAATATTCTTTCTTCATCCTTTTCCCCATCTTCCCATTGACTAGGGCATCATGCCACTAGTCCTTATCCTTATCCTTTGATACAATACTACTTTGTGATGTCATATGAAAGAGGGGAAAAATATAGACACCTAAACTATAACCTTACCCAACCACACCTAATTTTAGCCTATCCTAAGCCTGTTAATTAGATAAATATTTTAATATTTATTTAATTCCTTCACATGATCCCATTAAATAAATAAATATTTTATTTAATTAATTTCACTTTATCCTCAATCCTTATCCACCTAATCTTAGCCCTCAATCTTTTTCACATGGATCACAATCTAAAATTTCCATCATATGACAAGTGTCCCTTTCACATGTCTAGCTAACTCCCTATCTAGATTCATGGAGCCTAGACACTTCCCTAAAATTCAAACTAACTTTTCATCTTATCCACTAATTTGAATCCCACCTCTTAATCCTAGCCATTCATATAAGGATTTTTGTCCTTATCCAAATCTTAAACCTACATCCTATCCCTCATGTGCCACTTGTCATATGATTACATCTTTGAGCAAAACCCTAATCTTCATTCAATCTTAGCCATTTATCATCAATCTATCCTAACCATTGATTTTGCCTCTTCAAAGCTCTATATCTAGAGGCTCTCATCCTTCATCAAATCTCTAATAAGAAAGAATTCTAAGCTATCATACCCTTCTGTTCTCATTTTGATCTCTCATCTTGTAATCATACCGAAGTTATCTTGGAGTATTGAGCAATCCACTTGTTTACTATCATTATCATAAGAGAAAATCAAATGGAACAAGGGTGCACTCCATTTGTACTCCTCAAGGAGTGAGAAGGATTCTAGGTGAATGTATTATGTTTGTATTGCATTATCTTCCATTTCATTTACCTTCAATATAAAGAAAGTTCAGGGGTCTATTTTTCATGTGGTGGCCTCATTTAAAAATTTAGTTTTGAATGTTGATGGGTAAATCGAGTGAAAACTTAGGTTTATGTTAGAATTGGTTAGTCACAATATATTTGAATGTATTTCCAACTTTATTCTAATAAGAAAGGATTATGAAGTTATTTTGTAATGAGTTGGCCCATTGGTAAGAATGAATGTTAAATTTGGATTATTTTTATCGATATGTAATACCTTGAAGAAAATATGGTTATCAATATTAATGTAAAAATCATGATAAAATCCAAGTCTTTGCTAGATCTAGAAAACTAGTCAAATATGAAGCTTAAACAAGTATTTGCAGAGGGATTTGAGTAATATGTACATTAATATTTGGTAGAATTTTTGTTGGATCAAGTTTAGATATTCAAATCAAAAATTTAATTGTCAAAGTTAATAATTAGGTTTGAAGAGAAATTTTGGGTTTCTTTCAAATGTGATTAAACTAATTAAAATTGAAGGCTACTTGATCAAAATAATAACTTAGGATATTACATTATGTTGGTCCAAGCAAGGGGTTTGGGTGATGGAAGGTTAAAGTTGGTTCAATAGGGATAATAGGATCAATGAAGGGGTTGGTGGTAATGAGCTCTTTGTAAGAATGATGGGGGGAAACAAATTTGATGTTAGGAGAAGGTATGTTAGTGCTCATAGAAAAATCATTAACAACTTTATTCTACTTGTTAGGAGAGTTATATCCAATGCTTTGAAATTCTTGATAGGATTTTTGTGATGAGATGAGATCGATGGGGCAATGATAGGATTCTTGTTCTTGTTTAGGATTAGTGGGATTAATATGGTTACTTTGACCTTGAGTTGGTTGTGGATGGGTTTGATCACGTGTTGGATAAAGACCTTGGAATATCCCCAAGTTGTGATATTATGCTCCATAGATACATTCATTATTAATTCATTGCCTTCAAGCTTACTATCTCCATTATCGATTAGATTTTGGACATAATTCAAGTGTCAATGAGTAGAATTCCTTTTAATTTCATGATGCTTATAAATCTTGGATTTCATGATATTTATGGATATTAGCTTGTTGACTTATTGGAATAGCAAGAGAAGGTGTATGACACAACTCCTCATATTTGTAAGTTTATGATTCTTTGCTTGTAGCCTTTGTATAACATCCATCATAACTAAGTTGGGTTGATTAGATGGATAATTTACATTGGATTTTTTCTTAGGTTGTTGGTAAACACATTTTCTATTGCATATTTAATATGACATGCTCAATGGGGTTGGGGCCCTAGCTCGGTTGGCTAAATCTTTCCTATTGCAGGAGGTTGGTCACGAGGTCTAGTCTCCCCCACCCCCGTGGTACCGAAGGGCGTGTCGCACCAGCGTCGCCGATCACATTAAAAAGTTTACCAGGCACACTGCAGTTTATAGGGGGTTGTGCTACCCGATTCCTGTAGTCTAATAAAATAAAAAAATAAAAAAATATGACTTGCTCAATGGATAATGAAAAATGTATAAACAGTTGGAGAAGTTGTTATGAATTAACAATATTCCTTTACACTTAAGAGGGATAAATTCATCGTATGATGGGGTTTTATTAATTTTGTGGTATTTAAAACCCAAAAATACCAAAAGGGAATAAAAAACTCAAAGAAAATATATTTATGGAAACCCTAGTAGTAGACACACAAACACCAACTTGGATTTCACAAACGAACTCATCACAAAATTGGAATGCACATTAATATATTTATATGATGGGTAACAAGAATTTATACTATACTATAAATATAGAAAGAATAGCACACAAATCTCAACACACAAAAATATAGATTTGTATTAACAATATTTAAATTAAGATACCAAGATATAACTATATTTATTTATCTAGATTGCACAATTTATAAATGTTTCAGTAGATGACCAGTGATTTCCACAAAGACAAAGGCATATACACATTACTACCAATTTGACACATGAAAAATCTATAATAATAGAGAAAGACACTAAACATACGATTTGAATACTTTCTTTATTATCTTTGTGAAATTATATAACTCCAAAAATCCTTTTTCAATAATAAGAGAGTCAAAATCCTCTATTTCTAAGCAAAAATAAACCATAAAAAAAGAAAATGAAATATTTAAAATAATATTACAAAATCTTTTTAATGAACATATATGTTTAACTCATTAAAAAAAAAAAGAGTTTTTAATACACTGAATTTATAATAAAATGTAGTCTCTACGTAAATTTTAACAATGTTAAAATATTTACATTTGTAGATTGTACACATTAATTTCTGAAACATTTCTATTGAACATTTCATGAGCAAACATTATGTTGAATCAATTTGCTTAATCTCCTATTAGTTCTTTAACAATACAAATAAATATCACTTTTTGAATACATTGATAGCTTTAGGACTCAATTGGGCATCAACAAATCCAATTTCCCTTGACTTAGTTTTCATAAATTAAGTTTAGTCCTCACTTAACTACACTAATGATAGCATTTCCTCTAGATAAATTTCAATCTTTCTTTGGGTTTTTTGTTCTTGGGCTCCTAATCTAAAAAATAAATTGTTATAATGTGAATTGATTTCCAATGATAACCTTGCTTATTTTCTATAATCCATGCATTTCTTTAGAATTATAGAGCTTGTTGAATTAATTTATCTTATCATTCTTAGAATTACTTTTGGTCTTCAAGATCACACTAGGGCATGAGAGGAGAGCATACATAACCTACTATTTTATTTTTATAAGTATGGTGTAACTTCCCAAGGCTAACCTTGTACCAATGTACTTCAAAGACTGAATGGTTCAAAGTTTTCCTAAGCTAGGCTTGTACATGTTCAACTAAAGAAGTCCTCTATATACTCAAAGGTATTTGAGGCCCAAGTTTGTGAGATTAGGGCATCTATCTAACTTTGTCCTCTAGAACAAAGTTGTACCAATAATAACAAATCCACCTTGTAGGGAGAGTCTTTGAATTCTCAATCCTTGAATTTATATACCTCATCAAAATATGTGGATTTAGGTGGAAATTTGATGATGAAATCTAAGCTAGGGCAGCTTAAAGTAAAAAATAAGAAGATATGAGTATTTATGATTCCCAAGATTGTGAAATCATGTGAGGGAAGAACATACACACTCTATTGGGTTATACAAATGAAAAAAACCATTTATTATTCTCAAGTTAGTATCATTGCATAAGAGAAGAACACATGTGGCTTTGTCACACAAATAAGTACAAGCAAACAAGAAAGTAAATTTTTTTGAATCTTTGCCCTACATAATTGTAAAATGAGTGTTAGTAGTTTTTTGAACCTAAATATTTGATGCACAATTTTACTACATTTAATGAGGATTAGTGACAATGTTAAATCTCTCAAAAATTTGACAAACACCCCTTGAGACATGTTTACTTGAATAATTTTTGTAATTAGTAAAATTTTATTTGATAAATATGAATGGCAGATTTTCCATTATCTATGATAAAAAATATTCCATGAAGCTCTTAAGAAGATGTTTATAATGGGTCTTGATTAATTTCCATGCCAATTTTAATTGCCTATTATATTCAAACACATCATTAAATATCATTTTACATGGTTGTTAATGTCAATAACTTTGCTCATGCATGCTTGAATGCCTTGCATTGGGTGGTTTGTCCAATCTCGATCAATAATAACAATTTTGGTATTGTAATTTCCATACAATCCTCCTTAACATTCATATGATATAAAAATCATGGTGTGTAATCCATATTTAAATTGGGATGTGGGCTCAAAATTTTTTAGATAGCAGAAATCAGGCAGCCCCCCTATAAACCGTAGTGTGCTTGGTAAACATTTTTCACATAACTGGTGAACTTGATGATACTTTCCTAAGCAAGTATGTAGTGATCATAGTTTATAATCTCTAGCCATGAATGCAAACTACAATGATGAAAGCCAATCATGGGTGTATGCACCTCCAAGTGAATAAACACAATTTTTTTGGGGAGAAATTCACACCTTCTATTGGTTGAGAAATTGGCTAAAAAATGTGTATTCTTGGAGTGAACTAATTTGATGTGGTCAACTATATTTGGTTCAAGGGTCAAGAAAGCTCTTCCTAACCCGATTAAAGCAACACAAATAGCAAAAATCTCCAAAGATTATTTAATATCTAAAATATATCAAAAGTAAAGGTAGAACACTTAATTCCTTGTACATTATGGTGGGACCAGATCTTCAAAACTCATCTATAAAGAGTAGAACCCATTGGTTGCTAAGTGTCTACTAGGAGACAATCAACTATAAACATTGTAAAAAATAAGACAAGATAATTTAGTGTAAAATTTTGATTAGCATGCTTTATGTATCATAATAAAATGATTTACAATGAATTTAGTGTGCATGTTTAGCACTAAGATGACAACAATAATCTAAGATTATTTAGCATTAAATTTTACTCAATTTATGCCAAATAACTGCAAACCTTATGCCCAAAATTTAGATTCTACTTTAAATTTTTTAAAAGAGAGTTCAATTTGGAAACAAAGTCCCATTACCAAAATTTCTATTGGTGGGATCCTACAGTTTGTCAAGCATAGTTATAGGGATCTGTAGTTTTGTATGGCGGCTAAATATATTCAAATTTTTGGACACTGCAATTCAACACCCCATTTGAAAATTCCTTGGCTAACTTGTATCCATAATGTGGAAGCATTTAAAATTGAAAAAAATCTATACAAATGAGAGATTCCAACATATAGCATTCTTCCACTATGAAGCACTATGTATGCTACCCTTGTAAAATACACTAAATATTGTTGGAAATTAGTTAAATTACATATATTAATCTTCATTAAGGATATTCATTGCAAATAATGAGAGCAGATACACATTTTTGAGTCTAGTTATTAAAAAAAACATTATATGTGGAAAATGGAAAACATAAAATCAAGATGAAAGGGTAAGTTTCATTAGGTGTGTCATAATGAATACAATGAATTTAGAATAAAATAATAATTTAATAATAATAATAATATTGACTTTTTATTTTAAACTCACACAAATATCATATTGATTTTGAAGTGGATTTACTCGCACTTCTTTGATAGATTTGTGGATGCTCAACAATTGTGCAAGCTCTTTGGAAACATATGCATTTAATGAGTCCAAAGTCAACTGTAATAGCCACCATTGTGCTCATGAATGTATATGATAACTAATTGCTAAGATTCCTAAAGAATCTAAATTAAAAATTAATTTTTAATTACACCTTAGGCATTTAAGTACACTTTCTAAGAGTTTTGGGGTATATAAAAAATATATAGGATTGAAAAGTGCATGACACCTTAATCTTAAAATTTTGCCACTTGAAATTATATATTACAAATACATCGATAGTAAATGAAAATATAATTAATTATAAGAACAAAGCCCATGCCCTTCTTGCACCAAGAGAACTTATCCATGGTTGAGTCACTCAAGGATTCAAGCCTCCAAGATCAACTAAAAAAATAAAAAAACAACCTTCTATAAGAGGAAAAAACAGGAACATGAATTTACAATAATGGATGTTGTAATGAGACAACTATAATCTCAACATTATTAAATGACCTAGGACAAGCATTAAATAAAAGCCAACTAGATAAACCTAGGGGTTTTTGGGCCTTTTGGATTTAATGGAAGAGTCTATTTTGACCCAAAATTCTCTAAAATAAACTTGCAATACAAAGCCACAAAGAAAAAGCCCCAAATCTAGTATTTCTATCAAGTTTTTCTAATTATCTAGGTCATCATTTAATGCAAGATAAGAGAATACTCAAATTTTCAAGATCCACCAAGATTTTCAACCTTGCAATAGCTCAAGCCTGATTATCTCATAGATCTGAGAAGGGGCTTGCAAATTTGAAGCTCTAATGCCAGGTTAGAGTCACTCAAGGACTCAAGCCTTCAGGATCACTTGCAAAAGCCAAAAACAACCTTCTACAAGAGGGAAAAGCAAGAACATGAATTTGCAATAATGTATGCAATATTATGGCCAATATGCAATACTCAATATTGTAGTGGTATAGCATTGAATCAACTAAATTTTGTTGGGATGTACATATGATGCTTTGCTTATAAAGGAAAAGATATGAGATAGGATTAGACAAGATCTTGACATGTGTCTTAATCTTGTATAATGGTACAACTACCTCAACATTATTAAATGAACTATGACACAAGCATTAAATGAAATCCAACTGGATAAGATATGATAAGATCTTATCTAGACAACTAAGACTTCTAGAAAACACACCTAAGACCTAAGTGGAATTAACATGAAAATACAATTTATTAAACAACTAGATAGGTAAAAAATCTATTTAAACCAACAATTGGTGTAATATGCCAAAAGTTCACTGAAGTAAATTTCCTAAATTTTCACTGTGTAAGAAAAATAAACTATGTAACAAGCCATTGCAATAATTTTTTTTCCTTTCTTTATTGAGAATATATGAACAAAGATGCTATACAACATACAATAAGGATTTCCATTCCATTACAATAATTCCCAAAGTATAATATTATGAGAAAGTACAAAACTACATACATAGCTCCTTTGAGCTTCATAGCATAAGATATAGATGGTCCAGGAATCCGCCTTTCAAAACCTTGGTCTTCTGTCACTTGCTGAGGAGGAGAAGCATCACTTAAGCACTTTTCCACCAACTATGGACTCATATGCGGTCCCTCGCACATCTATCAATGATAAATGGCTCTTCCCTTTGATGAAGGTATTAGTTGGGTAACCCCGTACGACATACCACTCTAAGCTTAGTGTTGTGCCCTACATGACTAGGATTTACAACCTACACTAGGTATCCCTCATGCATTTTAAATGGACATGGTGAACTTCTAGTGGAGCCTAGGGAAATCAAACTACTTTGGCCAAAGTATTCTCACTCAGTACTTTGAGTGAAGGTCTACCATTCACTTACACTATTGCAAGCTCATTTTGACTTAAGGCCATTATATATTTTCTTAGGCAATCCCTCTCCACGAGAAAGCTACTCCCCAAGATAACCTATCTCTTTAATAACCTAAGGAAACACAACTCATAAAGCAAAGTACTAGTTCCCTCCCTTCATTGGACAACATTCCCAGGAGTAACCTACTAGCCATCTAGTATATTCAATTATCTAGTTATGAGTATCCCTTAAGCTTGTCTATGTTTAACCATACCTAGTATAATAACAATATCTATGACAAACAATCTCTCCTATCCATGTCTAATCATATTGACTATAATAACAATACCTATGAAAAAAAATCTCTTCTATCCATGTTTAATCATATCAAGTATAATAACAATACCTATGACAAGCAATCTCTCCTATCCATGTTTAATCATATCAAGTATAATAACAATACCTATGACAAACAGTCTCTCTTATCATGGAGTAATTACAAACATTACACATATAGAGTAAATAGTTTCTACTTCTCTTTCAAAGAAAATATTACTTTTCCCTATAAGCAAGTAACTATAAAATACTGGTTTAAACATTGAAGAAGTAAATCATTCAACACTAGTACAAACAAGGGAAGAATATCCTCATGCCTGTGATAAGCTTTCCAATTAACTAGCTACAGTCACAACACTTCAAAATCAACTACTAGCCTAGTATCGATCCTTCAGTATAGACTCAATAACCACTATCTCACAAGTTGGAAAACACTCCTCTCAAAATAATAATAAACTCTCTCTAAATCTCAAGGCTTTCACTCACTATTTTTTATAGAATATTGCAAAAAAAAATGTAGATGAAATGCAGAGAATTGCTCAAGAAATAATGGATAGAAGAATGCGTAAACTTGTATAAGGAATGCGTCCAAAAAAATGAACTTTCTCCTCTATTTATATAGCAACCAGGTAACTACTCTACCTACAATTTAGGCATGGGTTTGATAGAAACAATCATGCACAACAACACATCTATCTTAGATCAAAAGGTGGCGAACATATAAGCACATACTCAGCTTAAACAACTACAGATCGACTTAGATAAATGACATCAATTAGAGACCAATTCAAATCCCACATGATATAATTCAGTTTACATCTCAAAATAGATATCTATAGGAAAAAATATTCAAAGGTGGTGCCAAAGCCTCCTTATTCATTCTCATAGATGGCACAATATCCTTCTTAACAGAAACAATCAACATCAGATTTGCAACACCTAACATATATCGACTAAGTCATGATATGTGTTGATTCACTCAATAAATTAGTTTGACATAGTCGTCGATATGTGTTCATGCTTTTACAGATGTTGGTTGATGTAAAATAACATGGAAATTCAGTTTACTAAGTCCACGATTTCCCCATAAAAAAGGCATCGACTTATTCTCTTATTAAACATTGACTTTATGGTTGTTATTTGTTTGTAGATTACAAACTCTTCTTTCATAGACATCAAGAGTAAAATACAGCTAAAGAATACAATCATTACTATCCAATAGTTGGCCTCTAAGTTTAAGATAATTGACCTAAAATCCATATATATATAGCATTATAAATCGACTGATAATCATTGCTTTAGATAGTCGATCTCAAAGCAAGTATCATATATATATATTAACACACATAAATATATGTATATATGTATATGTTAATATATATATCCATACTTATCATATGTCAATAAAGCATGTATATATAATTGATATATAAATGAATACATCAAGATAGAAATCACATTGTTATATTAATATATCGGTTGTGTATACATATATATATATATATATATGCCTCTATGTACATGTATACGTATGTATACATGTATTGATACATTCGTATGGGCATGTCCATTTTCCATACGCATGTATGGATACATATATACATATGGATATATGTATATACATTATATATATACACATTCAATTCTCACACAAAATCGTACACAATTACTATGGTATTGATAAGAGCCTACAAGCGATATATCTATACATATACATATACATTTTGTGAGATCCATCAGATAGTTCCATGCACATAAGAAAATCATGTATGAGTGTGCATATATACGTCTACCTATGTACCCTCATATACGCGTTCCTTCGTGCATATAGTTTATCATCGACATGCATGTGTATACGTATACATATTCCTCGTATGTTCCACATATCAATACAAGAATAGTAACAAGGAAAGAACTCTCAAGCTCAAATAGATAAACATCACCCAATAATGCACTCAAAAGTAAACAAGACTCTTGCTAATGCAGACATATTGACGAAGGATGACTTACCAACTTCCCACTTAATAACCCAAATCAATTATTCAATTGTGGTGCGTGTAAGCTCAGATAGGTTACATTATTGGTTACCCGACCAAGACCTTCTCCTGAGTGATACTTCCCCTCGGCTTGGAGGAATTGAACATATATTTGGAACCACTAACACTTGCACACGACAGCCAACTGTTCACAAAATATGCAGTATACATAATACATCTCCAAAGTTAGAGTATCAACACAATATTCATCCAATCACATAAATGCATTCCCTCACATAATATTAAATGAGATGACATTCATTCATAAAGTAGTGATAACAAAGTGCACACACAATTTATTCATCCACTGAATTCACATTACATTCACATTTAACCCTACATAGTAATAGTAAATAGTGATTACACAATTGGGGTGTAACAATTGGCTTTGTAAGCGAACCTGCAACTTTATCCAAAGTTTCAACATTTTTAATAAGAATTTACCATTCTTAACCATCTCGCACAAAGTTATGTTGAAAATAAACATGCTCACTATGAGCATGATACATGAGATTCCTGGCGAAACAAATAACACTCTGACTATCACATCTAATTATAACAATCTTGCAATAAAAACAATACTTGTATAAAGTTTGTGACTAATATACCTCCTTAGAGGTAGGTGTAGTAGCCATATATTTTTCTTTGGTGGTGGAAAAAGAAACCATTTCCTACATTTTACTCATCCAACTCATCACACCTCCAAATAGAGAAAACATGTAGCTATTAGTGGACTTCAACTATCCAAGTCATTTTCCCAATCTACATCAACAAGTTTATATATGTTCAATGACTTGTCCACATCATCAATACCATTATAAAATAAACAATAATAAGAAGTTCCACACTAAGATCTAAATACCCTCTTAATGAAAGTATAATTCTCTCTACTAGGGTTATCCATAAATTTTTTTAAAACCTCCACTACTTGGGGAATATTTAGTCTAGTGCAAAACATTGCATACATAAAACTACCAATACTAGCATAAGGCAAGCCGAAGGATTTCTAGCTAGGTATTTGGAAGTCAAATTTTTGGTTGGTTTTATCTCATGGCTTTGTAATTACCATCTGATAGTTTTGTGTACAACTCCTATTTATAAGATACTTAAGATTGAAGTTTTAGTGGTGAGTTTGTAGGTATTGTTATGCTACCAAAATTACTCTAGATATTTGGTTGGTGATACTCCTATAAAGGATTTCTTTTCAAGTGTATTGTAGCCATTTCAATTACTAAATAATACATTAGTATGCTTTGAAGTGTGGGGTTTCTCTTCTAAATGGGCTTTCCCCACATACACTTGTGTTGTGGTATGATTTTGCTTATATTTTTTATGTGTTTCTCCTTTCTATTACTGTAAATATCTAAAATTTTCATAATACTCTCCTCTAAGATTAGTTTATGAAGTATTTTTATATAATTTTTTCCCATCATTTAGTTTATGAAGGATCAACTTAGATTCTAGGTGTTGTCTTGAGGATTTTTCTACCAATCTTTGTTTGAGTGGGAACTTGTGTAGAAGGGTTTGGTCCTATTGCATGAAGAGATGAAAATAATATCTAGAATACAAAAGGAGAAGCTTTCAAGCATAAAATTTTAGACTTGGATGCTTAATATGGAGGATATTATTATGGATAGAGATATATGGGTTGTAGTATTTGGATCCATACCTACTACTATGCCACAAAAATATTATAACAAAATGGAAAAAAAGATAATGATCTCTTAGACTCTATTTGACCAGTTCAATATTATTGAATATACATGAAAATACTAACACAATAATTATTTGGAATAAATCAAGAGATTTGTATCAAACTTAATATCTAATTAACAAACTCTTTCTGAGAAATAAGTTGTATACCATCAAGATGGAGGCTAGTGGCTCTATGGTTGAACATTTGAATGTGTTTAACATGTTTTTTACCCAATCGTACTCCATTGGAGTGAAAATGGAGGAGGATTGTTGCATGAATTTGATTTATTATTTTCCAAATTCATGGGACCATCTTATTATGGCTATTGGGATCACTATCACTAAGTTGAAAATAGATGATGTGGTACGATTGTTACTTTTGAAAGAGATGTGAAGAAATATTTATGAATATACTAAGGAGGCCCTAACTATTCATAGTAGACAAAAATAAAAAAGATAAGAAGGACAAGAAGAAAGAAAATCTAAATTTAAATCCCATGGGAGATCTAAACCTCTTGATAAATCCAAGGGAAAATGTTGGAAATATGACAAGATTATCCATTACAAAAGAGATTGCAAGGAAGAAAAGAAAATGAAAATAATAATTTTCATGACAAGTCTAAGAAGTCCTTCTAGGATGATGGTGATGATATTGTCACAACCTTGGCTACACATGCCTTATAAGGTGCATGGCTTCTTTAAAACATCTTTTCAAATGACCTCAATTGGGGTTGGTTTACAAAATATGAAGAATATGATGATGGGAAGGTACCTTGTAGATGATTCTCATCTAAACATGGTTGTTTGTGGTAGAGTCTTGATTTTATTCCTTAATGGATGAGTGAATTTGAACCAATGGTGTATTGTATATCCTTGGTTTGGCACAAAACCCACTTTCTACAAGTAAATTGAATGATTTTGGGGTATAAGTTATTTTATTGAGTGGAAGGTGAAAATAAGTTAGATGAGCTATGGTGCTTACTAAGATTGTTTAAATAGGCGATTTATTTTAATAGGATGTATGCACAATTCAATACAATAATTTTTCTAGTCCTACAACAAATGGATCTATATAATATCCATCTTCACCATTGGAACCAACAACAAAGAGGATTGTTGTCTCCACTTTCAATTGTTATACTTTTCGGGTACCTAAGGGTGCTCATGCTCTGGTGACTAAGCTAAATGTATAGAGAAAGAATGTATGTTATGAAACTATAGGATAGGTCACATAAGTGAAAAGGGTCTAAGGACCTTGAAAATCAAAAGCCTTGTTTAGGGGATAAATGATTGTAACCTTACTTTTGATTTTTGCGAATGTTGTGTTTATGAAAATAAAATTATGTTCAATTTTATTCTAGATCCCATAAATCTTCTAGGATATTTGACTTAATATATTCTAATATTTTTATCTAATTATTATTCCTTTGTTGAATGCATAAGACAACTAAGAGGAGGGGGGTGAATCAGTTGTACCTTAAAACTTCAAAATTCTCACAAACATTTAGATTGACATTAATCTAATTAACCCTTAATTTGTTAGAATGATTTATCATGAAACCAAATAACATAAAAAAAACCAAATCAATACCATACACAACAAAAAAATAGATTTACGTGGAAAAACCAATATAAGAAAAAGCACAGTGAGGATTAGCTCACAATATAAAGTAATATCAACACCAAATACAATAGGGCTCATTGCTGGAGCACTCACTGGCCAAAAGAAAGAAAGGCTCACCGCCATAATAGAAAAGACAATATAGAAGAGTGTTACAATGAGAAATCCATCTCAATGCAACAAAAAAATCCACAACATTACTAACACCTTCACAGTATTTTTGAAGAATTGTAGACACCTTTTGATCATTGCATTTAGTAATCTAACACATGAAAGCTCACAATGCACTACACAAATTCACACCCTATAACTCTACACTTCACATCATTCACATCATACTCATCTATCTTATCATCCCTCAACAACTTAATTGATATTTATACCATCTTCAACCTTAAAACATTCTCCAAGGTTGGCTATGCACCTCAACTACAGTGCAAATTCAAATTAGGTTGGCACCAAAACATTCCTATGATGAAAAGGAATGAATTTAGATCACAACAAACTTAATATAGGACCCAAAACCACTCAACATGCTACACCACACTTCCACAAAAATCAAAGCAACTTCACAATTAGTGTAAACACCCAAGGTTGACTAAACCTATGTTAACACCATCAAACATTTAAGTACACCCTTCCTCAAATCCAAAGACAGCTTGAAGACACCACATAACACTTGAACATTATCTAGAACATTCCACAAACACCTAGGAAACTAGCAAATTCTTTCACAACTTTCCCTTGAAGAATGTACACACCTAGCACACTAAAAAAAATATTCCATACACTACAACTCAAACTAAAAAAAATATTCCATACACTACAACTCAAGAAACTAACTTTCAAAGCACCAAACCTCAAAAAAATTCAATTGAAGAAAGATACAAACACTATCAACACCCTTCCAGTTTTGCAAGACCTGAAACCACTTTGTAGGGAAATGTGGAGCAAAAAGTATTTCTCCCAAACACCTCTGCAATATACAGTTCACACACTGGTGAACACAACTTCCTTTCCATAGCGATCCAACACACCAAATTTTGGATGCAACACCTCTGAACACCTCTAATCAACATATCTAAACCACACAAGTAGATATTCAACCCAAAAGAACTGTGAAGCAAAACTAGAACACTACTCTGCATCACAGAACACCACTGCAACACACTGTTTCCTCTTTTTATTCAAAATTTCTCAACAGAAATTGGAAACCAAGCACTAGAGACACATCCCCAACATCTCAAATACTTCTTCATCACCATCAAGCCAACTACAACATAGAAACTCAACCATACATCCATAGATATAAGCTTATCAAAGTAACACTAGAGGTTGACACCAGTAGCTTACTGATGACAACATAATGAAACTAATAAAAAATTCATTAGAGACAACAACATCTCAATACCAACTGCACATCCATGCAATAAACTTCTTCTCATACAATTGACATCAATGACAAACCAACTACTCATACTTGCAACATCCTTTGATTTCAAAGTTTTTTATTAAATATATTTTTCATTGATGACTATAGAATAATGACATGGCTTTATTTCCTTAAGAGTAAATTGAAGTCTTTAGTTAGTTTAAGGAGTCTAAGGCTCTTGTAGAGAATCAAATTAGTAATTTTTATTTTGAGGATTGATGATGGTGATGAGTTTCATTCAGTAGATTTTGATAGGTTCTACAAGGATCATGGAAAAAAAAGTGATGCAGGAGCATCCAGTGGTGTAAGGGCAATCTTGCATCACCCAAAAATAGTTAAATTTCAAGTTTCTCGGTTTTTAGATGTTTTTACATTTTTGGGTACCCTTTTCGTCATAATGAAATTCTCAATTTACGGTTTTTATTTTCTATTCCTGGGTTGAAAGATATTGCAGTTTTAGTTTCCCATATTTACACCTGAAAATCTTCCGAGTTGGATTTGAGGAACTTAGAGCTCCTGGAATGGGCCCAAAACTTGCCAAAATCAGCATAGTATA
>VDFB02072274.1:39107737-39168326 GCA_007258455.2 Sequoia sempervirens
GGGAATGCATATGAGGTAGAGTTGCTTGATGGAATCAACATTTCCCCTGTGTTCAACATTTCAGATTTGACAGAGTATCATGAAGGTGGAACGGAGGAAGCACCAGCAATAGGACAGTATGGCATTCTAGCACCTACTTCAGAAAGAGAGGAGATTGAAGCAATCTTAGATAGTCATGTGGGAAGGAGTACCAGAAATAGACAGTATAAACAATATCTGGTGAAATGGAGAGGAAGGCCTGTGGAAGATTCATCCTGGCTATCTAAGGCAACGGTTGACCGGTTGGGTTTTCCTCAACCATCTGAGATGTGACGGGGTCACTTCTCAAATTACCTTGGGTGTCTGATGCAAGAGCATCTAGTGGTGTAAAGGCAATCTTGCATCACCCAAAAATAGTTAAATTTCAAGTTTCTCAGTTTTCATATGTTTTTACATTTTTGGATACCCTTTTCATCATAATGAAATTCTCAATTTATGGTTTTTATTTTCTATTCCTAGGTTGAAAGATATTGTAGTTTTGGTTTCCCAGATTTGCACCTGAAAATCTTTCGAGTTGGATTTGAGGCACTTAGAGCTCCCGGAATGGCCCTAAAACTTGCCGAAATTGGTGTAGCAAATTTCATGTGCGTTGTTGACTTCGAGACCTTTCCAACGGTTCAAATGGTTCGTGAATTGGAGCCTCCGATCAAAAGTTATGGACCCGAGAAGTTGGCGCACTTTTTAGAAGATACAATTGCAAATGTTCTTTTGAAATTTGAACTTCAAGTTGTAGTTTTCGGCGCCAAACCATCTAAACTCAAATTTTAATGTTGTTTTGGCTCCAAACTAAAGAGAAGCTCTATTTATGGGTGGGTTTCTAATTTTTGGGTAGCTTTTTGGGGACAAGCTCACATATTGCGAAAGGGTTATTCTGTAGCTTTTTGTAACTTGCATGTGTTGTAGAACTTGGGGATTGAGATCCTCTGCATGTAAGAAGCTCCATTTTCTGAATAATAAAATTTCTCTTGTTTGTGGGTTATTTTTTGTGTCTCGTTGTGCTTTCATCAAAAAGCCATAAGACAAATACATACACCCCTCAACAAAATGGGGTTATATAATGAATGAACATGGCATTGATGGAGAAGGCTAGGAGTATGCTTAGTGAGGTTGGATTGGATTTTTTTTTTGGGTAGAAGTGGTTGCTATGAATTTATACTTGGCAATTAGTTCTCCTACATCATCTCTTAGTAATAAGAAACTAAGGAGGTAAAGTTTGGAAAAAAATATTCATTGATACATATTTGAGTTTTTGGTTGCAAGGCATATGCTCATGTGCTTAGGGAGAAGAGGTTAGAGTTAGAGAATAAGGTTAAAAAATGTATCTTCATCATTTATGGTATTAGTGTGAAAGGGTACAAGATATGTGATTCTACGGTTGATAATTTTTTGTATAGAAAAAGTGTTATATTTAGATAAGTTAAGCCTTCTTCCACTATGATGTAATGAAAAAGGGATAAAAAGATGTGGTTCAACTATCTCCAAATATTGATAAAGTTGAACCAAAATATCACAATGATTTGAAGAGGAGGAGAGCTCAAATAGTTCAGAGAGTTTTGTATAGGAAGCATAACCTCTATCTTAGCTCTTAAGGAGGTACACTTGATATAAAGAATAAAAAAATAGGAATAATCCTCTTGATTGGAGAAGGACATTTACTCTGATTGCTAAAATTGATGAGGCTAGGACTATAAAAGAGGCTATAGGTATGAATGATGTAGAGTCCTATATGTATACACCTAAAAATATACCATTGATGCTTGTACTCACTTTCAACATTTTAAAGGCCCAATGATGATAAAAAGCACAACAAATCGACTATTATGAATGACAATTTTTGCATACAAGATTTGCATGGTTAGAATAGATTGCATCCATGTTAGTTTGCATCTGTATTTATGGCATTTCCAAAGCTGCAACAATGATGTTATCTCTTGCATTAGGGGATTGAGTACACTTGACATTAGCAAAAACACATCATTTCCATATAGTTGCACATCACCTGCATTATCATCAATTAGAAAACATTCTCATTTAGCTACATATCAGATGCATCATCATTTGCATACATTAGGAAACATTACAACATCATTAATCCATTCATGCATCACATCATAATATTTGCATTAGGGATGTGGTTCACTAAGCTTAAATGAATGAGTCTCTTCAGATTTCCAAAAGAATTGGGAAATATGTCAGGTTTTGTGAAGCTTAATGAAACAAAGAATCAACTGATGACAACCTTCCCACAACTCTTGGAAGGATGATAGATTCAATCATTTAAGCTTAAGACCCTCAAACATAATCATCTGCATAATCATTTGCATCACATAATCATCATTCATCTCTACAAAACATCACACATCATTTGCATTGCATCCATACATATTCAACACAATCATCACATGGAACATCTTACATCATTTGCATAATCAAATCCATCATCCATAAAGGATAAAGAAAATCATAATTACATACATCACATATAAACATCAACATAAATATGAATCATGTGATCATTTCATATACACATTAATTCATTCATTACATCATTTATTTGCATTAGAAAAGAACAAAAACATAAAATTCATCACATATCATTGGCATAATAAAATCCATCACATACATCATATAGGAATCATTCATAAAAATATCCTAGAATCATAACACATTAGTTGCATCATCATTTTTATCCATAGCATATCATAACATCAAAATCATCATCATAACATGGAAATTAAATGCATCATAGACATCTATCATCATATCAACACATAGATCATAATTATCATCGCATATCATATAACTCAAAATGATGTCAAAGTGTACATGGATATCCAAAGGTATAAAGAGACACATCAACTGAATCGGTGTGTACATTAGGTCTCGGTACATCATCAAGTCTGAATACATTAATCAATCCTATATTGGGGCATATCAATCAATCTGAGAAGTCAAACCACATCGCCCAATCAAATCTAAATCTGCTTGCACTAGATGTGAAAATCCTCCTATGATCATAGCATATCGCAAATCAACAATCTCATCAATCAATTCAACCTCGCCTATCATGTGGTTCATCAATCAATTCAACCTTGCCTATCATGAGGTTCATCAATCAATTCAACCTTGCCTATCATGAGGTTTATCAATCAATGCACCTCACCTATCATGAGTTTCATCAATCAATGCACCTCACCTATCATGAGGTTCATATATCAATCCAACCTTTCCTATCATGAGTTTCATCAATCAATTCAATCTCGCCTATCATGAGGTTCATCAATCAATGCACCTTTCCTATCATGAGGCTCATCAATCAATCCAACCTCGCCTATCATGAGGTTCATCAATCAATGTACCTCCCCTATCATGAGGTCAATCAATCAAAATATCATTGATCCTCACCTATCATGAGGTCAATCATCAATCTATCATTGATCCTCTCTTATCATGAGGTTCATCAATCAAATCAACCTCGCCTATCATGAGGTTCAATCAATCCAACCTCGCCTATCATGAGGTTTATCAAATCAATCAACTTATAATTGATTCTCGCCTATCATGAGATCAATTATCATCATCCTATCATTTCATCTCACCTATCATGAGATCAATTGACATCTAATCTATCAACATCATCAATCATCATCAACACAAAGGCTGAACGTGATCACCAAACATCAAACTCAAGGAGGAAACATAAGGAATCAATTAATCAATTAATCAATTTGGCAGACTCAATCTTCTTTTTCAGGAGAAATTTTTTCTAGATCATAAAATTTTGAAATCATCATCAAATCATCGAAAAATCCTCAAATTCAAAAATTCACCAATTTATCTCCTGAGGGGGCATATATTCGTCAGTACCTGAAAATCAACGTCTGGGGCATCAAATTTTTTTTTGAGCATCATAATCAAATTTTTCTTCGAAACAACATGTAAAAACATTATTTCAAAGAGGGGCAAAATGTATACACCTAAAAATGATCATCACCTTTAATTAATTAAATACTAGCTATTTGATTGATATTTCAACTACGTATAAATAAATTCTCAATTTATTTATATTGTTCACCCTTCTCTAATTATCCAAATTTAAAAACATATTCTTCTAAATTAATTAAATAAACAAGGTTCCCTAAACTTGTTTTACTTAATTAATCTTCACTAAATCCAATTAGGAATTAGAGCACATTTCTACAACTTTTTGTGCCACCTCACCAAGGTCACATGAAAATAAATAACTCTAATTTTTAATTAGAATTACATTCAACTCATTTCAAAAAGAACATGGCTCATTCCTTCCACACTTCCACCAATTTTGGAGCACATGACTTATTCCTCCCACACTTCCACCAATTTTGAAGCACATGACTTATTCCTCCCACACTTCCACCAATTTTGGAAGCACATGGTCTTCTCTTCCCACACTTGAATCTTCCATCCAAATGACATGTTGCCCATCGGTCAAGAGATTCTTCCATCCAAATGGCATGTTTTCTTTGGTCAAGGGGACAACATCTTGATTCTCTTCATCTTCACCATCCATTCTTCTTATTTGAATCTGAACCGTTGATTATTGCCACCTCACTATATGCTTGGAAAAGGCTATAAATACAACCCTTGGGCCTTGTATTTTGCATCCACATTTGAAGTAAAGTTATCATGCAGGTTTTATCATTGGAGCTTGGAGCATTTTGGAGTCTTATAGCTAGTCTTTACATCATGTATTACTTTGCATTTACATCTTAGTTTTAAATCTTGCATCATAGTTGCATTTTAGATTAGTTCATTTTAAGTTTGCATTTGAGCATATGTAGAATCATGCATAGATCATTCTAGTTCAATACCATAGAATCCACCTCCACTTGTTTATTTATCATAATCACCATCATCCCTTCATCATAGCATTCATCATCATTGTTTGCATATAGTTTCATGTAGGCATTTAGTTGGCTTGCATGTTGAATACTAATTTTGTTTCTTAAGTTTCATTCTAATAGTCTTTGTGCACATAGAAATGTGAGGGCCAAAAGGTTAAAAGAATCATTAATAATAGAGGACAATGAGACGTTCTTGAAAGATTCATTAAGATGTAATTTAAAATAGTTTACTTTGCTTTGAATCTTTGAATATAAATAGTTTCATTAAGGTTTGTGTTGATACTAACTTTACACATTTAACAAACACACACACTAGAAAGTGGCTACAAATGAGGAGATGATTTTGTTAAAGAAAATGACACATGGTGATGAGGGCACAGCCCAAGACACAAAAAATAACCCACAAATAAGAGAATAATTTTATTATTCAAAAAATGAAGCTTCTTACTTGCAGAGGATCTCAAATCCCCAAGTTCTACAACACATGCAAGCTACAGAAAGCTACAAAATAACCCTTTCGCAATATGCGAGCTTGTCCCCAAAAAGTTACCCAAAAATATTAGAAACCTGCCCATAAATAAAACTCCCCTTTAGTTTGGAGCCAAAACAACATTAAAATTTGAGTTTAGGCAGTTTCACGCTGAAAATTACAACTTGAAGTTCAAATTTCAAAAGAACACTTGCAATTGTATCTTCTAAAAAGTGTGCCAACTTCCTGGGGCAATAACTTTTGATCCAGGGCTCCGATTCGCGAACCGTTTGAACCGTTGAAAAGGTCTCAAAGTCAAGAACGCGCTTGAAATTTTCTATGCCAATTTCAACAAGTTTTGGGGCCATTACGGAAGCTCTAAGTGCCTCAAATCCAACTCGGAAGATTTTCAGGTGCAAATTTGGGAAACTAAAACTACAATATCTTTCAACCTAGGAATAGAAAATAAAAACCATAAATTGAGAATTTCATTATGACGAAAAGGGTATCCAAAAATGTAAAAACATCTAAAAATTGAGAAACTTGAAATTTAACTATTTATGGGTGATGCAAGATTGCCCTTACACCACTGGATGCTCCTGCATCAGACACCCGAGGTAATTTAAGAAGTGACCCCGTCACGTCTCAGATGGTTGAGGAAAACTCAACTAGTCAACCACTGCCTTAGATAGCTAGGATGAATCTTCCACAGGCCTTCCTCTCCATTTCACCAGATATTCTTCATACTACCTATTTCTGGTACTCCTTCCCACACAACTATCCAAGATTTCCTCAATATCCTCCTTTTCTGAAGTAGATGCTAGAATCCCACACTATTCCATCGTTGGTACTTCCTCTGCGCCACCTTCATGATACTTTGTCAAATTTGAAATGTTGAACACACGGGAAATGTTGAATCCATCTGACAACTCTACCTCATATGCATTCCCTGAATCATGCTTCTTCAAAATTTTACAGGGACCGAACTTCTTCGTCTTCAATTTGTTATATGTTCCCACTAGAAACCTTTCTTTCCTCAAGTGGACCATCACTTCATCACCAATCTGAAACTCCTTATACCTCCGCTTCTGATCTGCCTTAGCCTTATACTGCATATTCATTTTGTTAATATGTTCTCTTACCTTCTCATGTATATCCTTGATGTGTTCTGCAAAATCTTCGGCTTCAGCACTTATTTTTTTCTCTTGGTCCATATTCCTCAATTCTGGAGCTATTCTGGGGCTACCTCCATACACAATCTGGAATGGTGATCTACAAGTGCTTCTATTGACAGAATTGTTGTAAGAGAATTCTGCCTGGGGTAAGATCAAGTCCCATCCCTTGGGTTTATCTCCTACCAAACATCTCAGTAGGTTACCTAGACTCTTGTTAACAACCTCTGTCTGCCCATCTGTTTGTGGATGGTGTGCAGAATCAATCTCTCAGCCTTTTGTCTTCAAATTTTTCACAAGGTCCTCCAAAAGTACCCCACAAATTTGGTGTCTGTCACGGAAACAATGCTGCTTTGACAAATAGCCTCACCACCTCTTTGAAGAACAAGTCAAATATGTGGACTACATCATGGGTCTTCGACATGGAATGAAATGTGCCATCTTCAAAAACCTATCAACCACCACAAAGTGAATCATTTCCCTCATTGTGTCGCCAAACCAGAACAAAATTCCATACTTATATCCTCCATGGCCTCTCAAAGTGCGGTGGGGGCTGATATAGCCCTATATTCTAAGCGCTCACTCATTTAGCCATCGACATACCACAACTTTGTACAAACTTCTTCACATCACAGTGACAAGGCGAGGCCAATAATAATTCTCCTTGATAATGGCAATGGTCTTATCGACCAAAATATCCGCCATTCCTCCACTATGCTTCTCCTTTATTGAGTTCTCCCTCATGGAACTCCTTGGGATACACAATTGACTTCCTTAAATAACATGCCATCCTAGATTATGAAATCCAGCCACCTTGTCTTGTCAGCGTAACGAGGGTTCATACCAAGCTTTCCAAGCCTGCACCATCGGGATCTTACGCATCACGGTGTCTTGAGTTCATTGAACCCAACCACTTCAATCATCTTTGTCATCAATGTATGCCTCCTACTTAAGGCATCTACAACCCTATTTGACTTCCCCCTCCTATGTTTCAAAACAAAGGTATAACTCTGCAAAAACTCTACCCATTTCATATGCCTCTGATTTAATTTTCCCTGACTATTTAGGTACTGCAAGGCCTGATGATCAGTATATAGAACAAATTCCTTCGACAACAAATAATGTCTCCATTTCTTTAATGCTTGAACTATTGCATAAAATTCCTGATCATATACAAAATACTTTCTCTTGGCATCATTTAACTTTTCACTAAAATAGGCAATGGGCTTGCCTTCTTGGCTCAATCTTTGCTCAATGGCACAGCAGCATCACAATCCACAGCGAAACACCTTGTTGAAATCTAGGAGGGCTAGAAACGGGTTGCTCTGTCATACGCTTCAGCAGTTCAAAAATTTTGCGCTCAATGCTCCCGCTTGAATTTTTCTATCCCCTCTCATTATTTCAATCGGTCCTAAATGCCTCTGAAGTTTCTAATGAAATTTCTATAAAAACTAGCCAAACCATGGAAAGATCTCACCTCGGTAGCAGTTCTTGGGGTAGGCCATTCCAGAATAGCCTTCACCTTCTCTGGGTCCATCTTGAGACCTTCTGCTAAGACAACAAACCCCAAGTACACTAACTCTCTCTTCACAAAAATGCACTTCTTTAGATTAATCGACATTTTCTCTTCTCTTAACTTCTCAAAGGCTCTCCGAATATGCATCAGATGCTCATCCAATGCCTTAGTGAAAATTAAAATATCATCTAAATACACAATAACAAAACTTCCCAGAAATTCTTTTAGTACCTCGTTCATGAGCCGCATGAATGTGCTCGGTGCATTGGTTAGCCCAAAAGGCATGACTAACCACTTGTACAGGCCCTCTTTGGTTTTGAAGGAAATCTTCCATTCATCTCTCTCTCAAATCTGGATCTGGTGATATCCACTCTTCAGATCAATCTTTGTGAACTACTGAGCTCCACTCAAACAGTCCATTAGGTCATCCATCCTTAGCAGGGGAAATCTGTACTTGATTGTTATCTTATTTGTGGCTCGGGAATCTGTACACATCCTCCACTCCCCATCCTTCTTTGGTGCTAGTACTGTAGGTACTACACATGGACTCAAACTCTCTCGTATCAAACCCTTTCTCAACAACTCTTGAACTTGTCTGTTCAACTCCTCATTTTCTGCTGGAGTCATTCTATGAGCTGCCTTATTTGGAAAACTGGCTCCAGGAATCAAGTCAATCTGATGACTGATCTTCATTATTGGTGGTAAACCCTCAGGTACATTATCAGAAACAATATCCTGAAACTCATCCAACATCCCAAAAACTTCTTCTGGAACCTTCTCACTATTCTCATTACTCACTCTAGGAATCAATGCATAATACACATGCTCATGCTTCATACCTTCTAAATTTTTTCTTCCATCTACATAACAAATTCTAGCACTACTGCATACCTTTTCTTCGGTCTCCTTTAGGGGTTTCAACTTGTGATGAACCCCATCGTTTGTCAAGGAATAAGTGTTTGCATGGCCATCATGTATAGCTCGCCTATCGAACTGCCACGGCCTCCCCAACAACATGTGACATGCATCCATGGGGATGATATCATAGAGTACCTCATCATGGTAGCTCCAGATCTTGAACTTTACTAGGCATTGCTCATTGACCAAAAGTTTGTAGTCTTTCTGCGAATTAGGCAATCCGATATGGATGTAGATTGCCTTTCCTCTTCAACTTCAACTGTGACCATCTCCTCGACACTAGATTAATCAGTTGCTCCCGTTAATAATGATATGAACAACATTTTCCTTCACACTTGCACCTTATGCAAAACAAATTCTTCCTCTGTTTTGGTTCATTCTCTTCAATCACTAGGGATCTTCTAATCACTAGGGCTTCTCCCCTTTCAGCATCATCTGAATGTTTGGATTGGGCCTCCTCATCTGTATTTCCAACCCTTCTATGAACTTCTAGCCTTTTTTTCTTCCCTTCCTTGGTGTTGTGGACATTCATGGGCTCGATGCCCTTCTTCACCACCTTTGAAACCGCGTTCCTCTGAGAGCCAACTCTTCGGATCCTTGTCCATATCTCCCTCGTCCTCTTGCCTCTTTGATCCTGCTTGTTTTGATCACAAAGGGTGGTAGAAGTTAATCATTCCTTTAGCTTGGTTTGGTACCCACATCTTCACTTTTCTTTTCATCATCATTTAGGCTTCCTAAAGATGCGCCATTGCCCTTAAGCTTTGAAGCCTCCTCGTCATTTTTCTTGCCATCAAAATCTTTTGTTTGGCTTCTCTTCCACCCTTAAGAGCAAGTGATACATCACCAATGGTGGTCATTAGGCTAAAGCAACTCCTCACGAGATGCTCGGTCATAACCCATTAAGATATCGGGCTACCTTCTCCTTATTGGCCTCTGTGTGACCCCGGATTACATTGATTATCTTGTGAAAATCTTCAGTATATTCTTTCACAGATCTACTTCCTTGCTTCAACCCTTGCAATTTCTTCAACAGATCTAACTCGTAGTCCACTGGTATGAACTGCTTCTTCAGTTTCTCTACCATGTGATCCCATTTGGTGATCTTGACTTTTCCTCTTCGATTTCCTTCCAATTGGACCTCTTTCCACCAAATGCTGGCATGGCCCTTCAGCTACATTTTTGAAAACTTAACCCGATCTGGGTCCTCTATTTCCTCATACTCAAAATATTCTTCTAGCTCGTTGATCCAATCGATCAACTCTTTCGGGTTCAGACTTCTGGAATAACTGGGGACTTCTGCTCTGAGTCTTTTCCCAATCTTCGAAATGGCCCTTATTAGCCTCATGTGGTCTTGATCAATTGCTTCTTCTTCCTCTTCTACATCTGAACCTTCTTCCTCTCCTTCATCCTCACTTTCCTCCCTCGTGTTTAACCCTCTTCTCAACTGCTCTTGTAATGCATCAATCTGTCTCTGGAGGGCTGCCAGTGCATCTCTTCCACCAGCATCTCTGCTGCCTCGACCACCTCTGGAACCACCATGCCTACCAGGCATCACTCTTGGAGGCATCTTTCTTGACCTCGACCCACAACCACGGTCCTGGTGCGAACTGCCTCACGATTGACGATCTGTCCACATGCTCAAGAAAACCCGCTCTGATACCATTGATGAGGGCGCAGCCCAAGACATAGAAAATAACCCACAAACAAGAGAATAATTTTATTATTCAGAAAATGGAGCTTCTTACATGCAGTGGATCTCAAATACCCAAGTTCTACAACACATGCAAGCTACAAAAAGCTACAGAATAACCCTTTTGCAATATGCGAGCTTGTCCCCAAAAAGTTACCCAAAAATATTAGAAACCCGCCCATAAATAGAGCTCCCTTTAGTTTGGAGCCAAAACAACATTAAAATTTGAGTTTAGGTGGTTTGGTGCTGAAAATTACAACTTGAAGTTCAAATTTCAAAAGAACATTTGCAATTGTATCTTCTAGAAAGTGCGCCAACTTCCCGCGGCCATAACTTTTGATTCGGGGCTCTGATTTGCGAACCGTTTAAACCGTTGGAAAGGTCTCGAAGTCAAGAACGTGCTTGATATGTGCTATGCCAATTTTGGCAAGTTTTGGGGCCATTCCGAAGCTCTAAGTGCCTCAAATCCAACTCGGAAGATTTTAGGTGCAAATCTGGGAAACTAAAACTGCAATATATTTCAACCCGAATAGAAAATAAAACCATAAATTGGGAATTTCATTATGACGAAAAGGGTATCCAAAAATGTAAAAACATCTAAAAACTGAGAAACTTGAAATTTAACTATTTTTGGGTGATGCAAGATTGCCCTTACACCACTGGATGCTCCTGCATCACATGGTAACTTGTACCTTTTCTTGATGGATGTAAAAATATTAGATGTAAATGGGTGTTCAAAAATAAAATTGATTCAAATGATATTGTTGAGAAGTACAAGGTGAGATTGGCTGTGAAGTATTATTCCTAGATTGAGGGAATTGACTATAGTGAGATCTCCTCTCTAGTTTCTAATTTGACATTCATTAATTTTTTATTATCTATTGCAACAATGTTTGATCTTGAGGTTGATAAAATGGATGTGAAGACAAATTTCCTTCATGGTGATTTGGACAAAGAGATTTATGTCACAACTAAAGCACTACATTAAAAAAGGTAAAGAAAATTTGGTTTGTATATTTTAAAAACCTTATTTTGGTATCAAGCAATTTCCTAAGATGTGGCGCCAAAATTTTGATATATTTGTGTTGGTATTGGAATTTGTGAGGTCCAAATAATATCATTGTATCTATCATAAGATGAATAGTGATTTCTTCCTTAATACAACATTACATGATGTTGATATACTTTTTCTATAGTGGGAAGACTATGATTTATGAACTGAAGTCTTAGCTTTCAACATAGTTTGAAATAAAGAACTTACGAGCAACCAGGTTCATCTTGGGTATGCATATAAGAAGAGATAGAGCTAACAAAAAGATTTGGTTAGGCTAGGGTAAGTATGTGAACTTAGTGTTGGAGAGATTTAACTTATTAGCTTATAAACCTTTGTGTGTTCCTATTTTAGTGGGGACCAAGTTATCAATTGAATACTGTTTGAATTCTCCTAGTGAGATGGAGGATATGGTGAGAGTACCTTATATTAGTTCTATTCGGAGATTAATGTGTGCTATGGTTTGTACATGACCAAACATCACCCAAGTAGTGGGAGTTCTTATTCATTTATGTGCTTAATCCTAGGTGAGTACATTGGGATAAGGTAAATAGGGCCTTCAAATGTTTTAGAGTACATTTGAGTACTCCATTTGTTATCATGACAAATCTATATGAGATAAACACTTAGTGACTATTCATGGTTTTGTATATCTTGATTAGGCTAGGGATGTTGATAGTAGGATATCCACTAGTGGATATATTTTCACTATGTTTGGTAGTGCTATTATTTGTATGAGCAAGCAATAGAATGTGGTTTCTGTTTACACTACAAAATTAGAGTACACAGTAGTTACTCATTCTTGTAAGGAATCCATCTAGCTTAAGTAATTATGTTTAGATGTGAGGTTGAGCCTAGGAGTTATTATAGTTCTGTGTGACACTTAGAGTGCCATATATCTAGCAAAGAACCTAACTTTTCATTCAAGGATAAAGCATATTGATTTCTAGTGTTACTTTATTCATGACATGATAGAGGATTGGAGCTAAAAATTAGTTCAAAAGGTGTTGGTACTCCCTTTTCTCTTGCAAGGTGTTCAAAAAGTGGGAAAAGCTTAGGAAAGGTGTCTCAACCTTTCTTCTAATTTTGAGTATATAAATAATATAATTTTAAAATTATGAAACACAAAAACTTAATTTTTTGGAAAAATAAATTTTTTAAATTGTTCAGTGTGTAGATATTTTTGAGATATTCAATTTAAAAAGGGCCCCAATGGTATTTCAAGTCAAAATTTATGACCTCCAAAAAAAGTTTAAAAATATTTGGTACATAAAAAAGTGTTATAAGAGGGAGTTACAATTGTTGACCAACTTATGATACAAGTTACAATACACTATAAAGAATATTAAGTGTATATAATGAATCCAAAAAGGAATGCCTAAGTTGGTGAGTGGATAATGCTCATCTTAGGATTTGGGTACTTGTTTTCTAACTAGGTATTTGGGAACCACTTTTTTGGGTGGATTTAGCTTGTTCTTTTTAATTATCATTTGATGGTTTTATGTACTATCTCTTCTATTTATAGGATTCTTGAGATTGATTTTCAATATTGATTTTGTACCTATACTATTATTTTGTAAATTTTTTTCTAGATCTTTTGTTGGTGATACTCTTATACAGGCTTGTACTACAAGTGTATTCTAACTATTTAGATCATTGAATAATATATTGGATTAATTTGGAGTGTGGGGTTTCTCTCTTGAAATGGCTTTTCCCATGTGCACCTATTTTTTGGTATATTTTATTTATATTTTATATGTGTCCTTTTTGTAATTGTAAAGATCTAAAATTTACACAATACTCTCCTCTAAATTTAGGAAGAATTTCCACATACCTTTCTTCCTTCAATTTGGTATCAAAGCCTAATCAAATTAGATTCTAGTTGTTGGGTTGATGATATTTTATACTAATATTTCTTTTAGTGGGAGCTTACATATAAGGGTTTAATTTTATTGCAAGGAGATGGAAATCAATAATTCAAATGGATAAGCTCTCAAGAATAAACTTTGAGATGTGGAAGATTAAGATGGAGGATATGTTCATGGATGGAGATTTATGAGTTATAGTATTCAGATCCAAATATACTACTGTCACAAGAATATTGCGATAAAATGGATAAAAAACTAAGGGTCTCATTAGAATTTGTTTAGTTTCTTTAGTATAATTGAATATACATGAAGATACCACCACAACACTTATTTGGAAGAAATTAGGAGATTTATATTAAGCTAAATTTTTGGTTAACAAACTATTTTTAAGAAAGAAGCTATATACCCTTAGGATGGATGATGGTGGCTCTGTGGTCGAACACTTGAATGTGTTTAACATGGTTGTTACCTAATTATACTCCATTTATTGCATGTATTTTTTATGTTCTTTTCTAAATTCATGGGACTATCTTGTTATGAATCTTGGGAGCACTACCACCAAGTTAAAAATGAATGAGGTGGTGATATTGTTTCTTTCAAAAGAGATGCAAAGAAATAATTTTGAATCTAATAGGGAGGCCATATTTTTTGTGGTAGAAAAAATTAAAAAGTAACAAGGAAAAGAAGCAAGAAAATTATAGATCTAAATCCTATGAGAGTTCTAAATCTCCTTTTAATTTCAAATAAAAATGTTAGAACTACAAAACTATTGGTCATTATAGAAGAGATTGTAAGGAGGAAAAGTAAAAGAAAAAGATAGATTCTGATGATGAGTTTGAGAAGTCCTCCTATGAGGATGGTGATGCCTTTGTAATAGATTTGACTACAAATGCATCAAAAGGTGCTTATTTGAATCACCCTAGTAAATGTTTTTATATTACCTCACATTGAGGTTGGTTTAAAAAATATGAAGAATATGATGGTGGGAAGATATACAGTGGAGATGATTCTCATTTGAATATTGTTGGCCATGTTAGATATTCATTTGATTCCCCAATGGATGAGTGAAGGGGATAAATTGTGTTGTACATATCCATAGTTTGATATAAAACTTTTTTTTTTTGTAAGTAAATTTACTAATTTGGATATGTAGGTTATTTTCTCGAGTGGAGGGTGCGAGATGGTTAGAAGAAATTTCGTGCTCACTAAGGGTGTTTATATAGGAAATCCATTTTAGTTTGATGTTTCCAATTTAATTGTGTTCAATCTTGGCTATGCCCACATGAGGTTGTTGCATATGACAATTATTCTCTAGGAGTTGGTTGTTGATAAATACATAGATTAGTTTATAGAGTTATATTTTGTTTACTTTAAAATTTTACTAAGTGTGTATGTGGTGTAAAAAGTGTGTTGTTATGCATATTGTAGTGCCCCTCCATTCTCACTTGGGATGTGTAGGTAGTCTAGCTAAGGAATCTGAAGAGGAAGATGGAACAAGAGCTTCTGATGGTACTTTTGTGGGTATGATGCACATTGTTTTGTTATTATTAGGATGCAAAGATTTATTGGGTAGTTAAGTGATGCAGTAGTATGTTGTGAGGATAGGTGGAAAGGGAGGCATCATACAATTGAACGTATGGGGACATACGAGAATGAGATACGATTGCTAGAGTTCCTTTCCTAGCACCTCAACTATTTTGAATGTGTACTCTAATTTGTATGTTTGAGTGAACAGGTACAAGACATCAACTCCACTTGGATTCACAGGTTTGAGCGTGTCCATTGCCCAATAGTATTTTTGATTGGGAGATAGTAACAGGTTTTCCTAGTCAAGCCACAACCCTAGTCATAGTGTGTTATCAGTCTTTGTTGGTATGTTTTGTCGTTAAGTTGCCCACATTTGCCTTGCCATATATTATTTATTTTGCAAGGTTTATTATGTGGAAATTAATGTTAATTTATGCTTTTAATGATTATTAGTAATTATTTAGTTAATTTTGATTAAAATGTTAGAAGCTTTGTATTTAATTTAATTAATTAAATTTAAGTTATTTTGTGAAGTAATTTAATCCTTGTGATTAAATTTATTTTATAAAGTAATTAAATTAATTGGATTAAATTTAAATTTAAATTATTATGTGAATTTGAATTATAAATTGCATAAAATAGATAATGTTAATTTGTGAAGTTTGAATTATTAAAATAGCATAAATTTCTTGTAAATATCAAAAGGGAAATATCTGAGTTGGTTAAAAGATATTTTAATTTTGACATGTGTGTTAGAAAATTTATTAAACACTCTTGTTGAGAAATTATTCTTGGAGAGAATATTGGCAATAACTGAGAGAGGTAAGAGGTTACTTCATGGGAATGGTAAAGATATTTTTGGTAGAAGTGGTTGAAAAATTAAGAAGGGAAGTTCTCGAAAAGTTTCTGGGCTCTGGTTTTTGGTTTTCTTCTTCTGGAAAAGTGAATTCTTCGGGGAAGCTTTGACAAAATTGGAATCTACAGGTGAAGCTTTACATCAAACATCTCTTCCTCAAGCTTTTAGATGCAGGTTCGTTTGATTATTTTAATTATTTTGCAAATTGAAAGATTGTCTGTACAGAAGAATTTATAATTTGTGTAGAAGCTTTAGTGTTTGAAAATTTTTCGTGAATATTTCAGTGCTTCTATAGAAAATTTTATAGTGAAATGAGAGAACCTGTGTGAAATTGTTAATTTAAATAATAGAAAACTCCAGAGGAAAACAATAGAGAAATTTATAGGTCTCTGTAGAAATGGATTTGAAAATATTCCTGTTTAAAAATTGGGGAAAAACTTAATTGTATTGGAAAAATCTTCTTGTAGAAGAATATCATTTAAATTTTTTTTCCCAATTGGTTTTATTGGCTGGGAAATAGAAAACCTCTGTAAGAATTTGTGAATACTTGCTATAGAAAGTTTTTTGTGAAAATAATTTGCTCATCTGGAACAATTCTTTTGAAGAATTTATATATATATATTTCCTGTAGAAACTTATTAGAAAATTTTATATTTTAAAACCAGTTACAGAAAAATTCCGTACCACAATATTTATTAATTGCTGGTTTCAAATGTAATTCGTCTGCCCTCTCCTTATTATTCTGAAATTCTATTTTTATATATATATATTTTAAATATATAAAAAAAATTATATTATATATATTATTTAATATGTATATTATATATTATATATATTATAAATATATATGTATTTAGATATTTATTTTGATGATTGGAAATTGTAAATTTATTTTTAATAAATAAATAATATACTTATATATATATAATTATATAATTATATATATATATATATAATTATATAATTATATATATATATTTAAATGGATAATTGAAAAAGAGGTGCATGCACATGTACAATTTAGATATATTAATATGAAATATTTTAAGAGAGAGAAACATATTTTATTTATGTGTATTTGTGAAATTGGAGTTAAACAATTAGTTTTAATTTTCTTATTATTGTAAATGGAATTATATTTAAATAGATTAATTTCAGGCAGTGTGTTATTGTTTTATTGGATTTAGGAAATCCTAATGGTAGTTTAATTAATTGCCTGAATTGCTTTTAAAGTTGCGATCTCTTATGTTCTCGTTGTTAGGGCAATTTGGGTTCTCGTTGTTAGGGAAATTTGGGTTAATTATGAATGTAAGTCTTCTAGATGTCGTTACTTTATGAGGGGATTATTGTGAATTGTAGTTTAGCCCTTTATTTTCCTTGGGTAGTGCACTTAGTCGTATTTCAGTTTAAACACCAGGTTACTACGAATGGGATGTGTTGCCTTTGTGTGTTATGATGGATATTTATTATTGTTTTTTTTGTGCACTGCATTTACCCTTAGGTTTTGGTTTAAATCCTTATGTTGTTGGTAGGAGTGAGTGGTTCTCAGTTGGGGGTTTGGTGGCCTAGGAAGGTTACGCTAGGGTAACCCATAGAAAATAATGTGTGACACTCCTCCTATGACAACGGTTTAGATGTTCAATTGATGTACTTGATTCTTTTACTTTGGAAGCAATGTAACCTTCATGTTATGTGTTATACTTGTGTAGTCAAGTCTTGAGTTTTCTAGTGACTAGTGCTTGTTAGTTTGCCTTGGGAGCCCTTTTATTATCTCCTAGCACGAGGGTGGGCCTTCAGGTACCACTTGGTTGGATGGAACGTGCACCATACATTGTTGGGTTCCCACTCCATGTTTGTGATAGCAGGATCTTCTAGATTGGAGAACTCACATGTACTAGTTGATATATATCATCTCTTTTATACTTTGTATCAGTGGATAATTGTATATGTATTACTCCTCATTGTATTCGAGGAGGATTTTTGTATCATGTAATTGTAACATTATTATTTGAACTTCCTCATTTTGGATATAACCTTTGTAACTATTTTATAGAATGAATGCAAGCTATAAATGATTCTTAATGTACTTGTATCTTAAGAGTTGAAATAAATGCTTTAGATATATGAAATTTAATTTCATGAGTAATATTTATATGCTATGGTTAGATTATTTCTGTATATGGGATTTGACTGTATTGCAGTGTCATGTACTTTAGAAAATGTATGCGTTAGTGTTGTTCACATTACATGTTATAATTACACTTTTAAATTTTTTTTGTTACGTTTCCATTGTGTTTGCGTCATTCTCTAGGGTTACATGGTAGGGCATTACACATGGTATTAGAGCCCAAGTTCTAACACTAGGTACTTTGGTTTTACATGAACCCATTAGGCTGTCCTTGTTGTTTGCACTCTTATGTGTGTATTCCTTTCTTTGTTTACCTTGACTTTATTGAGTGGTTTATGTTTAGGGTCAACCTAGTTACCCTAGAGGTAGATAAGAGATGTTCATCTTCTCTCCTTCTATTCTTCCTGTTATAGATGATGAAATAGTTGGTAATTATGTTAGAAATGAATATGGGATGCTCTATTGTAAGTATGTTAGTATGTATTTATGACATGGAGTTGTGTGGAGGTTTAACCACTCTCTTGAATAAAAGATAAATGCTTTTCTATTCTGAATAGTGAAATATGGATTTGCGTTGGGTGTATTACAAGGAAAGCTAATGATGAGTTATGCATATATGTGATGATATGAATCACATCGATTATGGAAGTAAAAATACTTATGGAATTGTGTATGTAATTGTATTCCCCCTGTAAATGTGAGAAACTGGTGACTGTGCTTTGGTTGAGTGTTGTGAATACCCTGTACTTGCTTTGTGTGCCATGGGATGGTGATACTATGTACCCATCCATGAGGGATATGTTGTATTTGGTGTGGGATTAACCGTACCATTATGTTTTTGTATGTTTGTTACCTGATTGAGGGCCAACCCACGTGTGGTTGAAATTTATATATGTAAGAGTAGCCAAAAGATAGTTTCACTGATTCTTTTCTTTTGGTTCTCTAGTCCCTCAATCTGTGAAGGGGTAGTAGCAGCCACAAGTTCCTTGGGTGGAGTGTGCAACATACACACATTGCGACACAAAGAAATTTTCACTCAACTGAACCCGAGGAAACGTACCCCCTACTTTCCCTTATGATGGATCAAGGTACTTGATCCATATGTGCTAGCCTAATCCCCATAGTTTTGAGTACATCAACATTGGTTTGTTAGTATATGCCTGGCTACTTATAGGGGCATTGATCTAGCATTAGTGAGTCAACCTTGTCCATATGAGAGGTGAAGCTTGAGTAACCCCATATTGATTTACTTATATATGTATTGTATACACCATATCCACACATGTTCTGACATTATGTAAGGGATATGATGCCACACCCCACTGATGTTCTGACACAGTGTTGGTGATGATGATGTTAGAAACCCATGATCAAATTTGCAAACCAGAATAACCTTCCACAGAAGAGAAAAATCAGAAAAGGTAGAGATATTGCAAAAAGATGTGCAAAAAATTATGTTTGAGAATTCAATTAATTACAAGATATGATTTGCTTTATAAAAGCAAAGATGCAAACCTAATCTTATCTTGAGCAACAAGATAGCTCGATAAGATAAAGATAAAGCCTAAAACTTAGGAATTAAATAATTACCTAAGTAAACTTATGCAAAGTGTAATTAAATATTAATTACACCAACACCCCCCCATAAGTGCAACTTAGGGAGACTAATAAAGCATGCACCTAAAACTAAGATGAATGCAAGAAAGCATGAATGGGTCCCGACAACAAGGCCTGATCAGGTACCCAAGTACAAATGCAATATGAGATAGAGAAGGAAAATCCTAATGACAAAATTTGGAAACTGTGTATCTCGATGCCGATGCCAAACTAAGACTAAAACTCTTCCATGGGAAGGAGTACCATACAGACTTGGGAACATTAACCATAAAAACATGGCCCTTAAACTGAGATGGATCCAATGCAAATCATTAACCATAGGCTCTCAATCTAAAGTGTGAACCGATGTGAATCAACAGTGTGTCTAGCTAAGCAAAAATATGGCCAAAAAAAACTAAGAGACCAGATAAACTCATGCAAGTTGCCATCAAAACAATATGAAGATGGGGATCAAAGTGCATGCACACTCTAATCAAATTTATTATGCATGAAACCCCCCTGAATGGAACTTTATCATAGTTCATTTATTACAATAACCCGACGATTATAAAAGGAGAGCATCCTAAATGTGCATAAATAGAAAATAGAAATAGACCTCAGATCTATGTAGAGGAATGAATCAGCTTTCCAACGCCACAAGAATGATGAAAAATGGAGCACCGAGTCAGAAGATATGCCCTCCGAAGTGAAAACCATAAGATCTGAGTTCAAAGGCCTACAAAATAAATCTGGAGCAGAATCTAATAAAAAAAACTAGCACCACTGGATCGGCGTCAGAATCAGATTTCCAATGGTATTTTGTTTGTGAAAAACGGAGATCGTATGCAAAAGATACGCCCGATTTGGTGAAAACAGCTCTAGAATGCCCAATAAGGGCTACAGGGCGCCCAGGGGGCTAAAAAAAAAGCCCTTGGTCCCATGCAGGACCAGGGGGCTGGCGGCTGGGGGCTGGGGCAGAGCCCCTGGTTTTCCATATGACTGTCGGATTCTGTAGAGGGGGTTGGGCAGCTGGGCGGGGGTTGGGCGCATAGCGCCCGGTCCCCCATGTGACCGCGGCCAATGCTGCTGGGGGCCTGCGGGGGCTGGCTCGGCCTGGTGGCGCTTGGGTGGCGGGCACTAGTGGGGGTGGTAGGCTGGAGGCCGCCTGGTGGCCACCGGGTGGCAGAGCGAATTACATTGGGGGCACTGGATTTTTTTTTCAAAAAATTCAATTCTTTTAATTTTTTTTTAATTTTTTTCAAAAAATGTGCCTCGAGGAGAGTGCTGGGGAGGCCATACGGCCCCCCAGGCAATTTTGCCTTCTGGACCAACTGCTCAGAAATAAATGAAACAACAAGCATTCTTAGGGTTTTTGGCTGCTGCGAACGCAATGGTGACCTCCGTTTGTGCCCAAACTGCTCCAAAATTTTGGCTACCCCCAGATCTTGCAAAAAAACTCCCAGACAGAAACCCTCACAGATCTGGCATATGAAGGCCAAAATCTGAAAAATAAAAGTCAATCCTGACTTTTTCCAGCGCTTTGAATCTAATGGTGAAGCCCGGTCTGATCCAAAATTCCGCATAGATGAACTCAAGGCATAATACCCTCGAGGAATCCCGAACGAACCCTGTAATGAATCTCTCTAGAAATATGAGAAGGGGCTGCAAATCAAGGCTCTGATACCATGTTAGAAACCCATGATTAGATTTGCAAACCAGAATAACCTTCTACAGAAGAGAAAAATTAGAAAAGGCAGAGATATTGCAAAAAGATGTGCAAAAATTATGTTTGAGAATTCAATTAATTACAAGATATGATTTGCTTTATAAAAGCAAAGATGCAAACCTAATCTTATCTTGAGCAACAAGATAGCTCGATAAGATAAAGATAAAGCCTAAAACTTAGGAATTAAATAATTACCTAAGTAAACTTATGCAAAGTGTAATTAAATATTAATTACACCAACAGATGATAGCCTACTTGTGTGATGAGTGTAATGGGGCCTCACATACTTGTAGAGGGATACCCATGGTTGCTTTGATAGTGATTGGGTCAGTTAGCATATGGGTATGTCCTAGCCATGTATACCTCTAGCTACAATGTGTACTTGCCTGTGCCTTCTTGATGAGGTATCACTATGCAGGGTGTGATCTGCGTGTGCCTACTTCTGTGGAGCCACAAACACATTTCCATGTAGAATATGACCAATGCGTGCCTTCTCCGACTGGTGTATGACCATGTCATGTGATGATGCGAGGCATGGTGTAGCCGAGGAGTACACTCTGTGACATGTGGATAGCGTGCTCACTCTGCACCACATGTGGGCTATTGTTATAGCTAGACATTGTTCCCTCCTTCCTCGTTTGGTGGCTAGTATCTAGTCACGTAGTATTGTATAGTGCAATTTTGAATAATGTGGATTTTCTTTATAGTTATTGGTGATTTTCTATTGATTGTGAAGGTTGGAACCTTGTTTATATTTGATTGTGATGGTTTATCCTATTGATGTTTGCAGCGTCGGTCTCCACTTCCAGTGATCTCCTTGTTACAAGATAATAAATTAAATAATAACTAAGGCTATTTAATTTATATATAGCGATTGGATAAGATTAAGAGGCATGCCATTAATATTAAATGGTGGTTAATTATTGAAAACACAAATTTCTAAGAGGGCCGACTTCTTGCTTATTGTTATTACGTCCTTTCAAAGAAGGCCGACTTATGATTGTGAAGAGACACATCCTCTCTTCCTATCTTGTATATATACACCTTCATTGTAACTCATTTGATATCGATTCATTCATTGTTCTTTCAATTCACTTTATTCCTACTTGGTGCAAATATATACAAGCTAGATCAAGTTATCTCAGTTTGACATTATTGAAGGCTGTGAGTTCATCAACGAATTGTCTCTATATATTTCTGTGTGCATCATAATCTTGGTGCTTGTATTTAGGCCTTCATATCAGCCTCTTGTAAGGAGATCATTGTTGTGATAATTGAATATATAAGTGATATATTGTTGCTGGGTTTTTCTCCGTCAAGAGGAGGGTTTTCCTAAGGTATCTGCTATGTTATTGTGTGTAATTTTGAATTAATTTCTATGTCTTTAATTTGATCATAAAAATAACATGGTATCAGAGCGGGTGTGAAGAAGGTTGTGATCAGGTTTATTATTACAATGATACTCTTTTCTCTTTCTCATTAGTGTCTATCTATATCTCTTCATCAAGATGGTGAACGGTCTTAAGATTGAGGATACACTTGAGGAAGCATCAAATTACACATCATGGAGGTTCAAAATTATGCTCACCTTGGAAGAGAATGATTTGGCTGAGTTTGTGGAGAGCAAAGTCCCCAAGCCTTCGGAGGAGGAAGAGAAAGTTCAATGGAGGAAAAAATATATCAAGGCAAAGAAGATGTTAGTTGATTCCGTTAAGGATCATATTGTTCCAATTGTCTCCAAGTTGAAGATGGCAAGAGATATGTTCAAAACCTTGGAGGAGATGTATGGAATCAACAACACCAGTCGGGTACTTGCACTGAAGCAACAACTCCATCATGTGAAGATGGCGAAAGGAGAAATGGTTATTGCTTACTTCATGTAGATTTCAGAATTGAGAGATCAAATCTCTACAATTGGTCATGTGGTTGATGACAAAGACTTGACCATTCTTGCTCTCAACGGTCTTCCTTCATCTTGGGAGTCATACATTCAAGGAATTAGTGCAAGATCAAAACTTCCTAAGTTTGATCAATTGAGGGTGGATTGCATTCAAGAGGAGTCTAGGTTGGCTGTTAGAGGAGTTGGTCAAAGCTCTATTAATGAAGACATTCATGTTATTTCCACTCAATCCTCGAAGAAGAAAGGGAAAGATGGAAAGAAAGGATATTTCAAAAGGAATAGAGATAAAGGAGTTGATTGTGCTCCTGCATTCAAGAAGAAGTGGGACCTTTCCAAAGTCCAATGTTTTTGTTGTAACAAGTTTGGTAACTATGCAAAGGATTTCCTAACCAGGCCTAATCAACATGCTTCATTTGTGGATATGGATGAGATCTCTCCTTAGAAGGATTCTAGGGAATTTCTATTCTAAGCCATGGGCCTGTGTTCAAGCCGTGAAGGTTGTGTGTTGATCTGTGCACAAGAGCAACGTATCTTATTGCATCAAGTATTTACATCCATCAGAATATTTAAAGAGATAAGTATTCTTTGTTTGTTGAGTTATATCATTTAGTTGGATCTTGTATTTAGTAAAGAGAGATAATGGTTTCTCTTGAATTGTGTTCACTAGCATAAAATCCTTTGTAGATTTCATTTATTGCAAGTTATTTCATGTTGGTTGTGAAGATTTCTAAGTATGACTTTGAAATAAAAAGAGAATTGCAATTTCAATGATGATTAGTTGGTCACATCGATATCATTCTCTAATGCATGAACTGTGATAGAGCCTTGAACTCTTGGAGAGAGTTGGTTCTACATGCTAACTGCATAATACATTCAAGAAATCTATAGTTGTGCAGATTATCTTTTGTTGTGCTGAGTTTAGCACTCTCGAGAGGAGTAAAATATGGAAGGAAGAGTTATATCATAATTAAATGAAGATAAGTTTCTTTATCCCTTCATTTTGATCTTTTGATATATTTCTCTTATAGGTTGATTTATTTGTTTATGTTTTAATATTGTTCGTAAATTCTTATGTATTCATGCTATAACTTGAAATAGTAAACCTTGTATGATTCTAGCCTTGATATTTCTTTGGATAGTTATAAACTGTTAGTAATCTCTCTCTAAAATGCTTTCAAGACAACTCTAGGAGCAAGAAGGTGATGAGAGATTGCTTAGTGATGAAAATCTTGAGACATCTTGTGAGGAAGTTATGCCGACCAAAGAAATGATCAAGCGTGAAGTCACAACTTGCAGCCATGGGACTGAGTTGGTGGCTAGAGGGAGTTCACTTCTAGAAGTCTTCTTTGCAATATCTAAAGTAGGGATCAAGAGGGAGTTTTGTAACTCACTAATAATAAGTGAAGATTACTATATTGCAAGGCTAGGTGCTAAATCCTTAGAGGATCCCTTCAGCTACTAAGATCATAATTTCTCAAGATTGTCATCTGAATTTGACATTGGTAGCTCCGCAAACCTATTCAAAATAGCGTAATCTGGGATGGGGTCGAGGAGGACAATCCTGAACTCTCTATAGTACCAAATGTGTGTGATGGAAAACATTTATCTAAGGAAAGTGTTGTAGGAAATCTTGGACAAAGAGGTCAGAAGATTGATGTAAGTACTTGAAGATTCAGAGGAGCCTACTAAACCTGAAGAAGATGTTTAAGGAGGTTGCAACTAGTTCAGATATGGTGGATCCTCTATATACATAGTTGATTGGATCGTTGATGTATCTAGTCAATACTAGAACATATATCTGTTATGCAGTGAGTGCAATCAGTCAGTTCATGTGTGAACCCAGGAAGATACATCTAGTTGCAGCAAAACATATCCTGAGATACTTGCGTGGCACAGTTGGATATGGGCTGAGATATTCTTCTGGTGTGGATTTGAAGTTGCATGGATATACTGATTCTGATTGGGCAGGGTGTGTCACTGATCGGAAGAGCACCTCCGGATGTCGCTTTAGTTTGGGATCTGTGATGATATCCTAGTGCAGTAGGAAGCAGTCATCTGTAGCATTGAGTACAATAGAGGCTGAGTATATTGCAGCTTGTGTGGCAGCTCGAGAAGCAGTGTGGCTTTGTAAGCTCCTTGTAGGATTGTTTAGGAAATCAATGGAGCCTACTATCATTCATTGTGCCAACCAGAGCTGTGTGAAGCTTTTTTTCAATCCTGTGTTTCATGACAAAACTAAGCATGTGGAGATCAAATACCATTATATCAAAGATATGGTATTGAGGAAAGCAATTCAGTTGGGGTATATCAACACTAATGAGTAGTCAACAAACATTCTCACCAAACTTCTCTCTAGGATAAAGTTTGTGTACTTTCAAGACAAGCTTGGTATGGTGGAGAATCAAGCCCTAGCTAAGAAGGAGTCTCAGTATCAGTGATCCTCTTTAATGCATTTCTCTTTGAGAGAGATTTGAGGTGCAAGCCCTTGTTAATGTATTTCTCTTTGAGAGAGATTTGAGGTACAAGCCCTTGTTAATGCATTTCTCTTTGATATTTGAGGTGAAATCCCTTGTTTCCACCCTCTGGGAGAGCCATGGTGGATGTCATGTGTGTGACTCCATGACAACATCACGTGAGAGAGTCCGTGATGATTTTCTTGTACTTGTGTTTTCACCCTCTGGGAGAGCCATGGTGAACGTCACGATGAGGTGACAACATCATGTTGAGTGATGAGAACTTGTACATACCATCCATGGCAGTAGCCATGATGGTTGATATCACGATGAGGTGATATCTTTCTTTTCCACATATGGGTAAATCCATTGTGGTAGACATCATGATGAGGTGATATGTTTTGTGTAGCTAGAAGTATTCTCCTAGCTGAGAGGGAGTGTTGATGTATACAATGTCAGTCACTTTATTCCAGCCCAGATCGAAATACATTAAATTATAGCCTTACAACTATTTAATTGGTGGAATAGTCTTCATGAAATGAGGTGTCATTTATTAATGATGATTAATATTTATTAGAGAGGCACAAATTGTTATAAAGGTGTAGTTTTATCCAAGGCCGACATACCATACATGGGTGTAGCCATTATGGTTGATATCACGATGAGGTGATATCGTTTCTTTTTCCACACATGGGTGTAGCCATTGTGGTAGACATCACGATGAGGTGATATGTCTTGTGCAGCTGGAAGTGTTCTCCCTAGCTAAGAGGGAGTGTTGATGTTTGCAGCGTCGGTCTCTACTTCCAATGATCTCCTTGTTACAAGATAATAAATTAAATAATAGCTAGGCTATTTAATTTATATATAGTGATTGGATAAGATCAAGAGGCATGTCATTAATATTAAATGGTGGGTAATTATTAAAGAGACTCGAATTATGAAGAGACACAAATTTCTAAGAGGGCCAACTTCTTGCTTATTGTTTGCACGTCCTTTCAAAGAAGGCTGACTTAAGATTGTGAAGAGATGCATCCTCTCTTCCTATCTTGTGTATATACACCTTAATTGTAACTCATTTGATATTGATTCATTCATTGTTCTTACAATTCACTTCATTCCTACTTGGTGCGAACATATACAAGGCAGATTGAGTTATCTCAGTTCAACATTATTGAAGGCTATGAGTTCATCAATGAATTGTCTCTATATATTTCTGTGTGCATCATAATCTTGGTGCTTGTATTCAGGCCTTCATATCGGCCTCTTGTAAGGAGATCATTGTTGTGATAATTGAATATATAAGTGATTTATTTTTGCTGGGTTTTTCTCCCTCAAGAGGAGGGTTTTCCCAAGGTATCTACTGTGTTATTGTGTGTAATTTTGAATTAATTTCTATGTCTTTAATCTGATCATAAAAATAGCATAGCCCCCCTTTGTGATCTTATTTACTTTTAGCCCTCGTGGTTACATTTGATTTAGTGTTGAAATTATGCGCATTTCTTGCTTTATTGTTGATATTGATTTTTATTTGCTCTTCTTTATGACTTTGGTGGCTAAACTAGTTTATCCTTATTGTTTTTGATGTCAGCCATGTGTTGTATTGTGATTCCTCTCCAAGGATGTATGAGGCAGACTTGGTAAGTGTACATGAGGAAGCGAACATAGGAAACCATGAGGATGGGGGTATGTGAGGCTGATATACAACTAGGACCCACTTGCCACCCATGTGTGATGACTATCTCTTGGAGGCTAACCACCTTATACAACAAGAGGTAGGTCATTGTGGTCTTGTTTGGATGGTATCACCATGTGTGTGTGACCTAACACCATCAAGCCACTGAGTGTGAGGTATGTATCATGTGAGATGGATATTGGCTCTTGGATCATGGATTATGTATCATGGATTAGTATGCTACTTTCCAGTGTCCATATGGACCCTTGTGTACCCTTGCAATGTGATTTTCGGTGATATGAGTTTGTGTGTATGTCTAGAATATATGTTAATCATGGATATTGTACTTAGATTTTTGAGATTTTGTTCCTTTCCCTTATGTTGTTCTCACCTAATATCTGAGACTTGTTCTACGGTGGTGATGTGTAGGATGATGCCTAGAGGTCATGGTCTTGGTAGGGGTCATGGTAGAGGTCAGGGAAGTGATCATGGGGTTAGTCGTCATAACACTTCTTTTCTAAGTTTCCATGAGGAAGATCATGAGGAACACCTGGACCCTTAGTTACACCCCTTGCTTGAGGAAATTCTTAACTGGCTTGGCCCAAGACAAGAGAGCAACCAATAGATGGTTAGGGGAAGAGAAAGGTTCCTTAGGAGAATAGGTGTTTTAGCTGTAGCAGGATGTATGATGAACCTCTTGAGGGAATGTTCTCTTACCTTTCATGGTCTTAGTGGTGGTTTGGAGGATGAGACTTGGATGATTGGTGTTCAGATTGGTGGTTGTATTTTGTCTAGGAGAATCCAGAGTTGGTTGTGAGCCCGACTTAATCGACTTGACCAGTCAACTCAGAGCACTCTGACTACAATTAGTAGGGGTCAGTTACAACAAATTAGTGCACCCCCTCAAGGAAGAGGAAATGGTAGAAATGAAAGATGTTTCTCTTGCGGCCAATAGGGCCACATAGCTATACAATGTCCTCAGAGGAGCACACCTAAATTTAGTCAGAGACCGACAGTCATAGTGCCAATAGGGGATGATGTGGGCAGGTTCCACATAGCGATTGCAGTAGTTGATGACTGTCAGGTAGAGCATCAGGGCATAGATGGGAGACTATAGGTAGAAGACATGTAGTTGGCTTTGGAGCTCATGTCCGTCACACAACACATGAGACTTTCCCTTAGGGGTTAGGATATTGAGTAGGTTAGGGTCCAGTGGGATCCAAGAGATGATATTTCAGCTTCTTGGGAGGATGTGACCAGGATGAGGGAGCTCTATCTCGATTTACTTATGTTTTCAGACAATGTTTTTACTTCGATAGATCATGATGCTATGTTGTTATTTGATCGCTGACATTGGGATGATGATGGTTTTACATTGTGATGTGATGGTACACTCTATGGATGATTATTGTTATGACATTTTTTCTAGTTAGCATAGTTGTATATTTGAGTTAATATTGTTATATTCTCATCTGTAGTTAATTGATGTTTTAATTTCGTCAGTTTTGATGTGACACTGTTTTGGTGAAGGGTAAAGAAAAAGAAATGGTAATGCATTTGGAATTGAATACTTTTATATGCTTATGAAAAAATGAGATGGTGTGTATTTTTGAATATCAAGTAATCATATGATGTGTTTCCTTGTATGAGATTTTGATGATGTTTTTATTGGGAATGAAAAATTGAGTTAATTAGAGTACCTTCTATATTTATTAGTGTTAAAATGAAGTATTTTACTATAAGAAATGTATGGATTTTATAAATAAAAGTGGTTAGAAAGATATTATTTTCAAATGAGTAGCCAGATAGTGATTTTAATTGTAATGATTCAAAAAGAGGATGTACATTAATTATAGATTAGAGAAATTTTGGGACTAATGTGTTTATGTTTCCATTTTGAGCCTTATGACTTCCAAGAGTAAGTCAAGTTTTAGGGGGGGAGAATGTAGTGCCCCTCCATTCTCACTTGGGATGTGTAGGTAGTCTAGCTAAGTAATCTGAAGAGGAAGATGGAACAAGAGCTTTTGATGGTACTTTTGTGGGTATGATGCACATTGTTTTGTTATTATTAGGATGCGAAGATTTATTGGGTAGTTAAGTGATGTAGTAGTATGTTGTGAAGATAGGTGGAAAGGGAGACATCGTACCGTTGAACATATGGGGACATATGAGAATGAGATACGATTGCTAGAGTTCTTTTCCTAGCGCCTCAACTATTATGAATGTGTACTCTAATTTATATGTTTGAGTGAACAGGTACAGGGCATCGACTCCACCTGGATTCACAGGTTTGAGTGTGTCAATTGCCCAATGGTATTGTTGATTGGGAGATAGTAACAGGTTTTCCTAGTCAAGCCACAACCCTAGTCACAGTGTGTTGTCAGTATTTGTTGGTATGTTTTGTTGTTAAGTTGCCCACATTTGCCTTGTCATATATTATTTACTTTGCAAGGTTTATTATGTGGAAATTAATGTTAATTTATGCTTTTAATGATTTTTATTAATTATTTAGTTAATTTTGATTAACGTGTTAGAAGCTTTGTATTTAATTTAATTAATTAAATTTAAGTTATTTTGTGAAGTAATTTAATCCTTGTGATTAAATTTATTTTATAAAGTAATTAAATTAATTGGATTAAATTTAAATTTAAATTATTATGTGAATTTGAGTTATAAATTGCATAAAATAGATAATGTTAATTTGTGAAGTTTGAATTACTAAAATAGCATAAATTTCTTGTAAATATCAAAAGGGAAATATTTGAGTTGGTTAAAAGATATTTTAATTTTGACATGTGTGTTAGAAAATTTATTAAACACTCTTGTTGAGAAATTATGCTCGGAGAGAATATTGACAATAACTGAGAGAGGTAAGAGGTTACTTCACGGGAATGGTAAAGATATTTTTGGTAGAAGTGGTTGAAAAATTAAGAAGGGAAGTTCTCGAAAAGTTTATGGGCTCTAGTTTTTGGTTTTCTTCTTTTGGAAAAGTGAATTCTTGGGGGAAGCTTTGACAAAATTGGAATCTAAAGGCGAAGCTTTACATCAAACATCTCTTCCTCAAGCTTCCAAATACAGGTTCCTTTAATTATTTTAATTATTTTGCAAATTGAAAGATTGCCTGTACAGAAGAATTTATAATTTGTGTAGAAGCTTTAGTGTTTGAAAATTTGCCGTGAATATTTTAGTGCTTCTATAGAAAATTTTATAGTGAAATGAGAGAGCCTGTGTGAAATTGTTAATTTAAATAATAGAAAACTCTAGAGGAAAAAAATAGAGAAATTTATAGGTCTCTGTAGAAATGGATTCAAAAATCTTCCTGTTTAAAAATTGGGGAAAAACTTAATTGTATTGGAAAAATCTTCCTGTAGAAGAATATCATTTAATTTTTTTTTCCCAATTGGTTTTATTGGTTGGGAAATAGAAAAACTCTGTGAGAATTTGTGAATATTTGCTATAGAAAGTTTTCTGTGAAAATAATTTGCTCATTTGGAACAATTGTTTTGAAGAATTTACACACACACACATATATATTTCATGTAGAAAGTTTTTAGAAAAAAATATATTTTAAAACCAGTTACGGAAAAAGTCCGTATGACAATATTTATTAATCTCTGGTTTCAAATGTAATCAAAAGTTTATATATTATAGATTTGGAGGGAGGCTGGGGGCTACCCCCACAACCATCCCCATAGGGGAGGTAGGCTGTGGAGGTAGCACCCAACGCTACCTTCATAGGCTACACACCCCTCTAAAGGGGACTCGACTGCTAAGATAACCTAGTCTTTGTAATTCGTCTGCCCTCTCCTTATTATTGTGAAATTCAATTTTTATATATGTTTTTTTTAAATATATATATATAAAATTATATTATATATATGTTATATAATATGTATATTATTTATAATATATATTATAAATATATATGTATTTAGATATGTGTTTTGATAATTGGAAATTGTAAATTTATTTTTAATAAATAAATAATATACTTATATATATATTTATTTAAATGGATAGTTGAAAAAGAGGTGCATGCACATGCACAATTTAGACATATTAATATGAAATATTTTAAGAGAGAGAAATAGATTTTATTTACGTGTATTTGTGAAATTGGAGTTAAACAATTAGTTTTAATTTTCTTATTATTGTAAATGGAATTATATTTAAATAGATTAATTTCAAGCAATGTGTTATTGTTTTATTGGATTTAGGAAATCCTAATTGTAGTTTAATTAATTGCCTGAATTTCTTTTAAAGTTGTGATCTCTTCTGTTCTCGTTAGGGCAATTTGGGTTCTCAATGTTAGGGCAATTTGGGTTAATTATGAATCTAAGTCTTCTAGATATCATTACTTTATGAGGGGATTGTTGTGAATTGTAGTTCAACCCTTTATTTTCCTTGGGTAGTGCACTTAGTTGTATTTCAGTTTAAATACTCGGTTACTATGAACAAGATGTGTTGCCTTTGTGCATTATGATGGATATTTATTAGTGTTTTTTTTTGTGCATCGTGTTTACCCTTGGGTTTTGGTTTAAATCCTTATGTTGTTGGTAGGAGTGAGTGGTTCTCAGTTTGGGGTTTGATGACCTAGGAAGGTTACGCCAGGGTAACCCATAGAAATAATGTGTGACACTCCTCCTATGACAACGGTCGAGATGTTCAATTGATGTACTTGATTCTTTTACTCTAGAAGCAATGTAACCTTCATGTTGTGTTATACTTGTGTAGTCAAGTCTTGAGTTTTCCTGTGACTAGAGGTTGTTAGTTTTCCTTGAGAGCCCTTTTATTATCTCCTAGCATGGGAGGTGGGCCTTTAGGTACCACATGGTTGGTTGGAACATGTACCATACACTATTGGGTTCCCACTCCATGTTCGTAATAGCGGGATCTTCTAGATTGGAGAACTCACATGTACTAGTTGATATATATCATCTCTTTTGTACTTTGTATCAGTGGATAATTGTATATGTATTAATCCTCATTGTATTCGAGGAGGATTTTTGTATCATGTAATTGTAACATTATTATTTGAACTTCCTCATTTTGGATATATGCTTTGTAACTATTTTATAGAATGAATGCAAGCTATAAATGATTCTTAATGCACTTGTATCTTAAGAGTTGAAATAAATGCTTTAGATATATGAAATTTAATTTCATGAGTAATATTAATATGCTATGGTTAGATTAATTTTGTATATGGGATTTGAATGTATTGCATTGTCATGTACTTTAGAGAATGTATGCATTAGTGTTGTTCACATTACATGTTATAATTACACTTTAAAAAAAAAATTGTTACGCTTCTGTTGTGTTTGCGTCATTCTCTAGGGTTACGTGGCAGGGAATTACACATATGGTGTTCAATAGGGTTTTAAAAATTTGAGAAAATTTCAAGAATTCATCAATGGTTATTATTACACTTTTGTATTTTTTTGAATTTTTGAAAAAAACAATCAACATTATAATTTAAATTTACCCCATTTGATTATTGTAATTTGTGGGATGTTAAGTCTCCATTATGAAATGTTGGATGATGTGGATATGGTTGCTGATATGTGGTTGTCATTAATGTAAATACTATTAGCATTTGGTGCATTGAAGACTGTATATGTCGAGGATATTGAGAAAATTGTAAAAGAAAATATTTCTCTATTCCCAGTGGAACTGTGCAGGTTAAGAAGACATTGAAGATTAGTTGATGTGGATCTAAGGGTTTAATGTTTAATGTTTCTAGATCATCTACCAGAATTTTTAGAGGTCCACGTGAAGGTTTGAGTATGTTGTGGTCTGACAGTGTGTTGCTGGTCTTTGTCAGTGTTCCTGAATGAAGTTTGTGTAATTCTTGTTTTCTCAGTTGTTGCAGACACTTCTCTATTGTTTCCTGGTGTTCTATGGTGTCTCTAGATAATTCTCTATCTTTGTGGTACACCCACATTACTTGGTGATTTCATGGTTGAAGATCTTTATGCGCATGTTCATTTTTTCTTGTTCTTGGCCGACATGTTGTGGATCTTCGAGGTGTAATTAATTAAAGTATTATTGTGTTGGAGATATTAACTTGGGTCTCCACTATGTTGTGGCCGACCTTGGTGGATACACATTAAAATTTTATTTGTAAATTTGGGCCGACATTACAAATATATTTTATTTCTTTGGCCAACGAAGTGGTGATGGAATTTCATGTAGCCGATTACTAAGGGAAATTAGTTCATTGTTTGTGGAGATGCTTCGTGTGCTCCTATGTGTGTATATGTGAATATCATTCAATTGTTGAGTAGAGCGTGAAGAAGAATGTGCAAAGTGTGATGAAGTGTTGAGCTTAATTGGAACTGTAATCAAGCTTTGAAGAAGCTATTTTCTCAGTTCACAAATCTTAGCTGGTTTTAATCCAAACCCTATTGTTGGATAATGAGTCCTCTTTTGTAATTGAGCAGTGAGCTCTAGGCAGTGTGCTTGAATGCATGTGCATTCCCCTTATTATTTATTTTTATACTTCTAGCAGAGTATAATCTTGTGGACTAACATCCACCATGGTTTTTCCCCAATAGGGTTTCTACGGAAAAAAATATTTGTGTTCTTTGTCTCTCTGATGTGTTGATTGTTTGTGGTTAATTTCTTATTCATCAGATTTGAGATTAAGTTAAGATTAAGAAGAAGAATTTTAGTTTCTATTACAACTGATTCACCCCCCCTCTTTTTTGTGTGTCCTTATTTTTCCAACACTTGGTATCAGAGCAAGTTCCTCTAAAGAAAGGCTAATAGCTTGAGGTGATCCGAGATGGCAACAAAATTCAAGAAGGATAGTCCTAGATTTGATGGTTCTAACTATTCACTGTGGAAAGTTAGGATGCAATGTCACTTAATGTGTATTGGTGATGCTATCTAGAAGATTACTAAAAATCAATATGTCATTCCTCAGAATGGTCCCTCTACTGCTGATGAGATCAAAGATGCTGAAAGCAATATGAGGGCTATTGAAGCTTTGATGAGTGCCTTAATAGATTCAAAGATGGCTAATGTGGTAGGTTTGAATACAACTCATGAAATGTGGATGAAACTAGAAACTTTGTATGAAGGAGATGCATAGGTGAAGATGACTAAGCTACAAAGCTTGAAAGGAAAGTATGAGAATCTGAAGATGGGTGAAGATGAAAATATCACCTCTTTTATGCAGAGAGTAAATGAGATAGTGATGGGTATTACATGTGTTGGTGGTTCCATGGATGAGGATGAAATTGTGGCTAAAGTACTCAGATCCTTGCCTCCCTCCTACAAAATGAAGGTTCATGCTATTGAAGAGTTCAGATCAGTAAACAAGTTGACAAGAGATACACTGATTGGGAAACTTGTTGCTCTTGAGATAAGTGTGTTTGGTGAATCCACACCAAAGACTAAATCTGCATTTAAGGCTACTATGTCCGGAAGCAACAGACAAAGATATAGTCTGGGAGAGAGTTCTAGGAAGGTATCCAAGTATGATGAAGAACTGAAACAACTCGAAGATAAAGAAAGAGAAGTAGAAGAACTGGAAGTGCTAATTGCAAAGCAAGAAGGGAGAGGAAAAGGTAAGTATGAAGATGTATTACGTATTAAATGTTTTTCATGTAGTAAAAAAAGTCATTTTGCATCAATATGTCCTGAAAGAGTTCCTAGATCTAAACCTAAGAAGTCTAGATTTATGAAGAAATTCTAATTTGCTTAAGAAACAGTGATTGATGAAGAATCTGATAAAGATAATGGAAAAGAAGATGATTGGGCTTTCATTGATACCATTGAAAATAATCCTGTGGCTACTGAATCTACTAAAGATGAAAAAGATCTTGCAGCTCAAGTTGAAGTAAAAGATGAGTGGGTCATTGATAGTGGATGCTCACATCACATGACTGGTGACAAAATAAATTTTGTGAGTCTAGAACACTATGATGGTGGAGTTGTAGGATTTGGAGATAACAATGTTGGTGTGATTCGTGGAAGAGGATCCATTTGCCTTGGTGGTAAGGACAACAATGATGATGTCCTCTATGTTGAAGTTCTGAAGCACAATATGTTGAGTGTTGGACATATGGTTCACAAGGGATATGATCTATAGTTCAAAGACAAAATATGCAAGATATGTGGAAGTTCCAAAAACTTGATTGCAACAGGAAAACAAACAAAAGGTAACATTTTTCATTTGAATACTACTAGTGGAAGTTGTTTGATTGATTAGATAGATGAAAGCTGGTTGTGGCATAGGAGATTGTGTCATGTAAATTTTGACAACATTATCAAGATAAGTTCTACCCAAGCAGTAAGAGATCTACCTAGATTAATGAAGCCTGCTAATGTAATCTACAAGGAATGTCAGATGGGTAAACAAACTAGATTCTCCTTCTGGAGAAAACATTTTCATTCAAATAATTTACTGGAACTGCTTCATACTAACCTTTGTGGTCCTTTAAGAGTCAAAAGCATTCATGGAGAAAGGTATTTTATTCTGGTTATTGATGATTACTCTAGAATGATTTGGGCTTCCTTTTTGAGAGAAAAATGTGAAGCTCTAGAGAAATTCAAATGCTTCAAGGCTATGGCAGAAAATGAGAAAGGTCTGAAAATAAAGTGCTTGAGATCTTATAGAGGTGGTGAGTTCATTTCTAAGGAATTTAACTCTTATTGCGAAGAACATGGAATTAAAAGACAACTATCTACTCCCCGAACCCATCAACAAAATGGAGTTGCAGAGAGAAAGAATAGAACAATTTTGGATGTTTCCAAAACCATGATGATGGAAGGAAATGTGTCTCAGACGTACTAGAGTGAAGTGGTAAGTACTGTTGTGTATACCTTGAACTAAGTAAAAGTGAATGGAAATTCTGGTAAGACCCCTTATGAGTTATGGTTTGGTCACAAACCTAGTGTTAAGTATTTTAAGATCTTTGGAAGTAGGTGTTATATCAAGAGAGATGATGATATAGGAAAATTTGATGCTAGAAGCGATGAAGGGATCTTCCTAGGTTATTCTACTAAGAGAAAGGCATACTAGTGCTATAATAAAAGAATGAGAAAGATGGTTGAAAGAAAAAATGTAAAAGTTGATGAGGACTCTATCAAATTATCTAGACAATACAACTATGATTCAGACGAAGACATTACAAGCTAGGGGAAGAACACTCAGACACTGAATCTACTTCAGATTATTCCATATGTTCCAGTGAAGCAACCTCAATTTGTTCCGGTAAATCAAGTCAGTCAGGAAGCTCAGACAAGTGCAAAGGCACAAACAAGTGGAAGTGTAGAAGAAAGATCTAAAGAATCATAAGTCCATGTAAGTACCAAAACTCCAAGTTATGTAAATCTGAATCATTTTGAAAGTCAAATCATAGGAGATAAGATTAAAGGAGTGAAAAATAGAAGAAAAATTGTAGAAGAATATTGTCTAATATCCAAGATTGAACCTAAGAGTGTCACTAAAGCCTGTCAAGATGAATATTGGCTGGAAGCTATGAAGGAAGAGCTGACACAGATTGAAAAGAATGACACATGGCTACTGGTTCCTAGGCCTAAAGAAAAGAATGTGATTGGTACCAAATGGGTATTCAAAAATAAGCTAAATGAAGAAGGTAAAGTGGTTCGGAATAAAGAAAGATTGGTATGTAAAGGCTATTCTCAAATGGAAGGTATTGATTTTGAAGAAACCTTTTCCCATGTAGCTAGAATTGAAGCTGTGATATTATTTCTTTCTTATGCTGCATACAAGAATTATAAAGTCTATCAAATGGATGTGAAATCTATATTTCTGAATGGAAAACTAGAAGAAGAAGTGTACATTGAACAGCTGGATGGATTCCAATTAACAGATAAGGGAGATATGGTTTGCATATTGAAGAAAGCTCTATATGGACTTGAGCAAGCCCCCAGAGCCTAGTACACTAGATTGGATAAATATCTACTGAAGCTTGGATTCAAAAAAGGTACTGCTGATAGCAACTTATACTTCAAGTTAGGTCATGATAAGGAATTGATTATAGAAGTATTTGTTGATGATATCATTTTTGGAGGAGATGATAATCTATGTATGAAGTTTGTTGATGAAATGAAGAGTGAATTTGAGATGAGCATGATTGGTGAAATGAAGTTCTTTCTAGGATTACAAGTTACATAATTGGACCAAGGGATTTTCATATCTCAGTCCAAATATGTTAAAGATCTATTGAAGAAGTTTGGAATGGATGACTCCAAACCTGTTGGTACTCCCATGGTGACTGGATGTAAGCTAACACAGAATGATGATTCTCCAAAGGAAAATCAAACTTGGTACAAATCAATGATTGGTGGATTTCTCTACTTGACACAAACTAGACCAAAAATTATGAATGTTGTATGTATGGTTGCTAGATTTGAAGCTGATCCAAAGGAATCACATGTGACTACTATCAAAAGAATTTTTTGATATCTTAAAGGAACAATTGAATTTGGACTTTGGTATCTAAAGGATGATGATCTCACTTTGTGTGCATACACTGATGCAGATTGGGCTGGTGATGTAGATGACAAGAAAAGTACTAGTGGTGGTGCTTTATTCCTAGGGAAGAAGATAATATCATGGTTGAGCAAAAAGCAAAATTCAATTTCTCTATCCACTGCTGAAGCAAAATACATTGCTGCTGCAAATAATTGTACTCAAGTGATATGGATGAAACAAATGCTGAGAGATATAAAAGTGATATATGAAAAGCCTATTGCCATATACTGTGAAAATTCAAGTGCAATAAACATCTCAAGGAATCTGGTACTACACTCTAAGACTAAACATATTTCAATTAAGTTTCATTTCTTGAGGGAAAAGGTGAATGAGAAAGAAGTCAGATTGGAATATGTGCCTACCAAAGAACATATTGCAAATATATTTACTAAGCCATTGCTGAAGGATACTTTTGAGTATCTCAAAGGGATGCTAGGGGTAATTACCCCTCCTGATAAGAACTAAAGATGCATTTATTTGCATCAATCTAAGAGCTTCATTGCTATATTCTAATCCGGATTGATGTTTTCGAGGCTACTATTAGAGGGAGTAGTTAGGTATGCAGATATGTGGTTTAGAGCGTGTGTTTGGAAAGGTCATGGTTACCTTTTCCATTGATGTCAAAGGGGGAGAAGTGCATTGTGAAAAATTCTTGTGGAGAGAAATTTAGTTAAGAGGAGAAGTACAAAAGAAGTTAGTGTGTTGGGTTGATGGTATTTTTCACATCATGTGTTTCCATCAATGCCAAAGGGGGAGATTGTTGGATGTTGTGGATATGGTTACTGACATGTGGTTGTCATTAATGTCAACACTATTAGCATTTGGTGCATTGAAGACTGTATATGTCAAGGATATTGAGAAAATTGTAAAAGAAAATATTTCTGTGTTCCTAGTGGAACTGTGCAGGTCAAGAAGACATTGTGTTTTATATGTGTAAGATTAGTTGATGTGGATCTAAGGGTTTAATGTTTAATGTTTAATTTCTAGATCATCTACCAAAAGTTTTAGAGGTCTGCGTGAAGGTTTGAGTTTGTTGTGGTCTGACAGTGTGTTGTTGGTCTCTGTCAGTGTTCTTGAATGAAGTTTGTGTAATTCTTGTTTTCTCAGTTGTTGCAGATGCTTCTCTATTGTTTCTTAGTATTCTATGGTGTGTCTAGATCATTGTCTATCTTTTTGGTACACCCACATTACTTGGTGAGTTCATGTTTGAAGATCTTTGTGCGCATGTTCGGTTTTTCTTGTTCCTGGCCAACATGTTGTTGGTAGCGTGTTGTGGATCTTTGAGGTGTAATTAATTAAGGTATTCTTTTATTGGAGATATTAATTTGGGTCTCCACTATGTTGTGGCTGACCTTGGTGAATACGCATTAAAAGTTTATTTGTAAATCTAGGCCGACATTAAAAATATATTTTATTTCTTTGGCGTTGACTGACGAAGTGGTGATGGAATTTCATGTAGCAGATTAATAAGGGCAATTAGTTCATTATTTGTGGAGATGCTTCGTGTGCTCCTATGTGTGTATATGAAAATATCGTTTGATTGCTGAGTAGAGTGTGAAGAAGAATGTGCGAAGTGTGATGAAGTGTTGAGCTTAATTGGAACTGTAATAAGGATTGTGAAGAAGATATTTTCTCAATTCACAAATCTTGGATGGTTTTAATCCAAACCCTATTGTTGGATAGTGAGTCCTCTTTTGTAATTAAGCAGTGAGCTCTAGGCAGTGTGCCTGAATGCATGTGCATTCCCCTTATTATTTCTTTTTATACTTCTAGCAGAGTATAATCTTGTGGACTAACATCCACCATGGTTTTTCCCCAATAGGGTTTCCACGCAAAAAATATTTGTGTTCTTTGTCTCTCTGATGTGTTGATTGTTTGTGGTTAATTGCTTATTCATCAGATCTGAGATTAAGTTAAGATTAAGAAGAAGAATTTTAGTTTTTGTTACAACTGATTCACCCCCCCTCTTAGTTGTGTGTCCTTGTTTTTCCAACAAGAAATGTGTTGGTTAGTGTCCTAGATTTTGACTTCATTTTTCTTCCTAGTTTTGGCCTTTTTATGTGTAGAATGACTCTAGAGTAGATGTAGAGTGGGCCTTAATTATCATATGGTTTGAATAAAAAGTGAAGGTGGTTAAGAAAGAATAACTATCCATATTATTTGAAATGAAAATAATTGATGGTAGAAGAAATGCATGTTAAGAGATAAAATAAATGGGGATATACAAATACAAACACATAATAAAGATTAATTGAGAATGAATTTTTCAAAATCTATGTGTGGTTGTTGAAATGGATTGAGAATCATGAAAACATGATTCTCCTCCCCATATGGGTTAGTGTTAGTGTAAATAGTGACATTATCAAACTAGTTAGCTTTTAGACTACCTAGGAGAGTCCTATTCACACTAGTTAAGTATCCACTTGGGGAATTTTACCTTTTTGTATCACTTCATGATGATTGAGACACATGTAATAACATTTTGATACACCTATCTCATGTGCATATGAATCCTTTTTAACACTTGTACCTTGCACATGACTCATCATGGAAACATGTCCTAATCTCATAAAGGAGGTTAGAGTCTACACCCACTTTTTCATCTCAACCCTTTTCTTTATATTCAAGGGGATCATATGTAATTACAATATTTTTATATTCACACATATTATATGATTATTTAATATTTTTGGATTATTTGAAATCTCTTGCAGAAGGCTTATTATTGTTTTGTAGGATCTATTCAGTTGAGGGTCAAATGATCCATGTGAAATATAGTATAGATCATGATCCGAGGATGTATATATGGGGATAACAATATTGATGTGGCTATCATCTTCAACATATAGTGTCAAACATCTAACACTACATGAGGCCTTTTGAGGGGAGTCTACACGGTTTCTCTTCTCATCTCAATTTTGGGAGGGAACATTTATTCACATGGAGCTCTTTCCTTCTCACCTTTTGGGGGGTCATAGAGGCCTTCTCTCTTTTCTCTCTATGAGGGGAAAGTTTATTGTACATTTTTCTAGAAGTAGTCCTTGAGGGGACATGATAAGGCCTCCTTATATCTCTTATCCTCTTCACTTGTAAATTCTCTTTGTATCATTCCTCTTTTGGATAGGGATTTTTATCCTACGTTTTTCTCCTTTATTTTGTTTATGAGAAAATTGTACATGGGTACCTAACATGGCTTAGTAGTCAAGACCAATCATCATCACATATATTTATCTCTAAGTTGAACTTAAGGGGGGTGTTAATGTAAATAATGAAATTATAAAACTAGTTAGCTTTTAGCCTACCTAGGAGTCCCCTATTCACACTAATTATGTCTACACATTAAGAATTTTAACCTTTTTTTTATTACCTCATGTGGTTTAGACACATGTACTCACCTTTTGAGACACCTATCTCATATGTACATGACACATTTATCACACTTATCCCATTCACATGACACATCATGGACACATATCCTACTCTCATGGAGGAGGTTAGAGTCTACACCTACATTCTTATCTCACCCCTTTTCTATATATTCAAGGGGATCATATGTAGTTACAATATTTTTGGATTCACACATATTGTATAAATATATTGCATATTTTTGGCTTATTTGAAATATATTGTAGAGGGATTATAATTATTTTTTAGGATCTATTGGGTTGTGCAAGTCAAATTATACATGCAAAAGATTATATAGAACAATATCCAAAAATGTTATGTGGTGATAATGACATTGATGTGGATATTGTTGACGCCAAAATTTGACGAGATAATAGTGCCTTATGGGAAACTCAGTTCAAGGGGGACCCTTTGCGCCAAACTGAGTGACCTTTGGGTTTTAAAGAAGCCAGCTTCTTCTATAATGGGCTTTTGGAAAGGGAAAAGGAAGCGAATATAATGAAACAAATATTAATCTAAGGTGATGCGCCAAAGCTTACTGATAGGCACGATAAATCATAGACTTAAGGGCCTGAATGTTATTGTTATGTTCCAAAACATCAGAAACTTAAAGCTATAGCATAAACAATTCATTTAATTGACATAAAATAGTATCACATACATTCTTACTACTAAGAAGAGTCATTAAGACAAGATTTAGATAAGCAAGTTTGTATTCAATGTATAGAAGTCTCCTCAAATGAAGTGCTTAAGACAATAAGAAGCATCGTTTACAGTTTAATCAAAACATGAAAAACAGAAAGGCCAAACAATAGGCACAGTCTGAAAGTTTCCTGCGAATAAACATGCAAAAGAGGCCTGGTGTCTCTTGCTAAAACCAGTATTATTTCAAAAATCTTGGACCTCTCTCTCTTCGACAGAGAGAGTATATATAGCCAGAGAGAAAAATCCCACCGCTTTGGAGAGCCGTAACAGAAAGATCCCACAATCTCCCCTAATGATGCTCGAATAAGAATATTCCCAATGCCGTTACAAGAGCAACCGGTCAGAACACAGCATCCAGTCGATCGGTTGCAGGCGTGCCCTTTGTAATGATGGCAGCGGTCCCAACCAAGCTTCGAAGCGACAAGTGCCGCCCACCGCTTCAGAGAACCATGACGAGCGGCATCCGATAACACTATCCTGCTTAGCCAGCCCATAGCTTGCTTTGATAATCAGTGTAAGGCACGTGGCAACAAATCGCGGCCCGAATGAGAACTCCTCCTACTGCTGCCGAGAGATTGCGAAGAAGCGACACGTGTTCAAGGGACTGAGGTCGCTTTGAAAATGGAGGGAATGCCATATGAATCGGGTGGCGAAAGATGCGTGGCCGCGTTTCACAACCCATGGTGTTCACATCCCTGCTGCTGTTAAAAGGATGTGAACCGTTGACACGTGGCTAAAGGTAGGGCCCGCTAGAAAATAAAGAAGGCCTACAGAAATATTTCACAGCCCGCAGCTGCATATTCTATCCCTGTAAGGAAAGTTTGCGATACTCCACCACGTACCAAGATGTGGGCCCCTCTCAGAATCTTAGGAGTGCTGGCCCTTTATGGAAGGCTTAGCAACCCGAAGAGAACACAAAGCAACAGAAAATAAAAAACCCCGTAGGCAAGACACATGGACGCCCAGCGCAGCATTTCAGGACCCGAAAGGGGAGCCGCTAGCCGAAGTTGCGAAGTGAGAAATGCGCAAAGGGAAAGATAAAAACCTGCCGGGAAGCTGAATAAACTCGGAGACGCACAGGCCAGCGCACGAATGTGTACAAAAAGAACCCGAAGGGAGCTGCTTGAATCATCATTTCAATAGATATCTTATTTGATATCCAATGTTGAGCATCTTCCAACAGTACATGATGGATTTTGAGGGGAGGTTACATGGTTTCTCTTCTCAGTTTAGATTTGAGAGGGAAAATTTCTTTGCATGGAGTTATTTCCTTCTCACCTTTTGTGGGGGTCATGTAGACCTCTCTTTTATCTCCTATGGGGGGAACATTTATTGTACATTGTGATAGAAGTAATCCTTGGGGGGAATGATAAATCCTCTTTCTATCTCCTATTTTTTTCACTTGTATATTCTCTTTGCATTATTTCTCTTTTAGATAGGGGTTTTTATCCTACATTTTTTTATTATTTACTCCATTTATGATAAATTTGTACATGGGTACCTAGCATGGCCTAGTAAGTAGGACCCATCATCATTGCATACATTTATCATAGTAAAATTATCGAACTAGTTAGCTTTTAGCCTACCTAGGAGAGTCCTATTCACATTAGTTAAGTCTCCACTTAGAAAATTTTAACTTTTTATCTAACCTCATGTGGTTGAGACACGTGTAATCACCTTTTGAGACATCTATCTCATGTGCATATGACACATTTATCACACTTGTCCCATGCACTTGACACATTATGAACACATGTTATACTGTCATGGAGGAGGTTAGAGTTCACACCTACCTTCTCATCCCACATATTTTCTATATATTTAAGGGGATAATATGTAATTACAAGATAATTAGATTCACACATTATATGAATATATTTAATATTTTTGGATTATTTGAAATCTCTTGTAGAAGGCTTATCATTTTTTTGTAGGATCTATTGGGATGTGAGGGTCAAATATCCAACTCCAATAGTTAGAACCAATGTGATGTAGCCATTACTATAATTGATTGTTAGATCATGTCTATTTGATATGTGAGTGTGTATCTATTATATAATTTTTTTGGCTATCTTATTTTCATTGTATATTCTATTGGATGTATTGTATTTTTTATTTTACTTATGTAATACTCATATTGTATTGCATTAGTTTGTATGACTACCTAGGTATATGAAATCCTAGTACAAAGGGGTAAGCCTTAGGGTCCCACATGGTTGGGTGGTATTGAATAATATTAATGCTGAAGGATTCATGTTGGTGCTCTTTAGACTCTTGCAACACCCTAATTCTTCCATGTTCTATTTGTGTGAATTTGTAGAAATTATTAAAATAGAGATTTTGTGACCCTTATATTCATTGATTAAAAGTATAGGATTGTACATTGTTATATGGCCTATGGACCATCCATGATTGTGATGGAATATATAAAATTATATAATATTTATATTATTGTTTGTGATATTTTTAATGATCATATAATGATGGATTTTATATATGTAGACAAGTCCTAGAAATGAGATGATATATTAGTTTACTTATAAGGTTGAAAATAAAACCGAATCCATATTAATGTTATCACAAGAATTCTATGAATAGATAGGATACAATGTTATCATGTTGTGAAAATTGACCTTTTGAATTGAAATTGATTAGGTCTTTATTCTTTATTGTTTATTAAATTAGATGGTTAATATTAGTGCTTATAAAAGAAAATGCACTTTTGGTTAAAATATATCTAGTTAAATTCATGAATGATAAATGTTGCTATTTGAACCTTAGTAATTTTATAAATTATTGGTTCAATATACATTAAATATCATTGTGATGTCAATGTTAAACATGGCTTGTCAGACTTTTGGATTTCCTTCACAGTTTTTCCACTCCATGGTGTTAGAAAAAGGTGTGTTGTCCACCTCACATAATTTTATTAATGTAATATTTATTTATTATGTGGTGCATCTAGGGAATCTAGGGATACATGCATCACATGGGTCTAGCATTCTTAGGGCCACTTTATGTGTTGTATGTAACATTGGTTTAAATATTTAATGTGGGGTTGCATATGGGAAAATATTTATTGGGAAAAAATCACTACCAATATTAAATGAGGGGTTAATGGTTTTGTATGCTCATGGAATTAGTCAAATTGTTTTATATGATACCACTTGGTGGTTTTGTGTGATCTTGTTTCTATAAATGCAAACACATAGGTAGTTGTCTAAGGTTGGTTGGCTTGTTGGCTTGGCTATTTTGGCTAAGGGGTTGAGAGCATCTCTTGTTAGAATTTGTGAGGGTTGAAGCATGGCATAGGATGTACGGTTACATGCTTGTTCACATGGAATGCTTGTAGAAGGCTTCATGTTTCAAAGGTGTTCATGGAGGACTCTGAAGATGTATTGTAATGTTTATTGTTGAATAATTGATGCAAGGGCATCCAGTGGTGTAAGAGAAATCTTGTATCACCCAAAAATATTGTATTTTCATTTTGTTTATAGTTTCCTTAGTTGTTTTGGGGCCCATGTCGACTCATGTAGTCTTTGGGATAGTTTAAAGTTTGAAACAACCAAAATAGTCAACTTCTATTTTTAGTAAGTCAACCTATTAGGTTCCTATGGACACAAAATTGACCTCAAGGAGTCAAATGGGAAAATAATATTTTTGCAAAAGAATCATCTCAAAATCTTGTACCGTTTGGAAGGTATTAAATTTCATCTTGAGGAATTTCTCAAATGAAGTTTAGAACTGAAAATTGAGGCCCTTGAGCCCCGAACATGGTACAAAATCTTTGATCTTTTAGATCTATCAAAAGATAGTTGTAGATCTCTTCACAAGCTTTCCAACGATATATTAATTGAAAATTGAAAATGGGTCGATCAAAATTTATGTCAGAAGTTGTAAATATATAAAATATAAATAAATAAATAAATAAACTTCTAGAGAAATAGAAAGTGGAATTTAGGCCAAAATGGGTTACACCTTCGAATATTCTAAAGTTACACTTCTTGGATAAAGAGGAGAACATGGGTTATAGAGGGCTCAATAGTGGATCGGTTTTGGCTTGTAGATTTTGTAATGAGAAGGCCCAAGTGGCCGGTATGTATTTTTGAGTATTGTAATTTCTTCAAGATAATAGAAAAGTGTTTCTTTATGTATGTCTTTCATCAATAATACATGAGTGATGGATGCTTTCCTCTTGAGGGTTATCATCTTTGATGGTATGTTTTCTATTCTTTTACATATGGATTATGATACTTGTTTGCATAGATTTCTATTTGGGTTATGAGGAAATTATCTTGGGTGGATGCATATTTCCTTTCATTTGGTATCAAAGCCATGGTTGTGGCAAGTAGATTTGGTGAATAGTTGAATCGGGGTTGAACATTGCAAAATATGAGGTTTTTTATTTTTTAAAATTAGGTTTTTGGGATTTTTTTGAATCTTTGTTGGAAAAAGGGTTTTTGGATGTTCATCATGAGGGTTTTGTAAGGGAAATGTTGTAGATGACCTCTTGGGACAAAAAAAACCTCACTATTGGATCCAAGAGGCCTAAGAGATGAAGAATGTCATAAAATTTGGCCTATTTTGATTATAGGAAAAAAATGCAAATTCCTTTTTCCCCCACAACTTGCCCTATTTTTTAAAAAACCCTTAATAAAATTTTTAAATAAAAAAATTATAAAGTGGGGTGTGTAGAAGTGTCGTAGATCCCTTTGCCCATGCTACAAAGGTATCGACAAAATAATTGTTATCCTTTGCCGCTAGTATTACTGTCGACCCTTAACCAACAAGATTGCCAAGCCGATGGGACCTTTGGTCCCTTGACTCTAACCCCCGTCTGACAGGGAGTTGTCGAAGCTCCTCCACGCAGGGGGGGGTAAAATATTTTAAATTACCATGTAAATTTTTGAATGCCACCAGTTCTTTTTTTAAACTTTAAAATTGCAAAATTAAACTATTTTGGAATCTAAGGTCAGGTCCAGACCTTTGTGGGTGGCACCACCCACATGGAAATGCTGCCATTGGCAGGTCATCGGTGGGCCACCACCTAGCCACTCGACTGCCACCAATGCTCCTCCTAATAGCCAAATTAGACAACTTTTTCCAAGGGGCATAACTTTTTCCCAAAGTGTCCATTTTGCGACTTCTTATATTCGTTGGAAAGGTAATTCTATGCACTACATTGTGGTATTAGTGATTTTTCCAAATTTTTCTGTTTTGATAGTGACATGCTTGCTGGAAGTCAGATGTTCCCTTCAAGATTGGAGAGGCCATAACTTGTGCATATAAAGTCAGATTTTGGACTTCTTATAGTAAATGAAAAGCTTGTTTAGAGCACTACATAGTGGACTAGGTTTGGAGATGTTTTGGCATGATTCATTTTATGTTATTTTCATCTAAGATGTTTATGGGTTCTTTTGACTATGGTCATTCTGTGAGATTATGTCTATTCGGATCTTGGTGATTTGATGTTGGAGTCATTGTATACTCACATGCACATCTTTGATTACTCTCATTTGACATGGTTATCAATATATTGTTAGATTTGTATGTTGCATTTTTTCATCTACAAGTTTTGTAGTGTTATAGGTGATCTATACTTATAGGTTGCATTTATGGATTGGATATGGGTTGTCTATGCGCATAGATGTTTTAGTGTTGATACATATTCAGTTTGGTGGTTTGGTTTAGTCACTTTTTTTCTAGTTTGGTTGTTATGTTGATGTGGAGAGATGGTATTACCAGGTGAAATCATGATGTGGGACCTATGTAGTTGAATATGTTATGTAGACATGAGTGACACATTTGGATTATGTTGCTGGTAAATTTGGGGGTGATCATGGTGTCATAGAGATTCCTTGTGCTTTTGGGATTTTTGCATGACATTATTGTTTATGTAAGTACATCGTTGGTGGTGTTGGATTGATTCATGTTTGGTTTGTGGCGATGTATCTTCTTGGATTGAGGATCATGGTTTTGGTTGATCTTCATTGAGGTTGTTATCACGATGTTTGGATAACTTGGTTACACTATTTAGTGGGAGCTTGTGATAGTGATGGTTTGATGGTGTTGTATCTTCTTGGTTTGGAGATCATGGTTTGTAATCTTCCCTTTGGGAGCTCGGTGTTGAAGTCTTTGATTGTGTCAGGGCCATGGAGGATCTTCATTTAGAGGATGGTTATCATGTTTCCATAGAGTGCTCAATATCATGGTTAAGTGGGAGCTTGTGGCAATGATGTGAATTCATCACTTGATGGTGGATGATCTTCTATAGTGTTTGTTGGTGTCATGGATGGACTCTTAGATCCCGTTTCTATTTAGTGAGGGTTATTTGAAATCTTGGGTTTCATTGATAGGATATGATTATCTTCATGTGGTATGGAGATGTTGACATCTTGGTTAGCTATGGGGGACTCTTTAGTATTGGTTTGAGTTGTCATGATTTTTCTTTTGACATTTGTTCCTTGTGTTGATAGGATGGTTTTGTTTTTATGTCACGATGTGCCCTTGATTACACGTTTAGAGTGTTGGCATGATATTAGTACAAGTGCATGATATGTTCATTGGAGCATATGATCTTTTAAAGAGATGTGATATCATGTTGTCATGATTGAGTTCGTGATTGACGATTAGGGATTTGAATTTGATCTTGGTTGGTTCCCTTGGTATTGAGTACATTGATCATGTGCTTGGGAGCTTCATGATGATGCTATGTTACATTTGGAGTTTGGCATGGATTGATTAGTTATAGGTACTCATGAATACTTGGAGACATAGGTGAGGCTAGGAGATCTCTTAGGATTAGAGACATGTGTTGAGAAAATTACTCATTGATGAGGTTTCAACTGGAATTCTGAGGAAACTACACCTTGGTTGGACATGAGGTCAACATGGACCTATGAGGAGATTATTCTTAGATGAGTCATGATGACTTGGATATCTTGGAGGAGAATTCACATTCCCCAGTCTTGGTCTACTTGGCAATTTATCATTTGAGAGGTATTTCCTATTGCAAGAATAGAAAGAATGAAGGTGTTTTCATTGATGTCAATTGGTCAATTGGTTATCAATTGGTTGTTGTTGTCATTAATGTCATGGTTGTAGGTTATTGGTTGTATATGTTGAGGATATTGAGAAAATTGTATTGAAGAAAGATTGCAGGTGTTCAGTGATTGCTCCAGGTTTTTCTCTGAAATTTTCTACTATGTTTATGTGGTTTAGATATGTTGGTCATGGTTATTGGAAGCTTCTATATCTAGATTTTTGGCTCCTGATTCATTGTATAGTGCACTAGTTGTGAACTGTGGTTTTCTGTGTTCTGGTTGAGGTTCGAGAGAAAAGTTGTTGGTCCGGATTTATCTTTGTTAAAGTCTTATGACTTGTGGTTCTAGAGTTGAGTTGTTAGGATTATATTGAAGACAATTTCAGTATCTAGAAGGTTCAAGCTTAATTTTTCTATGTGTTTTACACTGGTTTGGCTGACCTTGTGTTGAATAATATCTCCAGGATTAATGTAGCATGTTGGATCTATTTGGGTCCTCACCAAGCTTGTGGTTGGGTCACCCTCATTCTAATTCCACCCTAGGATGTTTTGGCACCAACCTAATTTGAATTTAATGACTTTAAATATATTTCAAAGTTGAAAATGGTATAAATCTAGGATGAGTTAGTGGTGAAATGATGTACAAAGAGAGATAAGTGCAAAGAAATAAAATAGATTGATGTGAGATTGATGCGAATCAGTGAGTGTGTGTGATGCAAGTGTGGAAGGTTAGTGTGAAGCCTAAATGACAAGTTTCTGGATGTAGTGAACTGAAGGAGTACTTTATCATTCATGCATATCTGCGAGTGGTTGAGAAAATTGTGGCGGATTTCTCTATTGCATTGATATTTTCTTCTCTCTATAACATATCTCTTTTATCTTCTTTGTATCTCTATGGCAGTGAGCCCTCTGGGTTATTAGCCTTGTTGGATAGTAAGTCCTTGTTTTGGAAGTGAGCCTTGTTTCTCAAGTAGCGAACCTTTTGTAATCAATTTTGATATTCTCTATAGTGTGAGTTAATCCTCATTGTGGTTTTTCCCTTATTGGGTTTTCCAAATAAATTTGGTATTATTGTATTTGTGTGATGGTTTTTAGTTTTTGCACTTGCACTTAATGTTTAATCAGTTAAGCAGTGTTAATGGTTAGTTCCGGTGAATGATTTAAAGGTTTAATTTTGTGAAAACTTATTCACCCCCACTCTCAGTTGCCCTATTCAACAATTGGTATAAGAGCTTGGTTCCTTGGAGTAGAGCTTAACCGCTTAAGGAAGGTCTGGGATGGTTGGAAAAGTTACTTATGATTATCCGAGGTTTGATGGAACTAATTATACTATCTGGAAAATGTTGATGGAAGAATATCTGGAGTATTGTGGATATTATGTGGAGAAAGCTTACAAGAATCCTTACACTCCTCCTGCTAATGGTCTAAGTACAACTGATGAGATGAAGGCACATGAAGCGAACAATAAGGTGAAGTGCATTTTGAAGAACAGTCTTGTACATTTTGAGTTGATTAAGGTTTAGAATCTAAAGACCGCTAAGGAAGTCTGGGATGCTTTGGAAAGGGAACATGAAGGTGATGAAAGGGTGAAAGAGGAAAAATTGAAGAATTTGGAAACATAGTTTGAGCTTCTACATATGTCTGAAGATGAGAATGTTAAAGCTTATATACAAAGATTGGATGAGATTGTAGCTGGAATGTGAGGACTTGGTGCTACTGTAGATGAAACCAGGATTGTAAAGAAGATTATATTAGAACTCTCCTTGATGCTTATAGAAAAAATGTGTGTTCTATTGAATAGAGTATAGAATATAAGACCTACACTAAAGATCTTTTGTTGGAATCTTTGACATCTTATGAGATGAGAAAGCTGAATCTAAGGAATGGATGCAAATCAAAGACTGCTTTTAAGGCTACAAAAGCTGAAGATCTGGATGAAGAAAATATTGATGAAATAAAAGCTAATTGTGTGAGAAGGATGAAGAAAGGCTCTGACAAGTATGAAGGTAAGTTACCCTTTAAATGATTTAGTTGTGGAGAAATAGGTCATTATGTTGCAATGTGCCCAGAAAGAGCTAAGAGGAATAAACAAAGATATGAGAAAGAAAAGAAAGGAAAGAATATCTTCAAAGCATATTATGTGAATGAGAATGATAGTATATATCTGATGAGGATTTTGATTATGAAGATCCTGATGAAAATGAATGCTTGTTCTTGGCTATAAAGGATGAACCTACTTCTGCTAATTCTAAAAAACAAGTGAAGGAATTCCCTCCAGAGAAGGAGAAAAATGAAGGTGATTTTATCTTTTCCCTACATGATAAACAATAAAAGAACTATTGGGTTGTTGACAATGGTTGTTCACATCACATGACTTGTGATAAGAGTAAGTTTGTTAAACTTGAAAAATATGATGGAGGCTTGGTTATGTTTGGAGATGATACTGGTGGTAAAATTTGTGGGATAGTGTTGATGGCCAAATTGACACAACAATGTTAAACATAATATTTCTACTCTATTTTTCCTAAAAAAGATAACCAATCTAAAACCACCTATCTTACAAATTCTTTGTAGTTGGTTCTCAACTATGCTATTTTGCTGAGGGTTAATGAGGTTATAATGTTCAAGGGGCCTGTTGGTTATTGAGCCTTTTGGTTGTTGCAAGATCGAACTTCTATCTAAACCTACTCTAATCAGGGGGTATAAAAAAAAGGAAAATGATAGACCAAGGACACAAGAGAGAAAATAATGTTGATTCATTCAGTTAACTAGACCTGTTACTCTTGAAGGAATTCCTAAACTAAAACTGCAAAACAAATCAGCCTGTAATCAATACAAAGCCATTCATTCACAGTGCAAACATTAACAACAGATCACAAATCACAATTTCGAACAAAAGAAAAGATAAAACTTTACTCATTCCTTGAAAGTTTCAAATCAAATGATTAACAAAACAAACCTCACTCCAGAGAAAAACTTAAAGCAGGTTTAAATCTGGCTACTTCTACTGTTGCGAAACAGATAAACATCATTTACAAATCTGGAAAGTTTCACTAGTGCACAAAAACCAATATCTTTGAGTTCACTCAACTAAACTAAGAAAATCAGAAAAAAAAAATCATCTATCCTACTGCAAAACTGTAATTAGTTCTAAAACAAAAAAATGTCTCACTAATTTTCCTAAGTGTCTAACCCCTTCTACGTGAGAAGATTTGACAATATATAGCTCACTAATTACATAATTCTAACCAAAAAGAATGCCTCCAAAAGTTGTAGCTTTCACGTGCATCCATAAAGATGACTTCATGTTTCACTCCAGTTTGACTTTAGTTAGCAGCTGCATCTTTCAGTTACATTTGTAGCTTCCAGTCCATGATTGCAACCTCTAGTTTGACTCAGAGTTTATCCCTTTGCACAATGAGTTGTAGTATCTTTTTCTCGAGATCGCTCCAATTTTGGACTACGAAGTGTTCAATTCACTACTAGTTCAAAGATCTTTCCAGCAATTTCCTCATTTGCATATTTGATTTGTAAATCATCTTGATTGCACAAAAGTACCTGTAAATATAAAATACATTAATCAATTCACAAAATCAATCAAATAATAATTAATTCCAAAAATCAATTAATTTCAAAACATTTCAATTAATTGAAAATAAACTTCAGAATTCCCTAATTGAAATAATAAAATCCCCCTTTTTAAAAGTAATGTCATTTAAAATAAAATAACATTAATTTATGCTTGGTGTGATTTTAGTGTTCAACGCCATTTCACTCTTCAAATTCCAAAAGCATCTGCACAACATATTGAATGCACAATTAATTAATTGATTTATGATTAATTCATAAAGATTAATAGATTAAAACATTTGAGATAATTGATCTTCTTATTGAATTGACAACATATGTATCATGTTCCTGTCCTAGATGTTTATGGTAGGCCTAAGTCAAAAAATGTGAGAACAAGGCATGCAATCATCTGAAGTACCCTCCTTCAGCTTCAAAATGCAAGATGTTAAGTCTACAACATAGAATCAATGCAACTTTCATCTTCCGACTTTTCCACTGTAATGCAAAAGCAACTATTTCCCTCTACATTCAACAACAATGACATCAATGATTGTTCTTTTAAATATCTAATTTGATTTAGCAGAACTAAATGGGCCCTCAAACTAGATTCTTTAACCTCCATTGATACTGTTGTGGTTAATAAATCTGCATATTCTTAAAGATATGACATTTTTCCTTTAATAATTGAAGCAAATTTGTTCTCTAGCCTTAATTGTTGTACTTGAATATTCCTCATTGTTACAAAATCTACCAGTTCTGAAGTAGTAAGCCACACATTTGAAAGTAATTTCTTGAGAGTAACTCTTTGAGCATTCATGGCAACTTCTACTTTTCCATTGACAAATCTCCATTGCACTAGTCTATTGTGAAGTATGCACAAATTATGGGCTTCTTCCAACTGCCCCATCATATGCTTAACCCACAATGGTGACATTTATCAAACAATTTACGTGCCTATTTATGTACCAATATTACTCCTTTGGCCATGAGTAGACTTTACATCTTCCAATTGCATTCAAGTTTTCTTCTCATCAAATCCATTTCATACAAATTCTGTCAGATAGTTGACATGCATTGTTCATGCGTCCATATCTGTGATCATGGCGTCCTGCAATCAAAGCATGCATTACTTCTACCATTTTCATGCATTCGTATTTTGGTAGACCCATGAAGTTTATCTTAAAGCCCTCGTTTCAACATAGTAGAGATGATGCTTTCAAAGGCAAAGAATTTTGGATCTTTGACCACCATCGAATTTGCTTGAAAGTATTTTTGAAGTCCCATTTTTACTAGATCCATTTCATGTAAATTCTGTTACCATCATTCTAATGAGACGTTTCTTTAAAATGTTATGTCATATAGTTCACATATCGGGTACCTCTGTTAGTGAATTAAATGAAATATGTATGAGACACTTTGTCAAGAATTTTTCACATATCGGGTTCCAATGTGCAGTCTGAACGCGAACTCCGATGCTCGTTCGGGGTTGGGAGTAGGGAAGAGCCTGACCATTTAAGGCGGGATCAGGTTCAGTGTGGGATCAATACTTTTTCCTGCACCTGACATTTTCAATTTTGTTTAGTTCCCGTGTTCAACCCGTACCCGCGTTCCGATGCTTTGTTGAGTGTGGGGTCGGGTTTGGAGCGAGCACCAACAATTTGCTCTATTTTATTATTTTAAAAGCCTTCCCTTCTTTAATGAGTGACGGGGTCAGGTTTGGGCCTTTTCCCCAAACTTTAATTTATGTGCCTAAGTTTTGGGTTGGGATTTTCTATTTTTTTATTTGTTTTCTTTTTATTATTTTTGTGATTTTTAAATCTTTTAAATTTAAATTCAAAAGATTTCTATTTAATTTTATTTTGTTTTCTAAAGTTTTTCAATTTTCAATTTTTTAATTTTTAAAATTTTATGATTTTAAATTTAAATATTTTAAATTCTTAAAAGATTTATTTATTTTAAAATTTAAACTTATTTAAATTTTAATTAATCTTTTTTTTTTGTATTTTGAAGATGTTTTGATTTTTTATATTTTTGCATTTTCTTACTTTTTTTGTATTTTGATATTTTATATTTTATATTTATTTTGTGGGACACTAAACTGAAGAACTTGGAAAAAGACGAAGACGACATCCAGACTCAAAACAAACGACGCAAAACCAAAAAATAAAAGACACGACGGTGACAAACGAAACCAGATGAACAAACTACACAGAAACAAAGACAAACAACAAAGAACAAAAATGAAGAGCAGAAAAGAACGAGAATCGGGATTAGGAACCGTCGAGGCACCTGAACCTAAACAACACCCAAAGGCAAAGTGAGGATCGGGATCGGGAATGAACACATAACGCGAACCTCCAAAAATTGCAAGGTGTTGGTTCTAGTTCAAAACCCGAACCCGAAAGACAAAAAGTACAATGAACGCAGGAATCAAGATTGGGACAAAACCAAGAATAGGAACCTTGGAAAGGTTCCTTGTTCTGGTTTCATTCTGATACCCGATTCTGAACCAAACAAAAAAACACAAAGGAATCGAAGATCGGAGTTGGGACATAACTAGAACTTGAAACCTCAAAAGGTGTTAGGTGTTGATTCCATTCTGAAACCCGATCCCGACAAAACAACAAAAACAAACAAGGCACGGGAAAGGACAAAAGTGAGAACGACAAAGCGTGAACATGACAAAACCAAACAATGAAATGAAAGAAAACAGAGGGGTCCCCAACTTTTCCAAGAAAAATTTGGGGCGTGTATGCAGGGCATAACAAATAGGTTCAATAAATTTTGATGGTAAGCATAATACTGATGATGTCTACTATGTTAAGGGTTTAAGGAATAATTTTTTGGGTGTTGGACAAATGTGCAATAAAGGATATAATCTTGTGTTTGAGGATGAAAGATGTGAGATACGGAAAGGATTTGGAATAGTGATAGCTGCAGGAAAGAAATCTGAAGGAAATATCTATCAACTTAAGGGTGCTGATGGATGATGCTTTATGACTCAGATTAATGGCAGTTGGCTATTTGCAAGAATTGTCAATTGGGAAAGCAAGATAGAAGCCATTACAAATCAAAGGAACAATCTGCTACTAGACTACTAGATTTAATTCATACAGATCTTTGTGGTCCTACAAGAGTGAGAAGTCTAAAAGGTGAAAGGTACTTTATGTTTTTGATTGATGATTATTCTAGATATACATGGGTTACATTTCTTAAAGAGAAATTAGGTACATTAGATAGATTCAAGAAATTCAAAGCTATGGTTGAAAATGAAGTGAATTTGAGGATAAAATGCTTAAGGTCTGACAAAGGTGGAGAATTCACCTCCCATGAGTTTAATATTTTTCTGAAAAGCATGGAATAAAGAGACAATTATCTACTCTAAGAATTCCTTGGTAGAATGGAGTTGTTGAAAGAAAGAACAAATCAGTTCAAGAGGTTGCTAGATTAATGATTATTAAGGCTAGTTTACCAGAAGTTTACTGGAGAGAAGCTATTCATACTGCTTTTTATGTACTCAATTGAGTTCAAGCAAGAACAAACAATAAAAAGACCCCCTATGAGCTATGGTTTGGAAGAATCTTACTTTTAAGTATTTCAAGGTTGTTAGAAGCAAATGTTATATCAGAAGAGATGAAGAAATTTTAGGAAAGTTTGATGCAAGAAGTGATGAAGGAATTTTTCTTGGATATTCTACTAAAAGAAAAGCATACAGATGTTTCAATAAATGACTGAGAAAGATTGTAGAAAGTGCAAATGTCAAGGTTGATGAAATAATGAAGAGTTCAATTGAAATTGATGGATATGTATCTGATGAACCTAATTGTGTAAGAATTGAAGAAATTATGGAATAGGAAGGGGATGAGCAAGAGAAGCAGAATGAACAAGAAAGAGAAGAAGAAGCTTTGGTGGTGTCCCCTAAGATACCTAGATATGTGTAGAAGAATCATTTAGAAAGTCAGATCATTGGAGATAAGACTAAAGGAGTATTGACAAGAAGCATAGCTGTTGTTGAAGTAAATATGTGTTTATTTTTTGAGATTTAACTAAAGACTATAAGTGAAGCATGTAAAGATGAACATTGGATGGAAGATATGAAAGAAGAAATTATGCAGATTGAGAAGAATCAAAATTGGGAATTGGTCCCAAGACCGGTAGATAAAAACATTATTGGATCAAAGTGGGTATTCAGAAATAAGCTGAATGGGAATGGAGAAGCGGTTAGAAACAAAGCAAGGATTGTGTGTAAAGGTTACTCACAAGTCGAAGGCATAGATTTTCAAGAGACTTTTGATCCTGTGGAAAGAATGGAAGCTATAAGGATGTTCTTAGCATTTGCTGCTCATAAATATTTCAAGGTCTATTAGATGGATGTCAAGTCTGCATTTTTGAATGGTGAGCTAGAAGAAGAGGTCTACATGGAACAACCGAAAGGATTTCAGTTGTCATATCAACTGGATATGGTGTGCAAACTGAAGAAATATTTATATGGATTGAAGCAAGCTCCTAGATCTTGGTATGCAAGGTTAGATAGGTATTTGATTGAACAAGGTTTCAACAAAGGTACGATATATATAGTAATTTGTATTTTAAAATTGAAAGTGAAATTTTTTTGATTATAGTTGTATATGTTGATGACATTATTTTTGGGGGAAATTAAAATATGTGTAAGATGTTTGCGGAAGAGATGCAGAAAGAATTTGAAATGTCTATGTTTGGAGAGATGAATTTCTTTTTTGGGCTGCAAATTAATCAAATAGAGAAATGGATTTTTATTTGATAGTCTAAGTATGTAAAAGAGATGTTGAAGAAGTTTGGAATGGATGGTTCCAAATCGGTATGTACTCCTATGGTGATTGGTTGCAAATTGGGAAAAGATGATGATTCACATGAGACTTTTCAGAGAAAGTATAGATCTATGATTGGTGGATTGTTGTATTTGAATACTACTAGATCATAAATTATGCATGATGTCTATCTTGTGGCTAGATTTTAAGAAGATCCTCAAGAAACACATGTCGTTGCTGTTAAAAGAATATTCAAATATTTGAATGGCACTCCGTATTATCAGTTATGGTATCCTAGGGATACTGAATTTACACTAAGTGCCTATACAGATGCAGATTGGGTTGGATGTGTAGATGACAGAAAGAGTACAAGTGGTGGTGCATTCTTTCTTGGTTGCAGATTGGTGGAATGGTTGAGTAAAAAGCAAGATTTAGTTTCCTTGTCTACTGCTAAAGTTAAGTATATTGTTGTTGCCTCTTGCTGTACACAAGTTCTATGGATGAAATAGACATTGAAATATATCACAGTGGTGTATGATGATCCTATTTCCATCTTCTGTTATAACACAAGTGCAATTAAAATTTCAAAGAATCCAGCGATGCACTCGAAGACGAAGCATATATCTATTAGGTATCATTTCTTGAGAGAAAAGGTCATGGAGAATGAATTAAAGCTTGATTATATCTCTACAAAGGATTAGATTGCTGATATATTTACGAAGGCTCTTCCTAAAGATAATTTTGAGTATCTTTGGGAGAAGTTATGGGTCATTGCCCCTCCTTTCTTGAACTAGATGCATATGGAGATGCATCAGTCCAGTGGATCTATTGATCTATCTTTCTTCTATACTGATGTTTTGGTGGCTACCTCTCAAGGGGAGCAAGTAGTGCCAGGTATTGTTATTGTGAGTATTCTGTTTTCTATGTCAAAGGTGAAATCAATGTAAAATATCTTTTGTCTTTGCCATTGATTTCAAAGGGGGAGAGGAAGAATGTGGAAAAGAAAAGAGGAAGAATGTGAAAAATAAAAGAGGAAGAATGAGAAAAAGATTACCTACTTAGGGGGAGAAACAAAAAGAAAAATCTTGAGAAGTGTATTAAGAGCTAGTATGTTGTCTTTAATGGTTTTTCACATCATGTGTTGCCATTAATGAAAAAGGGGGAGATTGTTGCAAGAATGGAAAGAATGAAGGTGTTGTCATTGATGGCAACTAGTCAATTACTTATCAACTAGTTGTTGTCAATTAATGTCATGGTTACAGGTTATTGGCTGTATATGTTGAGGATATTGAGAAAATTGTATTGAAGAAAGGTTGTAGGTGTTCAGTGATTGCTTCGGGTTTTGCTCTATGATTTGCTATTATGTTTGTGTGGTTCAAATATGTTTCTCATGGTTGTTGGAAGCTACTATATCCAAATTTTTGGCTCCTAATTCATTGTACAGTGTGAGTTATGTTCACCAGTTGTGAACTGTGATTTTTTGTGTTCTAGTTGAGGTCTGAGAGAAAAGTTGTTGGTCCGTATTTGTCTTTGTTAAAGTATTATGACTTGTGGTTCTAGAGTTGAGTTGTTACAATTTTATTGAAGGCAATTTTGGTATTTGGAAGGTTCATGCATAATTGTTCTATGTGTTTTACACTGGTTTGGTTGACCTTGTGTTGAACACTATCTTCGGGATTAATGTAGCATGTTGGATCTATTTAGGTCATCACCAAGCGTGTAGTTGCGTCACCCTAATTCTAATTCCACCCTAGGATGCTTTGGCACTGACCTAATTTGAATTTAATGTTGGATGGCTGACTTTGGATATAATTCAAAGTTGAAGATGGTATAAATGCAGGATGAGTTAGTGGTGAAATGATGTACAAAGAGAGATAAGTGCAAAGAAATAGAACATATAGATGCGAGATTGATATGAATCAGTGAGTGTGTGTGATGCGAGTGTAGTAGATCAGTGCAAAGCCTAAATGCTGAGTTTTTGAATGCAGTGAGCTGAAGGAGTACTCTATCATTCATGCATGTCTGTGAGTGGTTGAACAAATTGTGGTGAATTTATCTGTTGCATTGAGATTGTCTTCTCTCTGTAACATATCTCTTCTATCTTCTTTGTATCTCTATGGAAATGAGCCCTCCAGGTTGTTAGCCATGTTGGACAGTGAGTCCTGATCAGGACAACGAGTCCTTGTTTTGGCAGTGAGCCTTTTGTAATTGGTTTTGATATTCTCTATAGTGTGAGTTAATTGTCACCACGGTTTTTACCTTATTGGGTTTTCCACGTAAATCTGGTGTTATTGTATTTGTGTGATGATTTTCAGTTTCTGCACTTGCACTTAATGTTTAATCAGTTATGGAGTGTTAAGAATTAGTTCTGGTGAATGATTTAAAGGTTTAATTTTATAAAAAATAATTCACCACCCCCCTCTTAATTTTAATTAGATGCATTATGTTTTATGCTTTATCTTCTCATGCATATGGATCTTGAGCTATGGTTTTCTAGTTCTGGAGGGTTCATTTGAGTGATTTTGGCATGTTTATCTCCTTATGCATTGTAATATTATTCATTGATGCTAAGTTTAGAAGATGTTATTGGGCTTATTTCCTTCATTGGGAATGAATTTGGTTTGAACTTGCTTTGGTTTGAGATGCATACATCTTGGTTATGGTTAGATGTGGATAGTGCTATTCTCTTTGGGGTTTTATGTGTTAGTGTAATTAATTAATTATTACACTAGCATAAGTTAACTTAGGTATTTCATTAAATTAGTCCTAGGTTGCATTTTTAGATACATTATTAATAATGGGGTAATTCCCCCTTCCATTAAATTAGTCCTAGGTTGCATTTTTAGATACATTATTAATAATGGGGTAATTCCCCCTTCCATGTTTGTAGGGATAAGATTCCTTCTAGAAGATGAGTTGTCCTTATAGAACTTATCTCAATCTTTTATCATTTCCTAGGTAGGGTTCACATGTTGTCACATGTTGTTAGATCAAGACACATGGCAACATCATATTGCATCTTGCATCTCATTCATGCCTATATATTCAAGGAATTTGTACATTTGTAATCATCTCATATTCTAGATCAATAGCAATCTCTATTTGC
>VDFB02072274.1:39168426-39180191 GCA_007258455.2 Sequoia sempervirens
AAGAACTATTGCACTAGGCATTGCATGTATATAGCTGAAATAGAGTTCCCACATGAACACCATTAACAAATATCATAGCTCTTTGCACTATCTTACACCCTTCAATAAAGAAAACAAATTACACACCAACACCATTGAGTTTTCTAACTAATAACAAGCTCTATGCCAAACCAAGGATTTGTAGCACACCATTGATCCCCCTCACTAATCCATCAAGGTATCAAATATGATCTCTACCATAACCAACTATGCTCAAATGAGAATCATCACCGAGGTACTCATTCCCACCATCATATTCTTTATACTTGGAAAACCACCTCCAATGGAAGGTAATTTGGAATGAAGCTCCAAAGTCTATCAATCATGCACCTTTTGATGCATAAGCTGCTAAGTCTAGATCAAAGACATTTGTATCATGTCTTGAAAATAATTTTTGAACTCATCATTTAAATCATTTTCTTTTTCCTTTTCCTTTTCTTTTTCTTTTTCTCCTCTTTTCTATCTATGTAGAATAGCCTAGTCTTTTTGTATTTCCAAAAAATTACCTTGGATTTTCTAGGAGATTTGAATCTCCCATAGAATATTGACCTATTTTTTTTTGTTTTTCTTGTCCTTCTTACCCTTCTTACCTTTCTCCCTCAATATTTCATGGATAGCTATGCCTCCTTAATAGATTTGGAATCTTTTTTCTACATCTCCACTAAGAGTAAAGTAACCACTACATCATCAATTTTGAGTTTCAAAATAGTGCTCCCAATTGCCATCACCAAGTGATCTCATGAATCTAACAAAAATAATAGAAGTATCATGTAGTGATCCTCCTCCATCATTTTCACTCCAATAGAGTGAAATTGGGTTACAACCATATTAAACATGTTCAAATGGTTAGCTCCATATAACCACCATCATCCATTGTCAAAGTATACAAATTATTTCTTAGGAAAAAATTGTTAACCAAGGATTTAGCCTAGAACAAGTCCCCTGACTTCCTTGAAAGAGATTTAAATGTGGTTCTTCATTTGCATTAAACAAAATAAAATCCACCGAAGAGAGCCTAATGAAGCCCTTCACCTTTATGTCCAAAAAATGCCAAAAAGCTTGTAACATTACACTAGGTTTGGATTTAGATATAGTAGCCCATATATATGTCTACAAGCATATCTTCCATTTTGATCTTCCACAACTCAAAATTAGTGCTAGTGATCCTCTCCATCTCTATCCTTGATGTGCTTTAATACCAAATGAAAGGAGGTAGAGGTTTCAAATGCACTTTCCACTCTAGTCTATGAGAGGAGGTATATACAAGAATTACAAACCATACATTTACAAGAAAATAAATAATATAGTGATTTACATGGAGAAACCCCTTTGAGAGAAAACTCCACACTTCAAAGAAACTCAACGTATGATTCAACAATCAATAGTTACAATACATTTGCAAAGTCTAAGCATTTATAGAAGTATTGCCAACAAGAGATTTAGAGCAATTCTAGCAATATAGCGATACCTATAAAAATCACTATGAAACATCCATCTCCAACAACTACTAAATAGGATAAGCAACAACACATGAAACCATCAAATAGTAATTAGGAAATCATGGCATCCAAATCGCAAGTCAAAATCCAAAGCTCAAATCTCAAAATGACTCCAAAAATTAAAAATAGCATGTTCCTGTCACATATCATAAGCTCATCATAATCCATTCACCAACTTAGATGCTCCATTTTGGCTCTATTTTCTCCAATCAAGTCGCATGATGTGTCATAATAGGCATCATAAGTTGATCCATAAGTGTAACTCCTCTTACAACTCTCTTATGCACAATAGATGCTCACATTTCTAAGGTGAGAGGCCTAACTTCCAAAGGCCATAACTTTTGATCTGAGAAAAAATTGCACTATTTTATTATTTAAAGATCTTGAGGATATCCATGTTTTTGTATTTTACTTGCTCTAATTAAGACCCATTTTGACACCTCTAGAGCTCTAAAAATTGTATTTTTGAATGTTGTGATTAGAAAATTATATATTTTTAGTCTTAACATTATGATGAAAGATTGATACACCTTTCTTAACAATGATATCATTAATTCTCAAAAGGTCTAAACTTTAGAAACTCCACTTATTAAGAATTTAGTGAATATATCCAACTTGATCTTATGCCTTGCACCATTCTAGACATTAGTTGAATAAGACCACCCTGAAACCATTATCTAATATTACAACAATATACCTCATTATACTTAGTCGATGTGTGAAGATTTTATTCTTGTCCAATTGAAGAGAACTCTAAATATAACCTTACAAAAAGGTAGGTTGATGTTGTCAAATTCTTACCAAGGATCTTTTCATTCATACTACATCACATCCAACAATAGCAACACACTATACTATGCCTTAGAAGTAGAAATTGCAAATGCCTTAGAAGTAGAAATTGCAAGAAATGATAGCTTCTTGTTTCTATAAGAAAAATGTGTAAAGGTAATAAGACAATTATCACAACCACAAGTGCACTCTATACCTATTTATGTATTGTATTTTTTTAAGGCTAAAATCTCTTCAAATGAGAGCCAAGGATTGAGGGGTATCCATTCTGCCACACGATTCTATCCTCATCTCTTATGATGTCAGGGCCTTGTACTTAGTAAGACTTGGTTCCTAATGAGCTCGTTTAGAACCATTCAACTTCACTAACACCCCAAAGACCCATTAACTATGCATTGTATTTTTAACACATAAATGACAGTTCATGATTTAGAAGTAACCTTGACCAATTGCCAAGATGATGAACTGGGTTTAAGCCACATCGAGTATCCCTCAATGCCATTGCATCAGGATTAATGCAGAAAACACTTGGACAAACCTCAATGCAAGTCCATAGTGAATTTGACAAAATAGAAGCATCTTGATCACAGCTTCTGATCCAAGCTTGACCATGCATTCCCATTAAACAATTAAAATGAGGAGATATTATCAATTTACCAAGCAAAAACAATTCTAACAAAAGCAGACAGATTGAAAATTACACAACTCTATGAATTGTGAATCTATGAATTCATGGAAAATTGCAGAAAATTGATTCTATAGTGGACATATAAGGATAAATGTAATACCGGAGGTCCATCCGAGGGTGCCTGTGGAATATGTTTACATGCTCCACTGGAGCCAAAACACCAGCCATGGTAACTGCACTGCAAGTCACCATCTTCATCAATTCTTCCTTCAGACAGGGGGGCTCTTCTGTGTGGGCAGCTGTCATCAAAGACTCTCCACACCAGCTCCCTTTTATCCCACCAAACAACAATATCAAGACCCAGGACTTTGAATGCATGAGGCACCCCCTTATCCAACTCATATTCTGGTGCCACAGCATACCATTCTTGAAACCAATTGAACTTACCCTCATCTTCCTTGATCCCAACTTCAGTACCCTTATTCTCCTGGGGAGACTCTGAGGAAGCTGTTAAGGGCTGGGCAATGGCAGAAGGACTAAAACTCTTTCTTTTGTAGTTCCATCTTCTTGTAATCATTGAATTTGAGGATATGGGTATCCTTTTACAGGACCATGAGATGGATCCCCCGTGACTTAGAGGCCTAATTGAATGATGAGCTGATGGTGTTAGCAAGTTCAAACAGCCAAGAACACCCATACTTGACTATACCTGGAGAAAATGCTGGTAATTGAAAATCTCTGCAACTTAGCTCAAATGCTGCTGATGAACTCACATGCCCAAAAGAGATCTTCCCTGGGTTGATTTAACACTACCAACTTTAGCAATTGTTGGAAAGAGAATGGGAAACAACAAATCACGTCAACAGTAGCATTGATCGTACTAATAGGGAATCCATGCTTGCTTTAAGAAGAAGGAATCTATAAAGAAAATCTTGTCAGTCTAAAAAAATGGTTAAATATAGATAAACAACTTGATGTATTCAGATTCGCTAAACTACTCATAGCGGATAAAGACATTTACCAAGCACAGAAATGTGAAACAGACAAAACCTTATGTTGAAATCGGATACCCAACAAACAATTTTTTTAAAAAGTGGGAGGATTTTAAATATATTTTAAAAAGTGGAAGATAGATTTTTAGAGCATAATTATTAATTAATGACTCCACCTTTTTATGAATTGAACCTTGTGATTGCATAGAAAAAATGTTTGTAGAAAGTTGGGTAACAAAAAATAATTTTAAAAAAACATACAAAATAAAATTAGAGTCCAAATATCTAACAGTGTCTTTTTTATGTATTCCTAGTTCTATTGTTGACAGTGCAGTTTCCAAGTGTGGAAATTCACTTATTGGTAAATTTCTGAGAACTAAACAAATATTGATGTGTTTAGGAAGTGGATTCTACATAAGTGAAATCCTTTGCAATAAGGAAGGACTTCTTATGTATTTCTTTTTCGAGCCATAATGGTTGCATATGAATCCTTTCATGGACCATTGTTTCTTGGTAAGGTTCTATCAAGCATTGCTAATTCTTTAAATCTAGGATACTAGAAGGAGGTTCTATCAAACATTGCTAATTTTTTTTGGACAACTTTTGATGGTGGATACGGTCACCAAAGTCAGGAAATAGCATTCTATATCATTGTGGAGGTGGACAAAGTCTCCTCTTTGAGATTGATTTATTTTTCAAATTAGGTGTTTGGGTGTACTAAATTGTCTTTGAGGATTCACTTGTGATTTGTAATAGTTGTATTAAAAAAATAATATTGTGGTAAGATGTTCGAGCAATTAATGTTGATAATCTAAATGGCGAAAGAAAGAACACATAATTGTTCATCAACCTCCTATTAATGAGGTTTGCAAGACCGTCAATGAGTTGTCACTCTCAAGAAAGAGAAATAGTGAATTACAGGTGTCAAGGAGACCCAAATTATTACCATGCAAAGTTCACCCAATTCAAGTAAAGAAAAAATGATGATTGTTTTGAGAGAAAAGCTTGGCCCTTTGCTTATTCATGCCTCTCAAGAGGTTGTTCCCGTTAACAAGAAAATTTGTTTTAAGGATATTTCGGAAGGGGTTGTTCAGTGCTCTTTGAAACATTTTGGTTTCAAACCAACATGATATGGTCAATCCTTTATGACTAATATATTTCTTTAAATATCCATAAAAATGAAATTTGAAAAATAAAAAATAATACATTTAAAATAAATTTTAATTTTCAATTAAAATACAAATAATTTTCCTAAAATTTAGGAATATTATAATGATGTTAATATGAGGATTATATGCAATAATGTTGTTAAATATATTATATAAAAACCTAACTAGACTATTATTAATGAAGATATAATTAGGTCCATAAATTAATTATTAGATATTACATAGAAAAATAATCATAGACTATTTTGTAAATTATTGATTAATTTGAAGTGAGTTTGAAGTTTAAATTTTAGACTAAAAGAGGAGTAAAAATTTATTCAATCCAAAAAGAACAATACAAAGTTAGAGCATTACACATCCCTATCAATCTCCAATAGTTGGTCCAAATATTGTAACAAATCTGGGGGTAACTGACCCCTTTCCACAATATTCCAATCTTGCACATGATCAGAAGCCCATTTAGCCAAACAATCCGCAACCCCATTCCATTGACGCGGAATATGACAAAAAGAAACATAATCCAAGGAAGCACACAGATTAAGAATTTGTTTTATAATAACAACCAACTGCCAAGTCACATCCTCTAACTGTTGTCGCTTTAGCAAAGTCACCACCACCTGAGAATCAAATTCACAAATGATCTATCTCCACCCGAGAGCACAACCATGCTCCACAAAACATAAAATGGCAAGAGCCTCCATCACATTGTTAGAATACCAACCCTTATAAACAAAAAAGATAAACTCAACAATCCAAGAGCTAGTCCGCCCAACACCTCCAATACCAGCATAGCCAGGATTTCCACAAGAGGAACCATCTGTGTTGATTTTCAACATACCCGGAGGAGGAGGACACCAACGCCCCTCCCTATTTATCTTCCAAAGAGGATGACGACATCTATTTCTCATAATCTGACCAGTACTCTAAGTAGTCCCCCTCTGAAAAGGAAGATTGAGATGAGTACAAAAGGCAACCTCTCCAGGATCCACACCCTCACCCAAGTCACACTTAGCCGCAGTAGTTTCTCCCAAAGAATAAAGAATCCTCCACCACAAAGAGTTTGAAGTTTAAATTTTAGATTATATTAAAATATCGTATATTTTTTGGCTAAGTGAGTTGCAACCAAGGTTGCACCGTTCTATTAATCAAAAAGAGAATTTGCAAAATTTGCAATACAAAATTAGGACTACTTTACCTAGTAACAAGTGTTTTTATCATCAGATAGTAACAAAATTCGGGATCGAAAGATACTACTATAATTGTTATAGCTACTATAGAGCCTAATCACTATTACAAACAACTAGTTGCATCTAGTATCATCATTCACAACTAGGCGGGTGAGATCATTGAGTCAGTCAAAGTCAAAGATGGGTTCTAGATTGGTGACCAGTTTGAGAAAATCACAACCTTGTTTGGCTTTGGCCTTGTGGTCATGGTACAAAAAATAGATAGGAAGGGGAACCACTTAATGACCTCACTAGCCACTGGAACCTTAGGAATGTCACTCAGCCAAGGAACACTGATGCCTCAATGTGCAACACAAATAACTTCTTTCATACTTCCAAGATATATCTTCTTTAACAAAGACAAAGTTAGCACACAAACCATCTCGCTCTACTCGTTAAGGTCTAGTAAAGACGTTAAAATATTATTTTATTATTAGCAAGAAAAATAAATTATTATATGGACATCTGAAAAATATTAAACAAAACCAATATTTATTATTTTAAATTAAAATTTTAAAATAATTCTTCAATAAGCATAAATCATAAGTAAAATAAAATAGTTCTAACATAAATAAAATTGCTATTAAGGAATAAAATAGTTTCAAGTCTTTAAGAAAAATGAAATTATAAAATAACTCTTCACTAAATAAATAATTTTTAAGAAAATAAAATTAATTTTTTAAATAAAATAAAAGATTAATCTAAATAAAATGAATAATTCTTATGTAAATAAAATAAATTTGAAATAAAAAAATTTTTATAGTTTTTACATTAATATATTTAAGATATCTATATTTCTTATATTATGAAATTTAATTGATTGTTAAAACTTTAAATATTTATATTTTAAATTAAATAAACTATAAAAATAAAATAATTAATGATAAATACATCCACTCAAACTTTCCCAACAATTAATAATTAATAATTAAGTTCACACTAGACATAAATTATTAGAGATCACATGAAATATCAATTATGGTCTACTTTATGAATTATTGAACTGTCCTTTCATCATCTACAAGATGTGGAAACAATAAAAAAACTTGATTAAAGTCCACTTGATTGTTTTATTCTACACTTTTGAAGTGGTCCACTTGATTATTTTATTCTACACTTGAAGTGGGTTTGAAATTTGAATGCTAAACTATATTAAAATAAATCTTTTATCACTAGTGGGGAAACCTAATCAATTGTTTATGAGTGTAAGTATTTATGTTTTAAAAGTCTTTTTTTATTAATAATGGTTTGAACAATCACTTTACATCGTATGCACGATCAGATATAATTTAGTATCTATTAAGTATCAACGTTGAAGATCAACACTTCCTATATTAGCTAGATAGAGAGTCAATTAAGCATGTATCACACTGCACAGGGTTATACAAAATACATACAGATAGGGTTGAATACATAATACAAAAAGATGCCAAAAAGACATAAGAGGACACTAGCTAGCTTCCATTCCCATCATTCCTACTCTCACTGTAATCATCCATAAAGCCCCAGTTGACCAATGTATTGATGGCATCCAATTCATCATTGGAGAAAACCTCTTCAACCTCGTAGTTGCCATTAGTGAACAACTTTTGTCCTCTTTCTCCCCCGGTACTCTTTCCTGCAATCACTTGGTCATTAAACTCTTTCTTGAAGGTCTCCAGTGCTTCCAAGAATACTGCCAAGTTTGGTTGCCCCTACTGCCAAGAATGGCCATACTTGACCTTGTTTTGATGGATGAGCACTACCCCATCTCTTAATAGCTTTAAAAAATTTCTCTTTGCTATATCCAAAGTGGAAATTACCTACAAGGCAACATTAAAGAACATGAGTCTTTTGCTTGACTTAGTAAATTCCCTCTGAGCCCCAGTATATTTGTCCTCATTTCTTGCCTTCCATATGCACCAAATAATTTCAGTAGATAAGGAAAGCCAAAAAAAATGCATGTCTTTACTCACATATCAATAACATGATGGGAAATGATAAAAAGCTAATAAAAAATAACATGCACCCCTTACACACTCCACTTTAGTTATTGTAGAGGAGGAAATTTGACACCCTGAAATAACATGATCTCAAAGGATGAATGTTCCTCGGCTACCTCAGGGATCAAAGCTCGGGTAACAAGATGAGAAGACAAAGGAGTTTGTTTATATTTTAGGTTTTATACATAATGAAAGGATGATAATTTCAGAGACTGAAAGATTAGGTTACAAAGGTCTCTTGAGAAAAGTGGTAGGCTCTTGGCCAAGGACAATAGTGCCTTGGATGCACATGTTGTATGTTATAGTCTCGTACGGATGAATACTGAGTTTACTACAAAAACAACTAAGAAGCCACTAACTGTTCAGTAACTAAAATCTCAAGAATGCACTAAAATAATAGAAATGAACATAATAACAATAATGAACATAAAATAAATGAGATGGAAATGAAATGATAGAATGGAAAAGAAGAAAGGAGACACTCACAAGAGGTCCAAGAATGAAGCCTCTCGCAAAGCTACAACTTCAATGCCTACACACATAAAAATGAGAAAATGGTTGGGATTGTTTTAGGGGCTTGCCTCAGTCAAACCCCCACATAAGTGTTCCCACCTCCACAGATAGCCAAATAGATAGAGATAAAAAATAATAGATGAGATAAAGAGAATAGACATGCTAGAATAACAATATGCCAATCAAAGTAAAATGATAATGCAATAAAGAGATTACAATTACCCTCCTTTGGCAAATGAGAATGTCAAAAGGAAGAGCATGCAACCTCCAAGCTTGTACAAGATGTACTAAGAGTGTTGGAGCGTTGATGTAGAGATCCAAAGTGCAAGAGAGTGATAGAAAGTGGTGTAGAAAAACAAGAAGATTGGAAATAATGCATGAGAATAACGAAGAGTGGAGAGCTAGATTGAATGAGGGTGAATAGAATGAAGGATCGAGTGAATAGAATGGATTGAATTACAAAATGAGAGGTTTGAAAGAGGTATAGGCATGCAAAGGGACATTCTCTGTGTGCTTGCAAAATGTAGAGGTGTTACACTTCGTAGGCAGGCGGGAAATGTAACGTCCAAACGACTATGCAATCAAGAATCTTTTTGGAATGTCTATCCAGCCCATGGTTGTCTACGAAAAAAGTACACTTTAATGACCAAGAATGAAAGGGGTAAGGACAAAATTAAGGTTGGAAAAAAGGGGGATTACATTATTGAATTTAATTAATCTAAAGGGGAGGTTTATGGAATGCAAAATTGAATAGGGTGCAATTTTTGACATTACATTTTGCCCCCACTTTAGCGAGTATATGTATTCTAACATATGTGAGCTAAAGTAGAGAGAAAGAGGTTGAAGAGAATATACCCAAGATGATGCGGATGTGGGTCTTCAATCTACTATATGTGATCGAAAGGTTGAGCTAGGACACGAAGAGGAAATGAGTCTTTTATCTTGCAAAGTTGGCAGCAATCTCTCCACAAACATATTAGCTATAGACAAGCACGTTAGGCGAAAAAGCAAAAAAAAGGACATGATAAAATTTGATCAAATATAATGAAATCGTTGATAAGTATGGCTAGAAATCTATGTTATATAGAGACCATATGACAAGTGAATATAATCTTATGGTTGTTGCAAACACCGTGCTACATGATAGTCACAAAAAGACAAGTCTAGTTAAGTTGCCCTCAAGCTAGACAACGAGATCAAGATAAAGATTTGTAAGATATATCTTTGAAAAATAAAGATAATCCATATATGATAGCCCCCCCTTAGAATGATATGTGTTGCACAAAGGAGCACAAGTCATTCTAAGGAGAAGAAAGATAGAGAGAGAGAGAGAGAGAGATTTTGTGTCATGACATACATGGTGAGATGTATTCATGGAATGTTATCACATGAGGATAACACATAGAATCCACAAAATCAATAAAAGTATTAAGAAGAGATAAAGAGATTGAAAGCACATGGGATCCAATTATTAGAGTTAGAACTAATAAGTAAATGTAAATATATATATAAAAGTGTAAATTATATGGTATGATCACCCCAAATATATTGGAATGGGAAGAAGAAGCAGTTAACATGGAAAGAGGCCTAAATGTCCCAATGCTTTGCATCATTCTCAATGTGAAAATAAAATTTTATGACAAATAGAAGAACGATGAAACAAATAGACATGATAAAAATTGGTCAAATATAAAGACATCATTGATAAGTATGGCTAGCAAGTTGTGTTATGCTAGAGACCATATGACAATTGAATAAGCTTGTGGTTGTTGCAAACTATGTTGCGGGACAATCACAAAAAAGACAAGTCTATTCAAGTTTCCCCAAGCTAGATGATGAGATGAAGATAAATATGTGTAAGAAATATTTTTGAAAAATAAAGATAATCCAATTATGATAGCCCTGCCCTTAGAATGATATGTGTTGCACAAAGGAGCACAAGTCATTCTAAGGAGAAGAAATACATAGAGAGAGAGAGAGATGTTGTGTCATGACATACATGGCAAGATGTAGTCATGGAATGTTATCACATGAGGATAGCATATAATCCAAAACATCAAGAAAAAGTAGAGATAAAGAGATCGAGAGCACATGGGGATCCAATTGTGGGGTGGGCAGTGCCAAATGTAAAGATATATAGTGTAAATTATATGAATTGTCATGACCCCTAAATAGATTAGAATGGGAAGAAGAGAACATGAAGACAAATAAAAGATAAGGTCAACATGGAAGAGGCCTAAATTCCCCAATGCTTTGCATCATTCTTGATGTGAAAAGAAAATTTTACGAAGATAGAAGAATGATGAACTAAATAGATGAAGTTTTCTGACAAATTTTCTCTCATGTATCCAAATACCAAAAATGGTAGCAAGGGTCCTCCATGGGAGAGCACAAACATGAACAAACAAGCACGGGGGAACACAAACAAACATGCAAATCTAATCTAAAGATAAGAAGAGGTACTTCTCTAGTCCAACACCTCCAACAAGTCATCTTTCTCCCAATCTAGATCATTATAAGGGAAGGAAGATGAGCTTGTAGGTGAGGGACAACAAGAGAAGTTTCGGGTGTCTCGCCTACAACAAGAGTCAAGGAGGAGGCAGCTTGGTGTCCTTATCTATAAGCTCCTACAAGGTTGTCATTGACCTAGCAAAAGGAGTGAAGAGTGAGTCAGGGATGTCCTTCACTTAGAGTCAAACATGCACTAGGAGATCATTGACTGTTGAAAGGCCGAGATAGACGAGTCATTTTTGACCTTTGGAAGAGGGGCAGTGACAAACTCTAGAGAAGCAGGAGATTCTTCTATCATAAGAATGGATCAAACCAAATTAGAATGAGATGAATAAGAGGAAGAAGATTTCTTATGACTATCCTTCAAAGAGAGGACATGCTTTGATTTGTGGTTAAGAGGATGATGTGGAATCCTCT
>VDFB02072274.1:39180291-39356626 GCA_007258455.2 Sequoia sempervirens
CTAATTTTGATGTCCATTGTAGGAAGGATGCATCCTAGGACATGACAATATCAAATGTTTTGATATGGGAATTATTGGATGATAGGCTATTAACACAAAGAGTTGACTAACTTGTTTACGTACTGATCTAGACTTAAGATTTTGATGTTTCGAGTTTTCACTTTTGAATTGCTAGACTTGTTTCCGATTGTTTTACCAAAGGTTGGGGATGATGATTGATTTATTGTGAATGATGTTATTGCATGTGAAAGCGAGATGAGATAGGTGGATTTTTTAAATATTTGGATGTTTTTGGTGTTTTGACATGTTTTGAGGCTATTTTTGGTATTTTCAAGATTTTACAAATGTTTTGATTTTTGAAATTTTCAATGTTTTTGTGTTTTCTGAGATTTTGACCAAGAGACTAACCTAAAGACCTATCCTAGGGGCCTCGAGGGCTGATCAAAAAATTAGCCTTGCCTACATTATATATGCAGAGACCATGTAGTTCAACTGCCATAGACTCAATTATTGATGAGATATGAACAAATGGATTGCTAGTTTATTATGACGGACTCCTAAGGGACTGACCTAAGTGTCTCGGGGGATGATCAAAGATCAACCTTGCCTATGTTCAAGGCTCAAAGACTCGTAGTTCAACAAGATAGGTCTGTTTTTGACTTTTTGACTGAATTTTTGACCTGTTTTGGGATTTTGATATGTTTTGAATGTTTTTGGATTTTCTTGGTTTTATGATGTTTTGATTTTTGATTTTGTGATGTTTTGGATTTTTGATTTTGTGATGTTTAGATTTTTGATTTTTGTGATGTTTTGGATTTTACGATTTTGGGACTTCAAGAATATACATGAATCACGTCCAGATGAGATCATGCTAAGCGATGCAATAGACTACTACGATAAAGGTAGATAAAGCCCGACCTTGAGAATGGGGTAGAGTAGTACTAAGGATCATGAGCTTGCGGAGAACATAGGACCAAGCTATGATCACGGAATCTTTGACGGAAGGGTGATGAATGTCTGGAGATATGGAATGTGATGGATGATGAAAGTACCAATGAATGAATGATGTGAACAATCAGTGAAGATCACAGATGAAAGTGCTTATTTACACAAGGTGCCTATTTTCCAAGTTTTCACTAAAGGTGCCTTAAAAGTGCCACATAAAGTGGTTTTCATTAGAGGAATGATTTTTCTCTTTATTTTTTGATCATTTTTTGCTTTTTTTGGATTTTTTTCTTTTTGATTTTTTTTTGTTGTCATCAAGATGCCTATTTTTTCAGGTTTTCATCAGGGTGACCATTTTTTCAAGACATTTTCTGATTTATTTTTATTTTTTGGTTCTATACCTTGCAAGATTTAGGCATTAAACTTTTTGAGATGGGAGTTGTTCATGGGCTCCTACAGAGGATCCCCTTCGGGTGTTGATAACTGATATGCCCTTGACTTATAGCTCGCTATGATCACAAATGGTCCTAACTAGTTAGGTTCAAATTTTCCTTTGCCATTTGGATTTGGGACATTTTTTTGATTCTCTTTTAGTACCAGTTCTCCAACTTGGAAAGTCCTGCTTTTGATCTTCTTATTATAGCTCCTCTTGAGTTTGTTTTGATAGACTTAAAAATGATTTAAAGCATCTATACGCCACTCATCCAGTAGCTCCAACTCATTCAGTATTGATACTCGATATTCTTCATCCGTGATGAGGTTTTGCAGTGATATTCTTAGTGACGGGAGCTCAATCTCAATGGGTAATACTGTCTCTGATCCATAGAATAGGGAGAAGGGGGTGGTGCCGTTGGGTGTGTGGATGCTAGTTCGATAGGCCCAGAGGGTGGGATTTAGCTACAGATGCCAGTCACGACCTACGTCATTGACTATCTTTTTGAGGATTTTTAGAATGGTTTTATTGGTAGATTTTGCTTGGCCATTGCCTTGGGGATAATACAAAGTGGAAAAGCGATGTTGGATTTTAAATTTTTCACATAGGTCATGGACATCCTGATTTTTGAATGGTGTCCCATTATCTGAGATAATAGCTTGCGGAACACCATATCAGCATATGAGGTAGTTCAAAATGAACTTTGATATCTTCTTTCCAGTTATGTATGTCATGGGGATGGCTTCCACCCACTTGGTGAAGTACCCCGTGGCGGTTATGACGAACTTGTGGCCATTAGATGAGGTGGGAGTGATTTTTCCAATGAGATCGAGTCCCCATTGCGAGAAGGCCATGGTGTGACAATAGGATGAAGCTCTTGAGTTGAAGCATGGATAAGGTCCCCATGCTACTGACATTGTAGGCACCTTTTGACATAGTTGTGTGCCTCTCTTTCCATTGTAGGGCAATAATACCCCATCCTCAACAATTTCTTGGTCAAGGTCATTCCGCTCGAGTGTGAACCACAAATACCATTATGTACCTCAGTTAAAGTGATCAATGCCTCCTCATCATTTAAATAATATAGTAAGGTTCCTTCTATGCTCCTACAATAAAGGGTGTTTCCTAGGATGACAAATCAGGATGCTTTCTTGATAAAGGTTCTTTTGAGGTTTGAGGGTAGGTCAGTAGGTAGGATCCCTATTCACAAGTAGGTATAAATGTCATGGTACCAGGGATCACTGGGACCAATGATTTCGCACACAAATTCCAACTCTGGTACCTTGAATGCGGGCATGAGAAGTTTCTCTACCAAGAATTCATGTTTCAGGACGTTGCGAGGAATATCCAGTAGGGAACCAATCGTTGCCATGGCATTTGTTGCTCTGTTGTTTGCTCACATAATTTGCTCAAATGCTATTTCAATGAAGGATTCTTTGAGAGTCTCCACCAATTTCTTGTATGGAGTGAGCTTGTCATCCTTAGTCTGGTACTCATCATTCACTTGGTTGATTATTAGTTGAGAGTCTCCATATACTTTGAGGGTCATGATGTGCCACTGCACTGCTATTCTGAGACCTATGGTTAAAGCCTCGTATTCCAGAATGTTGTTAGTGTAGGGGAATGCCAATTTATATAATCTTGGTATACAGTCCCCCTGTGGGGTGATGAAGAAGACACCAACTCCTGATCCATGCTACATGTAGGAGCCATCAAAGTAGAATTTCCAATGGTTGGCTATGCTGAGATTGAAGATGGATTCATATGGAAACTTGGATATGAGTAGATTTTTTGAGTACATGGGTGCTTCCGCAAGCTGATCTGCAATGACTTGGCCTTTGATTTATTTCCATTCCACGTACTCGATGTCATACTCTGATAGTATCATGAACCATTTATCCAACCTTCCAATGAGTGTTGCCTTTGACAATAGGTATTCTAGGGGGTCAATTTTGGCGATGAGTTTGATTTTGTGTGCCAACATGTAGTGTCTGAATTTATGTGAAGCAAACACTACTGCTAGACATGATTTTTCAATGAATGAGTAGTTTAACTCATGCCTGACCATTATTTTGTTGATATAGTAGATGGCCCTTTTTGTCCCATTTTCATCGTGCTAAGCCAAAAGAGCACCAAGAGCTGCTACTGTTGCTAGCACATAGAGGATTAATGGATTTCTTGGGATCGGTGGCATGAGGACTGAAGGTGTGAGAAGATATTCTTTGATTTTTTTGAAGTCTTCCTTACACTTGTTATCCCATTTATACACTACCCCCTTGTGGAGTAGGTGAGAATAAGGGATTTTTTTGTCTACAAGTTGTGCAATGAATCTATGGATAGATTGAAGCCTGCCTTGGAGACCTCTCAACTGTTTTAATGTTTTGGGAGCCTCCATCTCTAAGATTGCTTTCACTTTTGCTGGATCTATTTCAATACCCCTCATTGACACAATGTAGCCCAATAGCTTTCCTGATTGTATGCCAAAGACACACTTCTTTGGATTTAAGCAGACCTTGTATTCCTCTAGCCTATTGAAAATAACACTCAAGGTTGCTATGTGATCTTTCCTCTTTCTGGATTTTTCTAGTATGTCATCAACGTAATCTTCGACAATTTTGTGGATCATGTCATGAAAGATTAACATCATGGCTCTTTGGTAGGTAGCCCCAACATTCTTTAGACCGAATGACATCATATTCCAACAGTAAGTCCCCCATGGAAAAGTGAAGGCCGTTTTGTGTTGGTCTTCTTTGACAATCATTATTTGGTTGTACCCAGAGAAACCGTCCATCAAAGAGAGCATTTCATATCCTGCTGTCATGTCCACAATCATGTCAATGTTATGCAATGGGAAGTCATCTTTCAGACATGCTTTGTTTAGGTCTCTGAAATCTATGCAGATTTGGATTCCCTCATTAGGTTTTGAAATAGGAACCAAGTTTGATACCCACTCTGGGTAGTCAATTGGTCGTATGAATCCTATGTCAAGTAGCTTTTTTAATTCCATTTTGACCAATAAAGCAATCTTAGGATGCATTTTCCTAAGTTTTTGTCTAATGGGATTTGCCTTAGGATACACTGCTAGGTGATGAACCACAATCTCTGGATCAAGCCTGGGCATGTCCACATAGCTCCATGCAAAGTTTACTTTTCGTTCTCTGAAAAAGGAAACTAGAAGCTCCTGCTCCTCTGATAACAATGACTCTGCATAAAATGTGATGTGTGGTGTCTCCTCTATTCCTAAGTTAACCAGATTGCATTTTTGAGCTATGACTACTGATTTTTCCTGATGGAGAGCTTTGAGAGGAAGATTGAATCCCCCATCCTCAGGCGCCTTAGAGAGGTTCTCACCATTGGATGTGTCCTTTATTTTTACTATTTTTGGGTCGAAGAGTGCCATGGTGTGGTTTTCACTCAAGGAGCTAGAGATTATTCTCAGCTTTTCCCTTTTGTGACTAAGGGATTCAATCGTTTCCCCATAATATGCATATGTATCTAGCTCGATGATGAATCCTGCTTTGTGATCCCCACATGAAATATTATCCCATAGTCCCATGAATTATGAGAGTGCCTCATCATTTTTGAATGTGTCAAGAATTGGCAGTCCTCGTTGGTTGTGATCGATGAGTTGGGGGTAGACTAGGCGAATTTCAAGGTTTTGGTTTTTAGACTCATAGGATAAGGTGCTAATCATGAGAAGGGTGGTGTCCTCAAAAAGCCTAGGTAGGTTGGTTATGGGGTCTTCATAATCACTACTACTGCAGACATCGGTTATGTCAAATGTGAAATTATCTATGACTCGGCCAGTAGATATGGGTAAGCAGAGTTCGACTGTTGTTTGCTAAGGAGTTCTGACCTTCTTAATTGGGGGATTTCAGCCATGTATGGTTATCCTTGGAGGGGTACATCCAAGGCCAATATTTCTCATTTGTGTCTCAGGAATGAGGGGTATTAGAAGCTTGTTGTCATTTTCCCCTAGTTTTTGGTTTCTATCATAGCCCATTGTGAGCATCATTTGCAAACCTTTGCTACTATTATCCATTGGTAGATCGGTTGTTGGTCTATTGTCTTGATATAGGATATGGGATGGGTCCTCCTCTATTACCTCTCGACCAAGATCTCCCCAACTTATGAAGTTGGTATATCCTGTAGTGGATGTTTGGGATGTGGAGGCTTCATTTGGTTGCGGTTGTCCTCATGATCTAGGAGATTGTGGTAACTCTCCGACCACAAAAGAATTTTTGGGAATTGTATAGTTTCTGTAACCATGGTCCTGGATGATGAATTTGATATTAGAGATGGTGGGGATGGTGGGAGTGGCAGGTGTCTCTGTCATAGAAGTGGAAGCGAGAGTGGCTGGATCAATGTATGGTGTTGATGGACCTTCATCATTTTTAGGCACTTGAGGGATCTTGTAGTATTTTGCCTCTAGGTTCTTGCAGTAAGAGAATGGTTCAGGATCTCCATGGATGGTGACCTCTTGGCCTTCATATGTGAATTTATCACATTTATGAAAGGTTGATGCTACTGCTTGCATTGCATGGATCAAGGGGCATCCCAGGAGAATGTTATAAGGCAAGTCAAGGTCCAGGACCTGACAGGTGGTTTCCATGATAGCTGGACCTACTTGAATAAGGAGTTGAATTATGCCTTGGGAAACTCTCTCTTGATCATCATATGCTCTGATTGTAATACCTTTTCCTTTGTTGATGGAATCCTCTAAGATTTTTAGGTTCTTAATGAGCTTGAGGGAACAAATAGTCAAACCTGCACCTCCATCCACCAAGACTCGCTTGATTTTATTTTTATGCACTAGGACCTCTAAATGGAGTGCATGGTTGTGAGATGGTTGAGTGGGAAAGTCCTAATTAGAGAATGTAAGGAGATTCAAAGTGATGATGTTTCTGACCATAGCTTGGAATTGTTCCACATCAAGATCTGCAGGGACGGTTGATGAAGCCAATGCTTCCTCAAGGATTTTCTTGTGGGAAAATGAATTTTTTAGCAACTCCATGATGGAGATTTGTGTTGGGGTTCTTTTTAGTTAATCAAGGACATTGTAACCACTGAGAACATATATGGGTTTGGGTACGGGTGCTCTATTTGGCTGAGATGACCCTGCAATGGTAATTTTGTTGCCTCTTGTGGTGACTCCACAATTAGCATGGGCTCCTTTGATGGTGATGGTAGCATAGTGATCATCCAAGGATGCGACGACATGGTCATATACATGATTCACGCTCTTGAAGGTGCCTTTTCCTTTATCCGTGTTTTTGTTCCCTTTGTTATTGTGATTAGGCATCAAATTCATGTATATTTTGAGGTTCTAATTTCCTGTTGGCTGTTCCACATTTATGATTTTTTTTATCAATGAGGTCTTGGATTAGGTTTTTCAACCTCATGCAACTGTTAGTGGTGTGCCCTTTGATTTTGTAAAATTCATAGAGCTAATTTTCATTGTACCAGGGTGGTTTCACATCTGGTTTTTGGTAATTCTCATAGGTGGGAGCCTTGATGAGGTTTTCGTTTATTAGTTTCTTCATGATGAACTCGAGTGGTTCCCCAAGGGCAGTGTACATCTACTTGGGGGAGCTTTTGTTTCATTGGGGTGGTCCCCTTTGATCATTGACATTGTTGATTGTTTGATTGTTGGTTGGTTGGTGTTGTGATACCACATTGGTTTGGGTGTTGTTCTGATCATTGTTTTGCAGTTGTTGGTAGGTTTGGGTTTTTTTCCTTGGAGCACTGATGACAGCTTAGGCATCAACGACACCATCATTGGTAATATTTTTTTTCCTTACCCATGTGGGAGGTTTGTCATTGTAACTTGTGGATGGGAAATTTTTGTCATTGTTTGGGATGTGTGGGTGATCCTCCAGGTTGTGTCATAAGTGCTCGTTCGATGTTGAGCGCCTTGGAGATCGACTAGTCATATGTGGTGATTCCTTGCACTTTGAGATGGAAAGCCAAGGTTCCCTCAAGGTTGGATATGATAGTGCACACTTGTTGTTCCTAAGGCATGACCCATTTGCTCCAATTGGCCTTGGATCACCATCATTGTAAGAAAGAAGCAAATGATTCATTCTTACCTTGTTTCAAAGCTAAGAGTTCCTCTAGACTAACATCCATACTGATGTTGAATGCGTAGATTTTGATGAATGCATCGACTATTTCTTGGAACTTCTTGATGCCAGGAGGAAGGCGAGAGAACCACTCCATGGCTTGGCCAACCAAACTTCTAGGAAATAGCCACATCAAATAGGTATCATCATATGCGACTTCCATGTAATGAACCTGGAATTCCTTAATGTGATCTTTAGGGATTCCCATCCCACTGTATTTATCAAATTTGGGGATCTCAAATCCCTTTGGGAATGGTTTCATTATGAGGATCCTATCAAATGGATAGGGACACAAGTTGCTCAGTGTTTTTATGGTTTTCCCTGATTGGAGATCAAGTACTTGTTGTGAGAGTAACTTGATTTGTGTTGCCACATAATTTTGAGAATGAAGGGGTGGGATGAAAGTGTTTTGAGGTGGTTCAATTATCGGTGGGATGGGCAGATTGGTTGGTATGTTGATGGATGGTGTTTCCAAATTCTTCTATGCCAAATATGCTTGGCATTGTTGTTGTACCAACAACGCTTGTTGTTGGTCCTATTGCTGTTGTGCTAGTAGTGCTTGTTGCTAATATTGCTGTTGTTGTTGTACCGACAATGCTTGTTGTCGGGCTGCTAGTCGGGATGCTTCTTTTTGTTCTTGGTATTGTTTCAGCGCTTATTGATATGCTTGGTGTTGGGCTGCTTGTTGTTGTGCGAGATATTGTGCTTGTGCCTACACTTGTTGACCTTGGTATTGGGCTTGAGCTTGAGCTTGAGCTTGTGGAGCCTGTGCAACTTGTTGTTGTTGTTGTTGTAATAAGGCTTGGGCTTGTACAACCTCTTGTGCTTGTTGTGTGGCTTGGGCAACTTGAGCGGCTTATTGTACAGCTTGTCGGTTTTGGATTTGCTAAAGTGCTTTTTGATAGGTAGCTTGTTGAGAAGCTTGTAGTGCAATGGTATATTGATTTTATGTATTTGAGTTTGGTGGTGGTGGTGGTGGAGGTGGATTTGGAATAGTGCTTGTTGTGGTGATGAGAGGCACCGTCATATTGATGAGTGGGTTTTGAGTGGTGGATGGTGTGGTCGATATGCTTGGTCCTTGCGAGACCATGTTTTGAGGGATGGTTGATGATGAGGTGATTTCCTATGTGGTTTCCATTTGTTGTTGTGATATTTATGGCAATATTTGTGGATTTGATGTAATGCTTTGATTGATGTTCGAGATATTGGTTTGATTTTGTTGATTGATGTTTGGTAGAGGGGGAAGCCCTAAACCAAGAGGCGGTGTGGATATTGATGGCAATGGTGGAAGTGGTGGAAATGTGAGTGGCATATTTCCTTGGGGGAGTGATGAAGATGTAGTGTCAAAGATGCCCCCTGATCCAAATAAATCACTTTCTCCTTGTGAGGTTATGGGGAGAGAAGTTTGAGGTGTTGCACGAAAGGATGATGATGATGGGTCATTGGGATCATGAAAGGTGAGGGGAATGTATGTATGTAATGGATTTTGGGGTATGGACTATCCCAAGATGGTGTTTGCATCCAAATCCTAATTTTTTTATGAGGGGGTGTGTTTGCAATGCATTGAGAAATGTAATTCCCTTGTTAACAATGGGTTGAGTTGGAGCAATGGATGATGTAATTTGAGGGATGTCTTGGGTGATGCTTTGGAATGGAGGTGTAGATGAAATGGGGATGGTGGATGAGATTTTGGGTATGATCCCAAAAGATGGTTCCACAATAGTGCTCACATAAAAATTAGAAGGGAGTTTAGCCCCTTGCTTTATTAAGTCAAGCATGTATAGTGAAGGATTGAGTCTCATCATGATGTTGATAATCTTATGATTCTCTAGATTTTGAACCATTTTGGTGATTTCCTCAAGTGACATCCCAAAGGGATTATTGGTAAGATCCTCCACTTGGCCTTCCTCTTGTGGATTTTTTGACGATGAAGGAAAGTTAGTTAGAGGATTGCTTGATCCAACGAGATTCATTTCAGAATTTGTTTGACTTAGGTCACTTGAAGTGGATGTTTCTTTGTTGGATTCCATGTTCTTCTTGTGTTGAGATATAGGTTGAACCATAAAATAAGGATCAATTTTCAAGAATATGGGAGATAAATCTCTAATTCTTTGGATTGATCTAATCTTAAGTACAAAAGAGAAATTTTAGGATGTTTTAAGGATCAAAGATGAGATGTTTGTTTAAGATGGGTGATATGGATGATTTGCACTTTTTGATAGATCTTGATGGGGATGCTAGACTTTTGGGACTTTTGGATTCTTGGATTTTGATTTTGATTTTTGGATTGACCTTGATTTGATTTTGATTGTTGTTTTGATTTTGGATAATGAATAAGTGGATCCCAAGATGTTGGATGTTATCTATGTGATGGATTTTCTCACAAGATGATAATTTGACCAAATGTAGGGAGAAGGATTCATCTACCCACACTTAACCAAACAAGATGATAATTTAACTAAGTATATGAAGAAGGATGCATCTACATATACCTAGCTAAACAAAATGATTGAACAAATTGACTAAGCACATGAAGAAGGATGCCTCTTCATATTCCTAACCAAAGATGTTTTGATGTTTTGATTCAAGGATTTTGATTACCCTAAGGACTTTGTTTCAATGATTTTGATGTGCCAAAAATCCTATCATGAAGGATAGTTTCAATATTTTCAAGAGTTGATGGTGAGATGATTTTGGATTGATGTTTTGAAAGATGGGTGAAAGTTTTGATTTTGATCCTAGGTGAACCTAAAAGGACTCTTGTTTACAATACCTCGGTTTTCAAGAACATGCTTTACTCTAGAAAAGGTGTTCAAATTCCCAAAAAAGATTTGGATTTTGAGAATAATATAATGAGTACAATCGAGGATTGTTTCTTGAAGCTTTCCTGTAAAAGTTAAAAATCAATCTTCGTCTGAATTTGTATAGCGTTGAGAGACGCTTTTGATGTTCTTTTGGACTAAGAGCTTTTATTCTTGGTTTCCGAATTTTGATTTTGCATGAAAGAATTGGGGACACATGTGTGGGATTCAATTGTTAATATTTTCTTAATGACTTTGTTTTACCACAAACACTTCTTGATTAGCTTTTTCAAACTAGATGTCCAATGTCCCAATTTCTTCGAATCCTACAAAGTATGTTATGTGGAACTTTGATGAAATCAAGGCAAGGATTACCTATTGTTAACTTTAGTAGGAAAATTGAGATATAAATCCAAGTGTTTAGAAACCTCTAAGGATAAATCCCAAGGGAAAGCAATAACACATCAATTTGGTCAATTGTATTTTCCTCCTAAAGGGTTTGAAGTTTTGATGATAATGTTAAATGTTTGTTTCCAAATGTTTTCGAACAAGAAAAGTGTTTTGTAACCAAGAACAAGTACAACCCTATGGATATGAAAGACTGTATTTGTTGAGTCCCCACTTGGACAAGTCCAGCTACACTTATATTTAGCGAATGGTTAGATGCTTGACCCCACTAGCTCCCCTCCATGACACTCACTTATACGGGGAAACCAAGCATCAACACCCATGAAAATCCCATGGCATGCTTTCCATTTCTACTAAAGACCATAAAAGTGTGGGGCGGCTTCAGAATGACCGTTCTTGCACCAAAAAATAGATAGGGATTTTGGCCTCTCTACAACAAGGGTTTTAATTTAGACTTTCCGTTCGTAGGAGTTGAACCATCGAGGCGAGAGACCATTACTTCCCTTCTCATCAAAGCCAACCACATGATACTAGCCTTTGTTCCAATACCCACTTTTCTATCCCTTTAGAATGTTACCTGTTGAGTCGTTCCCTTGGGTGAGTATTTTTTCCCCAACACAAGCCATCTAAGATAAACAAAAGAAAAAAAACATATCCGTAACTCAATCGATCTTTGTTGAAAAAAAAAGAGAGAATAAACGTGATAGGTTTGACTCACACTTGCAAGATGTGTTCAATTTTAGTTCCCAAAATGAAGTGTGGAGGCAATTACTTTATCCCAACCTAAAACGACCAAAAATCCTTTTGATTCTCAAGATCGCCATGAGGCGCGAGAGAAGCACATACGTCTTTTCAATGGTGTTAGTTTGAGTAAGCAATTGAAAGACAAAGTAGCACATGTTCTTTTTAAGTCCACAAAGCAATGATTTTGATTCTTTTTAAAGCACCAAAACGAGATATGAAAGTTGCCTTGTTCAATTGTTAAATCCGAAAACCAACTCTAGTAAGTTTGTGTCCTAATGTTCATTTTAAACCCCGTTGTAACAAGAAATTGAAGTGTTCTTTTTAGAGCCCAAAAGGAAAGTAGTATGTCCTAAGCTTGAAAAATAACAAGTTTTCTTTAAGAGAAATAGTGAGTTCTCTAAGAGTGTTAAACAAACACTAAAGTGTTCAAAAACACTTGGTATCATGCATGAATGATGTCATTATGCTTCTTTCCCTCTTCTCCTTTGATCAAGCCCACCTACAAGACAACAAGTCAGGTCTGCAAAAAATAGAGGTTAGGAGATCAGAGAACAATCCAAATTATCATAATTTGAAAAAAAGCACGTGTCATAAAAATAATTTTCACTTTTTACTTCCCTTTAGTGGTGGAACCCACAAGGTGGTGCAGTTTAAAATATTCAATAGTGCTATATAGCACCACTTGTTAGTCAGTGTCGTTCTGCAATAGGGAAAAAGAGCATGAAAGCGTTGCTATTTCAACCTGTGGTGGAGTTTTAAATTTGAAAAGATTCCAGCATGTGAAAAAGACATAGTGACACTATTTGAAATTTTGAATTCTGGGCGGGAAACAAAGAGCGTTAGAGTTTGTAATTTGTAGCAGTACGATATAGTGACATTGGAGTCCCAACGGTTCTAAACTACGATGTTGGTTTGCTAGTGGTGGAGTTCCCTGTAGAGACACAAAACAACAAAAAAACCATGGAATTTGGTGAAAAAACATGATTAAAACTTCTGGTTCTCCCTTCTTCTAGTGCCAAAATGTGAACCAAGATTCCAAAATTGCACAAAACTAAGAAATAAACATCATATTAGATCATATGCAAGTTAGGATCATGATTCCCCAAGAAATTCATTTGAATTGCAAAGGAAGACGAATGAAATGAGGAACATAAACAAGCATAAACCAAAGATATTAAATCCTATTCAAATGCAAAGCAAACTCTTAATCTCTTGGGGGAGTTGGTGCCAATTTGATGTGGAAATTGGCCCTTTCCCAACTCCTATGATGCAAGCTTGATGAGTAATGAAGAGTGATCCACTTTGTTGATGATTAAAGTGTGCTCCAAGATGAAAATATGCATAACCTAGCTAAGATTGGATAAAAATGGATGATAATTGCTATGGATTTGAGTATAATAACTTTGCTCAAATTGTGGATGATAAAATGAGGAATGAAGCCTCTTATTTATAAATTGACAAATTGGAGAAATTCCCAAAATGAAGCAATGTGGGACTAACATTCAAGCAATGGCAAGGTGCCACTTGTCAAGAGATGGATGGATGAAGGATGTGCACATTTTGATGAATGTGCCCATAAATGCAATTAGGTGATATTTGAAATTAGTGAAATGACATGTAAGAGGGAGAAGGAATGTCTTAAATGCCACTTGGATCAATGAAAAGATGAAATAAATGTCTTGTTGGAAGGAAAAAGTCCACTTGGATTTGAATTCAAATTTGAGAGAATATTCCTCCATTATGCCATGTTGAGAGAAAATAAAGATTTAATAAATGAATTAAATCTATTTTCATGTGCAAGTGGCAAAAGCTAGAGGATGGAACATGAGTTAGTATTAAATTAATCAAGGGTTAATTAATTTAATGAGAGATTAAATGATGTGACACATTTGACTTAGATTTATGGGTTAATTTAAATAAAATATGAGAATAATGTGATTTTAGACTTAGTTAAATAAATATTTTGTTTTATTTAACTAAAGGGGATGGTTGGTCAGCTTAAATTAAACAAGGTTTAATTTATTTAATTTAATAGATATACCTTAGAGATTTAATCAAATAAAGGGAATTATTTAATTAAATATCTACATAGGGTTAATTAGATCAGATAGATTGATTTAATTAACAAGAGAGAAAGACTTAATTAGATAAAATGATTCATTTAATTAAGAGAGGAAAATTGATGAATTTAATCAAATAAAGGTATTCGATTAAATAATTAGATTGAGGGATGATTTAGGATGAAATGGTGTTAATAATCGGGATCAAGCATGCAATGCCAATCAATACATTTTCCATGTCTACAATGTCCATTTTCAACACCCCAACATTTTGTTTGATATTTTTTCAAAGTCAAAAGCAAATGGAGTTTTCATAGTTTTGATGTTTGCATTTCTAGAAAGCTTCAAAGGGGTCAACTTTGACCTTTAATATTTTGCGAAGAAAGTGAATTGGTGAAAAACCCTTTCGCACATATGTTCATTTGAGCTAAATGAACTAATCCCACAAGTGATATCTTTCCAAGAAGAGATCAGGTATTTTTTCAAGATGGAACTTTGGTGAGTTCCAACTAGTTTTTGACAGGTGTTGTTTCAGAAAAGACTGGGTGAGCTACTTTAAACATTAATATCTCGCAATCCTAACGAATTCATGCAAATCCATTTGGAAATCATGCTCCTATATCATCAATCAACATGTCAGTGCATTTTCACAGCTCCGGATTATGTTTGATCAGTTTTCTAGGGTGATTGTAGAGGCTACTTGACTTATTTTAGTAACAGTGCAAAATTTTAGAAATCAAATTCTGATGACTACCCACTCAAGTTTAAGATGCATTAGAAATAAGGTGTCATTAAATTCAATCATTTGGGATTGTGCTCAGAGTGATTGCGGAGAAGAGGCCATTAAGAAGTGTTTGAAAAAGTGACTAAATTAGATGGCATTAACTTAAAAGGAAAAAATATTTAGAAAACAAAGGATTTGTTATCTAAAATCAATAGCAAACAAAATGCTATTGGCGCAAAAAGGAAACACAATACATCTTGACAGTCTGAGAAAACACCCTTTGACATCACTTCAACTTGCAGAGGCTAGGGATGCATTGAATGCCTTGATGGGGAAGAACTAATCAAACATGAAAGGACTTGATATAATGTCAAATGTAAAAGTATATGCATAGAAAACTAAACAAAAAGCATAGATAAAGGAGGTCTCAAGATTATATATGAAATATTATTCTCCACAGAAGTGCTAACTATTGAGATAAAAGAGATTTAATGTACTACAGTAAAAAATATTTCTTTGAAATATTAAGGCAGTATAATTCATCGAGGTATCTAGTAATACTCTGAGTGCATCCATTATGAACATATGCTAATTCATTTCAAGTAGCCTACTTGGAGGAGTACCATGTGGAAGATGTGACTCTACATTTGGGATTAGGAAGACGCATTACAAGGGGTAGTGTTTGTTGATGTACACACAATAATCTCTGCTAACCAGAACCTACCACATGTAGATTACTCTATTGATCGACAATATTCTCTATCTCAAGATAGTCTTTGGCTTATTAGAGGCACAAATGATGGTTCACTAGGATATTCGAGTCAGCTACAACACATAAAGTGGCCAATGCCAACCAAACCCTGGTGTAATAAGTCCGGTTAATTCAATTCTTGATGGTGGTCATATAGGTGTCAAAGATATGTTTGGTTTCCATTCAATATGGGAGTCGATCCTATTCAAAAGAAACATATTTTCTAATAGAAGAGGATGTTAGGGTTCACCTTATGACAAAAAATTCTAACTACACCTCTTTTGTGTGCTTAGTTAGCCCAAAGTTGATAGTCTTTTCCAGAAGTAAAAAGAGGATCACTGATGAGGATAAGAGTCCAAAGGAAATGTCGTCTCAAGGAGATCAACGGTATACATATGGTAGATTGATTGAAAAGTTCTTTTAACATCAAATTCCACAACCTTTGCAAACATTATTCAGCCTATAATGAACAACATACGAACATCCATTGAAGCATAATGGTTGAGGGATATTTGTTTGATGTAGTTGCAAGCGCCTAATAGACATATACACAAAATATGGAATCATGCAAAAGGTGTGCAATTTGTTTCACAAAATGCTTCAATAGAGATGTGGTCTCATGGAGCGCGAGGACTAGAGGAATGGATAAACAAGAAGGAAAATAATACTGAAGAGGTTTTAGTAGGCTGTCCTTTTGGCAGACAACTTTGCTCAAAAGTTTTTCCCCATCACTATGGAATGCCCTAAAGTGCTCCTGCCACTAGTAAATGTTCCTATGATTGAAAAGTATCTTTGGAATGGCTTGCATCCATTGGTGTTGAGGAATTTTTTTGTTTTGTTGTGCTCATGCAAAACAAGCAACAAGCTATATAGAAAATTCTATCTGGCAAGCTCAACGAAATCTCATTATTACTACTATTGAATCACATGATTGTGGTAGTGATGCCCTATGCTTTATTGATCAATGAAATGTGATGAGGTGATTTTGTGGTGACACTATAAGTAACATGTCTCTGAAACAAGCGTTCCAAGAACACAAGGAAATAAGGAAAAGGGACAATGGAGAAAATATTCGAAGAGAACCCTCTCATTCACTGCTCCAACCACCATTAAGATTGATTCTTTGTATGAAGAAAATGAACGAAGCCATTTGAGAAATTTCCACAAGATGCAAATATAGCCTTCCCATATCACTACAAAAATCCCAACAATAAACCCTAAAAGACCATGTGGTGCTATGGTGGAGTATGCAACGAAAGATGAAGTATATGGCAAAGCAAAAATTTATCGAAGAGACTACGCTATATCGGAGGGAGTCATTTCAAAATCCCTTCGATGTTCCAAAAAACAAGAGTACATAATTGAAAATTTATCGAGGTGAGAAGTGAATATCATTGAGAGGAAAATATTAGTCCCTCCGATAAAGTGAAATGGATGAACATGCATAGGAGATAAAGCAAAGCCCTAAAAATGATGCAGTATTACTGCAGAGTATACATCACAAAAGGGTAAATAAACATATGGTGCTTGCTATGTGAAAAGTAAGATTTATTAAAATTATTTTTTGGAATACATGCCCCAAAATACAAATATGGGTTAAAAAAAATTCCATTCTAATTATAGTGAGTATTTTGAAAACTAATAATACTTTGAGAGAATATAAATTTCACATTTTTACCAAGGGAGTTATAAAGTGGGTGATTATTTTACCCGAGGAATAAGGTGAAAGTGTGAACAAGAAAAAAGTGAAAAATTTCCACCAAAGAGTAAATATGAGCATGAAAATTTCCAGCAAAGGAAGGATAATGATAATCATTAAAATTAATTTTCACGGAGATGCAAAGACAATGAAGTTAAAATTAAATATTTTGTTGTTGATGATAATTAATGTAATGAATATTTACATCAGATGGATATGTGAAGGGTCATAACCCTTGGAAATATAATTTATATATGAAAGATGAAATCAAAAGAAAATAATCAGTAGCAGAGTAGGTAGATAGGAATAGGAGAATATAGCAGAAAAATCATTTTGAAGAAACACTTCTGGAATGAACTGTAAAATCTTTTAAAGCTATAATTTGGTGCCCGAGTTCAAGTGTCAATTGTTTGTTGATTTAATCAATAAATATTATCTTGTTGTCTCCAAGGTTGATTTTTCCTTATTATTTAAATTGGCGTATCAAGTATATATTCAATTTATCAAGGCACATTTGTTGTTCTTGTGTGGTTCATTTAACTAGTTCCTTCAAGTAAGGATTAAATTCTTTTAATTAAACCACAATAATTTGGAAAAGGTCATTTAGATCAATAAGAAGAACCTGATAATTTCATCCTTGCATGTTTATGCCAGTCATAAACTTTTAAAAGTGCCAAAAAATTTGAATTGTATCTAGGAGTAGGACAAATACATCATATACATCTTGACTCCATTGCCCAATAGGATAAGACACTGATCAATTTCATTTAAAACTACACTCTATAAAACCTCATTCACACCTTTCAAGCTTTCAATTATAGGAGTAGCAGTTAGAAACAACAATTATTTTAGCATTCAAGTTATCTATTTCAAACCTTTATGCCATATTGAAGTAGATAGGGAAAGAGATAATTTAATTGGAAGAATTAGATAAACCATATCCAATCTACTTAATATCAATCCATAGGAGACAACATTCATAAGGGTACACCTGCCTAGGTCTAGCAGAACCTGAAGTGCAGGGAATTCTAACCACATTGGTTAATTTTGTTCGTTGGCCAAAACATTGTTAACTTGACCCTAGAGCCTAACCTACTCTTAGGGTTTGTAATTTGCAATTTTGGGAACCAACACCACCTTTGTCCTAGTTGTCACACCTCGTCTTGTTATTACTGATTTACTTTTACCTTCATAAATAAATAGGATGGTAAATGCAATCATGATTTTGATATGTTTGTAAAATAAATGGAATATTGAAATAGGTATTAAGGTATTATTGCCTTGAAAGAGTAATTATGTTTACATTGATGATGAACATGTATTGCTATATGAATATGCTAAAGTTTTATGATGCATATGGATTTATTATGAACATCTAACTACCATTGCAAATGTGCTAAGTTGGTTGCAAAGACAGGTTTAATCCTTTGGAAGGGAGAGGAAGTATCACTTAGGAGAAGTGATTGGCTGGATAACCCTACATGAAACCTAATTAAGCTTACACACACACACTCACAATAGAATGGTTGAGTGAAGTCATAGTATTGGGAATTGGTAGCAATCCTTAAGTATGATGTGGTTGCATTTGTAAGGGTCTTGATTACTGTTGAGTGTACTCTTGGATGATGTTTATATGTTTGGAGCTTATGAGTTCTTCTTTATATTACTATTCTTGATTGGTGAGGTGACCATACATAAATGTATGTATATGTTTTCATATGCATATCAACGATAAACCATACGCATGAAGGAGCATGTACATGAGAGTACATAGGTAGATGTACCTATGCATGATTATGAATGGGTTGCTTATGAGTATGGTGTTAGGAAACAAACAATACAACATGCATGTATATATGTATATATACATTGCATGTATGTTTCCTATCAATAAGATAGTAATTGTGTGTGCTTGATTGTGTAATATATATATATATATATATATATATATATATATATATATATATATATATATAAAGATATATACATATATACATATGTATACATGTGTTGATACATACGTATGTGTGACAAACATAAATGTCCATACAAATGTATCAATATATGTATTCATACGTATACATGTACATAGAGGATATATATATATATATATATAGTCGATATGATTATTATTTGAATTTTAACTCGATCATATTCATTTGCATATCAAATGTATATATACTTGATTGACATGGAATATATATATATATATATATATATATATATATGTATATACATCTACATATATATAAGACATATCATTGAGGCTATTCGTTTACTTATATATATATGTACATGTATATATATAAATATATATTTATATATGTAAATGATTAATTGAGGCATATTTTTGATATGATTAAAATAGAGGTTGATTTGTATATATGTTATGCAAAACATTAAAGGCCGAACTATGCAAATGATAAAGGCCGATATGAAGTATAAGCCATGGTTGATACTACTTAAAATGCAACACTATTTATAGCAGCTTATTGTTTCTACCTTGAACAAGTTTATCCAAAAGATAAAGTGTTGGAAATATTAAATGGGCGGGTGCATGAAGTTGGGCACCAATTTTCTTGCCACTTATGATTTTTTTTTTAAAAACGCGAGCGCGTTATAACACGCACACGTTATTTCGCGTTAAAAACAAAGAAAAAAGTGAAATTATTTTCCTTGGAATACCAACCCAAAGGCTTGGAGGGCATTCCCAACAAGGCCAGAGACGTGTTTTTGCAAATTCTACAATTTTTCACATAATCGGGTTCGTGCTCACCATCAAGATTGCATCTAGTTCAATATTGACAAAATCGAAAACATGGGTAATGTTAGGTTCTCTCTTAGCTATCCAACGATGTAATTTTTTTCACTTTTCAAAAATGTTAAACCTTTCATCCATAATTTCTTTTGTTTGTATGTCTATTTTTTGCCAAAAGCAGTGTTTAGTGTTTTTTTAATAAATTAACTGTTCATCAAAATTTCAAATAAATTACATTTTTAGAAACTAGACTCCATTCTACAATTTTTTTAAAAAAGAAAAAATCAATTATTTTCAAAAAATTGTAGTGGGAGCACGACTAAAATTTTTCTTTTCAGGAAGTGCCCACTTAGAAAATTAGTAAAAAATCAAATATTCATTAAAAAATTATCAGAAATTTTTTGCACCAACTAGATTCTATTAGCTAACTTTTGACTATAGCGATTTTAAAAATTCTACAAAAAAGTTCACCGTGCTCAGGTCGTACAAGAGTTGCTATGTTATGTTTTTCTGACAAAAATAACACCAATTTATGTACATCCCTCTTTTGAACCCCTTAATCTCAACCATTTTAAAAATAAATTAGTATTTTAGAAATTAGACTCGGAGCACTTCGATCCTTGTTTGTGTTCCATCTCAAAATTTTGAGTGTAACTATCCTCAATTTCATGTCCAAGGTTAGAATTTCCTGATTTCAAAAAAAAAAAGTGGCCACTTAAGCCCCCTTTTTGGGAACCATCTTGGTGCATTTACCCAAGTAATATGTTTGTTGTGCAAGTGGTTTAAATGCATGATAAAAGGAATAAAAAACAAGTAGCGTGCTTGGTTAAAGCACAAGCTTGAATGCTGAAATAGGAGAGTCGAATAATCTTTTCTCTGTCAAAAGAATGGTCTATGACCAAGTCAACATAGAATATGTGTTGCCTATAAATAGAGGATTGTTTCTTTGGATAAACCACGCCAAAGGAATAGGGAGGATGGCTATTACATGGTGCCAATATATGAAAACTTTTTTGTTGTAGAAGTCTATTTTGGTTGCAAGTCGATTCTCATCTTTTAAGCATGTGCATATTTGAACTAGTCTTGAGTTGTTGTCAAGCCAAAGGGGTCGATTAGTAGAATGCCAAGTTGAGTTTTCATTTATATTTCTGCCACCTTTTTGCTGTGAGAGGTGAGTCTTTCTGCATGTGGAGTGTTGTCGAATGGAATTCCTTATCTTTTGGCATCAATGTATCATTTATCTATATAAATAGATGGGATAGCTCTCTCATTTGGGACACACAATTCTGTAAGGTTATTTTGCTGCAAATATTCTAATAGTTATATTTTGTGAGAGCTTAGAGTTACTTTGTGAGAGCATAAATTTATATTGTGGAAGAGAATATAGTGAAGTATTACTTGGAGTAATAAAATGAAGCCTAGCAAGCTGCTATTGGAAGGCTATGAATCCAATCAATCAATTGGATCAAGCGTATTACAGGAATGGGGATCTAATCTTATTTTATTTTTATTTTATTATGAAAGCATGAGTTTGATTTCTTTGATTGGATTTCTTGAGAATACTTGCATTAGTGAATCATAGCATTTGCTTATGGAAAGGAAAAGAAGTTGTTTTATGCTTTTCTATGAAAGTGTTTGTATATACTCCATAATAGGAGTGTTTGTTTATTATTGGTAATATATACCAAGAATGATGAAATATGATTAGCTTAAATGAAGTGTCTTAATACTCCTATATACCCTATATGAGGATTTAGATAATGATGTTTCTATACATAGATAGCCTATACTATATGTATATTGAGAAATGTATGAATGCCATGAAGTGACTTGACACTATAGCTTATTATGCTAGGGAACCTTGGAAATGATAGGGTTAGCATTACAAAAGTGAAGGTATGAAAGATATGATGTGACGTTAGGAAAACCACATCAATTATATTTACTTGAATGATCACTTGATCATACGTCACTCTCGAATGAAACCCTAGGTTTAGAATAACCTATTTGGGTTGAGAAGTTTATTCGATTAAAGAATGAAGCCTTAGGTTAAGATTTACCTACTGGGTTGGGATATGTACTTGATGACTCATTGAAACCTATAGGTTGGGAATAACCTACTTGGTTGGGTTGATCATTTGGAATTGATTGGAACATATAGGGTTAACCTATATAATCAGACTAGTCATTGGTTGATGACTTTTATCTTAGGGTTAGGATATAACGAGGTTAAAACTCAGCTATGTGATTAAGTTGATCACTTGAGTTTATGGAATACTATATGCTTGGAGCCATGGGCGGGATTACCTATTGAGTTAGAGTTGCTACTTGATTAGTTGCTTTACACTCTTGAAATGAAGCATATTGTTGACAAGATTCTACTCTTTTGAATAACTCTTTTATTAAGGAGATTACACTCTCAAATGGAATCATCTATTGATATGATTATTCTTTGATTGAGGTCATTCATTGATGTGGATATATTCTTGATGAGAATCACTTATTATTATGATATACTATTGATTGGATTCAGTTATTTATGAATATCTAATCTATGATTGGATGAAGCTTATGTAGCTATACTTTAGACTATAAAGTTGAACCTAGGGCTAGGCTATTCGTTGAAGGGAATAACTTATTAAGATGTTTATGCAAAGATAATTTGTAGACTAGATAAGCTCATATATTATACCTAAGATTGGAATATCCATTGAAGGGGGTAACTTATGCTTAGGCTTTATTGGTAGAGATACCATTATGTTTTGGGAAAAGGGGAATAGGTTATTTATGAGGTGAGGGATTACCTATGGAAGGAAATTACCTAAGCATAGTATATGAATGGTCATAATAAAAAATGAGCTATATAAGTGTATTTGAATAGGATGACTGTCACTCGAAGTACTGGGTGAGAATACTTTGGCCAAAGTAGTGTAAGTTGCTACTATTTACATTGCCAGTTCACTGTGTTCCTTTTATGCATTCTAGTTTAGGATTTTCACACTCATAGAAGAAACGACCGTATGATTAGGTTCTAGTTTGTAGGACACAACACTAAGCTCAGATATGATATTGTTATGGGGTTTACCAACCAATACCTTCATCCAAGGGTAAGGCCATCTTGTCATATGTGACAGATATGCAAGGGACTGCATTTGAGTCCATGGTTGGCAGAAAAGCACTTGAGTGATGCTTCTCCTCATCAGTTGGTGGCCAAGGTTTGTAGATGTTTGCATCAGTATTGGGGACAACTAGAGTGTATGCACCAGTGAACGAGGACATCCAAAATGTATGCACCATTGCGGCGACATCAGGACTAGTTTGTATATCTATTGCCAAATGAAGCTTAGAAGAGCTGTGTATGTATCAGGTACCCATATATATGGAAGGATGTAATCTTGAATAAACTTGAGTTTATTCAATGTGAAATCTATGTTATGGAAAGATTTATGAAGTTACAATGGAATGCAATGGAAGTTTGGAAATAATATTATTTCAAATGTGCATGTAATTTACATTATGGAAAGAAATTTTTTTATTGCTATGTTATGGCATCATGGATTTTTCACTTGAGGTGAAAACTTTAAAGATTTTACTTAGTAGAACATCGGGGTTGTTACACTAGTTAGTGTTAGATGTCGGTATATAGTTAAGTCATGCTAGTTATTTTCCTCACAAGGCGTCTCATTTTATAAATTTATTTTTTTGAAAACAAGTGAAATGCATTTGTTTTATGTATTAAGCATAACTATTTCCTTTTCACGCAAGTTTTAACCATCAAAAAGAAAATATTTCCTGCGCTTGTCTTCCCCCAAATTTTCAAAATCATGCCATGTGTCATGCTTGTTTCATTTTTAATGTTTCATAGAGAGAAACACTATTGCGGAAACCTCAAAGCTATTCTATTTTTTTCTGCAAGTCCCCAAAATTGTGACACGTGTCTTGGATCTATTCAAGGAAAAGAAGGTTTTCTTTTCATAAAAGGGATTTCAAATCCCCATGATCACCAATGATCTTTAACATATCAACGATCCATATTCAAAATCAAGAATGGCTACTATTGGTCACGTGTTTGAGCATGTGTGAACATTGATGGTGGTTTTGATCCATAACTACTTGATTCTTCATGTAAATTGGCTAGAGTACATGTTTTTGAATCATTTAAGGCTTAAAGTGAAGGTTGCAAGTGAATTTGTGGATTTCTAGACAAGCTAGGGTTTTTCAGTGATATTTCTAGGGTTTATGACAGATTTTAAGTAGTAAGTAAATTCAAGCCCTAATTCTACAAATTGGTTTAAGAAAAACCTATATTTCTATTTTAAGAGGCGAGTTAGGGTTTTGAAAGCTATAAATTATTACAATTTTAAAGGAAATCTTCATTGAAGTTTCAAAATTCTAAAACCCTAGTATCCAATTGCATTAGTCATGGTTGGAACTTCAAGAGGAGTTAAAAGGGGATTGGGTGAGGAGATTACGAATCAATTACCAAGGTTTGTGAAGAAACCTAGGGTTGGTCAAGGATCCATAATTTTGTCAAAAAAAAAATGGACAAAAATGACTATTGTAGAGATGCCATAATTCCTATTCATGGTTACACTTTTTTTAAATACTGCTACAAGAAATTCTTGACAGATAGACGATTTTCAAACATCTAGAGGTTGGGATTGGGGAAATTAGTATGCCTTAATTTTTTATCATTATTGATCTAATTGGAGTCGTGGCTAGGGTGTATAATCCCAACACTTGGGGTATTGTTAGCAGTAAGGATGTCACTTTATTTACATTAGATAGAGATTTTATATGTGAGGTCTTCAATTTGGATGTAAAGGCTCAATTTCCCATTGATTTAGGGGCATGTTGTCATGTTGTTAAGGAGATTGCACCCAGATGCTAAGTTTATACACTCAACAATCTCGTGAAACATTGAAACATCTTCAAGCCTGTGGGTATGCTCATAGTGAAGATGAATCTCTAGATTATGGGTTGGCTCCCTTATGATTTTCTTATGAATAACTGGTAATATTGAAGGTAAAGCAAAGAAAAATGGATAAACTGAAGCTTAAACTATGATGATGCACCTAAATGGAAAAGATGAGTAGCTTGATTCACAACTATCTCTCATAGAAATCTATTTTCATAACTCAAATTGAACAGTTTAAAAACATAAATGTTTCACAAAAAGGCTTGATAATCTATCCTTTATGAAGGGAAAATAATGTTTTCACAACCTAAAGGGAAAGATAAATCTATAGCACAATATATGACCTATGACTAAACCTGCTTCTATGTACATGCAACCATTAATGAGACATAAATTTAAAGGTTTTGAGACTTAAAACTCATTAAATTTGTATTCAAATCATCAACAAAGACAAAACACTTGAATGCGAGAAGGTTAACACTTGATTTCAATAAGAAAAATGAAGGAAACTTTGCAAGTAACAATATCAAATACCCTGTAAAAGTTTTTGTATATATTAATAACTGTAAAAAAAGTGAGTTCTTGCATCTTGCCTTTATATTCTGCAAAGAAAGATTATTGGATGCATGTGCACAAAAGCAGGTTTAGTCACAGGTCATAGATTTTGCTATAGATTTATCTTTCCCTTTAGGTTGTGAAAACATTATTTTTCCTTCATAAAGGATATAGATTATCAAGCCTTTTTGTGAAATATTTATGTGTTTAAACTATTCAATTTGAGTTGTGAAAACATATTTCTATGAGAGATAGTTGTGAATCAAGCTACTCATCTTTTCCATTTAGGTGCATCACCATAGTTTAAGTTTCAGTTTATCCATTTTTCTTCCCTTTACCTTCAAGATTACCAATTATTCATAAGAAAATCATAAGGGAGCCAGCCCATAATCTGGAGATTCATCTTCACTATGAGCATACCCACAGGCTCAAAGATGTTTCAATAGTTCACGAGATTATTGAGCGTATAAACTTAGCATCTAGGTGCAATTTATGTGACAACGGGGCATTTATGAGAGAATATCTAAGGTTAAGAGATAGTTACAAGGTGAAATGGTTACCCAATTTTAAACCTAGGGGTCAAACAAGGAAATCCAAAGGTTTACTGGTAGAGACTTTGAACCCTTTAACTATGATATCCTTGATGATTACTTTTAGAAGAACTTCTTTGCCTTGTGTCATGTATTGGGAATTGATTGTAGAACCTAAATTCTTGTGAATTTGTTGGTCTTGGTGATTGACATCTAGACTAGGGATGTAAATAGACTATATGACTATGTAGGGTATGTTGTTGGGGAAATCCATAAGTCATTGACCTCTCTTAGAAAGGATTGAAATATCGTCCACTTTAAATGGTATTCCCTATTGTGCCATATATTTATTTATGCTAGAAGGAAGATATGGGCATCACGATTGAAAATCAGAGCATTCAATGAATAAGGATATATGATCCTAATTTAGGAATGGATGTATATATGGGACAACAACTATGAATCTACCAATTATTATATCTTTGAGCAGTATTTTGTTAGATTTATCCTTAGAAATTTGGGACATACTATTGGTTGGGGGTTATAAGAGGAAATAAGGAGATTCTTGAGGCCCAAAGAGTTTCGACTAGAACTAGGGTTTGACCACAACTGGGGAGACTAGTTATTCCACTCATATTCTACTACCATTAGAGTTTATGGCTCCCCAATGGATCCTCACATTTTACCCAAATCAGTTCTAGATAGAATTCTACATTTGGAAATAATATTACAATTGAATGAGGCAGACAAGACTCATTTCAGGAATAACAAGAAACATGCAATTCTTCCTTCCACCCTTATTTTTTTAGATTTTATGGTGACATCTAGAGAAGGGTTGAAATTGATTCTAAATAAGTTGTTGCCTTACATGATGACGTTTGAAAAGATAAGAAAGTATGATCTTGAAATTTCATTCATAATGTCAAGACACAATATAAACTTACTACATTCATACATGAATTTGATCCTATTGAGGATCTAATTATAAATTATCCCTTAGTTTCAAAAGCTACATGAATTATGGAGAAATGGGTCAAATTTCAAATGGATGAAGAAAAAAGGAAGGGAGTAGATCCTTCCTATAAGGGAGCATACACAAATATCCAAGATCCAATCCTAAGGATAAGGACAATGCTAGATAATACAACTAGTCTATTGGAAAATATACTATTGAAAATTCCACATAGGGATTTACCTAGTCCTTCTTCATCCCAGGTAGTAGAGAAAAAAATTACTAAGAGCATCACACCTTTGCAACAGGTGGCTCCTCTTGCAGGATCTCTGGTAGATTTGTTGCAGTTTGGTTGTGATTGATGTCAAAAGTTATGTACAATGTGTTGCAGTCTAGTTGTTTGGTTTTTAGAGTCAGAGAAATGCTCTGTATTTTTTCAATGATGATGTTTTGCTCCTAAAGTTTGGAAGATAGATTCATTTTGTGTTAGGGCATGTATGATCCAAGTTTCAAGTCTTTTGGGTTACCAGAAAGGTGTTTTTGAAAGAGATATATTGAAGTCTATGTTGATTTTGTAAGGATGTTCTTAGAGGTGTAAAAGTTGTCTCTACGTTTCTCCGCATTTGTAGATATGGTTGTGCGGATCAAAATTTAAGTTCAGTGAAATGTGAAGGTGTTATATCTAAAGTTTCATATCAATAATCCATCTGTAAAGAAAGTTAGAAGTGACAAAGTGCATGACTATGTTGTTCAGTGATTGGTTTCAATGTTTGTTGGATTGTGCCAACTTGTTGTTGCATGAAGTTGTGAAAGGGATGTATGAGAGTTCTCTTGAATATATTATAATGTTTATTGGTTCTCCACAAGGAATTTTTGGGTTTCTCTTGAATAGGTTGTGGTCTGGAATAATTTTTTTTGTTGGGTTATGCTTTATCCTGGTCAACTAAGGGATATTGATGATGTGTACCACAAGTTCAAGTGTGAGTGAAGCTACTGGAGTGTTTGAAGGTGTTGTATGGGTCATGTTGAATCATCTAGGAGAAGCACAAGTAATGATTATCATTCATGTGTACCACCAATGATGTGAAGAACGACATACTAGAAGTTATATATTTCCTGCTTAGGGCTGACCTAATTTAAATTGGCAAAGCATGCAGATAATTTTCTTAGAAGACCAAAGTTGTGAAGATAGTTTGGGACCAGGTTAAGCATGTGTTAGAATCTGCAAGGCACACTCATCTTCTTGGTGTTTCATGTAGTCTTTTGGGTCTTTCCCTCTACACGTTTCATGTTGATTGTTTTATCTTTGATCGAATTGCAAATGTTATATTCCTTGTTGTAGGCTGACTTATGAGATGTAATCAATGTAATATCATGTATATATTGTAAACCTAGTTGATCATCATCGACTAATCCTATCTAGATTCACACACATTGCATCATTTAGACACCAATTATTTTATGACAATCATCTTGATAATTAGTTTTAGATAGTGGAAGAACTACCATTTTGAATCTTTCCTAAGTGTTTGCTCAATTCATATTATTTAAGCTTCCTTTGGTTATAGCCCTAAAACAAAGTGTAATTAGGGAGTTTTAGTTTCCTTGGGAGTGACCCTAAAACTATTTTTCAGGTAGTAGTAGCTTCCTTGGGTTGTAGCCCTAAAACAAAGTTGTAATTTTTCTTCATATTGTGAGGTTGGATTAGGACAGTAGCTCCTAGCAACTTTTATCAATGTGGTTTTTCCCCTGTGGGGTTTTCCATGTACATTTGGTGTTGTGTTGTGTTGTGCATTGTGTTCAATCTATCATGTTCATGTTCATGTGGTAGTGTATAAAGTATCTATTTGTTCTAGAGGGTTTGAGATTTGATAGAATAATGATTCACCCCCCTCTCAGTATCCCAGTGTGTGTTCAAAAATTGGTATCAGAGCTAATTTCCTTAGAAGAAGTTTAACAACTTGAGGAAGATTTAGGATGGCACAAGAAGGGTCTCACAAGGTGCCTAGGTTTGATGGAAGAAATTTCACTTGTTGGAAATTTAGGATGGAAACCTATCTATCCTCTTTAGGGTTTGGTGTTTGGAAATCAATCAAGGATGGTTATACTATTCTTTCTACTCCTCCAACTGATCCGAAAGAGATTAGGGCCTATGAGAATAATGGAAAGGAAAAGAATGCTATCTTGAGTGGGCTAGAATATTCTGATATAGTGAAAGTAATGCACTGCAAGTCAACAAAGGAGGTCTAGGATAAGCTTAGTGGCATCTATGAATGATACATCAAAGTAAAGCAAGCCAAGTTGTAGATCTACATAGGAAATTTTAAGAACCTAAAAAATGTCAAAGGATGAAGATATTGCAGGATATTTTCTTCGAGTAGATGAAGTGGTCAATGTAATCAGAGGACTTGGTGAAGATCTAGAAGAATCTGTGGTGGTCAAAAAGGTACCAAGATCTCTTCCTAAAGCTTATAGTCCTAAAGTGTCTTATATTGAGGAAGCTAGATATTTAGATAAACTTTCAATGGATCAATTATATGGTTCCCTTACTACATTTAAAATGAGATAGTTTGACAAAGATGATCTAAAGAAGGAAGTAGATTTCAAAGCCAGTAAGAAGGAGATGTATGAAGATGTTGTAATTAGAGTAGTGACATTAATGAAGAAGAAGCTAACTTTGTAAGAAAGTTGAAGAGGGGTATTGACAAGTACAAAGGTAAGCTACATTTCAAATGTTTTAAGTGTGGAGAGGTTGGTCATTTTTCTTCTAAATGTCCCTTGAAATATTTTGAAAAGAGAAACAAAGAGCCTAGAAGAAATAAGTTCAAGAAAAGTCTCTACTCCAAGGAATATTCCTACTCTTCAAAGGATGATGAATCTAGTGGTCTTGATAATGAAGATGAAGTCCTTTTCTTGGCTACTAAAAAGATTGAAGATAAAGCTAAAGATTCAAGTGTTGTGTGTATTGATTTTCATGCAAAATATGAGGAAAAATCCTAGGTGATTGACAAAGGTTGTCCAAATCACATGACTAGGGATAGGAGCAAGTTTATCAAGCTTGTGAAGTGGAATGATGGAATAGTCAAGATTGGAGATGATACTTTAGTATAAATATACATAAAAGGTACAATAAGTATTGATGGAAAGCATAGGACATAATATTTTCTTTATGTTAAAGGTCTCAGGAACAATCTTCTTAGTGTAAGTCAGATGTGAAAAAATGGATACTATCTCATATTCAATGAAAGAGGATGTGAAATTAGAAAAAAGGAAGGTCTAGAAAATTGGTTGCAAAAGGATCTAGGACAAGTGGTGACATATACAGTCTAAGGGATGTCAATGTGAGAACTTGTCTTTTGGGACAAGCAAGTGAATGCCAACTTTCGCATAGGATAATGGGACACATTAACTTTGAAAATCTTGTGAAAATCAACTCATTACATGCGGTAAGAGATATGCCTAAGATAATCAAGCCTATAAGTACATTGTGCAAGGAGTGTCAATTTGGAAAATATACAAGGATAAGTTTTAAGTGTAAAGAATATTATTCTTGTAGACCATTAGAGTTGATTCATACTGATTTTTGAGAACCTACTAGAATAAAAAGTTTGAAAGGAGAAAGTTATTTCATGCTTTTTATTGGTGATTTATCTAGAATGACATGGGTTACATTCTTGAAAGATAAATATGATGCTTTTAGTAGATTCAATATTTTCAAATCAATCGTTGAGAATGAAATGAATGCTAAAATAAAGTGTTTGAGATCTCATAGAGGAGGTTAGTTCACATCAAATGAGTTTAATAATTTTTATGAAAAACATGGAATAAGGAGGCATCTATTTTCTATTAGAACTCTTTATTAGAATGGGGTAGTGGAAAGAAAGAATAGGACTATTCAAGAGATTGCAAGGACCATGCTGATGGAAGAAAACTTGCCTGATGTTTATTGGAGAGAAGCAATTCATACTGTAGTCTATATTCTCAACAAAGGTTCATCAAGGCTGAACAACACTAAGACCCCGTATGAGTTATGGTATGGAATACCGGCTACTACCAAGTATTTTAGTCTTTGGAAGAAAATGCTACATCAAAAGAGATGAAGATATTTTTGGGAAGTTTGATTCAAGAGCTAATGAAGGTATTTTTCTGGTATATTCATCTCAGAGTAAAGCATACAGGTGGTACAACAAAATATTGGGAAGAATTAGTTGAAAGTACAAATGTTAAAGTTGATGAAGATCTACATCAAAATATGAATGAAATTGGGGACTGTAGATCTGATGCACCTCCCCGCTCAAAAGAAGAAGAATAAGTTGAAGAGAAAGAAGAAACAACTGAAAATCACAAGACTCCTTCAAGTATGTTCAAAGGAATCATTTAGAGGATTAAATTATTGGAGATAAGAATGAAGGAGTGTTGACTAGGAGAAGGCTTGCAAAAATAAATGAACAAGTAAACTTTTGTTTACTATCAAAGATAGAACCAAAAAAATTTGTTGATGCTGGCATGGATGAAGATTGGATACAAGCAATGGAAGAAGAATTAAATCAGATTGAGAAGAATCAGACTTGGGAACTACTGGTTCCAAGGATTGTAAACAAGAATGTGATAGGAATAAAGTGGGTTTTTCAATAATAAATTAAATGAAGAAGGTGAAGTTATCATAAACAAAGCAAGATTGCTATGGAAAGGCTATTCACAAGTAGAAGAATTGATTTTGTGGAGAATTTTGCTCGAGTAGAAAGAATGGAAGCAATTTGAATGTTTCTCACTTTTTCTGCTCACAAGGACTTTAAAGTGTATTAGATGGATGTCAAATCAGCCTTCTTGAATGGAGATTTGGAATAAGTCTACATAGAGCAACCTGATGGATTTCAGTTATCAGAAGAACCAAACATGGTGTGCATACTCAAAAAGAAATTGTATGGGCTCAAGCAAGATCCTAGGGCTTGGTATGCAAGGTTGGATTAGTACTTGCTTTGGAAAGGTTTCAAGAAAGGTACCACATATAGTAATATTTACTTTAAAATTGAGGATAAAATATTTTGATAGTTGTATATTTTGATGACATAATCTTTGGAGGAAATGATGAAATGTGCAAGAAGTTTGTTGAAGAAATGAAAAAGGAATTTGAAATGTGTATGATAGGTGAGTTATCCTTCTTTCTTGGTCTTCAAATTGCTCAGCTAGATGACAATATCTTTATTTCTCACACAAAGTATGTCAAAGAGATGTTGAAGAAGTTTGGCATGGAAGATTACAAACCTATGTGTACTCCTATGGTAATTTGTTGTTATTTAAGCAAAGATGATGAGTCTCCCCTGGCTGATCAAACTTTATATAGATCAATGATTGGAAGCCTACTATATTTAATTGCTTCAAGACCCGATATCATGCATGCAATATGTTTGGATGCAATATTTCAAGCTAATCCTAAAGAAACTCATGTGAAGGCAGTCAAGAGAATATTCAGATACTTGAAGAGCACTCAAGATTATGGATTATGGCATCTAAAAGATAATGAATTTGATATGAGTGCATAAAATGATGCTGATTGGGATGGTTGTGTTGATGATAGAAGTACCAATGGTGGTGCTTTCTTTTTAGGAAGTAGGTTAGTTTCATGGCATAGTAAGAAGTAAGATTCAATATCCTCATCAACAATAGAAGTAGAGTATATTGCAACATATTTTTGTACTCAAGTGTTGTGGATGAAGCAAACATTGAGGGATATCAAGATAAAGTATGATGAGCCCATTCCCATTCTATGTGATAACACAAGTGCTATCAATATTTCAAAGAATCCGGTGATGCATTCTAGAACCATTTACATATCAATTAGGTATCACTTTTTGAGAGAGAAGGTTGTAGATAAAGAAGTGAAGTTGGAGTATGTATCTACAAAGGATTAGGTGGTAGAGATTTTCACAAAGGAACTTGCAAAGGATACATTTGAATATCTCAAGAATAAGTTAGGGGTAATTTCCCCTGCTTCTTTCTAGATGCATACTTGGTGCATCTATCCAAGGGGAGTAATTCAAGTCATATCTTTATTCCTGGACTGATGGGAGCTACCTCTTAGGGAGAGCAAGTAGTGGCTATTACTAACAGGGGAGCCTATAAGGTGCTTCAAGAAGGAGAGATTAAGGGAAAGATGTTTGTACACCAAAGGGGTTTGGAGAAATCCTTTTTCCCTTTTTACTTGATGTCAAAGGGGAGAGAATGTGCACATCAGATTAGTTTTTCCATTAATTCCAAAGGGGGAGATTGTTGCAGTTTGGTTGTCATTGATGTCAAAAGTTCTATGCAATGTGTTGTAGTATGGTTGATTGGTTGCCAAATTCTCTAAGAAATGCTTTTCATTTCTTCATTGATGATGTTTTTCTCTTGCGGTTTGGAAAATGGCTTCATGTTGTGTCAAGGCATGTGTGATCCAAGTTTCAAGTCTTTTGGGTTACCAAAAGGGTGTTTTTAAAAGTGACAAATTGAAGTCTGTGTTGATTATGTAAGGACGTTCTTAGAGGTGTAAAATTTGGCTCTGCATTTCTTCACATTTGTAGATATGGTTGTACAAATCAAAAGTCAAGTTTAGTGACAGTGTAGGACTATGTTGTCTGATGACTAGTTTCAATGTCTGTCGGCTTGTGCCAACTTGTTGTTGCATGAAGTTATGAAAGGGATGTATGAGAGTGCTCCTAAATATTATATAATGTTTGTTGGTGCCCCACAAGGTGTTTTTTGGTTTCTACAAAATAGGTCGTGGTTTGGAATGAATGTTTTTGTTGGGTTATGCTTTTTCCTGACCGACTAAGGCATTTTGATGATGCACACCACAAGTTCAAGTGTGAGTGGAGCTTATGGAGTGTTTGAAGGTGTTGTATAGGTCATGCCAACTTATCTAGGATAAGCACAAGTAATGATTTATCATTCATGTGTACCACCAATGATGTGAAGGCCGACATACTAAAAGTTACTTTTTTTCTACTTAGGTTTGACCTAATTTGAATTTGAAAAGCATGTAAATAATGTTCTTAGAAGACCGAAGTTGTGAAGATAGTTTGGGACTAGGTTAAGCATGTGTTAGAATCCATAAGACACCTTCCTTTTCTTGGTGTTGCATGTAGTCTTTTGGGTCTTGCCCTCTAAATGTTTCATGTTGATTGTTTTATCTTTGGCCAACTTGTAAATGTATTATTCCTTGTTGTAGGCCAACTTATGAGATTTAATCAATGTAATATCATGTATATATTATAAACCTAGTTGATCTAGGACGAGGTATGGATGTGGTATGTGATGCATTATGATAATTGTATAAGCGACTAAAAGAGAAAGAGAAGAAGTGGTAGATCCTATCCATATTCAATTTGATCACATCTATGTGACAAAAGGGAAGTGAAGAAGTGAGCTTAATTATTTGTTGGATGCAATGAGCAGAAGGAAAAAAAAATTGAATGCTGAAATTAGTGAGCTATTAGGCAATAGAGAAGAATTTTAAAGAAGGGACAAAGAAAAAATACAATCATCAAAAGAGAAGTGAGAAAGAAAAATTGCAATCATCAAAATGATTGAGCTTACTCATCAGTTTCGAATAGTGCAAGGGCTCCCATTCTAAATATTTTTTGAGTGTTTTCTTAGTTCAAAGAGTTATAGCTTCCTTCGGTTGTATCCCTAAAACAAAGTGTAATCAAGGAGTTGTATCTTCCTTGGGAGTGAACCTAAAACTATTTTTCAGGGAGTAGTAGCTTCCCTGGGTTTTAGCCCTAAAACAAAGTTGTAATTTCTCTTCATATTGTGAGGCTGGATTAGGATATTAGCTCCTAGCAGCTTTTCTCATCATTGTTTTTCCTGTGTGGGGTTTTCCACACACATCTATAGTTGTGCATTATGTTTCATCTTTCATGTTCATGTTTATGCAGTAGTGTTTGAAGTATCTTTTTGTTTTAGAGGGTTTGAGATTTTATAGAATATTGATTCACCCCCCTCTCAGTATTCCGATGTGTGTTCAAAAATATTATCCTATTGCCCTTGATGAATTCTTAGATGAATCCAATTTTCTCCAAATAATGCATCCCCCTCATAGAGTTGTTATTGAGAGACCATCCAATAAAAGGATGCTGATTAGTTTTGACACTGGAGATCAAGTTGTGGATGATGTGAGAGCACTTAATTGCTATGAATTTATGGAGGATGAAAAATTCATTTCCGCAAGGGAATTTATCCTTAAAATCAAAGGTGAGGAATTGCATCAAACATTGGATGATCGAAGTATCATTGAGGAAAGAAGAAAGGAGGTCATTACTAAGTTCTAGGAAAAAGTGAATATAGAAATGACAGGCATGACACTTGAAAAAGGAAGAGAACTTGTCAAGAAAGGTGGATGCCTACTATTACTAGGTTGAGATATATCATCTTTAATTGAATTTGATACAATCAGAAGGAAAGAGGGAATTAATCCAATCTTGGTAAATAAGGAGCAAGTAGATGCCCTCTTCTTTGGCTCAGGGTTCAAACCTAGGCATGAAACCCTATCCATCTGGTCCATATTCCCTAAGACAAACAAACCCAAGGCGATTTAATATACAAGTGAATTGACTATAAACTTAATTGTCAAAAGAATTGGTGACACAAGTGCCTTGCAAGCTTCAACATTGGCGGTGAACACAACTATGTTCACAAAAGCTAGAGTCAGAAAGTTGCAAGAAAATCTAAAAAGTGTAAATGACCAAAATATAAAGTTGCAAGATCAATTAAATGTTTTGTTTGGATTGTTACCACCTCCTCAATTAGGATTGAGTGAAAAAGATGACCAATAGAAGATAGCCTTGAATGTTGAGATCAAGCAACTGAAAAGGGATCTCAATGATAGGAGGGAAATATAAGAGAAAATAAGGAAACATTAAAAGGAAAATTGTTAGAATTGGCTATGGAGATAGCCACCCAAGAACTAGAGGTCAAATGGAAAGCACAAAGAGAGAAGATCTAAATATGACAAGAATAAATTGTATTCTTATCAATTATGATTCAATTTTTGATGTACAATGTAGTAGAGACTCCTTGGTTATATAGCCAAGGTGAGCTACAAGATGTCATAAGATTATGACAAGTGTCTTAATCATATGACATGAGACAACTTATCACACTTACCTAGGTTCACATGTGTTACAAGTCAAAATATAAGATAACAACTAATGACAACTAACACCTTCTAGAAAGATTCCTAGGACCTAAGTAAACTTAACATGTAAATAAGTCCCCTAGTAATGAATTAACTAGGTACAAGACTTCATTTACACCAACAAGAGTAGAAAATTATTATGCAAATGACACAAAGATGAAAAGATGGGCCTCGACTACTAGGAAATGTTAGGTACACATGTACACATGCAAATGAAATATCTCACAAATGGAGAAAAGGAGAAAACCCAGTGGGAAAAAACTCCTCCCCAAAAGAGAGATGAAAGATACAAAAAATAAATCTCTCAATGAAGAATGAGAAGGCCAAAACCCCATGTGAGGAAAAAGACCCCCCCATAAGAGAGAAGAAGAAGAGAGACAATGCAACCCCACCTCAATGTTGAGTCTCCTACAATGATGGTAGAAGCTCGACATTGAATGTTGAAGATGATCCAATCTCGCCGAACAACGTTCCTCCCTTTAGGAAGAAAGAAAACCAAGAATGTATGCAGGATGTGAGAAAGATGGATGATGTATGATGTCTCTAAAGCATGATCAAGTGTCTCCATTCGATGTCGAAAGCTGACACACTCCAAACAAGTGTTCTAGGCCACATTGCTAAAGAGGACAGTCCAAAATCTAATAGAGATGATTGTAGAACACAATCCAAAGACAAAGATATCCCCTCTGAAGCCAAAGAAGCATCCTCCAAATGTTGTCCAAAAGTATCCATAGTCATGTCAAATTGCAAAGAATGATGATGTAGAGATTGAACAAGAGGGTCAAAGTGTTCCCTCACAAGAACTAAAAAAGGATCTTCTCCATCAAAGAGAAGATGAATTTCATCAATGATGTCCCCCAAATCTGCAATATGAGATTCCACAAACAAGTCTAAAATACCTATCAAGAAGCCATCACAAGTAGCCAAATCTAAAAGACAATGAATATCCTGCTTCATTGAATCAAAAGAAGCCATATCTGTAGCAACACAATCATCATCAAATGCAACAGTAGATGGAGGAGAAATAATGCATGAATCAAGAACTAGATCTAATGTGAGAACTCCCAAGTTCAAGAAGCCAAATGTCTCCTTATAGTCATGGTTCATACTAGAATCGTGATCAATAGTCGAAGGAACAATGTCACTATTAGAAGCAAAATCTGCAAAGTTATACAACCGAGATGAATGACCAACCATCCCAGTAGCAATGATCTCTCTACTCTCCAAGTCTTGAATGATGAATAAATCAAGTGTGAACTCCACAGTCCTCCCATCTCCACCATGTGTAATCTGATATATGGAAAGAAGATTGTTCATCAAATGAGGAACACACAAAAAATCCTGAAAGGTGTTGTCCCCAAAACTAATAGACCTCTTCCCAATTACACTCATGTATGTATTATTTACCATCAAGATAGGAGACAATACAGGGCTGAAAAGAAGAGAATATAGATTGCGAAGATGCCATATGATGATATTCTGTTGAATATACAAGTCATCTCCTTGATCTCCATGACCTGAAAAAGCATAAAGAGCTTGTCCTTTATTTCCTGATGTAGAAGCTTGACCTTTGTCATTTTTAGATTGTTTTGAAGAAGAAGGAGGAGAAGGTGATTTAGACATTCTAGAAGGAAAATCAATGTGATTCTTTTTTAGAAGATGTTTCAACTCATCAATATCATTCTTATAATAATAGTGTTCTTCATGTCCATCCTTCTTGCAATATGCACAAGTAGGCCTCTCCTTCTTAGATGTTTCTCCTTTAGAGGAGGATTTTTTCTTTGCTTGATCTAAATGTTGATTTAATTTCTTCTATTTCTTATCATATTTTGATTCTTTCACCTGACTAACCAACAAAACTTAAGATTTAGAAGTCTTGATGAGACCCATTGAGATAAGCTTTTGTTGCTCATGTATCAACATCTCAAAAAATGATGCAAATGAAGGTGTAGTATATGCAGACCCCATAGTCAATCTATGAGTATGAAAGCTAGAAACAAAAGAAGCATAATTAGGACCAAGATTGTTCATTGTATTGTAGACCAACTGAATGTCCTTATCAATTCCACATGCTTTGCATTGCTCTCTTAGATGATTAAAATTAGTGATGTAGTCTTGGATGTTGTCAAAGTTCTTAGAATCAAGGATCATCAGTTCATTATCAATTTGATAGCCTCTCACTTCATCTGTAGTACCATATAATGTTTTCAATTTGTCCCAAGCTTCATGAGAATTTTTACATTATAAATCTTGAGAAACTAGTCTACGAAGACATCCAAGAGCTTTAGTATGTCTAATCATCCATTTTATCTTTTTATTTGCATATGTACGTTCAACTGCCTTATTTTCAACATATAGAGGGTGACCTTTAGTTATTAGAGTAATCCATGTATTTTGATGCCATGTTGAATAATTATATGATGTGAGCAAAGAAACCTTAGAATGATCCATGAAAATAAGAGAGAACAATAAAAAAAATCAAGAGAATGCACCAAGAAACACCCCCCACCAAATCACTCAATCAAGAAACCCCCCAAGCAATATATGGTTTGGAACTTTATATTTAGTGCGTTTATAGTTACTAGATTCCAAAAACAACAAGCTAAACTTGATCTTAGTGCTTACAAATGCCAAAATAGGCCACAAAATCAAGTAAAATTTTTGGTACAAAATGAGATAAATCTGATCATACCACTGAAAAGTACACAAAAAATTATACACTTTCAAAAAAAATTCCACCCAAAAATGTTACCATAGGAGCAAGATATGAGCTCCCAAAGTTTCCAAAATGAGGACAAAGCAACAAAATCTGTGAGAATATGCAATTTATAGAAAATTAAAAACACCAAAACCAAAATATGATTGCACCAATGCAAAGAGCACAAAAAATTAACTCAAATAAAAAAAAAATTGCTCGAAAAAAGGAGTCAAAATGAGCAAGTTATGAAGCTTCAAAGTTGGACTACAAAATTGAAAATGCCAACGGTGTGGGGGGCAATATTTTTTTAGGATTGCTGATGTGGCACTGATGTCAACAGATTGTGAGTTTAAATTTGTCAGTCATGTTCCTGCCAAAAAAGAATATGCTCCTGCCTCCATGGAATATGCTCTTGGTCATAATATTCCCTTTCTCGATGAAATCTCTGATGAAATTTGTCAAATCAAACAGAATATTCCTTTTGATTCCGGCAATGGAATCTTTGTGAGGAATTTGGAATATGCTCATTGGTTTTAACCTGTTCAACAATTTTTAGACTTACAACACCAAGTTTTATTTTTGGTCGCCGTTGTCTTTTATTTTCGTTGTTGGAGTTTTTTTTAAACGACCAAAGGGGTCTATGGTACAAGTGGGCCACATTGTAGCAACCACACACCACATGGCTCGATGTGGGTGGCATGGGCAGAGTCTGCGTATGTGGTACTTCTCAATACCATGAGTGTTTAGGGTACGTAGAGTACCCTAGTACTCATATTTTTTTTGATTTTTTTAAATAAGATCTTTGTAGAAAATAATCAATTGGGTAATTTTTTTTTTTAAATTTCAACCAAAATTTTTTAATTTATTTTTGAAAAATCATACCCTCTGTAATGATGATGACTTGGGGGGGCGTACGACAACCTGAGAATTTTTTTTTTCCTTAGCATACAACTGCTTCGATTTGGACAAATTGACAGTTGATCTTAGGGTTTTTGGCCCTTTTGGAAGCGATGGTAAGGTCGGATTTGACCCAAAATGCTCCAAAAATGCAGCTACCTTCTAGATATAGCAACCACTCTTCAACTTCAAACCCTCATATATTTGGCCTCATATGTCTGATTTGGATGAAACAAAAAGAAAATTTGACTTTTTCAAACCTTCAGGATGCAATGGTGAGCTCAAATTTGTACCAACAAGCTCTGATTTGATCCTAAAATAAAGAGCCACAAAGAGGAACCCCACAGATCCAGTATTTCTTTCAAGCTTTTTTGATTCTCTAGATCATTATATGATGCAAGAGAAGAGCATACTCAACTATCCAAGATTTACCAACTCTCTTCAGAAAAAGACTATCCAATGTCACCCAACTCACTTCGATACTATGTTAGAATTGGCTATGGAGATAGCCACCCAAGAACTAGAGGCCAAATGGAAAGAAAAAAGAGAGAAGATCTGAATATGACAAGAATAAACTATATTCTCATCAATTATAATTCAATTTTGGATGTACAATGTAGTAGAGACCCCTTGGTTATATAGCCAAGGTGAGCTACAAGATGTCATAAGATTATGACAAGTGTCTTAATCATATGACATGAGACAACTTATCACACTTACCTAGGTTCACATGTGTTACAAATCAAAAGATAAGATAACAACTAATGACAACTAACACCTTCTAGAAATATTCCTAGGACCTAAGTAAACTTAACATGTAAATTACAAGTCCCCTAGTAATGAATTAACTAGGTACAATACTTTATTTACACCAACAAAAATATTTCTAAGATGGTTGACAACATTTTTGGGCATATGTTATCATGTATTTTGAGCCTACTAGAGAAGACATGGAATGTGTATAATGAAGTCAAGACAATCCATATTACTCATAGTGTTTTGAAAAATAGACTACAAGGTATTATTGATACTTGTTGTCCTAAAAGGAAAGTAATTGAAAAGATGGGTTTAAACTAGGTACAAGAATTTATTTACACCAACAAAAATCTTTCTGAGATGGTTGACAATATTTTTGGGCATAGGTTATCATGTATTCTGAGCCTAATAGAGAAGACATGGAGTGGGTATAATGAAGTCAAGACAACCCATATTACTCATATTGTTTTGAAAAATAGACAAGAAGGTATTATTGATACTTGTTGTCCTAAAAGGAAAGTAATTGAAAATTTTGACTTATATGCTTTGAGAGAATTAGAGATCATTTTTGATATTTTAGAAGCAATTGAGGATAACATGGTTGTGCATTAGAGTTTTTAGTTATCCACGGAGAAATTTTTAGAAGATTTTGATGACCTCAAATATGGTCTCATGCCCAACGTAATATATGGGGAGGGAGAGTTAAAGGAGTATAAAGCATGGAGGGCTAAATTTAGCAATGTGTTACTTCCCATCATAAAATATATCCTTGTTGATGATACTCTAGATGCAGACAATATGAATACTACTTTAGACAAGTTGTTAAAGCTAGAGTTGAGTCTAGAAGAGTTTGTTAAGGATATAAAGAAATGGACTAATGGGGGATATTGTAATCATTTGATCCACATTAGATCAATTTTGGAATATCCTCAGCCTTTAGAATATTTTTTGTAACGTGGATGGAGATGTATAATTAACTGAGCACATAAGATTTCTCCTTCTTGTTTCATCATGTATATTGGAAAATATCTCCAAGCAGCTTCTAACTATTTTATCCTCTAGCAATGCATCTTTTCTCTCTTGCTAGTTGGTTGTAACCTTTTTGTCTGATTCTAGGATATGATTGTCAAATAAAAATATGAAATATTTCCATGGCTTGAAGCTTGTTGATCCCTTGTTTCTATAAAAATGAATTTAGATCCATTTGCAAAGGATCTCGAATTTTAGGAAGAAAATTTTATGTTTTAGGTATGCACTTGTCAAGTCTAGGTACTCCAAAGGAGAACTGTATGCCTTCTTACTCGAATGTTGTAGACAAGCATGCTCCCACACATAGAGCTTCTTCCTCTTCTAGGATTTTTCAGCTTCCGGAAATTTCCTTAGTTCCTTCTACTGTGCCCATCACAAGAAAAGGAAAGGCGCCCTTGTTGATGAAATCTAAGCCTCAAGTCTTCCAACTTCTAGTTTTACCCATAATTCCTTGACCCACCATGTATGGTATGGGAAAACATACAACTAGAGTTATCTATTCTTTTGTTTCTCATGTATCTCAGCCCTCGAGGCCTCCTCCCATTCATCCATCTACTCCTAAAGCAACAAAAGGAAAGGAGCCTATGGCCAAGATCCCAATCTCTATTTTCATGCCTCCTCTTGTTCCTCCTCAGGAGCCTACTCTTCTACTGGTAACGACCATGAAGAATAATCCTTTGATGGAAAAAGATACCTTGTAGTATTCTTAGGAATCTATTCCTAGTCATCACAACTATTGAAACTGACTTGTGCATGAGTGTGTCACTGATTAGCATTGGCCTAGGAATGTGATACCTTGTAGAAGACCAAGGGTGAGAATTTTTATTTTTTCCTTGTTTTTGTCCCTACTGGGTCTATTTCCATCACCGCTTCTATTCCCATTGCCTCTATCTTGATTTCAACTTCCTCGACGAATCCCGATGAACCCCACCCTAAGAGGGTGTAGGCGTTTATCACTCCTTCAAAGCCTCCCTTGGTCACTTCTCTACTCGGTCTTCCTCCTTTTCTCGAACCCATAGACATGCCTCACATAAAGGTTGTATCTACTATGGCCCCTTCTCCTTATTATTCTTCTAAAGAGAGGATTCCACATCATCCTCTTAACCAAAAATCAAAGCATGTCCTCTCTTTGAAGGACAGTCATAAGAAATCTTCTTCCTCTTATTCATCTCATTATAGTCTAGTTTGTTCCATTCTTATGAAGGAAGAATCTCCCACTTCTCTAGAGTTTGTCACTTCCCCTCTTCCAAAGGTCAAAAATGACTCCCTAGTTCATCTTCCTCCTTCAATAGAGTCACTGCATTCCCCCTAAAAGTGCATGTTTGACTCGGTGAAGGACATCCCGACTCTCTCTTTCATCGTTGCTAAGTCAATGAAAACCTCGTAGGAGCTTATAGATAAGGAAATCAAGCTGCCTCCTCCTTGATTCTTGTTGTAGGCAAGACACCCAAAACTTCTTTTGTTTTCCCTCACCTACAAGCTCATCTTCGTCCCCTTATAATGATCTAGATTGGGAGAAATATGACTTGTTGGAGGTGTTGGACTACAAAAGTGCCTCTTCTTATCTTTAGATTAGATTTGCATGTTTTTTTGTGTTCCCTCATGCTTGTCTATTCATGTTTGTGCTCTCCTATGGAGGACCCTTGCTACCATTTTTGGTATTTGGATACATGAGATAAAATTTGTCAGAAAACTTCATCTATTTATTTCATCATTCTTCTATCTTCGTAAAATTTTATTTTCATGTCAAGAATGATGCAAAGCATTTGGGAATTTAGGCCTCTTCCATGTTGACCTGATATTTTATTTGTCTTGATGTGCTCTTCTTCCCATTCCGATCTATTTGGGGGGTCATGAAAATTCATATAATTTACACTACATACACTTACATTTATGATTAGTTCTGACCTCGAATAATTGGATCCCCATGTGCTCTCGATCTCTTTATCTCTGATTTTTCTTGATGTTTTGGATTCTATGTGTTATCCCTCATGTGATAACATTCCATGAATAAATCTTTCTACCAATAACACATCAAATGAACTGGTCAGCAAGACACCTTCAAAATTTGGGCGATCTATACATTAGGCCCTAAACAATGTTCATTGAATACTCTACTGATCAGGGTAACACTCTACACATCTGACTGATGTTAACATTTGTCCTGTATACATCACCAAGAGTCACCCCGACAATCATTTTGGTTCATTTGTTTCTTCATCATCCTGAATTTTAGTATCGCTAACACATTCAGTGGTTCCTTCGATGTTATAATTCTTGCCAATAACACATCAAATGAACTAGTCAGCAAGACACCTTCAAACTTTGGGCAATCTATACATTAGGCCCCAACCAACGTTCACTGAATACTCTACTAATCGGGGTAACACTTTGTCCTGTATACATCGCCAAGAGTCACCTCGACAATCATTTTGGTTCATTTGTTTCTTCTTTGGCTTGACTTTTAGTATCGCTAACACATTTAGTGGTTCCTCCGATGTTATAAGTCTTTCTGATAACACATCAATTGAATTGGCTGGCAATACACCTTCAAAATTTGGGTGATCTATACATTAGGCCCCAACCAAAGTTCACTGAATACTCTATTGATCAGGGTAACACTCTACACATCTGACCAATGTTAACATTTTTCCCGTATACATCGCCAAGAGTCACCCCGACAATCATTTTGGTTCATTTGTTTCTTCATCGGCCTGAATTTTAGTATCACTAACACATTTAGTGGTTCCTCTGATGTTATAAGTCTCACCGATATCTTTTCTTTTGGTCTTGAATATGTCACCAAAACTCATGTCGATATCCTCATGTCGGTGTAACTTAGCAGGTTGGGTGAACATTCAGGATTTACACCGATTACACATGTCTCACCGATATATTCCCAGTGCTCCTCTCGATGAAAGAAATAATGGTCTCATCGATGAAACTTCATTGATGAGACTTAAACGTTTGGGCCAACATATATTTTTCATGCCGAGATGACTTGTCTTGATAATAGATTATCTTCATTGATGAGACCATAAGACAATCTCCCCGATATGTCTTCTTTAGTAATCCTGATCGCTACAACAGTTTTGTTGTCTCATCGATGTGCTAAAAAGTGCTTGTAACCCATAATAGGTCGGTAAGACTCATACCAACTCATGCTGATGTGATTTTTTTGCCACAATATCTTTGATCAGAAGGATTTTCAGGAGTAGAACAAGGTGACCTTGGGTAATTATATTCTGTAGGGCCAATTACACCCTTTTCTGACTCAAAATGTAGTTAATTATTATTGAGAAATTTACATGAGTAAATCATTATAAAAGTTTTAAATTTTTTATAGTTCCAATAGACCCTTCTTCATGTTGTATTGCAGCAATTTTTTGAGAACCATATCATATCCATCCCTTCCTAATATAGTGAAATCACCGAAGAAAGGAAGAGAGGTGGAGATAGAGAGTCGATGGATAGGGGGGATAGGGAGGGAGAGATGGTGAGAGATAGAGAGGGGGAGATAGAGAGGGGGGGGGAGACAAAGGGATATAGATAGGTAGAGGAGGAGAGATAGAGAAGAGGGGAGAGATAGAGAAGAGGGTGACATAGAGGGATGAGGGGGATGGTGAAAGAGATAGAGAGATCGTGATAGAGGTAGAGAAATATATGGATAGAAAGAGATAGAGAGAGGACTGAGAGGGAGATAAAAAGAGAAATAGAGATAGAGATATAGAGTAGGAGAGATGGAGCTAGGGAGAGATGGAGAGAATAATAGAGAAAGGGGGAGAGGGAGAGATAGCTCAATAAATAGATGGGGGAAGAGGGAGTGACATAGATAGTGGGAGATATAGAGAGATAGAGATAGAGATAGAGATATATGGGAAGAGAAAGAGAGATGGAGATATATGGGAAGAGAAAGGAAGAGAGGTGGAGATAGAGAGGGGGAGATAGAAAGGGGGAGGGAGAGAAAGGGATATAGATAGGTAGAGGAGGAAAGATAGAGAAGAGGGGGAGAGATAGAGAAGATGGTTTAGGGTTCAGGGAGATAGAGAGAAACAAGGAGAGATATATCAATCACGCTCCCTATATCTCTATCTATTCATCCTTATCTCTTTATCTCTCTACCTTTCTCTATCTCTTTGTCTCCCTTTCTATTTGTATGTTTCTCATTATCTCCCTCTCTCTCTATATTTTCTTCCCTATATTTATCTTTGTCTCCTTAAGTGTGCAATGGGTACATTGAAGAGGTCTTAAAGGATAATTATCATATCTTTAATCAAATGGCATGCTACCTTGAGCATAACTCCCCAAGGACACATGCCATCCTTGGATTGCTGACATGAAACAACCAATCAAAATTTAGTTTCTCTTTTCCCTCTCTCTCTTTTCCTTTACATCTCTTATATTTCTCTCCCATGCTCTCTCTCTCTCTCCCTATCTATCTAAGTTCATCTCTTTCTCTCATTCTCTATATTTTTAGTTTCTATATCTCTTTCTATTAGCTAATAGGCTACATATATTGTGAGATTTGAGCTTGAAACAAATCTCATGCCTGGAAACCACTATTGTGTTGTTGTCTTTATATAGAGAGGGGGAGGGAGACAAAGGGATATAGATAGGTAGAGGAGGAGAGATAGAGAAAAGGGTGATATAGAGAGAGATATATGGGGATGGTGAAAGAGATAGATAGATCGTGATAGAGAGTCGATGGATAGGGGGGATAGGGAGGGACTAGAGATGGTGAGAGATAGAGAGGGGGAGATAGAGAGGGGGAGGGAGAGAAAGGGATATAGATAGGTAGAGGAGGAGAGATAGAGAAGAGGGGGAGAGATAGAGAAGAGGTTTAAGGTTTAGGGTTTAGGGTTTAGGGAGATAGAGAGAAATAGGGGGAGATATATCAATCATGCTCCCTATATCTATATCTATTCATCCTTATCTCTTTATCTCTCTACCTCTCTTTATCTCTTTGTCTCCCTTCTATTTTTATGTTTCTCATTATCTCCCTATCTCTCTATATTTTCTTCCCTATATTTATCTTTGTCTCCTTAAGTGTGCAATGGGTACATTGAAGAGGTCTTAAAGGAGAATTATCATATCTTAATCAAATGGTATGCTACCTTGAGCATAAATCCCCAAGGACACATGCCATCCTTGGATTGTTGACATGAAATAGCCAATCAAAATTTAGTTTCTCTTTTCCCTCTCTCTTTTCCTTTGTATCTCTTATATTTCTCTCTCTCATGCTCTCTCTCTCTCTCCCTATCTATCTAAGTTCATCTCTTTCTCTCTTTCTCTATCTTTTTAGTTTATATATCTATTTCTATTAGCTAATGGGCTACATATATTGTGAGATTTGAGCTTGAAACAAATCTCATGCCTGGAAACCACTATTGTGTTGTTGGAAAACAAGTTTCAATTGCCATTTAATGGTAAACCAGCTGTAGTGTAATGGTAAAATACTCTAAAATATCAGGTAAAAGCCTATATATACTATTATATAATAATAGATATAATTATATTATATATAATTTAATCTAATATTACTATTATATTAAATATATATTATATTAATTATATTTTGCATTGGGATAACACCAAGGAAAATATAGAATATATACTTTCATGAAGAAAGAACATCAATGTCTATTATTAATCTACAAGAATGAGCTACAAAATATAAATCTAATATAGCTAATATATATTTAACTAATATATACTTAACTATATTGTGGACTATTAAAACCTAGCTAAATGGTACCATAATTTTCAATTTAATTAACATACTCTAAAACCTAACAAAACTAGGTTGTAGCTCGTCAAATTGGAGAAGTGAGAGGTCAATACCAGTGCTGAGGAAGAGTTTGGAGTGAAAACAAGGTCAATACCAGTGTCGAGGAAGAGTTTGGAGTTAAAACAAGGTCAATACCAATGCCGACAAAGATCAAAGGAGTGAAAACAAGGTCAATACCAACACTAAGGAAGAGTTTGGAGGAGTGAAAACAAGGTCAATACCAGCGCCGAGGATGAGGTTGAGGGAACTCAAGGAAAATAGACAACCAAGGGACAATGAGTACTATAATTTTGGCACCCCCATTCTCTTTAACCTGCAATTTTCATGCCTAGTTTCCAAAGATCTTCTCGTACATTGGCACCCCAAAAGGTCTAGGATTTCATCACACATAGCCTTCATCACATGATTTTGAAGCAATTGTAGTCTTAGTCCAAGTATATGCTAGGCTAAGCTAGATCTAATGAATGGAAATAGAGGCATACAATTCTTCTTTAATACCTCCACCACAAACATATGCAAGGAAAGGTCTCCTCCCTTCTTGGTAGTGATAACCTCCTCCACACACAACCCTTAAAAATTATGAATAGAGGAATATAATCTTTGAATAACTCAAATTTTATTCTCTCCTACCTGATACAATTAGTCATTTTATCCTTACAAACATTTATAGTGATTACTAGAGGCACATAGACCAATTCTTCATAATAGAAGAATTTGATCATACTTTTCCAATGATGGCATTATGAGAAAACCTTAGGTTAAATGAATAATTCCTAGCTAAGTTCTTTAAATCATGTCCAACCGTATAAGAGAAGACCGCTGCTATGTGTACTTGGATACCATGGAGAAAGGCTCTTTGGGCTCTTTCATCAATCAAGGTATTGTTAAATTTTAACACCTAAAAGTGAGAATGAAGAATCTTTCCTAGGATGGTGGCCATCCCATTATAGCTCTTAGAGTTGTTAGAGATATATTTTTTTTGAAGTAGAGATTAGACCATCAAATAGTGTCACCATGACTCTACCAATATATCCATCAAATTGACAAACCCTGACTTAACAACCACAAATTCACAAGAAAATTACCCTTGTCAGCCCTAGGGCATCAATTCAATGCCAAGTTTCTTGCTTTAACAGACCCCTAAATGCAATGAACCTCTATCATACCATGTTGCACACCAATCCACTGAGTTATAGTTCCAAGACAGTGGGTGGATTGGTGGATGTCATTTCTATTTAGCCCTCAAACCCTTACACAGGAAAAATAGGGCAGTCCTGTATTTGATTGTTTTCTCCCACAAAATAGTGATCTCAGAGCATATCAAGCTTGTACGAACACATATATTTATCTACACCAATGATCTCAGAGCATTTCAAGCTTGTACGAATCCATACAACACAAAAGAACTTTAGAAAAACAGTAAAAACACAAAAAATTGCTTCAAGAATGTGGTATTTGATATGAAATTTTGGTATCAACAATTGCAATGGGATGGGAATACAATATGATAGAAGTGGGATAATAAATGCATCGTTTGAAGCATCAAACCAATATGCAAATATGAAAGAAAGTGCTAACCCCTTAAACTGAAAAAGTTTCTTTTAACTTTAAGTTTGTTGGGTAGCCAATTCTTTTAAGTTATCAAATCCTACCATCATACATAATGAAAATGTTGTTGTTTCAAATGACTATGAGAACTAACCTTCACTATTTGAAGATGTTGAAACCTTGTCATAGAGAACTAGAACATTGATGCAACCACTCATCCTACCTTAAAGCATACCAAAAGTCTCCTAGCAATTAGACATAGGAAGATTTAAGACGAATTAAACAATTTTTATTGCCAAAGCATAAACTTATGATGACTTAACCAGGCCTAGTACACACTCCCCCCCACATTAACCACTTAGACATATGGAAATTAAATGTAAATTTGCTGCTATTTTTAGTCATGTAGGTGTCCAATAAACCACTTGGTGGTGTTTCCCTTCAAGTTTATTTACTTGAATGAAGAGAAAAAGTCCTTTGATTACAATTACATAATACATTTGAGGCCTTGGTTGTGTAACTGGTGGACCATAGTCACATTTAACACTTGTTACAAAGTTTGGGAGTTAAAACGTTAAGTAGATTTGATTTGTGATGGACACATTTGGACAGTAGTAACAATAACTTGCAATCTATCAAGACTTGATTACCTTATAACCTCTCAAATTCTAGCGATGAAATGATAGATTTATCGTAATGTCACCTTGGGATCACATCGATGCAAAGCATTGGGGCATTTAGGCCTTTTCCATGTTAACTTGATCTTTTATTTGTCTTAATGTGCTCTTCTTCCCATTCCAATATATTTGGGGCTGATGACAGTTCATATAGTTTACACTATATATATTTACATTTATGATTAATTCTGACCTCGAATAATTGGATCCCCATGTGCTTTCAATCTCTTTATCTATGCCTTTTATTGATTTTGTGGATTCTATGTGTTATCCCTCATGTGATAACATTCAATGAATACATCTCATCATGTATGTCATGACACAAAATCTCTCTCTCTCTATCTTTCTTCTCCTTAGAATGAATTGTGCTCCTTTGTGCAACACATATCATTCTAAGGGGGGGCTATCATATCTGGATTATCTTTATTTTTCAAACATATATATTACAAATCTTTATCTTTATCTCGTTGTCTAGCTTGGGGGAAACTTAACTAGACTTGTCTTTTTTGTGACTATCATTCAACACTGTTTGCAACAACCATAAGATTATTCACTTGTCATATGGTCTCTAGCATAACATAGCTTGCTAGCCATACTTATCAATGATGTCTTTATATTTGATCAAATTTTATCATGTCTATTTTTTGCTTTTTTGCCTGATGTGCTTGTCTACAGCTGATATGTTTGTGGTGAGATTGCAGCCAACTTTGCAAGATAGAAGACTCATTTCCTCTTTGTGTCCTAGCTCAACCTTTCAATCACATATAGCAGATTGAAGACCCTCATCCACTTCATCTTGGGTATATTCTCTTCAACCTCTTTCTCACTACTTTAGCTCACATATGTTAGAATACATATGCTCGCTAAAGTGGGGGAAAAATGTAATGTCAAAAATTGCACCCTATTCAATTTTGCATTCCATAAACCTCCCCTATAGATTAATTAAATTCAATAATGTAATCCCCCTTTTGTCCAACCTTAATTTTGTCCTTACCCCTTTCATTCTTGGTCATTAAAGTGTACTTTTTTCACAGATGACCATGTGTCGTGTAGATGTTCCAAAAAGATTTCTAACTACATAGTCGTTTGGACGTTACACTTCCTGCTTGCCTACGAAGTGTAACACCTCTACATTTTTCAAGCACGCAAAGAACGTCCCTTTGCATGCCTATACCTCTTTCAAACCTCTCATTTTGTAATTCAATCCATTCTATTCACTCTATCCTTCATTCTATTCGCCCTCATTCAATCTAGCTCTCCACTCTTCCTTATTCTCGAGCATTATTTCCAATCTTCTTGTTTTTCTACACCACTTTCTATCACTCTCTTGCACTTTGGCTCTCTACATTGATGCTCTAACACTCTTAGTAAATCTTGTACAAGCTTGGAGGTTGCATGCTCTTCCTTTTGACATTCTCATTTGCCAAAGGATGGTAATTGTAATCTCTTTATTGCATTATCATTTTACTTTGATTGGTATATTGTTATTCTAGCATGTCTATTCTCTTTATCTCATCTATTATTTTTTTATCTCTATCTATTTGGCTATCCGTGGAGGTGGGAACACCTATGTGGTGGTTTGACTGATGAAATCCCCTAAAACAATCCCAACCATTTTCTCATTTTTATGTGTGTAGGTATTAAAGTTGTAGCTTTGCGGGAGGCTTCATTCTTGGACCTCTTGTGAGTGTCTCCTTTCTTCTTTTCCATTCTATCATTTCATTTCCATATCATTTAGTTTATGTTCATTATTGTTATTATTGTTGTTATGTTCATTTATGTTATTTTAGTGCATTCTTGAGATTTTAGTTACCAAACAGTTAGTGGGTTCTTAGTTGTTTTTGTAGTAAACTCAGTATTCATCCGTATGAGACTATAACATACAATGTGGACATCCAAGGTGCTATCATCCTTGGCCAAGAGCCTACCACTTTTCTCAAGAGACATTTGTAACCTACTCTTTTAGTCTCTAAAATTATCGTCCTTTCATTATGTATAAAACCTAAAATATAAACAAACTCCTTTGTCTTCTCATCTCGTCACTTGAGCTTTGATCCCTGAGGTAGCCGAGGAACATTAACCCTTTGAGATCATGTTATTTTAGGGTGTCAAATTTCCTCCTCTACAATAACCAAAGTGGAGTGTGTAAGGGGTGCATGTTATTTTTTATCAACTTTTTATCATTTCCCATCATGTTATTGATATGTGAGTAAAGAAATGCATTTTTTTGGTTTTCCTTATCTACTGAAATTATTTGGTGCATATGGAAGGCAAGAAATGAGGAAAAATATAGTGGGGTTCGAAGGGAATTTACTAATTCAAGCAAAAGAATCATGTTCTTTAATGTTTCCTTGTAGGTAATTTCCACTTTGGAGATAGCAAAGAGAAATTTTTTAAAGCTGTTAAGAGATGGGGTAGTGCTCATCCATCAAAACAAGGTCAAGTATGGCCATTCTTGGCAGCAGGGGCAACCAAACTTGACATTATTCTTGGAAGCACTAGAGACCTTCAAGAAAGAGTTTAATGACCAAGTGATTGCAGGAAAGAGTACACTACTGTATTTGACTCCACTTTTTGACAATTTTTTTGTTGAACTATCGACAAACTATTGTCAGAATTATGACAAATCTTTTGAAAAAAAATCGTCACTAAATTTTTGTCGATATCCTAACAAACTTCAAAACGTTGAAATCACAACTAAACTTCGTCGATAACTGCCACAAAAAAGGGACCTCGTGTTCGTCGGAATATCAACGAACATTTCATCAATCTAGCGACGAACAATAGCCATAACACACATGGCATGCCTCTGCCAAATCATTGGAACAACATGAGATGTTTGTTGGAATTGCGACCAAGTTTCATGGAAATTCCAACAAACATTCGTCGTTTGTTTGACAATCTCGTCATCAGAATGAGATCAAAATTGTGTTGGAGCTATAGCTATATTAGGAGGACTAACTTGTGGTCTCATCGATGAGCATGAGGAAGTATATCGGTGAGACTTATACCATTGGGGTAAGTTCTAAATGTTTACTCGACTCGCTATGTCTTGCTGATATATTCCTAGTGCTCCTGTCGGTGAAAGAAATGATGGTCTCGCCGATGAAACTTCATCAGTGAGCCTTAAATGTTTGGACCAACATATATTTTTCATGTTGAGATGGCTTGTCTCACTAATATATTCCCAGTTCTCCTGTCAGTGAAAGAAATGATGGTCTCGCCGACGAGACTTCATCAGTGAGACTTAAACATTCGAGCCAACATATATTTTTCATGCCGAGATGACTTGTCTTGCTGATAGATTATCTTGATCGATGAGACCATAAGCCAGTCTCCCCGATATTTTGACAAACATTCATCGTTTGTTCAACGATCTTGCCATTGGAATTAGATCAAAATTGCGTCGGAGCTATAACAACCTTGTCGCACTTTTTTTTTTTCATTGGACTAGGTCGTCAAAATTTTGATGAAACCTTGCAGTTTAAAAAAAAAAAAGATTTATTGGGAGGACTGACTTGTGGTCTCATCGACATAGCACGAGGAAGTATATTGGCGAGACTTATACCATTGGGGTAAGTTCTGAATGTTTACCCGACCTGCTATGTCTCGCCGATATATTCCTAGTGCTCCTATCGGTGAAAGAAATGATGGTCTCATCGATGAAACTTCATCGGTGAGACTTAAACATTCGGGCCAACATATATTTTTCATGCTGAGATGACTTGTCTTGTTGATAGATTATCTTCATCGATGAGACCATAAGCCAATCTCCTCGATATTTATTCTTTAGTAATCCTGACCGCTACAACAATTTTGATGTCTCATCGATGTGCTAAAAAGTGCTTGTAACCCATAATAGGTCGGGAAGACCCATACCAGCTCATGCCAATGTGATTTGTTTGCCACAATATCTTTGATCAGAAGGATTTTCAGGAGTAGAACTAGGTGACCGTGGGTAATTATATTCTGTAGGGCCAATTACATCCTTTTCTTACTCAAAATGTAGTTTTTATTGAGAAATTTACATGAGTAAATCATTATATTCTATAGGGCCAATTCACATAAACTATTCAGAACTAGGGAAATGCAAAATCAATGATACCTCAATTTTTGAACCAATCGTTTGAATGATACGATAAAAAACACTTTCTCTTTCAACTTCAAATGAACACCATTGGAGAAGTGACTTATAGATGATACATGCAACTATAGGTCTTCCATTATTAAAGCCAACATCTTCTGTGATACACTTGATCAATGCATCTTGATTTTTTTGAAACCAAACTAACAAAAAAATGTAGTGTAAGGGAATAAAAAAATCGCCAAAGCTTTATAATATAATGTGCCTAAGCAAAAAAGTGATATAACTAGAAATACAAATAGAAGAGATAGATACTCCTCTAGAAGGTTAGAATCATATACTTGTTGCCTGTCAGTGAGAGTCTTTTGTGGCGTCTTCTCTCCATCAGTGAGCTCTTTCAAGGCAAACATAGGAGTCTGTGAATTCTTCTAGACACATCTATTGGTTAAAATATTATTGAAAAATAATTTACTTATTTTAAATCGGGAGGAGATAACTAAAATTATACATAAAAAGATATAATTTTTTTATATTGGACAACCATGAGTGTATGATCATGATGGAATTTACCATTTAAAGGCACAAAAATGGACAATACATAATGACAAGTGGAAACTTAACCTCCTTGAGTTAACAACACAATCCAAACTAGCTTTGGTCTCTACTAAACAATGTTGCAAGATCATTACCCACACAAAAAATTGTGCTTCTGACAGTCCACAAATGCACCTACACAAGTAAGTACACACAATAATAGTGCTCACAATTATGCCAACCCCATTACAGCAAGAAAGGTTCAACAAGATATTGCAACAATACAAAGACATATTTCTATCCCTCTCAGTCCTCTCTCTATCTCTTTCTATCCATATATTTCAAACATAGTCCAAATAGGTGAAACAAGTGATGCCTTGTAATCTTGAAAGCAATGTAGCAACAATCAAAATTAAAACATTACCCTCTTTTATTCTCCTCTTAAGGTTTGGGAGGTCAGGTAGGCGCTTCCCCTCTTATTCAAGCTCCTAAAAATTAGTACAAAACATATGAACAAAATTTCATGGTTAAGTGGAAGCCTCCCATCAACAACAAGATCCAAATATCCGTGTATCTATCTCAATCGAGCCTCTAAACCCTTCAAAGCTGTCAATTTTTCCACTAACCTTTTATGCACAAAAGTCAAATTTTAGAGTTATGTCACCACTAAAAACAAAAGAAACAGAGCTTTGAAACCAAATCCACACACAACACAATTTGGTATTCATAGAAAGCCATACAAACAAACTAAACTCAGAACATTGGAATGGAAACAACTTCAAATTATGATACAAAGCATGGATTCACTTTACTCAACTGGAGGCACATTTCACAATAATGGGTTCTTCATCTAAAACATCTGTACAAGGTTCAAATAGTAAACATATTGATGAAAGATAGAGGAATTAAAAAGATACTTGGATGTAGTTGGATTGAAGGTCGTAAACTGGTACATGTTTTTTTGTGTAGGAGTCATATCACATCCACAAACATGGCAGAGCTATGCAAAGCAGGAGAAATTGACTTAGAAAATGAAGGCATCAGGGTATAAAGAATCATTTTTCTACCACCATAGTGAAAATTTAGCACTTTCTTTCATCTTTGCATATTGGTTTGATGCTTAAAACAATGCATTTCTTATATTCAAATGTTCATTACCTTATTGATCTTCTCTTTGTTTCGAGAATAGTTTAATATTCTCTACTTAATAGGGCCAACAACGTAACGGTGGAAGCTCATTTGGCCCCTCCCCCCCCCCTCACATCACTCTCAATTCCCCATATCCAATCATATAACATTAATCATTCATTCATCCATTAATAACATATAACATTCATTCATTATCATATAACATTCATTCATTAACATATAACATTCATTCATTAACATATTCACATTCATTCATAATATGATTACAATCACTTTTTTTTGTTTCTTTTTTGAAGCTAAAAAAAGCTGAGGTGGAGTATCATTTTCTAAATCATCTGTCCCCCCTTCATTTTTTTCCCCCTTTGCTTCAAGTGATCTTAATGTATTCCTAGTCGTGTACTCATGACGTGGACGCCGCTGCAAGGGGGGGTCTGCTGCAATAACAAAGAAATGTTAAATTGATATGTTCTATTATTATTGTTACAAGTATTTCATTAATTAAAAGAACATTAGAGTGATTCTATTTACCTCATGGGGCCACATCATGATCCTGATCTTCTCTTATAGCCTCATGCTCAAAATGTTGAACACCCTCTAAATTGTGATATGAAGTTGAAACATAAAAAATTACATTAATTAATACACCAATTGCAGTTAAATATGTTTAAAAGAGCATTAGAGTGGTCCTCTTTACTTGATGGGGCCACATCATGTTCCTGATCTTCTCTAGCCTGATCGTGCTCAACATGTTGATCATGCTCTACATGCTCTAAAGTTGAAACACGAAAGGTTACATTAATTCATACACCAATTACAATTAAAGATGTTTAATTGTATTATTCCATACTGCATTTTGTATAGAACATGAATACATCCAGTACCGGGATGCACACCATGACCTTCATCTGCAGGTTGTGCTCCACCCTCACTAGGCTACATTCCAATGTCATGTGCAATATTATCATTGCTTGTCTGTTTAAAACAAATAGGCACATAATTACTTTATGGTGGAAATTATATTGAATAGATTGCACAAGTATTCAATTTTAAATAAACTTTATTGAGTTTATTTACCTGTTTGTCGAATGCAATGGAAGATTGCGTTTGCCCAGTCAAGACTCTTAGGCATTCAGCCACGACTCCATAGCCTTGCTAGAAGGCAATCTTCGGGTCCTCTTTTGTGGGCACTTTGTTGAATTCAAAGCCCACCATTTTTGCATAAGATCATGAATTTTGCTTCTATGGTGTAATAAAACCAAAATTGTTTGCAATTTATTATTTGGATGCAATATTTCATTTATTGATACTTACAATTCGTGTGGCTAATTTCATATAACCACTAGAGCCAAGTTTGTGATGCCAATGTTTTTCTAGTCTTTCCTTTGTTGCCTTTGATGTGTCAGGAAGCCTATGAAAAGTTTGAAATATGTTAGATTATGTAAAAAGAAAGAGTAATCAGAGTATAATTACATTGTTGATAGTATCACATACCTTCCTTGGCCTAGTGGTGTCTTTCCTTTTTTCTTTTCAGCCTTCTCCTTTCCATTTGACACCAGGTCCTTCCACTCCCTCTCTAGAATCATGGAGGGATGCTCGTACTTTTTGTTCTTCTCTAAATGTGACCTATATTGGTCCCTCACATACTTTAGATAGGTACCAACTTTCTTAAGGACCTTCATTCGGTTGAATGTTTTATCACTGAACAACACAACTAAATGGTTAATGAGCTCATCTTTTAAATCTTCATTTTGGGCATTCCACCGTGTACGTATGGTGGGCCCAAAGAACTCCAATGTAATATCACTTAGATGTTTATAAAATACATCATTTCCTACAAAATGATCATGGGATCATTAGTCTAAAAAGGGTGATCAATAAGTAAATTTCAATTGGATTATATATAATAATAATTAAAACATTTTAAAGTACTTGGGACCTTCTCTATCTTTATGGGAGCGGAATCCTCAGTCACCACTAATGTGACCGACAATGTTCTCGTACTAGTAATACAAGAAGATCTAGGAAATGCTACTAAAACATCACCAGTACTAGATGTGGCCTCTACATCCCCAGGTACATGTCCTGACACATGTTTTGGCATGTGTTCGCTGCGAGAGGGTGCACTACTTGATGCCTGCATGCTATGTGTTGCCGACATTTGAGATGACAATATAGGAATGGATGATGGGGTTAGATGATGTGATGTATGCACGGGAAGATCAAGATCGACACTTGTACCAACCCCTACTCTTTGGGCAACACCTGCAGTACCTTGATCATGGCCAGCAGCATCATGAGGATGCAAATAATCCTATAAAAAAACACATATTTTAGTTCATGACATAAAAGAGTACAAAATATAAAACCATGAATGAACTTATGCTATAATTAGAGACCTCATGACAGCTTACTTGCAAGTTTTGTGCTCTCTCAGTCAATATTTTAACCCTCTCTCTTATCTCATCTGTTTGAGGCACTATGAATATCAACTTAAGGATTTCTTCATTGCATTTTTTTTGGGTCTTCCTTAACATATCAAGAGGGCTTACTGAATATGCGATGTCATCATCACATAATATTGAATGCACCTCCCTATGGATGTTCTCCTCTATTGCTGGTTCCTTTCCTCGATTAGCTGACTAAATCAAGAATATTAAAAACATTATCAAAATTAACCCAAGGAACTTATGAAAAAAACATAAAAATAAAACATTTTGCTCATATCTAATTTGTACAATTACAATGAGGTAAACCTATTGGGTAGAAGCGGTTGAAGATGCATAACGATCTATGCTCTGGGTCAGATCCTTCCCCATATGATCAATGTTCTGCTATGACAAAAATTAAATATAAAAAGCATTACCGAAATGAAACCAATAGACTTATGAAAAAAAACATAAGAATAAAATGGTATATTGGAGTTATTAATTAGAGGTTGGGTAAAATGGTACATAGTACGCACCACCCCCATAGTAACTATGTTTGTAACTAAGTGATTCAAATTGTAATTGATTAGCAACTCTTCCCCTACAGTTATTGATTTTATCGCACATACGAATACACAGTTTCCCTCGTGCCCCTCAAATATGCAATTGGGTTGCTTATTTGTTGACCTAGGTCATTTACTGTTTATAAACCCTGCAATATTCCCTGATGCTTTTGGCCTTCCGTCAATGTACATATCCACTCCTTTATTTTGATCCTTATCTTTTAGTTGTATATAATTTGCTGACAGTGCATACCTATGCATACTTCATGTATATCAAACCAACTGCATCCAATCTTTGTAACTATAACAGGGTCTGACATACTCCATCAATTTAGTAACTTTGTCATAACAAACCTTTATGCCATCCATGCAAAATAAGCCCAAACCATGTAATGACGATGGTGCTATGTGATATATCCTCTCGTTGACACAAAAACCAATGTTTATTGGAGGAAGTTCCTTGGGTACCCATTGTTTTCGTAGATGTTTGTACCTCAAGGGAACCTCGATTTTGCCTGTGCTCTTATCATCATAAGAACATGACCCCCCTTCAGCAAGAAAAAATTCCATGTGTTTACGGAATTTTCTTCTAATATTTTGACCTCTAGTTGGTCTCGCTCTTCTAGACCTACTACATGTCTCACTTTCCTCTTCTCTTCTTGAATATCCCTCGCTCGAGGAAGACAGATCTGACAAATACCTATTTGGTGGTACTTGCACTCATAAGGATGTTGGATGAAGTTCTTGGTGAGACTTATAACATCAGAGGAACCACTAAATGTGTTAGCGATACTAAAAGTCAGGCCAATGAAGAAACAAATGAACCAAAATGATTGTCGGGGTGACTCTTGGTGATGTATATGGGACAAATGTTAACATCGGTTAGATGTGTAGAGTGTTACCCTGATCAACAAAGTATTCAGTGAACGTTGGTTGGGGCCTAATGTATAGATCATCCAAGGTTTGAAGGTGTCTTTCCGACCAGTTCATTTGATGTGTTATCGGTGAGACTTATAACATTGGAGGAACCACTTAATGTGTTAGCGATACTAAAAGTCAGGCCGATGAAGAAACAAATGAACCAAAATTATTTTTGGAGTGACTCTTGGCAATGTATATGGGACAAATGTTAACATCGGTCAGATGTGTAGAGTGTTACCTTGATCAGCAGAGTATTCAATGAACATTGGTTGGGGCCTAATGTATAGATCGCCCAAAGTTTGAAGGTGTCTTGTTGACCAATTCAATTGATGTGACAGTAAGGAATTCAAAAATCTATTACATTCGTGCCTAGATTTAAAACATTAATGGTGCCACAGAACATAGGTAATTTCATAAATTGAAAGGAAATCGTTGCAAAATGAACATTGTTGCAAATTGGTAGCGAAGGAAATGAGGAGACAAACAAAAGGGCCAGAGAATTGTTTCAATTGAAAAACCTCAATCAAAACTAGTAAGTCCTCTGCATTTTAACTTTTTCATTTTTGCAATTTTAAGCGAGTTATATGGAAGCCACTAGCTCGAGGATGTTGAAAGGTAGAAAACAAAGTGAGAGCTGTCACCCTAAGAGTAAGAAGTAGAAAGTTGAGTCTAGAATTGAGTCGGAGGGTGTTGAACGAAAGCTGAATTAGGATTTAATTGACCAATTTCTTGGCTCTGGGCCCAGAGGTAGGCGCTCTGCGCAACTGAGGGTGGAAGTGGAAAAATTGGATGACAAATGCAAGCACATAGAAGAAATTTGGACCCCAATAAGAGGCTATGAATTGTTTAGATTCCATTTTCACCGAAGAGATCATTTTGAGCTAGTTTGTAATCCATGGCGTCTAAATTTGGGAAAGATGGTTTGCCCTAATGTGTTTGTCAATACAGAGTTGGTAAAATTGTTGGCCACCCACTATGACTCAAAACTTAAGGCCATAAGCAGACCATCTGGGAAACCCTTCATATACATATCAGAGGTTTCAATAAGTGAGGTTTTTAAGGTTTCAATAAGTGAGGTTTTTAAGTTGTAAGGGTGGAGTAATGAGAAAATTGTGAATGAAGAGTTGGAAAAGGAGTTTTGGAGAATGGAAACCACTTACAAGGGTTGGAGGTTGCCCTTACATAGAATTAAACAAGATGGTAAAACTGCCCCACTTGACGATGGCGATGGGCCTCCATTCCATGTGGACTTATTTGAGCCCTATATGAGATATACCTATTTCTCGGTAGGACAAATGTTGGGTATGGAAGTTCCTAAGTATATGTCCATTATTCCCATGGTAATTTCAACTGACATTCAATGTCATAATTCTAGGTTTTTTTACTATGCTTCATTTGTCTCCAAGGAACTCAACTTAGCATTGATGGCAATCAAGAATAAATCCCTTGTTTTGCACCTTAGGCATTATTCTCTTTTAATGCATCTAGTATTGTACTTCGAACAAGAGTTAGAGATTTGGCTAGAAAAGTTGAAGGTTTCATAGTTTGATAAAGAGGGAAAATTGTTACCCATTCAATTGTGGATTGCCATTTGGGATCGTAAGTTTGCTAATTCCAGTTACCTATATTTTGAAGAATATTTTTTAAAGCCAGTATATGAATTCTACAGTCATCCTTGTGCACACTCATTGTCTAATGAAATAAAATGCTTCCTTAGACCTAAGGACTTTAATGGACCAATTCATCACAATTGGGGAGAATGGTATTGCTTGGAAGATGCTACTATTGTAAGGGTGTTTGGTTTTGAGGATTCTCCATTCATTTTTCCTAAAACAGTCTCAGATAGGATTGCATATTTGGAAATTGTAAGACAAATGAATTTTTCTAGTTTCATGAATTTTGGTTCATTAAGGAAACAAACATTTATGCCTAGTACTCTGTGCTTTGGTGATTTTACTGTGCTTGCAAAGAAAGGATATGATTTGATCCTTGACAAATTAATGCAATATAATATGAATAAGGTTCCACCAAGAAAAGGTTTTGATCCAAAGGGATATATCAATTCTACCAGACAAAGGATAAACTTTGAAGGATATGATCATGTGCCTTATCAGTTTGATGACATGATTAGAAGTTTGGAGGTAGAGGAAGCATAGAGAGTAGTGGAGGAATACAACCAAGGGTTTCCAGATACAAGGTTCCCTTTTTCTAGAGATGAGGAATATGGAGAAGATATTCCATGAGACCTACCCAGTAGGATTTCCAGATTAAAAACTCAAGATTACAACTGCCCTCCTAGAGAACCAAGTGTTGAAGAGAGCCAAGATACAGACACTAGAGAGATGGCATATAGGTCATTTGTAGCAAACAATGAATTTGTGAATTCTTTAGAATTTAGATCTTTCTTGTATAAACAAAAGGGCAAGGAGATAAGGGAGATAGTTGATAATATTACACCAAGCAATGAGGAGCAACTACTAAATAATTTGAAATTAACTGTGAATAGAGAAATGGCTAATATGACCCCCGATAAAGGAAGGAAAATGTTAGAGGATGTTGGAGTTATGATCTTTCTAGGGTTGGATTTGAATTCTGCATTGGTCTTTGATAACTTCTTAAAGGGTAATAGTGCCACACACAAGCTTAGTCTAGAGGAGGTGACAAAAATATATGTTGGATCCAAATATAACCTGGATGAAGGATCACTCATGATATGGGCCTTGTATCCACCTCATAGAAAGTTAGTGGTGATTGATACTGAGAAAGAATTTGGACATGTCATGACTCTGAAGGTTGGAGAGGTAGATCCTGTGGCGACTGTAGACATTGGGATTAATGTGGCAAAACTAAATAAATCCCAAATACAAATTTTGATCAAAGAAAATGAAATGTACAAAATGAGTAATGAAAGGATCATGAAAGAAAATGATCATTTGAAGGAAATGTTAGGAGTCACAATGGGGCCTCCTAAATTAATAACACATGGTGAAAGCTCACAGGTAAAAGATCATTAGGATGAGTCAACTGCATATTCACAAGGTAAATATGATACACTCACTGCAATAATAAAAAAAAGGTAGACCAACTTAATGATTTGGTTGAATAAGCTATGGGAAGCATATTCAAAGAACCATGTTATACGGAAGGAACACAAGAGAATTGATGGAAGGATTCAAGAAAAGCTCCGAGAATTAAATGAAAGAGATGTTCCTGACAATGTGCCCATTGGTATGGGTGACCATATTATAAAGAAACACAGGGACCTTTATGAGAAACTGTGAGAAGATGCAAAGGGGCTGGTTGATGTTACAAATATGGGACTGCCTACACTATTTGAAGATGGAGAAAAGTTGAAAGAGAAAGCCAAGTGGATCAAAGAATGTGAATTGATGCTGCAGAGAATTCTGGAAAATGCTACAGGGAAGGATTCAACATTGGACGAGAGCTACGAGCAGAACGAAAGGATGATAAAGGTGGAAATATCGGCAAGGAATGCATTAGGAGATGTCGATACTCATCAATGGCAAGATTATCTACATCATTTATCAAATTTTCATCTATGGCTAAATAGAGCCTAATCTCTTGTTTTAATTAGTTAAGTAAAATAAAATATTTGTGAAGGGATGTGTCCCTTCCAAGTTTTGATGTATTTATATTTGTTCCTTAGTAATGCAACATATATAGGCGTTAGGAGATATTCAGTAGATAGCTTTCTAGCAAAATGCTTTCATAGATGGAGACTCAAATGCATGTATTTTGATGGAGTAAATGAAGATATATAAGTCGCGGATTAAGATTTTGGTATCAGCTATTTGTTAAATTTATGCAGTTATTTGATTGTCTCCATTCTGATGCTTCTCTATTGTTTAAATTGATATAACAAGTTTATACTTTGTTTATCACTATACATTTGCTATATATGTGTGATCTAGTTATTTGGTTCTCTCAAGTAGGGATTAAAATCTTTTAATCAATCACATTAATTGGTAAGTGTTAGTTGGATTAATCAGAAGAATCACATAACTAGAATTTCCATTCTATCTCAAGAAGAGTTTGCTAATTATTCACTTGCATGTTTACACAAGTTGTAAACAATTTATGTGCCTGATAGTTTGAATTATTGGCATTATTGAAATCCACATTTGCAGATATTCATTAGACTCCATATACCCAATAAGGCATTGGTCTCCCTTGTCCATCCATAAATCTAATTCATTTTACACATCTATTAACTGAACATATTTCTCATTTAGTTCATGTTAGATTAGGATCACATTTGTTCACTGTAAACTTGCCATTGTGGATAGATTACTATAGTTAAATAACATCAATTAAGTCTGATCAGTGAGTATAGGTAGACCCACCTAGGTTCAACAACGCCAAAAGAGAAGAAGGTTCGAGTCATTAAGCATTGTACGTTACCCTAAAGCGTACCAAGAGATTGGCAACCTCTTGTGGTCTTTCAACCAGTGTTTTTGAGTGCTAATAGGGTCCACCACAAAAAGGATTTGATCCAGATACATATGCATTTATTGCTTTCATTTATTTCTCATGTAGTTTAATAGTTTGATTGATTTCATATTATATGTGTTGAAGACTTTAGAATTTCAATTACATTAATTTATGGATATGTTGTATCTATAACACTACAAAACCATATGCTCTTTGCATTTACACTTGCATTTAGAAATACACATTTATATACATAGATATAGATTTATTTAATGATATGTGGCATTTATTTTTCTAGGAGAGCATCTAGTAATTGCATTTGCATTTACATTTTCAAATACATATACATATGTATACATACATACATACATACATACATACATATACATATATGTGTGTGTGTGTATGTATGTATATCATTTATATTCAGTGTTCAGACACAACCCATTAGGTCTACACATGGATAAAAAATCATAAAATCAAATCTCCCATAAGTCAAATATAATTCTATCAAGAAATTAATATCAAATAGATAATATAATTACATAACTCATACATTTCAATGTCATTTATCTTCTTCTTCATCCAACTTTTTCTGTATCATCCAATCCAAATTCAACATTGTAAGGATTGGTCATATCATCATCATGGTCATTGATATCAGTTTCGATAATGTCATCATCCACATGGATATCATCTTCATGAACATTAACTCCTACATCATCATGATCTAGTTCCTCCTCTTCGACATCTAGGACATCATCAACTAACTGTTGATCTTGATCATCATCTACATCATCTTCTAGTTCTTTGGTATCTTCTTCTTCCACCACATTATACTTTACCGGCCTTCCTCTTGGATCATGTCTAACAACAAATGACCAACCCGGTTTACCTAAACCTCTGAGTAAAATACCTACTCACATTGGCTTGGAAGAACATAGGGCTCATTTCCAGCTCACTCGATTGACCTTGTATTAACCATGGTAAATCCATTATCATGTTCAATAACAGTTCTCTTAGATCACTTTCATTCAATCATAGCCTATACCATAGGACGAAAAAATAACTAATTTGAAGGACTTAAAGTCACACTCAAGTATATCATCCAAAATCCCATAGTATCAATTTTTTGTGACTTCTGGATGTATGTCACTTCTAGATGAAACATTAGTCACTTGAAAGACTGCAGTTATACCAGAATCACAAGTTTTCTTCGTGTCATCCAAATTTTTGATTTTTATGACCATTGCACCACATAGCCTTGTGGTGTTTCACTTGCAATATGTCAAACATGTAAAAATTATTGCAATATCATTAGTTGATAAACATATTTATTCTTGGCCTAATGTATGCAAAGAAAAAAATCTCAACATATATATTGGTGCAGAAGCACCTAGATCTTATCAATGCCTTCAAAAGGCTAATATGTTAAAACTACATGTTCAAGTCTAAATTTGTGTGTCAAGGCCATGAAAAGGCTAATTTGAATGTAATCAAATCATAAAAGAAGTCACTAGGAGGTGAAAATGCAAAAAAATGCAAATAATGCAATATTATGTAAACAAAAAGGCATAAATCAAGCATATTAAGAGATAAGAGGCAGTTTGAACCGATGAGAAGTTAGAAAAGGAAGTTATTAAGAGGGAAAAAGTTATAAAAAGCATGGTAAGGCATGGAAGAGCAGAATCTTGAAATTCTTGTAACAAATTCTTGAATAAAAGCCCTATTTTTCTGAGTTATCAAGCATTCTTTCTATTTCTCCTAAATTGTATTACTAATTTGGTAACATACAAGAGTTATTTCTTGTGTAATATCATTTGAGAAAGAGTATTTTTCATTTTCAAAGAGTTCAAAAGTTAGTTTTAAGTAGCAAAAGAATCAAAGACAATCTTGTGTCTCAGGCAGAGTTAGTTTTACTGTGATTTTGAGAGTCCCTAAAGAAGTTTAAGGCCCATCCCACTGATGTAAGCCTAGTATAAATGGTGGGATGGGATAAGTAGGGTGTCCTTTACGTGATTTTGTTTTGTGCGACTAATTTCAAGTTAATTTTTTGAGTTTTCCTCTTGAAAATGAAGGTTTCCAGCAGGGTATTGGAGAAATAATGTATGCATGTCCAAGGAGATGTTTCTAAAGGAATTTTTAGATATAATGGAGCATGTTTCAATGGTTGGCCAGAGTATTGGAGGCTTGTAAGGGTGATAATCACAAAACCCTCATTGTTTTGGGCGTTTCTAGCCTAAAATTAAGGGTTTGTTAATACACTTTCTAAATGGGTCTTTCAATATTTGAAAGTGGATAAATCTAGTGTTTTGTGACCTTTACTTTGACTGTTTGAGGTTTTCTAACAATTTGGAGTTGGAAAAAAGGTGGATGCTTTGTAAAATAGCCCTATTCTAGTAGCCTTTATTGGGCGTACAGTCTAAAATCTGCTAGTTTCTCCAGTATAAATCATTATAATTTTTTGATATGATGATATGGGCATTAAGATGTCTCTAAATGTGCCTTTGGATATTGGTTTTGAACCTAGTGTGAGTGGTTCACCCGATCTAGGGTATGGAGGTCTATTGCTAATTAATGTTTAGATTTCATGGACAGTGGAAATCTGTGTGTACAGGGAAGTGAGTGACCTTAAATACTTCAATCTTGTCATTTTGATGGAGTTATAGTAGAATTTATACTTGAATAAGGTTGTAAAGGAAGTGCATATTGTTTTGAGAATGATGATTCTATTGTGTGTCTTAGTATCTTTACAGAGCAGGTAGATCTGATATTTATACATTGATGTATTGAATTGATTTCTCTCAAAACATAATGAATCTTGTGTCTTGAAGGGCTGATTAACTAGTTGATAGCAAGAAGGATTGGTCTTTGTTAGTTTTCCTTGTAAGGAAAATGAATTGGTGCTATTTGAGAAGTTTAGATTGTTTTCAATGATTGAAGTTTGGTTATTGACATTTTGGAATCTAATTTAGAATAAGTGTTTTGTTGCCTTAAGGATATGATGTATACAGGAATTTGAAGGATTGGTAATTGGTTGTGTAGCAAGTGAGCATAATGTGTTGCCTTATGAAAGGCTAAGAGAATGTATAGATGTTGATATGGTGGTTGAGAATGACGTGAATCTGATTGATTAAGTCAAATTTTTCTAATATGGTTTTTGCTTTGAATGAGTCAATTGGAATACTGATAATGACATATGGTTTGTTGAAATTGGAGTGCTAACTTGTTGCCTTGAAGTCTTGTAGAATTGAAGAATCAAAAGAAGTTGTATGAGTTTTGAGGAAAAAGAAAGTGAATTAAGAATTTGATCTTCTAATTTTGATTGGGTTTGATTTACCCTCATGAAATGATTTTGTTGGTGTTGTTGGATCATTTGCATCATATATAAATCAATATAATTGAAAATAATTAAATAATATGGGTGATTAATATATTTATATGTATCTGTTTATCTCTTAAACCATATGCTAAATCAATTTCCCATTGTGTAACATTGGAATCTCCATTATGATGTGCTTCTTTAACTAGTGAAGCCACACCTTCCCATGTTAATGCATGGCCAGATTGTTGACATTGTTCAATCCATACCATCATCCAATCAAGATTGTTTGCGACGTACAAATGTAGTGCATCCCACTCTCGATCAACTGTATAAAAAAAAATTGAAATTCACAAACGACGTATAATTAGTTAATTACCACAATATACGACCTTAATTTATAATTGATGTATATTGAAGATTAATAATTAAATAAGTACAATAGACATAAAAACCATATGTAAAATGTATTCTAATTAATCTCCATGACCATCTTATAATTACATCTCACTTTCCTCAATCTACCTTTCCCCATCAAGTACTCCCCTTTGAATATGTTAATGGAGTTGGGATCCCAAATACGATCTACATGGATCTTTGTTGCAAACTTAGGAAGATATTCACTAATGTACACCATGGTCTAGTATACCATATATCCCTCCACCATATAACCCTCAAGATGTGCTCTTTTTCTAACTAAATCCTTCAAAAATTTCAAGTTCCTCTCAACCATCCACACTGACCTTGTGTGTACAGGTCCACACAATTCAATCTCTTCAACTTGGTGTATGAGGTAGTGTTCTTGTGCATTGAAAAATGCTGAAGGTAGACACTTTTGCATTTCACACATTAGACGAGGAATTTTTCTCTTCCAATAATTTATATCTTCTTTATGGATTTCTTTAGATGACAACCATCTACAAGTGATTCAAAGCAAATATGTTAACAAGATTTAACAAAAATATACAATATATTATAACAAGTAAAACAAATGGCAATTATAAGATCTATACAATGAATTGAACAAATATCGCTACTTACCTCATGTATTTTCCAAGATCATATATAACTTGCTTGACATTGTTGTCGAAGTTGTCTAGGAGAGATAGAGGTAAAACGTACTACAACAATTATAAAATGATCTTTTCATTATTTTCCAAAAGTAGTAAACATAATATACTGAAAAGTACATGCAGTACACAAGTGTATATAATATACCAGAATAATTACCTTAATGAAAGTATGACAATCATGTGTTTTCATCCTTGACCCAAATTCACCTTTTTTTGTTATGATATTGTTTATGTTCGTAGCAAATCCTATGGGAAATCAAATTTTTCGTATGACTTCTTTTATAGCATTGCTTTGCTGCTCCGTTAATAACCAAGGAAGGGCACTTATATTAATTTTGTCTCCATTGCTATTCAATTGAATGTCATTTTTCATTGCATGATTGGCTTCCTGAATATCACTACAAATTTTGACAATTTTTTCTTTGTCATGTCTTCCATCCAATATTTTCAATAACATTTCTATTATATTCTTTCTGATATGCATTGTATCAAAAAAATGCATAATTTGTAGCTGCTTATAGTAGGGAAACCTACTAAATTGTCTGGGATAACTTTTCAGTCCTTGTGGAAGCCGACCATTAATTCCTTGACGACCTTCATGAAGCATATAAGTTAAACAAATTAACGACAATCATTGTCAATTACAACATGAGTAAACACAACACAATATAAAAATATAAATTCCAAACATATCATATATGATAGATAAACAATTTGATCCGATGTATAACCTTGATGATTAATTCTATTATATTCCAACTTCCATAGGCGAGGTGTCATTCTTCGTGGTTTTGATGTAGTCTCTTCTTTCCCATTGAAAAGATGTTTTTCAGTAGTTTGATACTTATGATTTCTATGGAGGAAGTGCCTATACTCATCAAACCCCTGCTTTCCTAAACTTGTTGAATGACGAGATTTCATCTTTGGACCACAAATTGGACATGCAAAGTTTCCCTTTGTTTGAAGGCCTAAAAGATCATTTATAATTGGATTAAATATGTCAATTTTTATAATTATATATAATGAATAGATTATTTAAAAAACATGCATGATATCTACTTCATAAAATTAAATATCGTTAAAGTGCAGTCGAACATTATAACATACCACAAAAATATGTTAGCCTTGGGGCATCATGAATTGTCCATACAAGCATTGCATGGAATTAAAATTGTCTTTGTCCTATTGGTCTAGAGACGTCATACATAGTGACGCCATTCCATAACTTTAGTAACTCGTCGATAAGAGGCTCGATATATACATTCATATCTTTAACTTGGTACTTACCTAGTTGAATGAACATAAACATTACATAATTATTATAACCATTTTACTGCAATATATATAAATTAATGTACATGACTATTAAATGAAAAAAATATAAGTCATTATGCAACAAATAAGACAAATGAGATACTACTACATTAAAGAAAATTGATGTAAACAAATACCTGGAACATTCATTGACAACATTATGTGTTCCCTCTTTATTGACATCCATGGAAGAATGTTATTGTTGATAACAAAAACAGGCCACACCGAGTAAATAGATCTCAACTCTCCAAATGGATTGACATCGTCTGTTGCCAATGAAAGTCTGAGATTACGAGGTTCTTCTTTAAAGTGTGACCATTTTTCCTCCATGTCCCTAAATGCAGAACCATCTGCAGGCATTCGAAGAATGTCATCTCCACTTCTATTTTGTGCATGGTAATCCATAAATTTCGCTAAGCTTTCACACCTAAATAATCGTTGCATACATGGAATAATGGGAATATAACGAAGAACCTTGCGAGGCACCTTTTTTGTTAGTTGATCTGTTTGATATCTACTGATATGACATTATGGGCATTTTGTTGCAAATTCATGTTGTTTATGATATATAATATGATCATTGGGACATGCATCTATTGCTTGATACTCCATTCCAATATCTTTCATAATGCCAGATAAATCTAGATATGAGCAAGGTAAAATATTTGATGATGGTAATAAAAATTCACCAATCAATCTACAACAAAAAAATAATTTGTTAATATAAAGAATATTAATGGTACATATTTCATCATTTATTTACTAGTGATGAACTAACAACAATTAAAATAGATGAAAAAAGATGACATATATGACATACCTTAACATCTGTGAGATTGCTATTTTGGATAAACCATTTATAACCTTCAAGTTCACCAACAACAATACAACAGAGAGAAGAGTTGTTTGGGAGCCTTTCTAAAGGGGCTTGTATGCCTTCTCAAGTATAGGTAAATCATAAACATCATCAAAGTCATCTCGATCATCATGATTAGTTGTGCCACTAAATGTGTCATGAATCAATGTATTTGTACCATCATCTTCAACTGTGTTTTTTGGCGCATGATCATCTTCTTCCATAGGATCATTAACTTCATCTTCGATATTCACAGCTCCATGTTCCTCCACTTTTCAAACCACATTCTCCAGGCCGTGATAATCTATATCATGTGCCCTAGGGCACCCCACCTTTATAATAATGATAGACACAAATAAACCATGATCATGATCAAGTGATTTTTTATATATATAAAAAATGTTAAAATGATATAAACATTTACAAATTCAATCAATATAAACACATATAATGAGCTTACCAATGGACAATAATCATGCCCCCCTTCAATGTAACCATGCTACCTACAATGTTTCTCAATTGTTGTGATTAAAATTCTTCTCATCTTTAAGCCCTTGCAATTATTGCAAAGACAATAACATTTCCCATCACCCTTTCTTTTCAATCTAGCCCACATTCTAGCAACTGTCTCTTCATTTTGTTCTGGACTAATATTATCTGACATGATTTTTCTTTACCAAACTTGAATATTTAGATCTTCAAAAAATATCAAACTCACACTCCAATAATTTTTAATCATAGACAGGTAACAAAATCTAATAATTATGATACTTTACACCAAAAAAATTTGGCATGCAACCACCCCTACAAAAGAGAAGATAGCTTGAAGTTAATGACCCCAAAAAACACTTTAAAATGGTAATTCCAGAACTTATTAAATTTTGATTTTACAATGATTTCCAACCATTAGACTCCTAAAATCAAAATATTGAACTTGCACAACAAAATCTGGAAATGAAATTCTCAAAATGCACAAGTCTAAAATTGAAATCTGATGAGATGTTGCTTTAAAATATGATTTTCAAACCTGGAAGTACAAATTTGACTTCACAAATGAATTCTAGAAAAAGACAATGAACACCCTCAACCTAGTGATATCTTCTTGATTTTTTTCTGATTTTTCCCAAGAAAATCGTCCTTAGTTCTCCACAAACTGTCGCAAGTAGAGAAAATTTGCAAGTATAGAAAAACACTATCGCAATAAATAGGCGAACTCACTTTTATTTATGTCGACTACAAATTCATTTTTTTTCTGATTTTGAATGTTCGTCGAAATTTCGATGAAACTCAGGTTCATCAAAATTTTGACGAACGTCAAAGATAAAATTAAAAAATTTGAAAATTACACATCAAATCCCGACAATACATCAAATTATACATCTTTTCTTGGAAATTTTCGTCGGATTTTGTAGTCAAATGAGTTAGTGGTACCATGGGAGAAAGAGGACCAAATTTGTTCACTAATGACAACTACGAGGTTGAAGAGGTTTTCTCCAATGATGAATTGGATGCCATCAATACATTGGTCAACTGGGGCTCTATGGATGATTAGAGTGAGAGCAGGAATGATGGGAATGGAAGCTAGCTAGTGTCCTCTTATGTATTTTTGGCATCTTTTTGTATTATGTGTTCAGCCCTATCTGTATGTATTTTGTATAACCCTGTGCAGTGTGATACATGCTTATTTGACTCTCTATCTAGCTAATATAGGAAGTGTTGATCTTCAACATTGATGCTTAATAGATACTATACTGTATCTGACTATGCATACGATGTAAAGTGATTGTTCAAACTACTATTAATTAAAAAAAACTTTTAAAACATAAATACTTACACTCAAACAATTGATTAGGTTTCCCCACTAGTGATAAAAGATTTATTTTAATATAGTTTAACATTCAAATTTCAAACCCACTTCAAGTTTAGAATAAAATAATCTAAGTGGACCACTTCAAAGTGTAGAATAAAACAATCAAGTGGACTTTAATCAAGTTTTTTAATTGTTTCCACATCTTCTAGATGATGAAAGGACAGTTCAATAATTCATAAAGTAGACCATAATTGATATTTCATGTGATCTCTAATAATTTATGTCTATTGTGAACTTAATCATTAATTATTAATTGTTGGGAAAGTTTGAGTGGATGTATTTATTATTGATTATTTTATTTTTATAGTTTATTTAATCTAAAATATAAATACTTACATTTAAAGTTCTAACAATCAATTGAATTTCATAATATAAGTAATATAAATATCTTAAATATATTAATTTAAAAATTATCAAAAAAATTATTTCAAATTTATTTTATTTACATAAGAATTATTCATTTTATTTAGATTAATCTTTTATTTTATTTAAAAAATTAATTTTATTTTCTTAAAAATTATTTATTTAGTGAAGAGTTATTTTATAATTTCATTTTTCTTAAAGACTTGAAACTATTTTATTCCTTAATAGCAATTTTATTTATGTTAGAACTATTTTATTTTACTTATGATTTATGCTTATTGAAGAATTATTTTAAAATTTTAATTTAAAATAATAAATATTGGTTTTGTTTAATATTTTTCAGATGTCCATATAATAATTTATTTTTCTTGCTAATAATAAAATAATATTTTAACGTCTTTACTAGACCTTAACGAGTAGAGCGAGATGGTTTGTGTGCTAACTTTGTCTTTGTTAAAGAAGATATATCTTGGAAGTATGAAAGAAGTTATTTGTGTTGCACATTGAGGCATCAGTGTTCCTTGGCTGAGTGACATTCCTAAGGTTCCAGTGGCTAGTGAGGTCATTAAGTGGTTCCCCTTCCTATCTATTTTTTGTACCATGACCACAAGGCCAAAGCCAAACAAGGTTGTGATTTTCTCAAACTGGTCACCAATCTAGAACCCATCTTTGACTTTGACTGACTCAATGATCTCACCCGCCTAGTTGTGAATGATGATACTAGATGCAACTAGTTGTTTGTAATAGTGATTAGGCTCTATAGTAGCTATAACAATTATAGTAGTATCTTTCGATCCCGAATTTTGTTACTATCTGATGATAAAAACACTTGTTACTAGGTAAAGTAGTCCTAATTTTGTATTGCAAATTTTGCAAATTCTCTTTTTGATTAATAGAACGGTGCAACCTTGGTTGCAACTCACTTAGCCAAAAAATATACGATATTTTAATATAATCTAAAATTTAAACTTCAAACTCTTTGTGGTGGAGGATTCTTTATTCTTTGGGAGAAACTACTGCGGCTAAGTGTGACTTGGGTGAGGGTGTGGATCCTGGAGAGGTTGCCTTTTGTACTCATCTCAATCTTCCTTTTCAGAGGGGGACTACTTAGAGTACTGGTCAGATTATGAGAAATAGATGTCGTCATCCTCTTTGGAAGATAAATAGGGAGGGGCGTTGGTGTCCTCCTCCTCCGGGTATGTTGAAAATCAACACAGATGGTTCCTCTTGTGGAAATCCTGGCTATGCTGGTATTGGAGGTGTTGGGCGGACTAGCTCTTGGATTGTTGAGTTTATCTTTTTTGTTTATAAGGGTTGGTATTCTAACAATGTGATGGAGGCTCTTGCCATTTTATGTTTTGTGGAGCATGGTTGTGCTCTCGGGTGGAGATAGATCATTTGTGAATTTGATTCTCAGGTGGTGGTGACTTTGCTAAAGCGACAACAGTTAGAGGATGTGACTTGGCAGTTGGTTGTTATTATAAAACAAATTCTTAATCTGTGTGCTTCCTTGGATTATGTTTCTTTTTGTCATATTCCGCGTCAATGGAATGGGGTTGCGGATTGTTTGGCTAAATGGGCTTCTGATCATGTGCAAGATTGGAATATTGTGGAAAGGGGTCAGTTACCCCCAGATTTGTTACAATATTTGGACCAACTATTGGAGATTGATAGGGATGTGTAATGCTCTAACTTTGTATTGTTCTTTTTGGATTGAATAAATTTTTACTCCTCTTTTAGTCTAAAATTTAAACTTCAAACTCACTTCAAATTAATCAATAATTTACAAAATAGTCTATGATTATTTTTCTATGTAATATCTAATAATTAATTTATGGACCTAATTATATCTTCATTAATAATAGTCTAGTTAGGTTTTTATATAATATATTTAACAACATTATTGCATATAATCCTCATATTAACATCATTATAATATTCCTAAATTTTAGGAAAATTATTTGTATTTTAATTGAAAATTAAAATTTATTTTAAATGTATTATTTTTTATTTTTCAAATTTCATTTTTATGGATATTTAAAGAAATATATTAGTCATAAAGGATTGACCATATCATGTTGGTTTGAAACCAAAATGTTTCAAAGAGCACTGAACAACCCCTTCCGAAATATCCTTAAAACAAATTTTCTTGTTAACGGGAACAACCTCTTGAGAGGCATGAATAAGCAAAGGGCCAAGCTTTTCTCTCAAAACAATCATCATTTTTTCTTTACTTGAATTGGGTGAACTTTGCATGGTAATAATTTGGGTCTCCTTGACACCTGTAATTCACTATTTCTCTTTCTTGAGAGTGACAACTCATTGACGGTCTTGCAAACCTCATTAATAGGAGGTTGATGAACAATTATGTGTTCTTTCTTTCGCCATTTAGATTATCAACATTAATTGCTCGAACATCTTACCACAATATTATTTTTTTAATACAACTATTACAAATCACAAGTGAATCCTCAAAGACAATTTAGTACACCCAAACACCTAATTTGAAAAATAAATCAATCTCAAAGAGGAGACTTTGTCCACCTCCACAATGATATAGAATGCTATTTCCTGACTTTGGTGACCGTATCCACCATCAAAAGTTGTCCAAAAAAAATTAGCAATGTTTGATAGAACCTCCTTCTAGTATCCTAGATTTAAAGAATTAGCAATGCTTGATAGAATCCACTTCCTAAACACATCAATATTTGATCTAGCTCTCAGAAATTTACTAATAAGTGAATGTCCACACCTGGAAACTGCACTGTCAACAATATAATTAGGAGTACATAGAAAAAACATTGTTAGATATTTGGCCTCCAATTAAATATATTTGTTTTTCTTTAAATTATTATTTTTTACCCAACTTTGTACGAACATTTTTTTTCTATGCAGTCACAGGGTTCAATTCATTAAAAAGTAGAGTCATAATTATGCTCTAAAAATTTATCTTCCACTTTTTAAAATATATTTAAAATCCTCCCACTTTTTAAAAAAAATTGTTTGTTGGGTATCCAATTTCAACATACTAAGGTTTTGTCTGTTTCACATTCCACTTTTTAATTAAAATGTTTGTTGGGTATCCAATTTCAACATACTCAGCAATTGCCATCACTAAAAATCCTGTCTTTCACAATAGTACAAAACACATAGATATCAGATATCATTTTATTAGGAATCTTGTGGCTGAGGGACAGATTGAATTGAAGTTTTGCAAAACCAATGATCAGATTGCTGACATACTTACCAAGGCAGTTTCAAAAGAAAGTTTTGAAAGGTTGAGACAAATGATGGATGTTTGTACATTAAGCATTAAGGGGGGATTGAAAGCACTAATGCTTAATGCCAGCACAGCACGTTGAGGAAAACACGTAGCAACTCCACTGCCCAATTTTGTTTGACAGTTATTAGATTAGTTGTCCAAATTTGTAATGTTTTCTAAGCGATGTAAATACATTGGGTTTACAAATTTTGACATCTGTATATTTTGCCAGGCCATTTGTTAATAGTTTTTTCCCTAAAGATCCACGCAGCAGTAGGCAAAAAGGGGATTTATTTTTATAGAAAAACATTCCTTTTTGGGTATGGCACGCTGCTGTTCTACTCCCTGCAGGTTTATGTGCAGAAGCTCCTGTACGATACAAAAAGGGTAGATGCTGCCAGCATCAAGTTTTCTCTGTCAAGAATGTACTGGTCAGATATTATAAACATTGTATATGGGCTAATTTCTGTTTAAATTAATGTTCAGCTTTAATGGAAGTTTACTGTGAAATTGTGTTGTGCAAACTATGAGAACTGTGAAATGTTTGTTTTTAAAGTTTTCTAACGAATAGATAATTTGTCATTGCTGTAGCAATGTGTTTTCCTGTTTGTTTGTTGTTTTGTATAAATTTCATTCTTCTTTATGAAGTGTTTGTGTTGAAATCTTTTATATCTGGAAAAGCAAAATGGTTTTTTAATATTTGAAAAAATATGAAACAAAAATAAACATTAGAAAATATAGTCAAAATAATTTAATTCTTGGATTCAGTTGGTTGATTCTTGCCAAACTATTAAACTTAAAAGCATTAGTATACCTCCCATGGCGGGAACTAAAAAGGTGTATCTTCCCATTTTTAAAATAATTTTAAAATCCTCCCACTTCTAAAAAAATTGTTTGTTGGGTATCCAATTTCAATGCACTAAGGTTTTGTCTGTTCCACATTTCATTGCTTGGTAAATGTCTTTATCCGATATGAGTAGTTTACCGAATTTAGACCGACAAGATTTTCTTTATAGATTTCTTCTTAAAGCAAGCATGGATTCCCTACTAGTACGATCAATGCTACTGTTGACGTGATTTGTTGTTTCCCATTCTCTTTCCAATAATTGCTAAAGTTGGTAGTGTTAAATCAACCCAGTGAAGATCTCTTTTGGGCATGTGAGTTCATCAGCAGCATTTGAGCTAAGTTGCAGAGATTTTCAATTACCAGCATTTTCTCCAGGTATAATAAAGTATGGGTGTTCTTGGGTGTTTGAACTTGCTCACACCATCAGCTCATCATTCAATTAGGCCTCTATGTCACAGGGGGTCCATCTCATGGTCCTGTAAAAGGATACCCACATCCTCAAATTCAATGATCAGAAGAAGATGGAACTACAAAAGAAAGAGGTTTAGTCCTTCTGCCATTGCCCAGCCCTTAACTTCCTCAGAGTCTTCCCTGGAGAATACAAGTACTGAAGTTGGGATCAAGGAAGATGAGGATAAGTTCAATTGGTTTCAAGAATGGTATCCTGTGGCACCAGAATATGAATTGGAGAAGGGGGTGCCTCATGCATTTAAAGTCCTGGGTCTTGATATTGTTGTTTGGTGGGATAAACGGGAGCTGGTGTGGAGAGTATTTGATGACAGCTGCCCACACAGAAGAGCTCCCCTGTCTGAAGGAAGAATTGATGAAGATGGTGACTTGCAGTGCAGTTACCATGGCTGGTGTTTTGGCTCCAGTGGAGAGTGTAAACATATTCCACAGGCACCCTCGGATGGACCTCCGGTATTACTTTTACCCATATATGTCCACTATAGAAAAAGTTTTCTGCAATTTTCCATGAATTCATAGATTCACAATTCATTTAGTTGTGTAATTTTCAATCTGTCTGCTTTTGTTATTTTTGCTTGGTAAATTGACAGTCTCTCCTCATTTTTAATTATTTAATGGGAATGCATGGTCAAGCTTGGATCAGAAGCTGTGATCAAGGTGCTTATATTTTGTCAAATTCACTATGGACTTGCATTGAGGTTTGTCCAAATGTTTTCTGCATTAATCCTGATGCAATGGCACCGAGGGATACGCGATGTGGCTTAAACCCAGTTCACCATCTTAGGCAATTGGTCAAGGTCACTTCAAATGATGATATTGTTTGGAGTTTCTCTCTAATCACTATATATTCACAACATAAAACAGTCCGAATGAAAGTTGGTATTTGGTAATTATAAATGAAAGGCAGCTATCACTTTTAATGAAGTGACTCTGCCTTAAATGCAATGCAGGTCCACACCTCCAAGAGGGCATGTGCAGGTGTTTATCCAAGTCTATTACAGCAAGGCATCATCTGGTTTTGGCCAAACACTGACCCAGATATTGCTCTCAACAAAACTCCCCCATTCATTCCAATGCTAACTGATCCATCAGCCCGAGCTGGTCTAACAATGAGGGATATTCCTTATGGGTAACTCTTTTTCAAGGCCAACATCAAATATATATTGAGTGGGATTATACATCTTTCCTTGTTTTCTTAAAATCCAAAAAATGTCATTTTAGTTGTTCTTTCTTTCTGATAAGCTTATATGTAAATTAAATAAATACTTTGACTGATACTTTGCAGGTATGAAATACTCACTGAAAATTTGATGGACCCTTCCCATATTCCATATGCACATCATGGGATTCTTGCTGAGACATTTAGAGCCCCTGGTTTCAACAATAAGGTAACTTCTTAGATATTTTGTTTTCACATTCTTATCAGAAAATCTCAAAGTAAAAACCTAAGGAAGAGCTGTTGAAAATGGTAAAATACAGTGATATATAATACTAAGCTTGGTGTTGATATTGGCATGGTGTGATGGTTTAAATGTGGCGTTGTTGTCTTTGTCACCAAGGTTCAAACCCCGTTGGAGTGATATTGTTGAATGGTTGTATTCCGGTTCATAGCTCTGGTTCAAAAGTGTTTACCACTTGAATAATAATAAAAAAATACTAAGCTTGTTATTGTATTCTTTTAATGGTATGCTAGAAAGCCCGAAGAGCAGACAAACCATTGGATTTTCGTGTAAGCAAGCTGGACAAATCAGGTTTTGAAGGTGAACGTGAAATGGGCCCTGCCACATTTATAGCTCCTTGCATCTTCTTAATGGATAACTTGCTTCCCCTATCCTCAAAGGTAATATTTGTCTTTCATTTTTATTTTCTTTGTTTTTAAAATCAATTGTGTATGTTTTTACATGATATCTCAAATTATTTCAAATTAGATTGTTTTTAAAATCAATTGTATATATTTTTGTATGGGCGTTTTAAATTAGATTGTTTTTGGAATCAAATGTATATTTTTTACAACCAGTAATCCACCATCATAAAAATAATTTCATTCAGAAACTTTCCTAATGATAAGATTGTTTCTAAAATCAATTGTATATGTTTTTACATCAACATTTCATATTACATTGTTTTTAGAATCAATTGTATATATTTTTAATCACATTTCAAATTACAATCAGTAACCCATTATCAGAAGAAAAATTCACTTATAAACTTTACTAATCAGTAATCCATCATCAGAAAACAGAAATTTCACTCATAAACTTTACTAAATAATAAGACTGTTTCTAAAATCAATTATATATGTTTTTACATTGACATTTCATATTAGATTGTTTTTAGAATCAATTGTATATATTTTTAGATCGACATTTCAAATTACAATCAACTTTACTAAATATTTTTGAGTTCTAATAGACTATTAAATAAATAAATAAAAATCACTTATAAAACTTTACTAAATAATTTTGAGTTCTGTAACTTTTAATTAAAAAATTCTTTCATTCTTAAAGATGTAATTTTTGCAGGGAGAGATTCATAGAGAAAGTAGAGAAGAGAAGATGAAGACTTTTGCTATTCTCTTAATTTGTATACCAGTAGCTCTAGGTAGAAGCAGGACTATGGTAAGCAGGAATTTTGACGCTTGCTTTCCACAATGGATACTTCACATTCAATGGAATCTACTTATTGACTCAGATTTATACCTTCTCCATCTTGAGGTGAGTGTCAAATTGATATTATATAGATTGTAAATATATTATTTATTTTTCATATTTCATGTTAGCCATTTTTATGGTGGATGATTAAGAAAAATAAATTATTTATTTTTTAAAAAAGGGTCATTCAAAGTGAAGAGAATGGGTAGGATGACTTGCAATCATTGGGGATTATTTGTCTCTACTACATAGGTTAATGCATGAATATCAGTTTTATATAAATTTTTGTGATAAGGAAAAACTTGAGATATCTTGACATCTCGAGAATGGTATAACAATTCACACTATTTTAAGTATTTGCAATATTTGTTAAGAAATTCTATTATACTATGTCCACAAGAACGCTAGGCATTTTCATGGTTGTAGATAATCTATTATTCACATTTAGGGTGTCAAATGTAACTTGCCATTTAAAAATGTGGTAGAAGATATCACTAGATGACCAAGCATTATGCAAATGGATTTGTATGTTAAGAAAAAGTCTATTAAGATTAAATAATACAATTTTATAGGTCATTGTGTAAGGAAAGTTTAGGTGCGGAACAAACTCTCCTAACGCCAAAACCTTAGGGAAGAATGCAGATATGACTTTAAATTTTTCAATTATAGTCCAATAAGATGCACATGAAAAGAATAACAAAATAGAGAAAATGAACACATACACAATTGGACACCAGATTTACGTGGGAAAACTCTTAAGGGAGAAAAACCCACCACACCAAGAAAAACCTCTTTGTATTATAGTAAACAAAATTACATACAGAGTACAGACTTCACTTTCTGATGTCAATTTGTACAACAGTAAACATTCACTGATCAATCTTGTACAAAACATTAATCTTACAATGCTCTCAGATGCATACAATGAATCCACTCAGATCAATCCGTGTTGAGTATCGAATAGAAATCTCCAATACCCGAACCAATCATAGTCATCAGTTACAAATATATCTCATTATGTTCATAGTCTATTAATCTTCTACATAAGAACGGTCGCAACTGTACAACTACTAACGGTTCACATACCACTTCTTATTGGCTCAGAATGTGCCACGTAGGACAGACGTTCGGTCAAAGAAGTTCAAACGGAATCGCATGTTGGTGAGACCACATCCATCGGCAAGAGTTCTTATCGAACGCAAACCTGACCAAGTATCATCAGCCAAAGCTTCAGCGATGTCATCGAAAGTTCATGTTACCTTGACCAGACTATCGGCAAGAGCAGCACCATCGGCAAGAGGTTACATCAAAGTTCATCACGTGAAGATCCATCGGCAGTTCATAAACAAATCCGTTGGCGAGACTAGCGCTCTCTGCAAGAGTTCATACCATCTCCCTGATGACACTCTTCACCAATGACACATGTCCATTGCTCATGCATTTCCGGATAATCAAGCTGGGAATCTACAATATTCTCAACAAGTCTCCCAGAATTCCAAGTGGTCCCCACATCCGTCGGCTTAGGTTAGGAATATCCCGAACACTACGACATTGAAGGAGATCACCTAGTTGGAGAAATCACAAACTTAGTAACTCCGCGACAAGGTTCCAAAGTTACAAAAAACACCGATGCCGCGACAACAAAAAAAGTCGGTCAGTCAAAAAATTTTGTAACTTCCAAAATCTGTGAAACGGTTCCAAAGTTCAAGATTTGGTCGATAGGCCGATAATGAGGACTTAGACAGAAATACAAGCCAGCAAGTTAAGGAACTATTTCCAACAATCTCCCACTTGATGAAGACTTACTGGCTTCCTTCTAACTTGAAGTTAATGAAGGTCATGGGCTCCAAGGCCCATCAAACTGGCACACCACCTGTACTTGTCTGTGCTCACTGGTTTCGTCAATGCATCTGCAACATTTTCCAGATTACCCACTTTTTCTAAAGACACCTTTCCATCCTCCACCATATCTCGAACAAAATGATACTGCACATCAATATGTTTCATCCTGGCATGGAAAGTAAGATTTTTTGCCAAACAAATAGCACCCTGACTGTCACAGTAAATTATAATTTTCCATGCATCAAACCCAATGTTAGAACACAAACATTTTAACCAAATTGCTTCTTTACAGGCATGTGTTGTTGCCATGTATTCTGCCTCTGTAGTGGACAAAGTGACTATAGCCTGCCACTTACTCATCCAACTAACTGCACCACCATTCATCATGAAAATATATCCACTGGTGGATCTTCTGCTGTCAATGTCCCCTACCCAATCAAAATCCACATAGCCTCGAATGTTGAGAGTCCTCTGTGATTCAACCAAATTGCTATGGTAACACAAAGCATATTCTGAAGTGCCCTTCAGATATCTAAACACTCTTTTCACAACATCCCAATGTGTCCTTCTAGAATTTGCCATAAAACGACTAAGAAATCCCACTACTTAGGCAATGTCTGGCCTTGTACAGACCATTGCATACATTAAACTGCCAACTGCACTAGCATAAGGCACTCTGGTCATGTCCTCCATCTCAGTAGGAGATTTTGGACAGTCTTCAACAGATAGTTTCATTCTTTGTAAAACTGGAACAACTAGTTGCTTGCAATCAGTCATACAAAATCTCTTCAGAACAGTATTAATATACTTACTTTGACTAAGCCAAAGTTTTCTACTTTTCTTGTCCCTGGTTATTTCCATTCCCAGAATATACCTGGCTGCACCAAGATCTTTCATTTCGAACTTTGTAGACAACTAAGATTTTAAATCAGAAATCATTAACTTACTATTGCCTATGAACAACATATCATCAACATAGAGAGCAATAATAAGAATACGATAATTTTCAGCTTTGAAGTACACACAGTGATCATATTTCGATCTTACAAATCCCAATGACAAAACAAATGTGTCAAACTTCTGGTGCCACATTCTAGGAGATTTTTTTAATCCATACAAAGATTTTTTTAATTTGTTTCTTTACCTTTTTCCACAAAGTGCTCAGGCTAGGACATATAAATTTCTTCTTCAAAGTCACCATGAAGAAATGTTGTCTTCACATCCATTTGTTCAACCTCTAAGTCATATGCTACTGCAAGTGACAAAAGAAAAGTTGATAGATGTCAGCTTAGCTACAGGAGAAAAAAAATTCTCCATAATCAATTCCCTCTACCTGGGAATACCCTTTCGCAACCAACCTTGCCTTATACTTTTCCACACTACTATCTAGACTTATTTTCTTTTTAAATACCCATTTGCAGCCAACAACTTTTTTGCCTTCAAGCAAGGGCACCAAACTCCAAGTATCATTCTTTTCTAATGATGTCATTTCTTCATTCATGGCTTCCAATCAAGAGTTTGAATCTGACATTATAAATGCCTTTTTTATAGTCCTAGGCTCATCAGTGCTAGAAATTAAAGCATAGGCACAAGTAGAATCTAACAAAGAAAACCCATACCTATCAGGTTGCTTTCTTTTACATATTGACCTCCTCAAGGGCTAAGGCTGAGGTTGTTCTTCTTCAGAACTTTTAGAACTACTTGAACTCTCCTCAGTTTCAGGTACATTTTGAATTTTCAATTCCTCTTTATCCAGTGTCAAAGGAATTTCAACTACATCTTTTTTATCTTTTGATTTTGTCTCTGACTGCAGATCCAAAGTAGAAGGCTCCAGCTCACGAAAAATAACACTTCTGCTATATAGAACATTCTCTATATCAGGATTCCAAAGCTTGTATCCTTTTATGCCAACACTATAACAAAAAAAAATACATTTAACATCTTTGTTTTCCAATTTAGACCTTTTCTCATTTGACACATATGCATATGCCTCACAACCAAAGACACGAATGTGTCTCAGAGAGGGCTTCTTTCCAGACCATGCTTCCAAAGGTGTTTTCTTAATAAGAGTGGAATTCGGAGTGGTTTATCAGATAACATGTTGTTGCAACTACCTTAGCCCAAAACTTCTCCTCCAAGCCAACACTGCTTAGTATATTTCGTGCTCTTTCCATCACTGTCCTGTTGAACCTTTCAGCAACTCCATTTTGTTGCGGAGTGTAGGGTGTAGTTTTATGTTTCTTAATTCCATGATTTTTACAATACCTTTCGAACTCATCAAAACAAAACTCACCGCCATTGTCAGTCCTTAAACATTTTATTTTTCTTCCAGTTTGATTTTCCACAAGGTTTTTAAATTCCTTAAAACGACTAAACACTTCTAATTTACTTTTCAAAAAATAAACAAATGCCCTTCTTGAATAATCATCAATGAATGATACATAATATCTTGATTTAGACAAAGAAGGAACATTTACTGGACCAAAAATATCAGAATGAATGTAATCAAGTAAACCAGAAGATTTGTGAGGACTGAAGTAAAATGAAACATGGTGTTGTTTACCATATATACAATGTTCACAAAACTCGAATTCAAGGTTACAATCATCAAGCCCCTCAACCAGGTTTTTATTTTTCAAGGTTTTTAAACCTTTTTTTCCAATGTGGCCTAGCCTATGATGCTAGAGCATAGTCTTTTTTGCTTGAAGTTTAACTTCCATAGAGTTTGCACTTTCAGGAATTTTTCCCTCCTTTTCTCCATGAGTAGTCTTCTGTGACTTTGCAGAGACACTATTGCATTGCATAGCATGTGCATCCAGCTTATATAAGGTACCAATACAAGCACACCTAGCTAGCACCATTGAGCCTCTAGTCATTTTATAGCCATTTTCAGAGAACGTGACTTGCACTCCAACATCATTCAGCGTACTAACAAAAAGTAAATTTTGAACCAGACCTGGTATATGCATTACATCATTCATTCCCTTCACTCTTCCATCAGGGAACTGAATTCTAACTCTTCCACTGCCAACTATTTCCAAAGATGAATCACTTTCCAAATACACCCTTCCACCATCGTATTTTTCATACTTAGTGAACCAGTCTCTATGAGATGTCAAGTGGAAAGATGCTCCAGAATCAATTAGCCAACCATCATCTGATGCCTATGTAGCCAAGGCTACAATGAAGGAATCTGCATCACTCTAAGAAGAATCATTGTCGGAAGAATTCTTCTTCTTCTTCTTCTTCTTTTTCTCCTCTTTACACTCCTTTCAGACATGACTAGGCTGCCCACAATTCCAGCACTTCACCTTGGACTTCTTGCCAGGAGACTTTGATCTCTCTTCTGATTTCGATTTGGACTTGTTGTCCTTCTTCTTGCCTTTTTCTTTCGATCTGCCTCTAACAACAAGGGCCTCCTTTGCCATCTCAGAAGATTTTCTTCTCATCTCTTCTGATAACAAAGAAGCAACAACATCTTCCATCTTAAAAGTGGATGTTGTAGTCCCAATAGCCATCACCAAGTGATCCCAAGAATCTGGCAAAGAACTTAACAATAGCATACATCGATCTTCTTCATCAATCTTCACACCCACAGATGCTAACTAAGCAATCAACATGTTGAAAGCATTCAAATGATCAGCAACAGACGCTCCTTCCTGCATTTTCAAAGAGTACAAATTCTTTCTCAAGAACTTATTCACCAAGGAATTGCCCTGATAAATAGCTCCCAGTCTTTTCCACAAAGAAGATGCAGTCTTTTCTTCATGAACATTCAGAAGAACATAGTCTGCTAAACAGAGCCTTATTAGCCCCTTTGATTTTTGATCTGCAAGGTCCCAATCTTCTTGCTTCATGCCTATAGGCTTCGTTCCAGACACAACAAGCCAAAGATCATGGTCAACTAACTGATCTTCCATTTTAAGTTTCCACAACTCAAAATTGCTGCCATTGAATTTCTCAATTTCAATCTTTCCTGACGTGCTTGCCATCTTATTTTGTAATTTGAATTACCGGACTTCTACAAGACTCCCACTGAACAAAATTGACACAAAAAACCCAATGTACCCACAAGGATAACACAACTGGCCAGGCTCTGATTACCACTTGTAAGGAAAGGTTAGGTGTGGAACAAACTCTCCTAACGCCAAAACCTCATGGAAGAATGCAGACATGACTTTAAATTTTTCAATTATAGTCCAATAAGATGCACATGAAAAGAATAACATAATAGAGAAAATAAACACATACACAATTGGACACCAGATTTACGTGGGAAAACCCTTATGGGAGAAAAACCCACCACACCAAGAAAAGCCTCTTTGTATTATAGTAAACAAAATTACATACAGAGTACAAACTTCACTTTCTAATGTCAATTTTTATAGCAACAAACATTCACTGATCAATCTTGTATAGAACACTAATCTTACAATGCTCTCAGATGCATACAATGAATCCACTCATATCAATCCGTGTTTAGTATCGAACATAAATCTCCAATACCTGAACCGATCATAGTCATCAGTTACAAAGTATATCTCATTATGTTCATAGTCTATTGATCTTCCACACAAGAACGGTCGCAACTGTACAACTGCTAACGGTTCACATACCACTTCTCTTATTGGCTCAGAATGTGCCACGTAGGACAAATGTTCGGTCAAAGAAGTTAAAATGGAATCACATGTTGGTGAGACCACATCCATCGGCAAGAGTTCTTACCGAATGCAAACCTGACCAAGTATCATCGGCCAAAGCTACACCAATGTCATCAACAGTTCATGTTACCCTGACCAGACTATCGGAAATAGGTTACACCGAAGTTTATCACATGAAGATCCATCGGCAGTTCATAAACAAATCCATTGGCGAGACTAGCGCTCTCATCAAGAGTTCATACTGTCTCCCCGATGACACCCTTCGCCAATGACACGTGTCCACTGCTCGTGCATTTCTAGAGAATCAAGCTAGGAATCTACAATATTCTCAACAAGTCTCCTGGAATTCCAAGTGGTCCCCACATCCGTCGACTTAGGTTAGGAATATACCGAACACCACAACATTGAAGGAGATCACCCAGCCGAAGAAATCACAAACTTAGTAAATCTGCGACAAGGTTCCAAAGTTACAAAAAACACCGATGCTGCGACAACAAAGAAAGTCAGTCAGTCAGAAAATTTTGTAACTTCCAAACTCCATGAAACGGTTCCAAAGTTCAAGATTTGGGCGATAGGCCGATAATGAGGACTTAGACAAAAATACAAGTTAGCAAGTTGTGGCACTATTTCCAACACATTGATCCTTCAAGTTGTTGCAAGTATAAGTGACTTTGGTATGAATAATTCAGATTATGTAAATAAATGTTCTTTATATCCATTTTGGAAAAGCTAATATCTTTTTTCTTTTTACTTACCAAGCCAACATGTAAGACTAAAAAAGAGTTTCACACTTTTGGCTAACACTTTCATGCATTTTTTCCTCCATTGCTATTGTTCGGACCATGATGAGCATACACTCACCTCATTTTAAAACAAATCTTCCTCTCATACTATCTAGTAAAACTAAAAATTTCCTAGGGTGGTGAGGAGAGTGTTTCTCATCTCTTCTTCCAATGTCCCTTCTCTAAAGAGATATGACACTTCTGGTGGGGTGTGTGGAACCAGGCTTGCTAGCATGTTTCCTCTTTGGCTTCAAGTTCTTTGCTCGGTGGGGCAAGGCCCCTGTTAAGACTTCTTTTCTTCCAGTAACTTGGGCTTTTGTTTCAACCTTTATTATTTGACATATTTGGTTGGAGAGGAATCACAAGATTTTTCAAGATGTGAAGTTGGTTGTCCAACATTTGTGGTGGAAAATTCTTCATTCTTTGGGAGAAATTGTTTCGGCTAAGTGTGACTTGGCTGAGAGTGTGGATCCAGGAGATTTTGTTTTCCGCAATCATCTCAGTCTTCCTCTTCAGAGTGGTGCTATGAAGGGTGTTGACCAGATCATGAGAAATAGATGTAGAAATCCTCTTTGGAAGATAAATAGGGAGGGGTGTTGGTGTCCTCCTCCTCAGGGTGTTTTGAAAATCAACATGTATGGTTCTTCTCGAGGAAATCCTGGTCATGCTAGTATTGGGGGTGTTGGGAGGAATAGTTATGGGACTATTTAGTTTATCTTTTTTGTTTATAATGGTTTGCATACTAACAATGTGATGGAGGTTCTTGCCATTTTATATGTTGTGGAGTGCGGTTGCACTCTTGGGTGGAGAAGGATCATTTGTGAATCTAATTCTTAGGTGGTGGTGACTTTGTTGAAGAGGCAACAATTAGAATATGTCAGTTGGCATTTAACTTTGATTATAAAACAAATTCTTAATCTGTGTGCTTCCTTGGAATCTGTTACTTTCTGTCACATTCTGAGAGAATGGAACAAAGTTGCAGATTGTTTGGTCAAATGGGCCTCCAATCATCTGTAAAATTTGAATATTGTGGATAGGGGTCAATTTCCCCTGTATTTGTCTCAAAAGTTGGACCACTTAGTGGAGATTGACAGGGGTTTGTAATGCCCTTGCTTTGTACTTTTTTGTTTTAGTTTGGATAAATTTTTACCCCTCTTTTAGTTTCAAATTCACAAAAAAGGCCTAATTATTATCCCCTATCTTCTACATATTTAAATAATTTGTGAGAGTGACTTGCAATCAAATTACACTCTTGAATACAAATCCATTATGTTTAAAATTTTAAAAATATTGAAATAATACTTTAAAATGTAATTTTGAGGCCATAGATGGTTAAATTAGGTCCCCAAAAATATCAAAATTGCTTTTCTAGAGAAAGAAAGTTATGGTAACATATGGTCAAGAGTTCTATGTGATCATACATGCATTGAATTAGTGAAGGAACTACCTACTACCTAAAGAGTTCATGGCATTATGGACCATCATGCACTATAATTCATTAGAAACTAGGGCAATTTGAATCATCAACATATGAAATGGGTATAATTCCTATGCAAGTACTCATTTGTCCTAAAGCATCAAAATTGGAAGTTGAATTGAGTTGGTGATGTGTTAATTTAGAGATTTACCTTTGTGAATGATATACACATGAGAGTCATTAGTTTTTAATCAATGGGGTATTAGATTAAGATAGAAACCTCAAGGAAACATGGAGGCCATGCACATAACCCATATGCATATGTACTAATTTTATTGGCTATATTAGTTGATATAGGATGGATTGTTATTTAATGGCACATAGTTGTGTATACTTAAGGAGTTGATGTGTGAGAGCCTCATAAAGGAGAATCATAACAAAGGTTTGGTTGATCATTTTCACATTAAGAAGATGGTGTCACAAGTAAGCAATGAGTATTTCTAGTTGCACATGTTTATGGATATGTGAAAATTTGTGTAGCAATGTAAATTTTATCTATTTAAAGGAAGAAGCCATAATTCAAGGTTATATCAACCTTTGCTAGTTCTTGAGAGACCATAGGAACATTTGACCATAGATTTTATTTTGGGGTTGCCTAGGATGTACTATGGCCATGACTTAGTCTTTTTCGTTAAGAAAAACTTCTCCAATATGGTGCATTTCATGCTATGCATGTAGACCAACATTGTCATACAAGTAAAAACATGTTTTTTAAAGAGAGTGTGAGGTTTTAAATATTTCTACCCATTATTAAGTCAAATAAAGACATAAAATTCATGTTACAATTTTTGAGGGTGTTATAGAAGAAGATAAACACCCATTTACAGTTTAGTTTAGCATACCAACCTTAGACAAATGGACTAATGGAGGTAGTTAATAGGATCCTAAAAATCTATTGTTATGTCTGGTGGGATAAAATATAGGGCTTTTAGACTTGGTCTTGTTATAGGGAGAATTTGCATTCAACATAGTGAATACAATCAATGAAAAGAATCTGTTCTATATTGTCTATACATAGATTCCAATAGGAGTTTTGTAGGGTTGCACACTATATTGTGAGAGCAAAGGATAAGCTCAAAGGAAAACCATTCAATGAGTTGTATGCATGACAAAAGGAGGTACATTTGTAGCTCAAGAAGAGAAACACACAATATAAGGAGAATATAAAGAAGACGATAAAGGATGTAAATTTCTAGGTTGGTGACTTGGTTCTAGCATAGTTGTATAAAGAAAGGTTTCAAAGGGGAACATATAAAGTTGAAATGAAAGAAGGGTCATGCAAGGTCTTACACAAATTTAAGAAGAATTTGTATGATATAGAGTTGCCAAAGGGGATTGTCATTTCACTAATATTCAATGTTGTGAACTTATATACTTGTGTCAAGGGACAACTTGAGGGTTGAGTGAAGGTTTAGATTCTAGAGAATTGGATTGGAGGTGAAATTTGTTAGAGACAGGATGAGATAAAATTGAATTAGAGGATATCAATTGGGTGTTATACACTAGAATCAAGATGTGTAGATAGGAGCTTAATGCTAAATTGAAAGGCCAAGGTATTGACCTGATCCTACATGGTTAAGTACATCACAATTTTTCAATTTTGGAAAGGAAATGTTAGATCAACTATAATATGCATGAGCAAAAGCTCATAGTGCATTCTTTCCCACCCAAGGTATTTAATGCAAAAGACTTTGGGCATAGAGAAAATCTTGCAAAGGTATGTGTGCAAGTCTTAATGTGTTCATAATATTTATGGATCACATGGAGATGATGCACAATATATAATTTTGAGCACCAAAGAGGGTTTTATGCTCAACATGCAATATTAAATATTTGAAATGGTGCATAATGATTTATTGATGCATATGGCTAGTTGATTCATATTTGGTAGCACATATTTCAAGAATGATCAAGTCTCCTAGTTTTGTGGTGGATTGTCAGTGTGACTTCTAAATGGTAGTTGAATGCAAATTATAGGTGTCAATTGGACAATAGGGATAAATGATTGGTTTGTACATGTTAGAGACTATCCAATTTGTATTAACTATGATATTTTGTTAGATTGATTGTAGATATGATGTCTTTAATGTATGTAAGGGGTTGGTAGATTTGAATGTGGGAGTAGTTTGCAACAATAATAGTTCCAGTGGATTTTAGTTGCTAAATCAAATTGTAAATTTTATAAATAGTAGGTTTGTGTACATAATTAGAGTATTTTTGGAGAATTGAGAATTTTTAGTAATGAGATCTTTGGGTAATATTTGAGTTTGCATGTATAATTGAGCATGACTAGTCTACAAATTTTAATTGTTAATATTCTATTAAAGATTAATAAAAATAATTGATTTTTTCTTACAATTTCTCCTTTTCTTCCTAAATGTGTGTAGTCTACATTATGTGTCTCTACATTATATGACTAGATATTCCTTAATTGGGACCTCTAGTTGTTACCATGTTCAATAAAATAAGGATTGGAGATCACCCAAGAAGTGAGTAGAATTATTAAGTTGACATTATATAAATAGACAACTAATATCACAAAGATAAGAATCTCATAAAGGTGATGAATAATTCCTGAGAAAACCCATGTGAGGAATCTCATAAAACAACAAAGTAATATCCTCCAAAAAATGAGGACAACCATTAGTATGATTCATTAAAGAGGTGACCATATTTCACAAATAAGAGTGTAAAAGTGTGGGTCTATGATGAGAGAAATGTCCTAAAATGTAGAGTCAAAACAATCATCACAAGAATGATAAGATAATGAAGCAAGAGCATCCAAGTGAATGAGCTATCCACATCCACCTGAAACAGTTTGGTTTGGTTTTAATTCATTTTGATTTGATTTCAGTTTTTGTGGCATTTTTGGTGTTGCAGCTAGTTTCCTGAGTTCTTTTCAAATTCGGTGTTGGTGGACAAATTCGATGGATGCTAATTGACATTGTTATCAATGATTGACAAATGTCTTGTATCAATGTGTATTTCAAACTATACATGTTTATTGTTCTAATATTTGTTTTACATAAAAGAGGGGTAAAAATTTATTAAATCAAGAGAAAATTATAGAGCCAAAACATTACATAGCCTTATCAAGCTCCACCAAATGGTCCAACTGTTGAGACAAATCAGGGGGTAATTGACCCCGATCAACCAAATTCCAATCATGAATATGATCAGAAGCCCATTTAGCCAAACAATCAGCAACACCATTCCACTCCCTAGGAATATGAGTGAAAGTAACAAACTCAAGAGAAACACAAAGATTGAGAATTTGTTCAATAATCAAAGCCAGGTGCCAACTAACATCCTCTAACCTCCGCCTGTTCAGCAAGTTCACCACAACCTAGAAATCAGATTCACATATAATCCTGCGCCACCCCAACTTACTACCATGCTCCACAGCCAGTAAAATTGCCTGAGCCTCCATAAGATTATTAGTATGAAGACCCTTATAAATAGAGAAAATAAATTGAACATCCCCAGAACTATCCCAACCAACACCACCAATTCCAGCATGACCAGGGTTTCCACGAGAAGAGCCATCCGTGTTAATTTTAAGGATGCCTTGAGGAGGAGGAGACCATCTTCCCTCCCTATTCACCTTCGGAGTAGGATGCCTACACCTGTTGCGCTTAAGCTGCTGATGCAAATGAGGCAGATGAAGGCGGTTGAAACAACCAACATCAGAAGGAGCCATCGAATTAGACAGATCACACTTAGCCGCGATCGTTTCTCCCAAAGAATGCAAAATTTTCCACCACAAGCGAGGGGCCCCCATCATCATATCCTGAAAAATCCAACGATTCCTCTCCAACCAAAGATTCCAAATGATGAAGGAAGGGCCAATCGCCCAAGCAGCTTGAAGAAAGGGAGTAGAAATAGGGGCCCTACTCCCCTGATCCACAAACTCAGCCAAAGAAGAAACATGTCGACAGGGCATATTCCACACCCGCCACCAAAAATGCCAATCTCCCAAGCATAGGAACATTGGAAGAAGAGATGAGAAGCACACTCCTTAGCCTCACGACACAACACACAAAAAGAGGGACCCTGGAAACCCCGCTTGCATAAATTATCCCAAGTAAGACACCGGTTTTGAGCCACCAACCACATGAAGAAATTGCACTTGGGCCAAGACAACTTATGCCAAACATACTTCCACCAAGGGACCTGGATATCCCCAAACAACTGTCGCCCCAAATGCTTATAGCTAGTAGACACAGAGTACTTCCCAGACATATCAGAGCCATCCCAAGCTAAAATATCAGGTCCCCTCAACGAATTACAAGCCCGGGAAGCCAAAAGGTGAGCAAGCTCCCGCCTATCCTCCTTAGAGCCCCCAGGAGGCCACTCAGAAAGGTGCTTCCAGCGGAAAGAAACAGCAGAGCCACAATGCTCAACAATCTTGTAATGCTCAACAGTGTCCCAACCAGCAACAGTAAAAACATCACAGAGGGGTTGAAGATGAGGAAAAGCAAAAAGAATAGGTGGGTGACCATCCCAAGAATCCCACCAAAAAAGAGCCTAAGATCCCGAATGACAGATCCAAAAAAGCGCACGCTTAATCAACTGAGCTCCCACTTTCAAAGTAGACCAAATCATAGAACCACTTCCCTCCAGAGGATAGCGAGGAACCTCATGAGAAGCAACACCATAAAGATACTTATAGTTAAGAACACGGGCCCACAGCTGGTGTTGATTAGTACACCAGCGCCAGTAAAGCTTCGCCGCAAGAACTTGCCCATTCAAAATAGAAGAGCGTAAACCAAGACCACCCTCCTGCTTAGGTCTACACACAAAATCCAATTCACAAGGCTCCACATAGAAATCAATTAATATTTGTTGATCCAACTCTTAAAAATCAATTTTGTCAAAGGAAACAAAATATTTCCCTATTACAGTGTATTGGCTTTTTTATTATCTTGACATATTGTTTCTTAAGAACTTGTCAATAAAGTTAAATTAATGCCCAAAGGACACTCAAAGGTAGAGCATCCAACCATTTGAAGTAAATTCCAACAGACAGGTCGCATTATAAGGAGAAGGATAAAATTTTAAAAATTTGAAATTGGAAAGGAAGTGGCAAGGTCCGAATAAAACATAGAGGAGATGAAGGGCTGTCGTGTAGAGGAAAGAATGTGCCACGTTCGAAAGTTAATAACACAAAAATTTCAGATTAAAGAATAATTAGTAATATTTTATTTCTACAGTTCATAATAATTAGTGTTCACGATTTCTACATCAATTGTGTGTAATTTTTTTACATCAACATTTCAGATGAACTCCATGATCTATCAGAATGTAAAACAAAAAGAAGAGGACGTGACCAGTGGGTGGAGGATCCCACGCAAGCTGAAAGGGGAGAATTTGCTGCGCCCATTCAGTGACATTTTTTTAATTTAGAACAGCAAACTAGAGGCTCCAGCCAGAGGATAGAAATGGTATGGTCAGTTGCATGAAGAGCATCGATTGGCTTAAGCCTTGCTGGAGTCATGCCAGGTAAGGGGCAGTTTAAAATTAAATTACAATAAAATGCAGAGTGTAGAAAGAGGAGTTTAAAAGTCACGGCTAGGAAGGTGAAAGGAGAGCAGAATGAACAGAGAATTGCAGCAATATTTGATCACAGAGGAGGACTGAGTATACTGAAATTGGCATAAAGAGAAGTTAAGAGAGAAGTGAGTACAGGAGGAGAGGAATTATCGGAATAGAGCAAATGCAGAATTGTAACTAATAAGTGCCTGTAACTGTGGACTGAGAGTTCAATACAAATGAAGTGAGTGGTCTTTGACTCTAATGTTATTTCATTTGAATTTGAAATTGTATGCCTGTGAATTTTGTTTATGAATCGGAAATAGTTGAATTCATCACTGTTGTTTGATGTAATGTGGAATTGATTTCAATCGACAAATGAAATTGTCTGAGTTCAATTGTCGCCTGGCTGTAAGACAGGATTGTTGATTTTAATTTAATGGATTTTAAATCGAGAGTGAGGTTTTGAGTTTTGAAATCGTGTGCATCAGATAACATGGTAGATGAAGTTGTGTGCTAGTCCTGAAACTATTCATCATCATCATTAGAATCATCAATATTACTAGATAGAAGTCTTTCATCGATGACAATATTAGAAAATTGATAAGTAGGAGGTATTTTCTACAGCGTGTCAAATTGTGATATTGTTATCAGGATTCAACCATGTAATCTTATGAGTGAGTAAGACTACACGGTTGAATCCTAATAGCAATATCACATTAGAAAATGGTAAGGTGTCACTAGAGAACAACAAAGATTTATTTAAATAGTGTATATAATGTTAAAATTCCATGAAAAGTGACATGCAAAGTTGACTATTACCAATTCCATGATTATTGAGCTATCTCACTTAATTATCTTAATTTGTTGATTGTGAAACTTATCCAAAAATATAGGGAAGAATGAATTGCTAACTATAAAGGCCTCCATATACTCTCCATCTAGTATGACAAAGGAAAAAAATTCCACCATTTTACCTCTAAATGGAAACATTTTACATAGAAAAATGTCTAACACCATGTTGAAAAAGTTGGAATAGAGTAGGATTATCATGCCATCAAATAATTATATAGGAATAGAAACTATTTAAAGAGGACTTGTGATTACAGTTATGTAAAAAATTATTCCAAATGCAAACCAATATTTCTAAAAATTATATCTAAATGAAGATAAAATAACATTATCATATTACGTAAGTAAGCTCTTCAAATAGAAATCAAATATTAAAATATTATAATCTTCATAATTTCCACATTACTCACTCCCTCCCCTTTTTAGAAATGAAAGGAGCAATCCCATCTTTAGCCTAAACCTATATATAATCATATTGATGATATTATATGACACTTGAATGTGATTGCCTAGCTTGTACAACTACTTATTTTTTCTAATTTTCCAATTAATAAAAATAGGAAAATAATGAATAAACTTAACTTGAGATAACTATATAAGTTGAAAAAATAGTGGGTACACATTCACACTAACATATATCAAAAATATTGTTTTTAATAGATTATCCTATGGAAGCAGAAGAGAAATCCTTCTAGCATGAGAAATTCTTATATTCACTAGGAATAAAAAACAGAAGTGATGGGGCACATTAATTCCAAGGGCGTTAATGATCAATGTGCTAGGCTATCAATTCTAACCAAGATAACTCACTTACTAGTCATGTACCCTTTTCAATTATTGATTAAAATGATCCTAGTTAAAAAGAATTAGAAAGATAAGAGCATGTAGAACACACCCATGTCAATTGAAAAATTAAAAAATCTATTTTAGAAGGCTTGGAAATTTATCTATTTATTTATTATTATAAACTTGGTTTAAGATCCAAGAACCATCAAAATAGGGCCTAAACTTGGATGGTAAAGGGCCAACACCATACAGGTCCACCAAAACAAGTAAATCAAAGAACTAACCAAACTATCTTAACCAACCTATCTAATATGATAAGATCTTCATATAGTTTTAATTTTAAAATGCCTTAATACACCCCAAACATTTAGAAACTATAACATAGGAGCCCTAACACTCCAACCCTTTAGATAAGCCATCACAAAAAACATGCTCAAAATGTTAAAATAGGGTGTCAGGCCAAATTAAATGGGCCCTATGCCAACCCTATGATAAAATTTACATTTATCACAAGGGAGATTCAAACTAGGTAAGGAAACCCTCACTACAATAGTTGAGCCATCACTATCACAATATTCAAAAAATGTTAAGGTAGCTTCCACCAGAAGCCTCACCTTTAAAGATTTTTCCAGTTCCTATAAAGCTCTCTATAGATAAATATGACAGTGTATGATCCAAAATACATTTATAGTATACCTTAACTTGATGGATGACATCCCTAATTTCATCATGGAGAAGGTAAGAATAAGCCACCATGGAGAGAAATGAGTCATGAGAGAGAGTTTGAGCCATGTCAAACATATTCCAACACCCTCACATCTATCCATGATCAATTAAAAAATTTCACCATTGTAGAATGGATGCCAATATTTTGGGATCCGTCCATATCTTTCACTAAATCCCAAACCCTAACCACCTACCTACTGAGGTTGGCATTTTGAATTTACTTATCAACACACACCATAAACCCAACCACCATTTCTTCACTAGACTCCCAACACTTCATTTATTTTAAGGGAATCACCACAATTTTCTTACCCATGTATTTTACCCTTCTTACCACCCACACCCCTAGCTCACTAGAATTATGATCCATCAATAAGAATCTAGTACAAATGAAGGAAAACACACTTTCTGAAAGGAGAAACAAATTACATCCTTCATAATTATCCAATAAATGTAGGGGATTGCAACTCAAGATAATATGTTCCCACATTACTCTACCATTATTGAAATAAAATCTCCTACCACCATGTACCAACCCATTAGTAGGCGACTACTCCCTAAAATCCTTTTCGATAAGAATCATCTCCTATGGAAATTTCCCACTAACACAATTTTAAAATTTATTTTTTTATTTTAAAACCTCTTCCTTAAATATTAGATGCTTAATCAACCACCACATTGCCTATTCTTTTGATGTGACTAAATTGGATATATTTAAATCATCCCTTACCCTTATTATATTTTGTTAATACAATATCTAGTTTCCAATTTTGAACCTTTTCTCCTTTCATCACTTAAATAACTAGTTTAAATCGTCTTCTATACAAGCTTCTTCCAACCTTTTTATTTGGAAACATCATCCCCCACAACATGGCCCTGGCCTTGGCCTTATTATCATAGTCTATGTATAAAAATCATAATCGAACATACCCAATAGATCTCCCTCCCCATTCCTAAATATCAAACCTTCCCCAAATTTTTCTAGGGTTAACTTATGCAACCCCATCAATATTAAGTTTTATCCATCTAGAGTTGGGGAACACCAAGAACATCTATATTATTATGTAAATTTATCTCTTGAGAGCCATATAGCCACCTAAATCTATGCCAAGCTACCCCCATCTCACTTCCTTATCTAATATAAACCAATATTATCTCTTAAAAATTTCTCCTAATTCTAAAATGGTAGACTCCACTTGATCCTAGATCCTTTCCATTGAATGTTCTCTATCTTGAAAGATTATTTTGTTTCTCTAACCACCAAAGCTAGAAGAAAACCCTAGATAAGCTTCAACCCCTAAATATGTATCTTCAAAGACCAAAAGGAATGAAGGTTGGGGATATCAGGTAGAGTCTCCTAAAAAGAACCCATTTATCCAAAAATCAAAACCATAATTTCAAGGAAAAAATTGTAATGTAAGAATAAGTGATCATTACTCCCTTTTTATCTACACATCACACATTGGGAAGGGACAACCTTACCCAAATTCTACAACCTATCCCAAGTTAAAGAATTACATTTATATGCCACCCATAAAAAACACATGCATTAGACACACACTTAGAAACCCAAATTTTGTTCCTAGGGAAGCGGGAGGATCCTTGTCTGGTTTGAGGAAATGAGAAAATACAACACTCAATAACACCCTACCACTATCTTTTCCACCCTAAATAATGAATTTCTCATTATCATGAGGAGAAGTAGGCCAAATTTTAGTACTTTCTGAAGACTGTAGAACAAGCCTCATTGAGTTTAGCTATAGGAGAAGTAATGATCTTATAAACATAGGAGTTTCTAGACTTTAACTAATAATCCTTTACCATGATGCTATAACAAGATTAAAAATTGGGAGAAAGAGGTTAAAATAATAGAATATTCAATAGATTTTAATCCTTAAGCCAAAATCACACTAAAAATTGATTTAGTCACCCCTACCCAACTTCCATTTGATATATAGACCAACGAGTTTTCTATAACTTCTAAGGAATTTCTAGATATTGGAATCCCATAGAAGAATTTCCATATTTTTGAAGAGATAATATAGCTCTTGAATCAAATATTTTGATCTTGTATTACCTTGCTTCAAAATCTATATTTTCCTCATCAATTCTCTAGACCAATTTATATGCCAAAGCTTTATCAATTCTCTTACATTATGTAAAACCTAAAGACCCCATCCTTTTTTATAAACAAACATCCTCCCATTTAAACAAGAAAATATTATGACTAAACTCACTATCACACCAAAGAAAATTGTGCTACAACTTTAACCACTTTACTAGAGTTAAAAAATTGACATGACATGTATTATAGTGGAGGCCAAATAATCTCTAATTAGTGTAATTATTCCAACTAAAGAGAGCCATTTTCCTTTCCAAGAAGCCAACTTACCCTAGGTTTTATCAACCCATTTTCCTTTCCAAGAAGCCAACCTACCCTAGGTTTTATCAACCATTGATTTTCATTCAATTTATATTATTATTTTATTAACAAGTGACATCCCTAAATACCAACTAGGAAGTCTATTAATAGAAAACTATAGAATCTGTTGAACCTCAATAGTTTCTAGACTATGGTCTTTGAGAAAGTATATCCTAGACTTATTTAACTCTTTTGCCAACAAGTTTCTTATATAGTAATAAAATATTATTAATGAATCTAGTTGAACCTTAGTACTAAATTATTCAAAAAATAGAGTATCATCCATAAAATATAAATGTGTGATGTTTCATATTCATCCTAACAATTTTATCCCTTTCAAATTTCCTTTATCAAATTTATCTTTAAAATCCCTACCTAACACCTCTACCATAATGATAAAAAAGAGGCAGGAAAGGAGCTCACTCTATCATAAACCCCATTTAGCTTGAAAAAATTAGTATAAGAATTGTTGATAAGTAAGGAAAAATAAATAGCTTGGAGATACAATTGTAAATTTATTTACACCAATATTCCTAAAATCTAAACTTTCTCACTAACAAATAAAAAATTCCTAGAAAATCCTATTGCACACCTTATTTATATCAAGTTTTATAATCATACGTTCTTTTTCTTATGTTTGATCTGGGATGAATGGTTTCATTGGAAATAATAATACAATCTAAGATCTATCTACCCTTCAAGAAGCCACCTTGGTCCTTAGAAATAAATCCTTTAATCATTTATTTATTCTCGATGTCATAGCCTTGGTAACAATATTATAAATTATAATATTATAGAGAGCTAAAGGCATAAATTCATCGAAGGAATTTGGTTTTCGTATTCTTATCGACAAGCATAATAAAAGAATAATTCCACGCCTTCAACATGACCTTCCTAGCTCTAAATTATTTTTCTACCCCCATACATACTCTCCCACTACATCCAAATTTTTAATAGAATTTAGCTTGAGAACCACTCCATTTGAGGCCTTCCTAAGCCCCAAAAAAAAATTAGCTTGATTTATTTAATCAAATAAGAATTTTGAGCCTCTGGTAAATATTCTTCAATAATTTTTTTGAGCTTGAATATCATCTTGGGGAGTATAATCAATTAATTCCTTAAAAAAAATTGGCGCCTTCCTTTCTAATGGCTTTTGTAATATTCACAATATTTCTAGAAGGGAGTTGTATACTAACTATTATATTATTGTATCTTCTTATATTTGTAGAAAGATGAAAGAAATTAGTTTTACAATTCCCCTCCTTGAGCAATTTCACTTCAATTTTTTTTTTTGTTAAAAAATCTCCTCCATCCTCAAAATCATATTGAGATCTTTCATCAAACTATTTTTCAAGGCTCTTATTTTTTTTTATACTAAAAAAGAGATTTATTTCAATGGTTTGCAACTTAGCTTAAACTTGATTCTTCCTTACAAATATATTTCCTATAGTATCCTTATTCCATATTTTAACCTCATACAATTTCTTAAAAATCCTAAATCTTTTACTTCCCTTTACTTCTAGCTTCCACCATTCATTGAAGGCATCCAATCAATATGGATGTACATACCAAAATGATTCCATTTTGAAAGGGAATCCAATCAATTTATTATTATTATGTAGAATCAACTCCTCTAGCCAATGATCCAAGAAATTAAAATGAATAACTCTGGAACAAAAGAACACTAGATTCAAAATCTAATTTGAATTCACAAAAATATATCCAATCTCCATAGAATATTATTCTCTCCAATGCACCTATTATTCCAAATAAACCATCCATATTTAGGAACAATATCCACTAATGAAAGTTCCCCACAAACAAAAATCTCTGGTTGTATGAGAACCAAAAGTGAAATCCTTACTACCCGCTTGCTTTTCTTCTAGAAATATAATGGTGTTGAATCTCCCACAATAATATAGTTTTATCCCTTATCAAACTCTCTTAAATGTTTCAGTTACTCCCAAAGCATTACCCACTCAACCTCCAAATTAGGGCCATGAATATTGGTGATCATAAATTTATTATTATCCTCCAAAAATATAAACTTAACTAAAATACAATATTATGAGTTGAAAATAACTTTTTGGAAAACATTTATTACTTCCAAATAATGGAAAACCCTCCAACTATACCATTCACATCCACCATAACCCCATTGCCACCTTTCTAGATGTATGGGAGAAAATCAAGTAAAAATTTACCCACCACCTTAGTTTCTTGGATTAGAAGAATATACAAAACCTCCATTTCTATGAGTCGTATTTCTTTGGACCATTTATGCCTTGTATTTTCTAACTTATCACTTTCATTCTTTCATTTTGGTAGGAGGATCTCGCCTCTAGATTTAAAAAACTTTCTCATTGAAAATTGAGTACTACTTCCTAATTCTTTCAAAGCCTTCAACTTTTCTTTGTTTTCCTTGTTTTTCTTTCCTTTTACATTGTTGCCTCCAACATCTATCAGGGCATTGTAAATATTCTTCCCTCATTATCTTTTACCCCCTATAGGTTGTAACAAACCATTATGAAATATTTTCCTTATATTCTAATGAATATTTGATAAACTTTTCATCACTTCCAATATAATTTTGACCCTCTTCTTATTCTATTGCTTTGATTGAAAGACTAGTCCCAACAATTTAACATAGCTCCGTATCTAAATATTTTGAGGTTATGTATGAATTTCATTGAACACTTGACACTCTAATGGAGACCAATCTATTAATGGGAGTTTATCCCTTGTTGGAGGGAATGTAAGGTGCTTACTAACTTCTATAACTTTCCTCTTAGGGGACTCATTCTCCCTATCTATCTGTGAGGAATAATTTCTTCATATATGTCTAACCTTCCAACATGGATAAAATTTGATTGAGAGACACTCATAGTCAAGATTTGGATGCCACCCTCTTAAAATAGAGTTCAACTTAATTTCATGTTTTTGAGGCTTACCCAAATTCATCTCGACATAAATCTTGGCATAAGGCCAATTAATTGCCAAAAATGGCATTTGAACTATAGACATATTCCCCCAAGGCATTATCTATCAACTAAGCACCTCTTTTGACCATAATACCTAGGAAACCTATAATATAATGCATGGATGGGATTTCATAATTAATGTAGTATGTGGATCAAAACTTAGGCAACATGCTTGGGTATAATATCTAACATTCCCCATAAAACAAGGAGCACCTTAAAGAACATTATCTATTTCAAATTCAAATTGGAAAAGGATTTGAAAAAAACTCTTAATTCTACAAAACTTATCTCTAGAAGAGGATAGTTCTATTTTTTAATTATCCATTATTTGATTTGATTCGTTGATATCTAAATAATGATAGTTTTGGTGATAGCCACATCGTTCTTCAACTTTTCCACTTTCAAAATTTAGAAAAATATTTGGGATATTGATGAATGATACTTTCTTATCTACCTTAGTACCGACATTACCAACCAAATTTTTTTGTTGAACTTTGCTCTATTCTCTTCTGCCACCTTTTGTTTATTCATAGCCATATTCTCTTGAACAAAAATTCTTCCCAATTCATAACCTGCATCTTGCTTTCCTACCAAACAATGTTGAGTAGAAGAAGATCCTCATGGGAATGTAGAGGAATATGTATCTCCATCCCTACCTAATTCACCTTCATTGCCTTTCTAGCTAAGTTCACACATTTTCTTACATCAATAAATTATTTTATTAATTTAAAGTTTAATCTAAATCTAATTTACAAGATTTAATTTATGAAGATTTAAAATTATGATTCCAAGTCCAATTTAGGAAATTTGTTTGTCTTATTTGACAACACAATTTTCTCTTTATCTATTTATAGCTAATGAATTCTTGTATTCATTAGGATTAATACTTATCTATGTTAATTTACTAAGCCCTTGGTTGTATGTAATAATTTGCTACACACTAAAAGTGGTTGAGTATTTTTGTTTAAAATATATATTCTTAGAGTATTTATTTTTTAAATACTTCTAATTTTCAATGAATTTTTTATTTACAATGTAGTATTATCTATAGATATCAAGGATTTATTTTTCTTTATTTTGATGCATTTGCATTGTAACACATTATATTAAATATATATTTTGTCATGTTACACATCAAATTATGATCATTTTTTTTATCATGAATGGGGATAGAGAAGTAGTACACTATAACATTGGTACAATAGTAACTAAATTTCGAAGTGATGTCATTTGTGACAACTTTAAAAATTATGAGAAAATCTACTAAATGTAGTGTATTCCATCAAATCTACCTTTTTTGTATTTTAATCTCACCATATAAAAACATGTTTAAAAAGTAAAATTTATAAAAATATAAAATGTATCATTTCATAAAAATAAAAATGAACATTAAAAATAAATCTATTTTATTAATTCATTATACATAAATTTGAAATTTTATGATAAAAATAATTTTAAAACCATATAACAACTTAGAACGTGAAACTATAAACATAAGAGAGGGGAAAAAAATTATTAAAACAAGAAAAAATTACAAAGCAAGGCCATTAAATAGCCTTATCAAGTGCCACCAAATGGTTCAACTGTTGAGACAAATTTGGGGGTAATTGACCCCAATCCACCAAGTTCCAATCGTGAATATGATCAAAAGCCCATTTAGCCAAACAATCAGCAACACCATTCCACTCTTTAGGAATATGAGTGAAAATAACAGACTAGAGAGAAGTGCAAAGGTTGAGAATTTTTTCAACAACCAAAGTTAAATGCCAACTAACATCATCTAATTGCCACCTATTCAACAAGTTCACCACAACCTCAGAATCAGATTCACATATGATCCTACACCAGCCCAACTGACTTCCACACTCCACAGCATACTACCAAGACCATCACATATCAAACAAGATTTCCAGAATGAAACCAAGGCATCACCCGAGGCCAAACAGACCCAAACCAATATTAACAAAAACTGACCCAAGCCGTCCCAATTACAGAGATCCCAAAAACCACCCAAAATTTTCCTGGACATTATCAACTAGCACTTGCACCAGAAGAGGGTGCAAGAGTTATGCTGATAGAAAAGTATATGTAAGTTAACATGTTAATAAGACATATTCTTTATTTTTCTTTATAGACTGAAACTTAAAATATAAAAATATATAGAGAACATCTTTGACATGTTTTGCACACTGAGGACAAGACAACCTAAAGGCTTGTTCAATCTAATTTATATCAATTAAACCCTCATTCAATGAAAAAAACAAAGACGACAGACTACAAATATTAAATGACATTTTGATGTTGTAAAAGTTCACCACTTATTGTCCCTAGTGATTTGTTTCATTTCCTACAAATTAGAATTCAAAAGTGAAGTCCTCTTGTAAAATATATTGTGAATGCAAACCATTTATTTGGTGAAGAAAAATTAATTATTACATTAGAGTAAACCGTGGAAAAGATCATGATAAACAAATTCAAGTTCATTCTCACAATTCTAACTCAATATGTATTCCTTATTCGATTTCTTTTAAGACAACTAACTCTAACAAAAGACAAAACCTCATATTGGCTTTGTACCCTTTTTCTTCATATTTGCTCTATTATTAATATTGGTAGAAAGAAATAATTTTCTTGCCCTGGTCTGATGAATCCTCTTTCTCCTCTGTTTGGCACTTCTTAAATAGATGATTGATCAATTTCTTGTAGGGACATCCACTTGGATTATCCTCTTTAGTTTTGTTTTGTCCACATTTTACTTTTGCATTAAGATTTTCTTCTTCCCTAACCTAACACTTGTCAACCTATCTTGGTCGTTTTCTAAGTCTCATTCAATCTATACATTAACATAATTTAGTTTTGTTTCTAACAACATATGTTCTTCAATGGTCAAATGGAAAATCTTGCATTCTTCCCAAGTGAACTGACTATACCTTAATCGAAACTCTGTATATTTTAATAAATTTGGTTCTGATTCCCAATTAGAGGTGGGTCCGCTCATGTATTTTACTCTGTTTGCCTTTAAGTAGGTTCTGACAAGCAAAACAGACATTTTAAAGGTTCTGATCACGTTGCGCCCAGCAAGCACACAAGCAGGTCGATGTCAAGAGACCTTGTCGGCTCAAGGTCCATCTCCAATCTTGCTGCTATTCTATAAACAAGGGCACAGAAAGACCATCCAAAAGACATAGAATGAAGCAAAAGAGGATTCTAAAGCTAAAGGTTAGAGGAGGCTACAACTTTCTAGAGCTCGGTTGCACTTACAGGCTAAAGAGCGTCAAGGCATACTGATGGTGAGCTCGTGAGGTGCTTGTTGTTGGTATTTCAATTACCAATCCTCTTCCTATTGCCCTTCACCCCCACTCAAACTCTGCATCTAGCCATATGTCCACTCTTGCTTGGGGAATCCAATTTGGTAGAATTTATAGAATCTAAGCACAATCTGATCTGATAAAAGATACAATCCTATTTGATCCTAAGAATCCAATTTGATCAGATATACAGTCCTCGTAGTGTCATGTCTATGTAAATACATATTACTCACAACATCTCAATGACGACGATCTCCCCAAGCTCTTCAATTTACTCACAACATCCATACTCTTGTTCATGTGCACAAGTGGTCTCGATTTTGTGGAAGAAAGAAATCTGTTGTGAATGTTTTCCTTCCATGGCTCCCCACTCCTCCTCACTCTCTTGTTACTATCACGGTGCAATACATTTGAATTCGAAAGGATATACTTGACGCTATGAACGCGGTGCTTGGCTTGAGCTTGAACCTTCTTTTTTAAGCTTAGGTGGTTGGCCAGAGTGGGAGAACTCGGCCAAAGGCTGAATGACCCGCGGACTCGCCCACCCCTTTCGGCTTGTCGTCGTTCGACCGATTGTGAGCGCACAAAAGAACTCTCAATACAACATTCACCTGGTCGTTACTAGATTGTTTAGAGAAGAACTCTCTATATTCGGTCTACTACTATGACTGTTCGGAGAAGACGATCGGTAGAAACTGGGTGAGGAGTCGTTAGAGGGAGAAACACATGCCACAACTGAAGATCTCGAGGAACACAACATCATGCCAACCACATCAACCAACTGAAACCGACATTGTAGGTGGCGAAGACATTACAGCGGCGCCAGTAGTTGGAAAGTAACGCATTAAAAGCAAATAAAATATCTGAAAAGAGATCAAACCAAATCAAATATTTACTGCAAGAATGATCTGGACGCAACTTACAACATACAGGTTTACAGCTAAAAACCACGTCTATCAAATGGTATTGCGGATGGTATTGTGGCGTGAGACAGGTTTCACCCAAAAGTTCATTGTATATATAGCCTATCGGCTAAAAAATAGGCAGAGTGATGCAAACAACAATTTTTATGACTATTTGTAACCCCCCATAAACACCAAGGAACTAACCTGAGACCCCGACCACCAGAAGAGCCCCATTACCACAAATTTTGCTGAGCAAAGACCCAGAATTCATATCGCCAGTTTGCATTCCTTGTCTGTGTAATGCCAAGCCTGAGTTTGAGGAAACCAACAACCACTTTTGTCAACCTGCGATGAGCAAAAAGTTTCGCACCTTGAATGTCCAGCAGGAATGGATATTATTTGATCGTTGCCCCATAGACTTCATGCATGCCCAAATCCCGTGGACGAGGGCAACCAACACCCAGAGATACAACCGCTAGGGTTTCATCTAGACCAGCCAATAAGTCTTTTTTGAATAGCTTCACCATTAATACTTTTGCCTCCGATTTCGCCACACCCACATCCAACAAACTGGCCAGAACCCGGGGTGAGATGTAGGACTAGGTATCCAACCGATACCCCTCACCACCCCCAGAAATCCCTTTCCAACCAAAAACTTTACCGCCGAAAGGATGAGAAAATTAGAGTGACGAATAATACATTTAAGCCTCAAAGATGTCATCGGGCCAAGAAAGGCCATCTACCTTTTGGAGCTCAACAGTTGCACTGGAGTATCTCTGCCATCACACGCCATTTCGCTTGCAAAAACACGAATACTGAACATTTCCATGAAGGAAAGAGCAGTGATAGATGTGTTTAAACTATACCTATCTCTAAGTAACCCAAGGAAATGACTGATTGCCACCACACCAACTAAAGATAGTACTCCGGGCATTATTAATCATGCCGTCCAGGGCTTAAATTTGACAGTCGACCCTGCCTGTTAAGCAATTTTTTTGTGACGGTCATTTATTTGAAGTTGCCTTTCAAATATTAAAGGTTATCTATTTTAAGAAAAAATATATGTAGATTGAAGAAACATATATAGGAATAATTACATAGAAATTTTGACAGTGTAACTAAAATTTTGCCTTTCAAGTGATACAATCTTCCTAAAATTTTAATTGTATTTTAGAGTTAAAATGACTAAATACGGCCATACGGCCATCAAATTTAAGCCCTGAATTACCGCCACCACCCGACCAGCGTAAGCTGAAATGTGGAGCACATATGTGAACATCGTATCACTTAAAGTACTATCCTTAGTGCAAAGATTTATGATGACCATTTGGACGAGCAACCACCAAGACATTACTAGCCTCGTTTGTCAATCGCCACATCTACAACCTCTCCACAACAAAGTGTGTGGAGAGGCGCCCACCCATTCACCTACAATAATTATTATATTTTTAAATATATAATAAATTATTATTTTTTCTTATTTAACATATCTCTTAAGAAACTATATTTTCTCATTTTTGAAGTCAACCACATAAAATCTCTTGTACAAAAGTGGCCACCTTATTATGAGTTTCATTGCTAAAGAAAATGTCTTCTTTCAATGTTGACTACGTTAAATAAATATTTATTTTCTAATAAATTATGTTATAATTATAAAAGATTTATTCCTTCAAAAGAAAAAATTTAGACCATAGAAATGATCTCAATCTTTTCAAAGATAAACATGAACCTTGAAACAATTTTAAAGAGTCTATGTGCATAATGACAAGATAAGATATAACTTTAATTCTAAAATTTGATGAGAAGGAATTAAATTAATAGTCTAAATTAATTTCAAACCTTGAGAAATTATATGTGAATTAAAATTACTGTTATTAATTTATTGTTAAAAGTATTCTTGTGAAATTCAATATTTATATTTTTCCACTTGATTACTAATCTATATTTTGAATGCTCAAAACCATTTTTATTAATATTTAAATGTGGTATAATTTTGTCTTAATATAGGAACATATACTCCAAAAGTATGGGAAAGAGAATTGGGAAAAGTCTTGTTATGTGCCTACGAAAGCAGATGCATTTGTGGTTGCATTTAGAAAATGGTTAAAACGATATTCAGATGGTGGAATTCCTTGGGGAGAGAAGGTCAATAACACACTTCCACCTACCCCTCCAAAAGAGCAACTGATGGATAGGTAATTTTTTATATTATTTTGGGAATATTTGATATCATTGTTTATTTAGTAGTCTAAAGAAATCCATAACTTAAAATTATCATGGTTCCAAAAAAATCTATTATCTTTTGGTTCCTTCTTGTATGTTGTTTATTCTAATTTTAGTATGTTTTATAGTTTTTATGTGTTTTCTTTCATCTAAATTATTTTGGTTGAAGGGCATGTAATCTACTAAGAGCGGGAGGGGGGAGCGAGGGGTGTGAATCAGTAGATCAAATCTATTTAAAACTCTTTACTTCAACATATATATTTGAACATGAAACTTGAATCAAAACAACTATTGATAATCAAACAACAACATAAGCACACATTCACACATGAGAACACTAGATATACGTGGAAACCCAAGATGGAAAAAACCATGATGAGAATAGCTTCTTGGATCTAATGTCCAAATCTAGCCTCACAAAGCAGGAATATAATGACAAAATTTACAATATGAAGTAGGCACCAACCTATTGGAGACACGAGTCCCCAATACAAATATTTGAGCATCAACTCAATAAGTAGAACACCAGTCCTATCAGATTACAAAGATAAAGCTTGCAGATCTTCAATGCGAAATATGACTATATTTCCAGAGAAATCTCTCTGCCCTAAGTAACTGACCTCAAACATTTCGGATCAAACTTTTGAATCACTTCTACCAATATGAATAGATATAGTATGATACTACAAACAATCCTTAACTGATTTTAGTAATATAGCTAGCAATATATACTTTTGCAACTAAAAATGATATGATGGTACAATTACATTTAATTCTCACTGATTTGCTCACCATATACTTTTGACATCAATGACAACCTATGTTCAACATTGATATGATATACTTTACAATGTTCTCTAAGGTTGATGATGGATACGACCTCAATGAAAAAATAACCAATTAAAAGTGAGTTTTAATAACTTAAATTTTGTATGAAGGAAATTACCATATTTTATCAACATGTGTTAGTTTTAGTAACTTAGATTTTCTTGTGTTAGTTTTAATAACTTAGACTTTCTTACTCCTCCAACATCACTCTGGAATCATGCTTCCATAACCGAATTTAACTGCAGACTTTTTCCCAGCCAATATGGGTTGATTCCCACTCTCTGTGCATTTAAAACTATTATCATTCATATGCTGTTTTTTACCAGCTACTATAGTGGTCTTTTTTTCCTCCCTCTTGCCTTCCAAACTACTATCTTTTTCCACACTTTGGGTGCCCAAAATCTCCAGATTGCTGCACCTTGTTTTACCCTTAGCCTTCCAAACTTCTACGCAATCCCAAAGACCTTTGAATTTTGTCTTTTCTTGGAAGAGATGAGGCGTCCCAAATCTGCCTTAGTTTCAAGTTTGGCTGAAATGAATCGCCCCAATTTTGGGTGCTAAACTTTAATGGTTTTATATTATATTTAAAACTCCAACTTAAATAATCTTTAACATCAAGTTTCCTTGCCTTTAGAAATTGGCAAAATTTCAATGACTTCCAGATGGAGATGTCAATCAGACAAGGTTAAAATCACCAAGTTTGAACACCACAACAAAATCGACAAACAACAAAACAAAATTGAAAATGAAACGATGTGGATAGCCAGAGTACCGGGATGCTCTGACATCAGTTTATATACTTTTAAAAAACTAGGAATCTTTTTCACCCTATCACCTAATTGTAATTGAGTATAAAGGAGTGAATTTTAATATTTTTGGTGCATTCAAGTATACTTATTTATTTCACTTATTCCTAACCATATATCTAACAATTGAGGGATTTGGAAAATATCAATGACACATACATAAAAAAAACCAAAAATATAATTATAAGAAAAAAAAAAGAATGTGCCTAGTTGTGTTCCCATTTTATTCTCTGTATCCATTATTTCACTATAAAGACAATTTATGTTTCATAACTTGGTTCAATTTTTATGACATTATAAGTATTTTTAATATGGATTTAGTATGATTAATACTTTATATTAATTAACAACCCTATTTATTCAACAATATACATCAATTTCATATCAAACATTTAATAATCAAGACTTGATGTCAAAAACCATTATGAAATGTAAAACTAAGTTATATTAATGTCCACCTCAAAGAAAATTAAGAAAATGAGATTAGAAATTGTAATCAATAATGATAATTCAAGAGGTGACTCTATCTACAAAATTTTAGAAGAGTGGAGACTAAATAGACTAAAATTGCATTCACTAGCAAGGGAGTGTAAAAAAACATCCATGGAGTACAATAATCAAAGAGAGGATGAAAGAGATGTTGATATAGTCATGATTAGATAATTTAATGAAAAACTATATAATGCACAATAATGATAAAACTCAACACATTCACATAAAAAACAAAGGGATTCACATAATAAAAAACATTTTATTACATCAAAACATAGTTACATCTTAAGCTTCATGAGATTCAATAGTAGTCAAGTGTAGGATTATAACTAAAGTGCATTTTTTTTAAGATCTCTAGTTTGAAGCTATCACTATCCCCCACTACTTCACTACCTTTTAAATTGATCTATGACCTTATATAAATAATTTTTATGTAATAAGGTGTCAAACTTAAAAAATTTAGTATATCTTTATAGGAACCTATGATAAAAATTATTGGTCCCATGCTAAATGATTTGAACCTTGATTCTATCTTGGAATTGGGCGCATCTCCATAAAAAAGTAAAATTACCACCTTTTGATATGGTTGTTAATCACATAACACATATATAATTTCTACAACAAAAACCTATCTCTTGAAAGATATTAAATTCAAATAGAATTTAGCATCCCAAGGGTTTGATCATTAGGTCTTGACATAGTAGGTTCACTCAAGGTTCGTTGTATTTTACTGTTCTCACAAAGGGACTTACAATTTTGCATCATTTACTTAAAAGATTTAGATCAACAAAATCTTGTTGGGATTTCATAGGATCTTGAAAAATCAATAGAAATGAGAAGTAATTCTATCAATTCTTTTGAAACTATCTCCTCATTTCTCTTAAAGACATTAAGTTTTGATTATCTCAAAGATGTCATAAAATGACAAAAGATTTAAGGGAAAGAAAAGGAAAGGGTGAGGCATTTTAAATTTTCAACAATTGCACAAGCATATTTTTCAAGAACTATAATCTAAAACACAAAAAAATAGATTTATAAGAATTATTCATAACTAATTACATAACAGTGCAAATCTTCAAAGGAAAGTTGATCACCATGTAAAATGCTTGAAATGCACCCAAATAATGGCACAACAATTTTATATTTCACATAATCTAATTAATTATAATCATGATGAATTTAAAACTAGGAATGACCATTAACTAGCCTCAAATTTACAAATATTTACAAAAATATATAAATATTCTCATTGAATATGAACAAAAACCATGAAGTAAGATAAAAGTCGGTAATTCTATAACTCAAAGATTAGTGGTTATCAACAATTTTTGGTCCTTTCAAAATGACTAACTTTGGTCCTTTTATAGAAACACAAGGCAACAATATTTAGTTTACAAAAATTAATGGTTAATATCCAATCAATAGGAATCAACAAAAATAACTTGTTAAGTAGCACATGGGTGATGCCTTAACTTTTACAATTGGAATAAGTTAGCAGATAAAATATTCCACTTTAGATTTACACCTTTACTTTTAAAGAATTAGCATGAAAAGTAATCCATTTTAGATTCAAACCTTTGTTAAAGGATGACAATTGTTAGCACTTTCCAAAATGATGACATGGAAAATACATGAGGTAATGCATCTCACTTTACTACAAAAATTGCATAAAAATTGATTGAATTCTGATGGCAATCCATTAATGGCTTTAACATTATTATTTAGTAATTATTAAGTATACAAAAAATAATATGAAAGGGTTGAACTTATTTTATTTTAACATCTTCCTCTACTAAACATTCTCTAGCCACCCTCATCCTATAATCACTAAATGCAATGAGAGTTTTAGTGATTTTATTTCTATTTTATTCTTGGGAATTTTCTCCATTTGAACTTTTATGTTTCAAAAATTTTCATTATTGAATCCACTTGATCCTTCCTTAATCTAATTTCCTTATAATATTCCTTGATTTGCATACTTCTTTATATCATTTTATCCATCATTTATTCATTAAAATTGGCCATTGGATTTTCTAGAACACTATCAAAATTCTCCCTGAATTCCCTCCACGAGCTCTCCTCGTCATATAATTTATCATAACCATAGATATGGCCCATTAGCCTTTCAAAAATAGTCACATCTTCAAATACCAAATACATAACATTATTTATTTAAGATTTTCCATTTTTACCTCATTGTCTTGGATTATTTATTTTTCAAATTTCAATTCTCTTATCCATAACTTTAGTTGATATATTGTCTTCTTTGTCACTATTCTTTCCTTGAGCAATAAATTATCCTCTATCATTTTTATAGATTGAAATCTAGAGGCTTCTATTTCATTTTATTTAATCTTTCCATGCATTCATCCCTGAGATTAATAACCTTGTCTTTTCAAAGTAAAATTTCTTCCCAATTTCTATTTGCCAATTTTGTAGTATCTTCTCCTTGGGATAAGAATTTCTTAATCCATTTTTTTTTCTACATTGGCCTCATGTTTCTTATTATTCGGCTCCACTATTTGTTCTTGAGATGCTAGGGAAATATTAAGAGGCGCATTCTTTAACAAATTTTCTTGGAACTACAAGGCTTAAATGATAATTTTTGTAATTGAAGGATTTGATCTTTCAATTCCCTTTTTCTCCTTTTCTATTTTTCTAACCTTGTAGCCATTACGTCCACCTTAGCTCAAAGTTCTTTAATTTCTTCTTCCCTTTTAGTATGACCTAAACCTATAGTCATGATTTGATAATAAGACATGGTCATTTTTCTTTTATTCTTATCCACCAGTGGTGTAGCCCTCTGAGCAATTCTAGCACTAGTAGCATCCCTCCTTATAGATGATATTACCCCTTCCTTACATTTAGGTCTTAATGTCTCTTTTTCTTGGACTAAGATTTTAAAATCTAATGGGACTATTTGCACATTTTGTGTAGATTGAACTTTTATAGAAAGATAGCTAGGAATATCTATCATTTGTTCCCCACCTTGGTTTTGTTTCTGTTGGGATTTTATCTGCAGCTCTTTCTCTATTATTTAGATTGGAGACTGGTATTGTCTAGGAGCTTCTTTATTTTGTGACTAATCCTTTTGCTCTAAAGTTGAAGGAGTATCATTATGAACTTGTTGTTACTCAAGATATTCTTTCTCTATATTTGTTATATCTTCTTTGTCATTTTCTTGTTCAAGTTATGTTCCTATTTTTCCTTTTGTATAGGAACTTTTTGCCATTGTTGTTTGGCTTCATCTTCTTTATTATAATCTTGACAATTTTTAGCCTCAAGATTACCAGTTCATCTTGAACTTCCTATTGTTGTTGATCTATATTTTCATCTTCTTGACCAGCCTCTTGTATTTTATCATCAATAATCCCTTTATTCACTTCTTGAGACATATATTATGAAAGAATAGGGTTATTTGTAACTGCCTCTACTTTTTAAATGTGAACATTGTGAGACATTTATTTACGTGGAATACTCCATCAAAAATTGGGTCTTCGTACTTATTTCAAGAAACGAAATAAAATGAATTAATTGAACTCCAAAAATGGACCCAAAATCTATATCTATATCCCCTTTTTCATCTTTCAATTCAATAACCTTGGGGAGAGGAAAATTTGAAACCTCTATTTTCCTTTTTCCTTTTGGGCTTCTTGCATCTCTTACAACTTTCATAAGGTTCTCACTAATTTTTCTTTCCTCTATCACAAATTCTTGTTATTTTTGTGTAGACTATAAACCAATTGTAACTAAAGATGATGGAGTAAAATTTTCCTTACCATATTTTAGAATAGGATCCTCAGATATACCCTTGCCCTTATCTTTTTATTCTCCTTTAGACATATTAGGTAGTGATCCTTGAAGTGCTTGTTGCCACATTCAAATAAATACATTTACAAATGACATCTAAAGATGTGTGGTTGATAGATTCGAGTGCATCTTTCCAGATGATCTCACATAGGTGTTGGTTCTCACATTATGCATATTTTGATGGTGGGAAGGTGGATCTAGGTGATGAATCTAATCTAAGTATTATTGATTGTGGAAGAGTCGAGATTCAATTTACTGATGACAAAGTGAAGGGGATCGGTGGTGTTTTTGTTGGGAAAATGTGTCTCAACCTTGCAATTATACGCCATTTATTGTTGATAGAATGTATATATATTTATATATATGTTTCCTAGTTACACCGATAGGTGTATACAATGGCAGCACAGAGCGAAATGTGAGCGTGTTAACTTTTTTAGGCAACTTCTAGAATGGCCAACATAGATTAGATAAATGATACATTGTAAATCTAGATCATTAATTATTAGGTTTTAGATCTAATGGTGGATATTTTGTTGGCATGTCTTTCCCTAGAATTTAACTCTATTTTATGAGGGTGTTGTATTACGATTGCAAGAAAGAGACGGTGATGACTTCTGAGAATCTAATAACGGTCGTGTTGTATCTTGATCTCTGAGTGGTGATACTCCCGCGAGAAGCTTTTTCTGCAAGTATATTGTAATCTTTGTGATTTCTAAATAATATATTGGGTGGCTTTTGGAGTGTGGGGTTTTTCTCCCGAAAGGGTTTTCCCCACGTAAATCACTGTGTCGTGGTATGCATGATATTTATGTTTATTTATGTTTAAGTTTCTATAAATGTTAAATATCTATAAAAATTTTGCACTATTCTCCTCTCAAGATTAGTGTAGTAAGTTGTTTCGCTACCTTAGCTTCCTTACAAGTTGTATCAAAGCTTGATCACATTTGGTTTCAGCTGTGGGTTGTTGGGTATTTTAAATTAATCCAGATTTGAGTGGGATCTTGTGCAAAAGACACTTTGTGTTCTTGTTGCAGGAAATTTTAGATGGAAAGTTCATCAGGGAGAATAGAGGTGGATAACTTTTTTGGAAATAATTTGGAGATGTGGAGGCTAAAGATGGAGGATCTGTTGATAGATCAAGATCTGTGGGATGCTATTGATGAGAATGTTTCAAGGCCCACAGATCCTACTCAGGATGCTCAATATGATGTTATGGACCATAAAGCTAAGGGTCTAATCAGATTGTGTGTGGAAGACTTTGTTTTAATTAATTTCCATGAGGAGACTTATGAATAGAAACTGTGGAAGAAGATTGGTGAGATGTATCAAGCCAAATCTTTAGTAAATAATATTTTCTTGAGGAAGAAGTTGTATTCCTTGAGAATGGAAGATGGTGGATAAATCACAGACCACTTGGAAGCATTCAATATGCTGGTGGCTCAATTGGCATCCGTTAGTGTCAAAATGGACAAGGAGGAGAAATATTAGATATTGCTTTGTTCTTTGCTTGATTGGTGGGATTCTCTTGTTATGGCTATTGGGAGTACTTCTGTAATTTTGAGGACTGAAGATGTGGCGGGTTCTTTGCTTTATGAAGAGATGAGGAGGAAGGTATCTGTCACTACCAAGGTGGCCCTAAATGTTCACAGAAGACCTAAGGAAAAAGGCAAGAATAATTTCTACAACAAAAACCTATCTCTTGAAACATATTAAATTCAAATAGAATTTATCATCCCAAGGGTTTTATCATCGGGTCTTGACATACTAGGTTCACTCAAGGTTCATTGTATTTTACTGTTCTCACAAAGAGACTTACAATTTTGCATCATTTACTTAAAAGATTTAGATCAACAAAGACTTATTGGGATTTCATAGGATCTTGAAAAATCAATAGAAATGAGAAGTAATTTTATCAATTCTTTTGAAACTATCTGCTTATTTCTCTTAACGACATTAAGTTTTTATTCTCTCAAAGATGTCATAACTTGTGACAAAAGATTTAAGGGAAAGAAAAAGAAAGGGTGAGACATTTTAAATTTTCAGCAATTGCACAAGCATATTTTTCAAGAACTATAATCTAAAACACACAAAAATAGATTTACAAGAATTCTTCACAACTACATACATAACAGTGCAAATCTTCAAAGGAAAGTTGATCACCATGTAAAATACTACAAATGCACCCAAATAGTGGCACAATAATTTTATATTTCACATAATATAATCAATTATAATCATGATGAATTTAAAATTAGGAATGACCATTAATTAGCCTCAAATTTATAAATATTTACAAAAATATATAAATATTCTCATTGAATATGAACAAAAACCATGAAGTAAGATAAAAATCAGTAATTCTCTAACTCAGAGCTTAGTGGTTATCAATAATTTTTGGTCCTTTCAAAATGACTAACTTTGGTCCTTTTATAGAAACACAAGGTAACAATATTTAGTTTACAAAAATTAATGGTTAAGATCCAATCAATAGGAATCAACAAAAATAACTTGTTAAGTAGCACATGCGTGATGTCAACTTTTAAAAACTGAAATAAGTTAGGAGATAAAATATTCCACTTCAAATTTACATCTTTACTTTTAAACAATTAGCATGAAAGTAATCCATTTTAGATTCAAACCTTTGTTAAAGGATGACAATTGGTAGCACTTTTCAGAATGGTGACATGAAAAATACATGAGAGAATACATCTCACTTTACTACAAAAACTGCATAAAAATTGATTGAATTTTGATGGAAATCCATTAATGGCTTTAACATTATTATTTAGTAATTATTAAGTATAAAAAAAAAAATTAAATGGTTGAACTTAATTTATTTTAACATCTTCTACTAAACATTCTCTAGCCACCCTCATCCTATAATCACTAAATGCAAAGAGAGTTTTAGTGATTTTATTTCTATTTATTCTTGGGAATTTTCTCCATTTGAACTTTTATGTTTCAAAATTTTTCATTATTGAATCCACTTGACCCTTCCTTAATCTAATTTCCTTATAATATTCCTTGATTTGCATACTTCTTTATATCATTTTATCCATCATTTATTCATTAAAACTGGCCATTGGATTTTCTAGAACACTATCAAAATTCTCTTTGAATTCCCTCCACGAGCTCTCCTCATCATATAATTTATCATAACCATAGATATGACCCATTAGCCTTTCAAAATTAGTCACATCTTCAAATACCAAATACATAACATTATTTCTATGATTTTCCATTTTTGCCTCACTGTCTTGGATTATTTATTTTTCAAATTTCAATTCTCTTCTCCAAAACTTTATCTGATATATTGTCTTCTTTGCCATAATTCTTTCCTTGAGCAATAAATTATCCTCTATCATTTTTATAGATTGAAATCTAGAGGCTTCTATTTCATTTTATTTAATCTTTCCATGCATTCATCCCTGAGATTAATAACCTTGTCTTTTCAAAGTAAAATTTCTTCCCAATTTCTATTTGCCAATTTTGTAGTATCTTCTCCTTGGGATAAGAATTTCTTAATCCATTTTTTTTTCTACATTGGCCTCATGTTTCTTATTATTCGGCTCCACTATTTGTTCTTGAGATGCTAGGGAAATATTAAGAGGCGCATTCTTTAACAAATTTTCTTGGAACTACAAGGCTTAAATGATAATTTTTGTAATTGAAGGATTTGATCTTTCAATTCCCTTTTTCTCCTTTTCTATTTTTCTAACCTTGTAGCCATTACGTCCACCTTAGCTCAAAGTTCTTTAATTTCTTCTTCCCTTTTAGTATGACCTAAACCTATAGTCATGATTTGATAATAAGACATGGTCATTTTTCTTTTATTCTTATCCACCAGTGGTGTAGCCCTCTGAGCAATTCTAGCACTAGTAGCATCCCTCCTTATAGATGATATTACCCCTTCCTTACATTTAGGTCTTAATGTCTCTTTTTCTTGGACTAAGATTTTAAAATCTAATGGGACTATTTGCACATTTTGTGTAGATTGAACTTTTATAGAAAGATAGCTAGGAATATCTATCATTTGTTCCCCACCTTGGTTTTGTTTCTGTTGGGATTTTATCTGCAGCTCTTTCTCTATTATTTAGATTGGAGACTGGTATTGTCTAGGAGCTTCTTTATTTTGTGACTAATCCTTTTGCTCTAAAGTTGAAGGAGTATCATTATGAACTTGTTGTTACTCAAGATATTCTTTCTCTATATTTGTTATATCTTCTTTGTCATTTTCTTGTTCAAGTTATGTTCCTATTTTTCCTTTTGTATAGGAACTTTTTGCCATTGTTGTTTGGCTTCATCTTCTTTATTATAATCTTGACAATTTTTAGCCTCAAGATTACCAGTTCATCTTGAACTTCCTATTGTTGTTGATCTATATTTTCATCTTCTTGACCAGCCTCTTGTATTTTATCATCAATAATCCCTTTATTCACTTCTTGAGACATATATTATGAAAGAATAGGGTTATTTGTAACTGCCTCTACTTTTTAAATGTGAACATTGTGAGACATTTATTTACGTGGAATACTCCATCAAAAATTGGGTCTTCGTACTTATTTCAAGAAACGAAACAAATGAATTAATTGAACTCCAAAAATGGACCCAAAATCTATATCTATATCCCCTTTTTCATCTTTCAATTCAATAACCTTGGGGAGAGGAAAATTTGAAACCTCTATTTTCCTTTTTCCTTTTGGGCTTCTTGCATCTCTTACAACTTTCATAAGGTTCTCACTAATTTTTCTTTCCTCTATCACAAATTCTTGTTATTTTTGTGTAGACTATAAACCAATTGTAACTAAAGATGATGGAGTAAAATTTTCCTTACCATATTTTAGAATAGGATCCTCAGATATACCCTTGCCCTTATCTTTTTATTCTCCTTTAGACGTATTAGGTAGTGATCCTTGAAGTGCTTGTTGCCACATTCAAATAAATACATTTACAAATGACATCTAAAGATGTGTGGTTGATAGATTCGAGTGCATCTTTCCAGATGATCTCACATAGGTGTTGGTTCTCACATTATGCATATTTTGATGGTGGGAAGGTGGATCTAGGTGATGAATCTAATCTAAGTATTATTGATTGTGGAAGAGTTGAGATTCAATTTACTGATGACAAAGTGAAGGGGATCGGTGGTGTTTTTGTTGGGAAAATGTGTCTCAACCTTGCAATTATACGCCATTTATTGTTGATAGAATGTATATATATTTATATATATGTTTCCTAGTTACACCGATAGGTGTATACAATGGCAGCACAGAGCGAAATGTGAGCGTGTTAACTTTTTTAGGCAACTTCTAGAATGGCCAACATAGATTAGATAAATGATACATTGTAAATCTAGATCATTAATTATTAGGTTTTAGATCTAATGGTGGATATTTTGTTGGCATGTCTTTCCCTAGAATTTAACTCTATTTTATGAGGGTGTTGTATTACGATTGCAAGAAAGAGACGGTGATGACTTCTGAGAATCTAATAACGGTCGTGTTGTATCTTGATCTCTGAGTGGTGATACTCCCGCGAGAAGCTTTCTCTGCAAGTATATTGTAATCTTTGTGATTTCTAAATAATATATTGGGTGGCTTTTGGAGTGTGGGGTTTTTCTCCCGAAAGGGTTTTCCCCACGTAAATCACTATGTTGTGGTATGCATGATATTTATGTTTATTTTTGTTCAAGTTTCTATAAATGTTAAAGATCTGTAAAAATTTTGCACTATTCTCCTCTCAAGATTAGTGTAGTAAGTTGTTTCGCTACCTTAGCTTACTTACAAGTTGTATCAGAGCTTGATCACCTTTGGTTTCAGTTGTGGGTTGTTGGGTTTTTTAAACTAATCTAATTTTGAGTGGGAGCTTGTGCAAAAGACACTTTGTCATCTTGTTACAGGAATTTTCAGATGGAAAGTTCATCAGGGAGAATAGAGGTAGAGAATTTTTTTGGAAATAATTTTGAGATGTGGAAGCTAAAGATGGAGGATCTGTTGATAGATTGAGATTTGTGGGATGTTGTTGATGAGAATGTTTCAAGGCCCACATATCCTACTCAGGATGCTCAATATGATGTTATGGACCATAAAGCTAAGGGTCTAATCAGATTTTGTTTGGAAGACTCTTTTTTAATTAATTTCCATGAGGAGACCTCTGAATAGAAACTATGGAAGAAGCTTGGTGAGATGTATCAGGCCAAATCTTTAGTAAATAATATTTTCTTGAGGAAGAAGTTGTATTCCTTGAGAATGGAAGAGGGTGGATGAATCACAAACCACCTGGAAGCATTCAATATGTTGGTGGCTCAATTGGCATCTGTTAGTGTCAAAATGGATGAGGAGGAGAAATGTCAGATATTGCTTTGTTCTTTGCCTGATTCATCAGATTCTCTTGTTATGGCTATTGGGAGTACTTTTGTAATTTTGAAGACTGAAGATGTGGTGGGTTCTTTGCTTTCTGAAGAGATGAGGAGGAAGGTATCCGTCACTACCAAGGTGGCCCTAAATGTTCACAGAAGACCTAAGGAAAAAGGAAAGAAGAATGAGAAGCGTGAAAAATCCAAGTCCAAGGGGAGATCTAAATGTCCTAGAAAGTCCAAAGTTATTTGCTGGAACTACGGTAAGCCTAGGAATGTTTGTAAAGAATGCAAAGAAGAAAAGAAGAAGAATAAAAAAAAATTGATTATGATTCTGAGTCCGAGAAGGAAGATGGCGATGCATTCATTGCAGCTTTGGCAACTCGTGCAGGTAATGATGCATGGTTAATTGACTCAGGTGCATCTTTCCATATGACCTTTAAAAGAGTTTGGTTTAAATGTGAGTATGAAGAACTTAATGGAGGTAAGATGTACTTGGGTGATGATTCTCATTTAGACATTGTTGGTTGTGGTAAAGTTAAAATCAAATTTCTTGATGGTAGAATAAAAATGATTAATGGTGTGTTGCATATCCTTGGATTAGCACAAATTTTTTTATCTGTGAGCAAACTAATAGATGCAGGTGTGCAGGTAGTATTTTCTGATGTAGGATGCAAGATGGTTAGAGTTGCTATGATGATTGCTAAAAGTGTCAAATATGACACATTGTATAAGCTTGATGCTTGCACTGTTGAGTGCAATAGTACTTCTGTGAAAAGCAAGTTTGTGGAAGAAGTGAGGGTTTCACCTTCAGCAGATGGTCATGGCTTTTGGGTACCCAAGGGTGCTCTTTCTTCTGAGAAAAAGTTACCTACAGAGAAAACTATGTTATGGCACCAAAGACTTGGTCACATTGGAGAAAAGGGTCTAAGGACCTTGAAAAATAAAAACCTTGTTGAAGGTTTGTCTAATTGTAAGCTTGAATTTGATTTCTGTGAGCATTGCATTTATGGAAAACAAAATCACATTTAATGTTACTCGAGTTCTCATAACTCTTGTGGTGTATTGGATCTTATTCATTCTGAGGTGTTTGGTCCTGTAGATGTTCCTTTGATTGGTAAATTCACATATTATGTTTCATTTATAATTGATGATTATAGTAGGACATGGGTATATTTTCTAAAGATTAAATCTAAAGTTTTCAGTCAATTTAAAGAATTTAAAGCAATGGTTGAGTTGCAGATTGGAAAGAAAATAAAATGTTTAAGGATTGATAATGGCAGTGAATTTTTCTCTAATGATTTTGATAGATTATGTAAATATTATGGTATTCATAGACAAAAGAAAACTCTGTATTCTCCACTATAGAATGGAGTTGCATAAAGAATGAACATGAAACTGATGGAGAAGGCTAGGAGTATGTTGAGTGGTGTTGGTCTATGATGAGAGGCTCGGAGATACTTTCACATAGTCACTTTATGTTTTAAAAGACTTGCTTAATTTATTAATTAGCATGATTGGTGGTAGACTATGGACTAATATATTTACTTGCTTTGCTTTATGTTTGGCTAATTTGGTAGATATATTAGAGATAATGCTTTATATTAAATGTGTTGCTTTTGTGATGATTTTGATGAGTTAATTATGTAGTTTTAATCTTTTACTGGCATAATTGGTATCCTATTCTTAAGAATTATATTCAGGGTATTTAAAAGATTGATGACTAATGATAAAGTTAAATTCCATGTTTAATCAAATGAAGACAATTGCGCCACTGATCGGCCTAGCTGGATGATGAATCACTTAAGTTTTAAATCAACTTCTTTTAGTCGGTTTAGGAACTTCCACTCCCAACGTTGATCTGGCATTTCTCTCCCTATCTATTCTCAGTCTTGTTTTAGTTTTTCTTTAGTTTTTCTTTAGTCTTTAGTTTAGACACCTTGAATCTTGGAAATTAACACCATGTTTTGAATTCAATAAGGATATAGTTATAAATATCCATGCTTAGGTTTTAGAAAGGAGTTAGATAATTTTCGACTAGAATCTTGTAATGGTTGCAATACTTTGTTTTGTGTCCTATTTTGATCAATTTGAATGAAGATAAGAAGTTAACTTGAATCACTGTGTTAAAGATCTTACCGGAGGAAGAGCAAGGCCCGCTCAACCAAAGGAATTGATCTTGTGTTTGGTATTTTACTAAGTTTATTCTATTTCTATTCATTAATATTAAATATGGAATGTCAAGTTTGTTTGAATCATTTTCAGTTCATTAGATGTTAAATCTAGATAGTTAATTCTATTTGAACCATTTTCAGCAACTGTGTTTAATCACTTTTAATTTTAGTTCATCACAGTTAGAATGGTTTGTTAGATTTGTTGTAAGGTTTATTGAGTTAATCAAATTTAGATGTTGTTTGTAGGAATTAAGTTTGGTAATTATCTGTTGAGTTTAATTAGAAGCAATGATGTGAACTTATGGAAAGATGGAACTAAAATTTCTTTGGAATCTATTCATGGAAATTAGTATTTATGTTTTCTAGATTAATTGTTATTACCTTGCAATTTATTTATGTTCTTCAAAATAGCATTTATTTTCCAGCAAATCTTAAGATAAATTTCTTTTGAAGAAAAATAGAATTAAATTTGGATTTCGTATTCTAGATTAAGAATTAAAGTAAATGATAGTCTTTACCATGAATCAGTCTCAATCAAGTCAAATGAAGTCAAAAATAAGTCGACATAACTTTAAATTAGGAAATAAGATAGAATTAATCCTTAGGAATTAGTCGCTACAGTTCAGCTCCTGAGAGCTCCTAAAAAGCTCCTGAAGGATTCAAACTGGAACCAAAAGTCATTGTTTACAGTGCTAAACCCTCCAAAAATTTGTGGCAACCATCCTTATCACATATAGCTCTGAGACACACCCAGTTTGATAATTAATTGACTAAATGATGCAAGTTGTGACATCAATGACCTTGCCCATCAGCCTAGAACAAAGTTTTTGGGCCGAAGTTGTTGCCACTGCCTGTTACCTAATTAACAAGTCTCCTACATCAGCTCTTGTTGATAAGACACCTATAGAGGCATGGTTGGGTCACAAGCCTTCATTAAGACATCTTAGAGTTTTTGGTTGCGAGGCATATGCACATGTGCCAAAGGAGAAGTGAACAAAGTTGGAGAACAAGGCTGTGAAATGTATCTTCATCAGATATAGTTATGGTGTGAAAGGATACAATCTTTGGGATCTTGTTGTACAGAAGGTAATACATAGTAGAAGTGTTATTTTTAGAGAAACTAAGCCTTCTCCTATTACATTGCAGCCAAAAAAAAGTAAACAGGAAGATGTGATTCAATTTCCTTCTACACCTAAGAAAGTTGAATCAAGGCCCAAGGATAGACAAGAAGTTGAGGAGAGCTCATCTAGCTCTGGATCTTCAGAAGAGGAGGAAGAACCTCCAACTCAACTTGTTCATAGGTCTACAAGACATAAAAAACCACCTCAAAGGTATACACATGATGATTGGAGGTGTATTTTTGCTTTGAATACTAACAAGGATGAACCTAAATCTATAGAAAAGGCATTAGGTATGAATGATGTAGAATCCTAGAAGATGGCTATGGATGAATAAATGGCATATTTCAAAAAGAATGATACATAGGATCTTGTACTATTTCCTAAAGGACGAAAATTTATTGGTTGCAAATGGGTTTTCAAGAAAAAGATTGGTTCAAATGGAGGTATTGAGAAGTACAAGGCAAGGTTGGTTGCAAAAGGTTACTCTCAAGTTGAGGGTGTTGATTATGGTGAGAAATTCTTTCCTATTGCAAAAAATGGCATCCATTATATTTTTTCTTTCTATTGCTACTGCTTATGATTTAGAGGTTGAGCAAATGGATGTGAAAACTACTTTCCTTCATGGTGATTTGGAGGAAGATATTTATATGACATAGCTAGAGTACTATGTGGTGAAAGGTAAAAGTAAATTGGTTTGCAAATTGAAGAAATCTTTGTATGGCTTAAAAAAAGTCCAAGGATGTGGTACTAGAAATTTGATACATATGTGTTGAGTTTGGTATTTGACCATTTTAAATCAAATCATTGTGTTTATTATAAATTTGATGGTGATCATTTCATGTTTATTGCATTATATATTGATGATATGTTATTTATTGGCAAAGGGAAAGGTATGATTTTAGAACTAAAATCTCAACTTGCTGCTAAATTTGAAATGAAGGATCTTGGTGCAACTAGGCACATTCTTGGGATGGAAATCAAAAGAGACAGAGTGAACAGAAAGCTATGGCTTGGCCAAAGTAAGTATGTCAATTCAATTTTACAGAGATTTAACATGCAAGATTGTAGACCATTGTGTGTTCCCTTTTCTGTTGGAACAAAGTTATCTATTTTAGATTGTCCAACATCTCCATCAAAGATGGAAGACATGAGAAAAGCACCTTAACAGAGTGTAGTTGGAAGTTTGATGTATGTTATGGTTTGTACTAGACCAAACATTTCCCAAGCAGTGGGAGTTCTTTCCAGATATATGTATAATTCTATTAGAGTTCATTGGGATGCAGTTAAAATAATATTTAGATATTTTTGTGGTACCTCAAATTATTCCTTATGTTATCATAGTAATGTGACAGAAGACTAGATTTGCCTTGATATTCATGGTTATGTGGATTCAGACTGGGCAAGTGATATTGATAGTAGACGATCCAATAGTGCTTATGTGTTTACTTTATTTGGTGGTGCAATCAGTTGGATGCGTAAGCGATAATTTTTGGTTGCTTTGTCCACTACTGAAGCAGAGTATATGGCAGCTACTCATGCTTGTAAAGAAGCCATTTGGCCTAAGAGACTATGTTCATCTATTAGTATAAAACAAGGTGCAATGAATTTATTGCGACAATTAGAGTGCGATATGTTTAGCTAAGAACCTGAAATTTCATGCTAGGACCAAGCACATTGATGTACAATATCATTTTGTTAGATATGGTCGAAGATGGCAGGGTGAAGCTGGTTAAGGTAAATACTTTGATGACTGTTGTTGATTCTTTAACTAAGCTTGTGAGCAAAGAGAAGTTCAAATGGTGTTCAGAGATGATGTTTACACCCTCACGTTGCTTTTGCAAGGTGTTTGACAAGTGGGAGATTTGTTGGGAAAATGTGTCTCAACCTTGCAATTATATGTGGTTTATTGTTGATAGGATGTATATATATTTATATATATGTTTCCTAGTTACACCAATATGTGTACAATGGCAACACAGAGTAAAATATGAGTGTGTTAAATTTTTAAAGAAACTTCTAGAATGGCCAACATAGATTAGATAAATCATACATTGTAAATATAGACCATTAATTATTAGGTTTTAGATCTAATGGTGGATATTTTGTTGGCCTGTCTTGCCCTAGAATGTAACTCTATTTTATGAGGGTGTTGTATTACAATTGCATGAAAGAGACAGTGATGACTTCTAAGAGTTTGATAGTGTTCGTGTTGTCTCTTGATCTGTAAGTGGTGATACTCCTATGAGAAGCTTTCTCTACAAGCATATTGTAATAGTTGTGATTGCTGAATAATATATTGGGTGGCTTTTGGAGTGTGGGGTTTTTCTCCCAAAATATTTTTCCCCACATATATCACTGTGTCGTGGTATGCACGATATTTATGTTTATTTCTGTTTAAGTTTCTATAACTGTTAAAGACCTATAAATTTTTTGCATTATTCTCCTCTCAAGATTAGTGTAGGAAGTTGTTCCGCTACCTTAGCTTCCTTAAAATTTTACATATTTGTGATTTGACATGAAACCTAGTTTTAGTAAGAAAGTTTAATGATGTGGTAGTGTAGGTTGTGTTATTGGGTGGAGAATGTAAGATGACTAGAGGAGCTATGGTGTTGGAAAAGGGTGTGTGTATTGGCACATTGTTCAAGCTGGATGTGTTAGAACTGTAAAATTTTGAAATTTTTACATTCTACTACATCCAAAAGTTCCAGTATCGAGTCCTCATCATAAGCATCAAAGTCCCTCTTTGTATTGTCTTGCTTGTTTTTTGTCATAAAAGCCATTGAATCCATCAAGTCTTTCATTTTTCATTAAAAGACCCGAATCGGCAAGACATTGTAAAAGTCTCCCCGACCTGATTTTTCACTAATATATGTTTGTTGTAGACTATCGGGAGTACAATTTGCTTGTTTCGGCGACAAAAGGAATCATTTTGGGAAAGGGGAGTCATTGTCGGAGTGAAGTCATAGCGAATACAGTGTGTTTCGCCGACCGATGCAAGTGGAAGTTTATCGCTCAAGATAAAGGTGTTCGGGAAAATGTTTCGGCGAACTAATTTTTCTTGCCGACAGGCATCCAAAAAAAAGTATATCAGCATATGTTGGGGCATCGGTGTAATGTCGGAGTGAAGACAATATGTCATACCGACTAATGCATAAAGGGGTCGTTTTGGCCAGACTAATTGGTATCGGCGTGAACTCATAACGAAGTCATTTTGTCTTACCGACTAGCTTGCAAGCAATTCTCTTGGTAAGACTTGTGTGCATCAGGGAAGGTCTTAGCGAAGTGGTTATTGTTTCGCCGAACCAGGTTCAAGGATATTCAAAAGTTATCAGAGAGAAGTTATAGAGTCTTGCTGAGTTAGAACTTATGCCGATAGAGATTTGCATTGCCGGGAGAGGAACTTTTCGGTATAAGTTTCACTGAAGTATGAATATTATATTGACAGGTAATTTGGGGTGAGTTTTGCCGAATAGGAGTAATCTGGAGGAGTGATTTCGGTAAGACATTTGGTGTCGGTATAAGTCTTCCCGAAGGTTCATTGTCTTGCCGAGAGTATTGTTTCATTGGTTGGGTATATTTTTTCGGTGAGAAAACTTGGTGGACATGCCAAAATGAGAATTCATCGGTGAAAGGGTGATTTTGTCTTAACGATTGGTAAATACATTGAAGAGTATATATCGGTAAGACACAAAGGTATCTACATAACATCTCCCCGACTTTGAGAGTCACAATGAAGCAGGTGAAACGAAGATTGCATCGGCAAGAGTACAAATTTGTCTTGGCAACCCAGTGTAAATGAAAGACTTTCAGTGAAACAGGATGAAGTCTGTGAGAGGTCTTCTCGATATCTGCCAGTTACGGTGAAGAGCATAATGATAAAGAATTTTGGTCGATGTGAGAACATCAATGTCTCAACGATTGGAAAATGTTTTGAAAAATACATATCGGTATGGCACCATGAAGTTTATGTGACATCTCCCTGACTTGAAATTGTCATAGCGACATGGAAAACAAAAGCGGGAGTCATCAAGTTGGTTTCAGGTGTCGGTATGACCATAGAATGTCTTGGCGAATGGTGAAATAAATGTTGAAAAGGGATTTCGCCCCAGATTTGAAATTTTCTCATCGAAAGGACACTTGATGCAATAGTTCCAGTTTCAAAGGAGGCTTCATTCGTGCTTCATTAATGGTGCAATGGGATAAAACAGTAATGACAGTAGTGTTTTAATCAATTCCTCATTTCTGAATTGATTGCTGGTGAATTGGCATCCTGAACAAAGAACCGGGACATTTTTCAGTCTAAAAAGCTTAAGCAGAATACTGTAAGTAATTGCTCCTTTGTTATTTGCATTTTGATTTTGTAAGCTTGAAAATGGAATCTTCTAGTTCTGGAAAGGGTAAGGGTAGAAAACTTGGTGAGAGTAGTCAGTCGAAGGGAAAGAAACAAAAGACTAATACAGAGCATGAAGGCATTGAACAGAGGTTGAACCAAGACCTTATTGATCAATTACCTGGTTCAGGGCTTAAAGCTAGAAGGTCCGCACAGCTTAGGGCAGAGGTTGATAAATTAGATGATAAATGCAAGTTCATAGGTGATGTATGGACTATTGTAAGAGGGTATGAGCTTTTCAATTTCCATTATCATAGGAGGAATCATTTTGAGCCAGTCTGTAATCCATGGAAGTTAAATGTAGGGAAATTGGTGTGCCCTAACGTATTTGTTAATGCTGAATTGGTAAAATTGCTTGCTGATCATTATGATCCAAAGCATAAAGCAATATGTAATCCTTCTGGAAAACCATAGATACATGTGTCAAAAGAAGGAATTGGTGAGGTTTTCAAATTGGAAGGGTTTTGTAATGAGGAAATCAATTGTGAAGAGTTGCAGAAGGAATTTTCCAGAATGGATACAAGTTACAAGGGTTGGAGGTTACCAATTCATAGGGTTAAACAGGGTAACAAGCCAGAACCTCTAGAAGATAGTGAAGGACCTCCCTATCATGTAGATTTGTTTGAACCCTATATGAAGTACACATATTTTTCAGTGTGTCAAGTATTAGGGATGGATGCCCCTGAATTCATGTCAATGGTGCCAATGGTTATCATAGCAGATATTCAATATCACAATTCCAGGCCATTTGATTATGCTTCATATATTTCTAAGGAGCTTGATTCAGGATTGATGGCTATAAAGAGTGGATCTTCTATTGTTCATCTCAGAAATTATTCTTTGTTGATGCACATGGTGTTGTATTTCAGACAAGAGCTAGGGGTATGGCCTCCAGAAATGAGAATCTCTCAGATTGGTAAGGAGGGTGAAGCATTGCCTGTTTAGTTGTGGACTGCCATTTGGGACAGCAGGTTTGCTAGTTCTAGTTTCATTCATTTTGAAGAATATTTTGTAAAAACATTATATAAATTGTATCATTATCCTTGTAACTATTCATTGACTAATGAGATCAAAATATTCCTTTGGCCTAAAGACTTCAATGGGTCAATTGACCATAATTGGGGAGACTGGTATTGTTTAGAGGGAGCTATAGTAATCAGAGTGTATGGATTTGAAGATGCTCCTTTCATTCTACCAAGGACAGTTCCAAACAGGGTTGCATATTTTGAAATTGTCAGACAAATGGATTACTGTAGTGTGATGCATTTTAGTTCTTTTGGGAAACATAATTTTATGCCTAGTACTTTGTGTTTTGGTGATTTCACTATGTTGGCTAAAGAGGGATATAACTCAATCCTTGATAGATTATTGCATTATAATATGAAAAGAGGACCAACCAGGAAATACTTTGACCCTGAAAGGTATATCCATTCAGCCAAAGAGAGGATTAACTTTGGAGGGTATCAACATGTACCCTATCCTTTTGATGATATGATCAGGAATCTGGATGAAGATGCAGCAAAAAGGGTAGTTGAAAGGTATAATCAAGGGCTACAAGATAGTGAGTTATTGTCTTCTGGAGATGAAGAAGCACCAAGATCTGATGTGCCACAGGGTAAAATAGAAAAGGTATCCAGAATGAGGACTCAGCAATATGCCTGCTCAGTCAGAGAACAAAGTGTTGAAAGTGGTGATGTTGATACAAGGCACATGAAATACAAATCATTTGTTTCAGATGATGAGTTTATACATTCCCCGGAGTTCAAGGAATTCTTGTACAAGCAGAAGGGGAAGGAAATAAGGGAGAATGTTGATGATGTTACTTCAGGAAACGAGGAACAATTGTTGGCTCAATTGAGAAGATGTGTGGATGATGAAATGGCAAATATGACTCTTGAAATGGGGAGGAAAATGTTGGAGGATGCTGGTGTCATGATATTTCTTGGTTTAGATTTGAACTCTACATTGGTTTTTGATAGTTTTTTGAAGGGCAGTAATGCTACTCACAAGCTTGATAAGGAAAAGGTGACATAAGTATATATGGGCTCCAAGTATAATACTGATGAGGGATCAATGTTGATATGGGCTTTGTACCCACCCCACAGGAAATCAGTGGTACTTGATACAGAGAAGGCATTTGGTCATGTCTTGACTCTAAAAGCTGGAGAAGCTAATCCTATAGCTACTGCTGATATTGGGGTAAATATTGCAAAGTTGAATAAAGCACATATTCAATTATTGATAAAAGAAAGAGAAATGTATAAAGCAAATAATGAGAAATTGCTGAGAGAAAATGATAGACTCAAAGACTTGGTTGGTGTTTCAATGGGGACAACCAAAATGATCACTCAAGGAGAGAGCTCTTAGGAAAAAGACCACTGGGTAGGGTCAAGTGCTTATTCTCAGGGGAAGCATGATGCTATTGTTGCAATTATCAAGAAGAGGCAGGATAATTTGACATCCTGGTTGAATAAATTGTGGGGAAAATACTCTCATACTCTTGCTGCATTGAAGGATCACACAAGGATGGATGGACGAATCATGGAGAAATTTCATGAGTTGGCTCAAAGTGATGAAGCTATCAGTTATGCACTTGAAGCTACAAATCACATAATCAATCGCCATCGAAATTTCTATGATGAATTGCAAGGAGATGAATAGGGGTTAATTGCAACTGCTAAGAAAACTGTAATTATATTTTTTGATAATAATGGGGATTTGAAAGAAGCCACCAGATGGAAAAATGAATGTGAATCAATGCTGAATGAAATCATGAAGATAGCATCTGCAAAGGATACAACATTGGAAGAAGTGAGTAAGCAAAATGAGGAAATGGTAAAGATGGAAGTTACGATCCGGAATGTTGTTGGAGATGCGGATACATATGAATGCCAGGATTATTTGGACCACCTCAATAAAACTCACTTATGGCTAAATAGAGCCTAGTTATTCTCTATCTTTTGTTTTATAATATGTATTTTCTATTTCCGAAAGGATGCGTCCTTTCATATTCTCAATGTATAAATGTCCATTTTGTAAACAATATGCGGATAGATAGAATAGGATAGAGAATAGAAAAAATAGTGGAATGCCATGTTTCACAGGGTTGAGACTCTGATGTATTTTTTTTTGAAGCCATGGAGATATCAATGAAAATCACCTGATTTGCTAGCGTATTCTGGTGTCAATTGTTGTGTTGTGCCTATTGAAAGAATTATTTGAGTTGTCTCTAAAATTGATATTTCTTGGTTATTTAGATCAACATAACAAGTTTATGTCTGGTTTATCAGTACGTATTTTCCGTATCTGTGTGATTGGTTGATAGGTTCTTTCAAGGAATGATTAAATCCTTTTGATTAATCACAGTAATCAGGGAATTTCATTTAGATCAGTAAGAAGAACTCAATAATCACAACCTTGCATTTTTATACTGGTTATAAATAAATATGCCAAACAATTTGAATGAATCCAGAAAGAAGTCAGTTTTTTATGATTTCATTTGACTCCGTATATTATATAAGGCACTGGTCTCACCGTTTTCATCATTTAGTTTTATTCATACTTTTTACATCTGTTAATTGAGCATATTAGGGTTTAGTTTTGAATGCTAGTATACAATATATACCAAATCCGTTTTATTTTGTCCATTCCAATCTGCCATCATGGACAAATCTTGGCATGAGGAGAAAATTGATAGTCAAGTCTGCTTCATTTGTTATAGGTACACACACCTAGGTTTAGTAGCACCTGGAGAGTAGAAGGTTTAATTGTTTCAAACCTTGTTATGTTACCCTAAAATGTCATGGAAGCTTGGCAGCCTTTCGTGGTTCAAACCTACATTTTGGAGAGCTAACAAATTGGGGACTCTACTGGGGATAACAAAGAATCTGCGCCTAAATCATAGAGTCAGAAGTCCTATATACAGACTCCGCTAGGAATACCAAGTAATAATATTTTTCTCACTTTTAAGAAAGTGAGTGGCGACTCTAATCAAACATTGCAATATGAATGGAAGAAGGTCTCAATTAGGGGAGGTCATTCTGGAGCTCCTCCTTGCAATAGTAAGTGGACGCATAAAAATGAGAAGGTTGACAAAGGTAAGGGGAAAAGTGAGGACATGTGCTTCACAAATAAAGATAAATCATCAATACCTTTTTGTGAGAATTGTTTTGACACATGGAAAGATAATTCATCTGAAGAGCCCTGTACCCCGGAAGATCAGAGAAATCCTTTTTACAACCCTCAGAAAAATGTTGAGTTTGAAGCTAGAAAAAAGGTCGAGTTTGAAGCTGGACTTGAAGATGAATGACTCAGAGTTCAATATGAATATGACCAAAAAATGGAAGGTAATCAGAGTGGACCTGCTAATTAGGAAATTCAACAAGAAGATTATGAATCTTTAAGTTATGAGGAAGTTAGGGCACGGTATGAATCTCAGAGAAAGGGAAGGGAAGAGCAGGAAAAGGCCCAAATGATTCAAGCAATGAGGGAATTCAAACTGCAGAAAGCTCAAAACATTCCACACACATCTAGTTTTCCTCCAAAATATATACCACCCCATAGACAAGGTAATCATGGTGCGGGGTATTCTAAACCACCAAGGATTCCTCACCATCAAATTGGGAATCAACATAGAAAACCAAATCACCCACCTTATATTCCCACTCAACATGCAAATAATTATCCACCTCTTGGTCAGCGTCATGTGCTACAACAAAATATGAAGTACAATAACCCTATGTACCAATATCGGCACCCACCTAATCCTCCTCCTTATCAATATACAACCATGATCAGACAATTTGATCTAGCATGGTTTCAATTATACCCATATCCCATGGACAACAGTTGGAGAGGTTTAGTACCCAAGTTTACAGGCAATAATGCAATCACTGCTGAGGATCATTTAAGAAGTTTCAATGCTTTTATTCAGGATTTGGATGTACCTTATGAAGATTTGCATATGAGATTATTCATGATGTCTCTTATTGAAGAAGCTAGGGACTGGTTCAATAGCTTGGCAACAGCTTCTATTTATTCTCTCCAGATATTTCGAGACCAATTCCTTGAACAATTTGAGAATTTGAGTGCACCAGACGCTGCTCTCCATGAACTAATGTGAATTCAGAAAGGTCAGAATGATTCAGTCTTTGATTTTAACAGAAGATTCAATAAATTGTAGAATAGAATACCTCCCGGATCAAAGTTACCTGACTCTGTAGCATTAAGTGTTTACTTGAATGCATTTGACCCTAAAACATGGTATGAGCTGAGAAACAAGTTCCCAAGGGACTTAACTGAAGCACAAAAGATAACATTAACAATAGAGAATAACAAAAAAGCTGCTGAGATAATGAATAAGAGAGACAACCCTCGAGTTCCTCAACAAAATAATAATTATCAATATAAGCAGGAGAATACATATAGGAATGAAAGACCAAGGATGAGGTTGCATGACATGCCCTACAACACAAACTGGAAGGATGGAAAACCTGTAATAGATAGGCCTAGAAGCAAAGAAACTCCTGATCCATTGAAGGAGGGAAAATATATGGTCAATAGTAATTATTTTTGTGAAGTTTGTGATAAACCACACTCCCCTGATTATTGTGTAGTAGCTCAGAGAATGCAGGAAGAAGGAGTGTTAATGGGAGATGGTGGAGAAGATCAAATGATCTACTTAACTTCAAATGCTTCTCACCATGTTGAGGAGAGGTACTCATCTTTGGAGGAGGGAGGTTATGAGTATGATGTTGCAGAACAAAGGTACAATGTTTATATGGCTGAGCAACATATTTTTTCTGACTCTGAGGATGATTATGTAGAACCGCAATCTATTGAGGTGCCTGCTTATAATAATGTGAGGAGACTTATTGAGGAAGAGATAGAAAGATTGACTGTTGTTGCAGTAGAAGAAGCTAAGAATAAGTACTGGTTGAGGAATAGGATAGTAAATGAGAAGGAAGGTGTCCCTAGGGGTATTTTTATGAAAGATCAGAAAGTTGTGCAAGGAGTTTCAAAGAAAACTGAAAACAAACAAGGTGAAGAAAGTAAACAGAATCCTGTTCAAAAGGATGCAGTAAAACAGATACATAAAGAAATTCAAAAAAATGATCAATCAGGTAGAGGAGAAAAAGAAGTAAAAAAAGGAGAAACATTAGAACAAAAGAAAGTAATTAAGGCAGAAGGTTCTTCTTTTGATTTCTCTCAAGCATTGTCTCAGGTAAAGATGTATGTCCCACTTCTAGAAATGATGAAAATTAAGGAGTACAGGGACAGTGCAATGCAATTGATAACAAATGAGAGTGAAAAACATGTAAGTACTAAAAATAAAATGGTTGCAAAAAATAAGCAGGATAAAGTAAACATCCCTGAAATCTGCTTGAGTAGTGTATTGACAAGTCCGCCACAGGTTGATCCTTTCTTTATCACATTACTCATAAATAATAAATTATTGAGGAATTGTATGATAGATTCTGGTGCCGCCATGAATATTATGCCAGTAGGAGTGATGAAACAACTAGGCATATGGGTGGATACATATGAAGGAAAGTGTTACGCAATGGATAACCGACCTGTTCCTGTGGTTGGTATAATAAAAGATGTAGAAGTCAAGTTAGCTGCATACCCTCAAGTAGCTTACAATATTGATATAACAGTTATAGATACCCCTCCTCAATTCGGTATGCTTTTATCAAGGCAATGGATGATGGTTATTGGTGGAAATTTCCAGTTCGATCTATCTTATGCAACCATTCCTATAAATGGCCAAGAAGTGAAACTGTACAGGGAGCCAAGGATGAATCAGCTCATTGACTGTGTGCCACAAGACCAAATCAACTATTTTTGTGATGTTGATTTTGGGAGTTTCAAAATAGAACTAGCATAGCCAGAATTGACTAATAGTGATCCTATTGAGAAGCATGTTGCAAGGAACCACAATGGTGTGTGGAAGATGTATTTCGATGGAGCCTACAACCAAGAAGGAAATGGAGATGGGATAGTATTTGTTTCACCTGAAGGTAATACATTTAAGTATTCATTCTTGTTAACTTTTGAATGCACAAATAATGTGGCGGAGTACGAAGCTCTGTTAACTGGATTGAATATAGTGGTGAAGCATAAAATAAAGTTGCTAGCTGTTCTAGGAGATTCTAAGTTAGTTGTCTTGTAAATTAAGGCGAAGTATACAACAAAAAACAAAAGACTAAAGCAATATAGAAATGTTGTATGGGATACAATAGAATTTCTTGATGCTTTCTCAATTGAGTGGGTGGATAGATCGAAGAATATAATGGCAGATTTTCTAGCTAATGTAGCATTGAAGAGAGATGATATTACGCTGGCAGGAGTGTCACAAATTGAATTCAAAACAAGGCCTGCTATGCCTGATAATGTATATAGCTGGCAAGTTTTTAATGATGACACTGATCTTTTAAAATTCCTTCACTGTATAGACCAGTATGAAGCTCAAGAGATCGATTTCAATGCCTTTGTTGAAGAAGTTGATGGAAAAGAGACAGTATTTGGAAAAGAAATCTTACAGCTCAAAACAAATAAGATTCCTAAAGGCTTGGTGGCATTAGAAAGGGTATATGATGGAAGTGATCAGTCTTTAATGAAGCAGACACTAGTTGGAAGGGATGATATTGAAGAAATTAATTTGGGAACTGAGATGGCACCGAAAAAGGTGTACACAGGTAAAAAGATCAGTCCTGCAATTAGAAAAATGTTGATTGAATTGTTGAGAAAGTACAAACATGTATTTGCTTGGTCTTATGAAGATCTGAAAGCATATAAAGAAGATTTCTTTCAGCATGAAATACCATTGAAGCCAGATGCTAAACCATTCAGACAAAAGCAAAGGCCTATAAATCCAACTCTAGAACCTAAAATGTAGGAGGAATTGGAGAAGCTTAGAGACGGTGGAATCATTAAGCCAATCAGACATTCAACATGGGTGTCAAATCTGGTCCCTGTCAGAAAGAAAAATGGAGACATCAGATTATGTGTAGATTTTAGAAATCTAAACATAGCGTCCCTCAAAGATAATTATACTTTGCCTAACATGGAGGCTATATTGCATAAGGTGATAGGTTGCAAATTGTTGTCCATGATGGATGGATTTTCAGGGTATAATCAGGTCAAAGTTAAAGAGTCTGAGCAATACAAAACAACATTCACAACCCCTTGGGGAACATATGTTTATCTAAGGATGCCATTTGGCCTTACTAATGCAGGGGCGACTTTTCAAAGAGCCATGGATGTGGCATTTGCTGATTTGATCAATATTCTCATGGTGGTGTATCAGGATGATCTCACTGCTTACTCCAAGAAGGCTGAGGATCATGTTCATCATTTGGAAAAGGTGTTTATAAAAGCCCTTGAGTATGGTATTAGCTTAAACCCCAAGAAGTGTAATTTTGCTGTCACAGAGGGTAAGCTTTTGGGGCACATTGTTTCAAAGGAAGGGATTAGGATAGACCCTGAAAGGGTGGAGGCTATTAATAAAATCCCTGTCCCTAAAACTGTTAAGGCGATACAATCATTCTTTGGACAGATAAATTTTGTTAGGAGATTTGTCTCTAACTTTGCTGAGATTGTTAAACCCATAGCAAGAATGTTGAGGAAAGGACAAAAGATAGAATGGACTGCAGAAGCCTTGGAAGCTTTTGTATCTATAAAATGAGCCATCAAGGAGGATCCTATTCTCAAGTCGCCTGACTTTTCAAAACCTTTTTAGATTTTTTCATTTGCCTCAATGCACACTGTTGCAGCTGTTATGCTACAAAAGAATGAAGATGGTCATGAGCAGCCAATATCTTTTTTCAGTAAGTCATTACAGGGTTTTGAACTAAAGTATGATATAATGGAGAAGCAAGCATTTGCGTTGGGGAAAGCTGTAAAAGCTTTCAGGCCATACTTGGTTGGAGCAAAGGTAGTTGCTTATGTTCCTCATGCAGCAGTAAAGGATATTCTAACGCAGTCTGAAGTAACAGGTAAAAGATGCAAATGGATCAACAAGATCCAGGAATTTGACTTGGAGATTCAAATTACTAAACTGGTCAGAGGTCAGGGTTTGGCTAAACTAATGGTGGAAGCAAATATTGAAGCAAATCAGATTTGCAATGTAGAAGAAGAAGGTGTAATTGCAAGCATTGAGCATACTCAATGGTATATAGATATTATGTATTATCTTAAATACATGAAGTGTCTAGAGGGAATGAATGATAACCAGAAAAGAACGCTGAAGTTGTAGGCGTCAAAATATGTTTTTATGGATGGGGATTTATTTTGGAAAAATAGGGATGGTGTATTATTGTTGTGTTTGGATGAATTTCAATCTAAACGTGTTTTGAGTGAAATGCATGAAGGAGTGTGTGGAGGACATTACTCAACAAAGACAACTGCTCATAAAATCCTCAGGGTAGGGTATTATTGGCCTAAGATTTTTAATGACTCCTTTGCATATGTGAGAAAATGTGAAGCTTGCTAGAAGTTCTTTGGAAAATTGAAATATCAGGGAGCTTTTCCATTAAGACCTTTGCAGGTTGATGCCCCTTTTCATCAATGGGGAATTGATTTCATCAGAGAAATACAAGAAAAATCAAGTGGTGGACATAGGTGGATATTGGTGACCACTGATTATTTCACCAAGTGGGTAGAGGCCATCCCAACTAAACAAGCTACAAGTAAGGTGGTGATACAGTTCCTGATGGATAATATCATTACTAGATTTGGTACAATAATAAGGTTGATTACTGACAATGGGATGTGTTTTAGATAAGATGAATTCAGAGGCTTTTGTAGCACATATGGTATTACTATTTCTTATGCAGCTCCTTATCATCCACAAGCAAATGGACAGGCAGAATCTAGTAATAAGAGTCTTCTGAAGATTATAAGAAGGATGTTAGGTCAGAATAAGAAGGCTTGGGATTCAAAATTAAGATTGGTTGTATGGGCTGATAGAATTACGGTGAAGAAGGCAATTGGGAAGTCCCCATTTGAGTTAATGTATGGAGTACAAGCCAGGATGCCTTTGCAGAACTTGTTACTAGTTTATAGGTTTTTTCTTCAGGAAGATCTAGATGTTCCTGAACCCATGGAGGAAAGAATGGAGTAGCTAGTTGAATTGGATGAAATGAGGAGAGTGGCTCAAAATAAAAATATAAAGTTGCAGAAGTAGATGAAATATTTATTTGACAAAAAAGCAAAGGATAGGAAATTTGGAGAAAGTGATCTGGTACTGATGTGGAATGCAAGGTGCCAGGAGAAGGGAAAACATGGGAAGTTTGAAGCCTTATGGCTAGGGCCTTTTGTGGTGGTTGGAAAGAAAGGCGAAGACTCATACTATTTGTAGAACATGGCTGGTGAAGATCAGAAATTGCCTGTACATGGGCAATTTCTGAAACATTTTTTCTCTTGAAATAATGCAGAGGATTAAGGGTTGCCAGTGCATGGAAAACTCTTGATGGTCCTCTTTGAAATTATTTTCCATGCACAATAGTTTAGGAAATGAAAGGAACAGGATTTGCAAGTACATGGACAATCCTGATTTTCCTTCTTTTGAAATAAAATTTTCCATGTACAGTAGTATAGGGTCTCATTCATTGTCATTTCCATTTGTTCCATTCTACTCACATGTTCCATCACTTTGAGTTTGGTCTACTCACCCAAAAATATGAATCCTTGCAATGATCTCACTATCATTCATCCCCAAATAGAGCCACTGTTAGAACTATAAAATTTTGAAATGTTTACATTCTATTGCATCCAAAAGTTCCAGTATTGAGTCCTCATCATAAGCATCAAAGTCCCTCTTTGTATTGTCTTGCTTGTTTTCTGTCATAAAAGCCATTGAATCCATCAAGTCTTTCATTTTTCATTAAAAGACCCGAATCGGCAAGACATTGTAAAAGTCTCCCTGACCTGATTTTTCACTAATATATGTTTGTTGCAGACTATCGACATGACAATTTGCTTGTTTCGGTGACAAAAGGAATCATTTCAGAAAAGGGGAGTCATTGTCAGAGTGACGTCAAAGCGAATATAGTGTGTTTCGTCGATCGGTGCATGTGGAAGTTTATCGCTCAAGATAAAGGTGTTCGGGAAAATGTTTCGGCGAACTAATTTTTCTTGTCGACAGGCATCCAAAAAAAAGTATATCGGCATATGTTGGGGCATCGGTGTAATGTCAGGGCAAAGACAATATGTCATACCGACTAATGCATAAAGGGGTCATTTCGGCCAGACTGATTGGTATCAGCATGAACTCATAACAAAGTCATTTTGTCTTACCGACTGGCTTGCAAGCAATTGTCTTGGTAAGACTTGTGTGCATCGGGGAAGGTCTTAGTGAAGTGGTTATTGTTTTGCTGAACCAAGTTCAAGGATATTCAAAAGTTATCAGAGAGAAGTTATAGATTCTTGCCGAGTTAGAACTTATGCCAATAGAGATTTGCATTGCCGGGAGAGGAACTTTTTAGTATAAGTTTCACCAAAGTATGAATATTATACTGACAGGTAATTCGGGGTGAGTTTTGCCGAATAGGAGTAATCTAGAGGAGTGATTTTGGTAAGACATTTGGTGTCGGTATAAGTCTTCCTGAAGGTTCATTGTCTTGCCGAGAGTATTGTTTCATTGGTTGGGTTTATTTTTTCGATGAGAAAACTTGGTGGACATGCCGAAATGAGAATTCATCAGTGAAAGGGTGATTTTGTATTAACGATTGGAAAATACATTGAAGAGTATATATCGGTAAGACGCAAAGGTATCTACATAACATCTCCCCGACTTTGAGAGTCACAGCGAAGTGGGTGAAATGAAGATTGCATCAGCAAGAGTACAAATTTGTCTTGGTGACCCAGTGTAAATGAAAGACTTTCGGTGAAACAGGATGAAGTCTGTGAGAGGTCTTCCCAATATCTGCAGGTTACGGCAAAGAGCATAATGATAAAGAATTTTGGTCAATGTGAGAACATCAATGTCTCAGCGATTGGAAAATGTTTTGAAAAATACATATTGGTATGGCACCATGAAGTTTATGTGACATCTCCCCGACTTGAAATTGTCATAGCGACATGAAAAATAGAAGCGAGAGTCATCAAGTTGGTTTCAGGTGTCGGTATGACCATAGAATGTCTTGGCGAATGGTGAAATAAACGTTGAAAAGGGATTTCGCCCCAGATTTGAAATTTTCTCATCAAAAGGACACTTGATGCGACAATTCCAATTTCAAAGGAGGCTTCGTTTGTGCTTCATTAATGGCGCGATGGGATAAAACAGTAATGACAGTAGTGTTTTAATCAATTCCTCATTTTTGAATTATTTTTGGTGAATTGGCATGCTGAACAAAGAACCGAGACATTTTTCAGTCTAAAAATCTTAAGCAGAATACTGTAAGTAATTGCTCCTCTGTTATTTACATTTTGATTTTGTAAGCTTGAAAATGGAATCTTTTGGTTTTGGAAAGGGTAAGGATAGAAAACTTGGTGAGAGTAGTCAGTCGAAGGGAAAGAAACAAAAGACTGATACAGAACATGAAGGCATTGAATGGAGGTCGAACCAAGACCTTATTGATCAATTACCTAGTTCAGGGCCTAAAGCTAGAAGGTCTGCACAGCATAGGGCAGAGGTTGATAAATTAGATGATAAATGCAAGTTCATAGGTGATGTATGGACTGCTGTAAGAGGGTATGAGCTTTTCAATTTCCATTATCAGAGGAGGAATTGTTTTGAGCCAGTTTGTAATCCATGGAAGTTAAATGTAGGGAAATTGGTGTGCCCTAACGTATTTGTTAATGCTGAATTGGTAAAATTGCTTGCTAATCATTATGATCCAAAGCATAAAGCAATATGTGATCCTTCTGGAAAACCACAGATACATGTGTCAAAAGAAGGAATTGGTGAGGTTTTCAAATTGGAAGGGTTTTGTAATGAGGAAATCAATTGTGAAGAGTTGTAGAAGGAATTTTCCAGAATGGATACAAGTTACAAGGGTTGGAGGTTACCAATTCATAGGGTTAAATCGGGTAACAAGCTAGAACCTCTGGAAGACAGTGAAGGACCTCCCTATCATGTAGATTTGTTTGAACCCTATATGAAGTACACATATTTTTCAGTGTGTCAAGTATTAGGGATGGATGCCCCTGAATTCATGTCAATGGTGCCAATGGTTATCACAGCAGATATTCAATATCACAATTCCAGGCCATTTGATTATGCTTCATATATTTCTAAGGAGCTTGATTCAGGATTGATGGCTATAAAGAGAGGAGCTTCTATTGTTCATCTCAGAAATTATTCTTTGTTGATGCACATGGTGCTGTATTTTAGACAAGAGCTAGGGGTATGGCCTCCAGAAATGAGAATCTCTCAGATTGGTAAGGAGGGTGAAGCATTGCCTATTCAGTTGTGGACTACCATTTGGGACAGCAGGTTTGCTGGTTCTAGTTTCATTCATTTTGAAGAATATTTTGTAAAAACATTGTATAAATTGTATCATTATCCTTGTAACTATTCATTGACTGATGAGATCAAAAGATTCCTTCGGCCTAAAGACTTCAATGGGACAATTGACCATAATTGGGGAGACTGGTATTGTTTAGAGGGAGCTACAATAATCAGAGTGTATGGATTTGAAGATGCTCCTTTCATACATTTTAGTTCTTTTGGGAAACAGGATTTTATGCCTAGTACTTTATGTTTTGGTGATTTCATTGTGTTGGCTAAAGAGGGATATAACTCAATCCTTGATAGATTATTGCATTATAATATGAAAAGAGGACTAACCAGGAAATACTTTGACCCTAAAGGGTATATCCATTTAGCCAAAGAGAGGATTAACTTTGGAGGGTATCAGCATGTACCCTATCCTTTTGATGATATGATCAGGAATCTGGATGAAGATGAAGCAGAAAGGGTAGTTGAAAGCTATAAACAAGGGCTACAAGATAGTGAGTTATTGTCTTCTGGAGATGCAGAAGCACCAAGAGCTGATGTGCCACAGGGCAAAACAAAAAAGGTATCTAGAATGTGGACTCAACAATATGTCTGCCCAGTCAGAGAACAAAGTGTTGAAAGTGGTGATGTTGATACAATGCACATGGAATACAGATCATTTATTTTAGATGATGAGTTTATACATTCCCCGGAGTTCAAGGAATTCTTGTACAAGCAGAAGGGGAAGGAAATAAGGGAGAATGTTGATGATGTTACTTCAAGAAATGAGAAACAATTGTTGGCTCAATTGAGAAGATGTGTGGATGATGAAATGGAAAATATGACTCTTGAAATGGGGAGGAAAATGTTGGAGGATGCTGGTGTCATGATATTTCTTGGTTTAGATTTGAACTCTGCATTGGTTTTTGATAGTTTCTTCAAGGGCAATAATGCTACTCACAAGCTTGATAAGGAAAAGGTGACATAAGTATATACGGGCTCCAAGTATAATACTGATGAGGGATCAATGTTGATATGGGATTTGTACCCACCCCACAGGAAATCAATGGTACTTGATACAAAGAAGGCATTTGGTCATGTCTTGACTCTAAAAGTTGGAGAAGCTGATCCTATAGCTACTGCTGATATTGGGGTAAATATTGCAAAGTTGAATAAAGCACAGATTCAATTATTGATAAAAGAAAGAGAAATGTATAAAGCAAATAATGAGAAATTGCTGAGAGAAAATAATTGACTCAAAGACTTGGTTGGTGTTTCAATGGGGACAACCAAAATGATCACTCAAGGAGAGAGCTCTCAGCCAAAAGACCACTAGGTAGGGTCAAGTGCTTATTCTCAGGGGAAGCATGATGCTATTGCTGCAATTATCAAGAAGAGGCAGGATCATTTGACATCCTGGTTGAATAAATTGTGGGGAAAATACTCTCATACTCTTGCTGCATTGAAGGAGCACACAAGGATGGATGGACGAATCATGGATAAATTTCATGAGTTGGCTCAAAGTGATGAAGCTATCAGTTCTGCACTTGAAGCTACAAATCACATAATCAATCGCCATCAAAATTTCTATGATGAATTGCAAGGAGATGAACAGGGGTTAATTGCAGCTGCTAAGAAAACTGTAATTACATTTTTTGATGATAATGGGGATTTGAAAGAAGCCACCAGATGGAAAAATGAATGTGAATCAATGCTGAATGAAATCATGAAGATAGCTTCTGCAGAGGATACAACATTGGAAGAAGTGAGTAAGCAAAATGAGGAAATGGTAAAGATGGAAGTTACGATCCGGAATGCTATCGGAGATGCGGATACATATGAATGCTAGGATTATTTGGACCACCTCAATAAAACTCACTTATGGCTAAATAGAGCCTAGTTATTCTCTATCTTTTGTTTGATAATATGTATTTTCTATTTCCGAAAGGATGCGTCCTTTCATATTCTCAATGTATAAATGTCCATTTTGTAAACAATATGCGGATAGATAGAATAGGATAGAGAATAGAAAAAATAGTGGAATGCCATGTTTCACAGGGTTGAGACTCTGATGTATGTTTTTTTTAAGCCATGGAGATATCAATGAAAATCACTTGATTTGCTGGCGTATTCTAGTGTCAATTGTTGTGTTGTGCCTATTGAAAGAATTATTTGAGTTGTCTCTAAAATTGATGTTTCTTGGTTATTTAGATCAACATAACAAGTTTATGTCTGGTTTATCAGTACGTATTTTCCATATCTATGTGATTGGTTGATAGGTTCTTTCAAGGATTAAATCCTTTTGATTAATCATGGTAATTAGGGAATTTCATTTAGATCAGTAAGAAGAACTCAATAATCACAACCTTGCATTTTTTATACTTGTTATAAATAAATATGCCAAACAATTTGAATGAATCCAGAAAGAAGTCAGTTGTCTATGATTTCATTTGACTCTGTATATTATATAAGGCACTGGTCTCACCATTTTCATCATTTAGTTTTATTCATACTTTTTACATATTTTAACTGAGCACATTAGGGTTTAGTTTTAAATGCTGGTATACAATATATACCAAATCTGTTTTATTTTGTCCATTCCAATCTGCCATCGTGGACAAATCTTGGCATGAGGAGAAAATTGATAGTCAAGTCTTCTTCATTTGTTATAGGCACACCTTCCTAGGTTTAGCAGCACCTGGAGAGAAGAAGGTTTAATTGTTTCAAACCTTGTTTTGTTACCCTAAAACGTCATGGAAGCTTGGCAGCCTTTCGTGGTTCAAACCTACTTTTTGGAGAGCTAACAGGATGCATGCATTATTTAGTACAATAATTCTTCTAACATGCGGAGGAAAAGAGTTAGAGATTATTCATCCACACCATTGGAACTGGTAGTGAATTAATTTTTTGCATTAACTTTCGATGGTCATGCATTTTGGGTACCTAAGGGTGCTCATTCCTTGGAGATGAATCTTCCAACAAAGAAGCAAATGTTATGGCACTAGAGACTCAACCATATTGGTGAGAAAGGTCTTATATCCCTAAAAAATAAATTCATCATAGAGGGACTTGATTATTGTAATCTTGACTTCTATATTTTTTAACATTGCATATATGGAAAACAAAATCATGCTAAGTTTTATTCTAGTTTTTATAAATATTTTGGGTTTTTACACTATAAATTCAGATGTGTTTGATCCTATTAATGTTCCTTCATTACCAAAATATTGTAGAAGTTGAAAAACCAACTTCATAGTCCCTAAGAATCACCTGCAAGCAATCACCTATCACATGCAACATATATTCAGAATAAAAAAGAAGAGATGTTCTATAAACCCTCAGAGCCAATATGTGCAAGAAAAAAACCAGAATAATAATTATTGAAAGTAATTGTTTTACAAATAATACAAAATCCTTCAAAAAGGAAATCATTAAAAAAAGCAAGACATGCACAACCCTAATCTTATCTTGAGCAAAAAGACAACTCAACTAGATAAGGATTATAATTAACCTAGGAAATAAAATATGCCTAAGTAAACTTATGCTAAAGTGTAATTAAATAATTAATTACACCAACACCCCCCATAAGTGCAACTTAGGGAGAAGAAAATTATCATGCAAAGAGATGAGTCCCAACAACAAGGCCTGATCAGGTACCCATTTATAAATGTAATGCAAACTAAATCAAACAGAGTAAAGGAGAAAAGCACATGGGAACAAAACTCCTCCCCAAAATAAAATGCAAACTAAGTAAGAGATGAAAGATGGAGAACTCCATAAGACTCCCCAAGGACACTATCCATCACAAAGATACATAAAAGAACCCCCCCAGAAGAGAGGAAAGAAGAGACCACAGATCCCCCCTAGAATGAAGCAGCTCCAAAAGAACTGAAGAAACTGTATCTCCTGAAAGAAGTGAGAGGGAAGAGGCTGAATGAAAGAAATCTTTGAAGGTGAAGTAGGTGTAGCCCAAGATGTCTCCACAAAAGCAGGTGTGACCTTAACCAATGAAGAAGTCAAAGTAGGTGAAGACTAAACAGAAACCTCCAAAGATGAATGATCAAGAATGTCCTATTGCACTAAAATGGAAGAAACCACATCTGTAGTCATAAAAGTATCAACAACTGTAATAGGAGGTGAAATAGAAGGATAAAGAACTGGTTCCAAAGTGAGAACACCAATGTTCAAGAAGCCAAATGTCTCCTATGAATGATGATTCACACTATACATGTGAGGAATAGTTGTGGGAACAGAAGCACCATCAGTACCAAAATCGGTAAAGGAATACAACCCAGATGAGTGATCCACTATCCCAGTAGCAATAACTGCTCTACTCTCCAAGTCTCTAATGATAACCGAATCAGGTGTGAACTCCATATATCTCCCAATGCCTCCATGTGTGATCTGATAGATGGAAAGAAGGTTATTTGTCAAGTGAAGGACACACAAGAAATCTTGAAAGGAGCTGTCCCCAAAACTAATAGACCCCTTCCCTGTAACACTCATGTAAGTGTTGTTTCCCATCAAAATGGGAGACATAGTGCAAGGCTCAAAGGAAGTGAACATAGACTGTGAAGATGCCATATGATGAGATGCTCCTGAATCTAGAAGCCATCTCCCTGATCCAATACCTGAAGAAGCACAAAGAGCATGTCCCTTCATATCTAATGAAGTATGTAAACCAATTGTGCCCCTATCATGATGCTTTGAAGAAGAAGAATGGGAGGAAGGAGATGATTCAAACATCCTAGTAGGCAAATCAATTTGATGTTTCTGAAGAAGATGTTTCAGCTCATCAATGTTCTTCTTGTGACAATTATGTTTTACATGTCCTTCCCTCTTGCAATATGCACATGTAGTATTCTCCTTCCTAGATGATTTCCCCTTAGAAGAGGAGGATGAATATGAGGACTCCTTTTTCTGCTCATGAGGTTTGGAATCCTTTTGTTTATGTTTCTTGCCTTTGCCTGTAGAAGCCTTCTGATCTTTGGGCTCTTGTGATGTAATAAGTGCATGTGATGAAGAAGGTTTCATTGTGCCCATACTAGCTAACTTATCTTTCTCTCAAGTGAGAGATGAAGCAAAGTCATCAAGAGATGGCATAGTGAATCTCGTACCAAGTGCATCCCTAGTGGCATAAAAGGTAGATACAAAAACTAAATAATCTGGTCCAAGCTTAGAACGAATGGACAATATCAACTAAGAGTCTTCCTTCTGAACACCACACTGTGACAACTGCAATCTAAGAGACTTGAGTTTGGTGAAAAAATATTGGATGTTGTAAAAATCCTAGGATTTAATCCAATAAGCTCATTCTCTAACTGAAACACTCTCATAGTATCTTGCTTCCCAAACAAAGACTCCAAAGTAGTCCAGACCTCATGGGGTGTAGTGCAAGACTCAATATGAAAAATAAGGTCAGATGAAAGAGACAAAAATAATGTACCATAAGCTTCATCACATCTATTAAACCACTTTCTCTTTTCAATAGCACCTGTAGGTTCAATTTTTGTACCCATGGTCCTTTTTGTTTCAAATGAATCTCCATTTGTTTTTTCCAACCAAAATAGTTGAATGGAGTAAGGGGTGCAATATTATGTGTATCCATGATAGAAAACAACAATATATACTCTCAAATAAAAAAACAATGCTCGTTGATCTAAAAAAAATAGCCTGATTGCACACTTCCCAAGAAAATAACTAAAAAGGTAAAGGCTAAGATCAAAAAAGAATATTAGATACCTAGTAAAAAAATCTAAAAAAAATAGGTCTAAGATCTATGTAGAGCACTGAACCAGCTTTCCAAAGCCTATTTTTTTAAAAAAAACAAAGTCAGGACGCAAAAGTTACACCTCTCGGAGTGAAAACAACTTCTAGCTTTGACAGGCAAAAAAAGCATCAAAACTGAAAAATCAAACCTCCACCACTAGAAAGAGCGTCAAACTAGCTTTCTGACGATATCTTGTTTGCAAAAAAAGGCCTCTGTTTGCAAAATTTACGCTAAAAAGAAAAAAAAAGCCCTATGAAAGGGCACTTCCAGACTAAACAGGTGCAAAAAATTGGCCGTCAGGGGTTGATGGCAAGTCACTCACATGACCATAGGCTCCAGCCAGGGGCTTTACCACGGGCTCCTGGTCATAATAGGACCAACGGTTGGGGCTATGAGTTGGCGAGGGGCCGGAATGTGGGCACCCGGTCCTCCAAAGGACCACCGGCTAAGCAAATAAGCCCGCGGGGGCTGTTCTGAGGCAGACCGACGGTGGTTTTGTGGGGTGGTGCCGCCGGGTTAGGTGGTCCTCCAGTGGCCACTTGGCCAGGCGGTGGTGGTGCTGCCCTTTTTAACTAGCAGCGCAAAATTTTTATCAAAAAACTTTGTTTTTTTAATGTTTTTGCAATTTTTTAGTCTCGATCTGCATGCCTTGGGGCCTACGGCCTTGGGGCTAATTTTTTTTGCCTTTTTTTCAATTTTCTTTGAAATCGACGAAACAAAAGGCATTTCTAGGGTTTTTGGGCGCTCTGAACGCGATGGTGACTTCCGTTTGGCCCAAAAATGTATAGAAAAATAGGCTACCCCAAGATCTACAAAAAATCAGCCTAGCTTGAAACCCTTGCACAGAAGAAAACGTAGTGAGAGAATATCTTCAAATCACAAACAGGAAGCCATAGGTCTAGAGCTTTGATACCATGTAGACATTGAAAAACCAACTTCACAGTCCCCAAGAATCACTTGCAAGCAATCACCTATCACATGCAACAAACATTCAAAACAAAAAAAAGAGATGTTCTGTAAACCTTTAGAGCCAATATGTGCAAGCAAAAAACCAAAATAATGATTATTGAAAGTAATTGTTTTACAAATAATACAAAATCCTTCAAAAAGGCAATCATGCAAAAAAGCAAGACATGCACAACCCTAATCTTATCTTGAGCAAAAAGACAACTCAACTAGATAAGGATTATAATTAACCTAGGAAATAAAATATGCCTAAGTAAACTTATGCTAAAGTGTAATTAAATAATTAATTACACCAACAAATATGTATATTTTATTTCATTCGTTGATGACTATAATAGAAGGATATTTATTTATTTCATCAAGAGTAAATTTGAAGTCTTTAGTGAGTTCAAGAAGTTTAAAGCCTTGGTTGAAAATTATGTAGTAGTAGAAATATTAAGTGTTTGAGGATTGATAATGGTGGTGAGTTTTGTTTGGGAGAATTCAAAAAATTCTCTAAAGAGAATGGGATTGAGAGGCATAAAATGATTTCATAGACCCCTCATTAGAATGGAGTTGTAGATAGCATGAACATGATGTTGTTGGAGAGGGCTAGGAGTATGCTGAGTGGAGTTGGCCTTGAACAAAAAATGGTTGAAGTTATTGCCACTACATGTTATCTAGTAAACATATCCTACATTGGTTCTTGTTGATAAGGCAGGCATGGAGGTATGGTCGGGGAATAATTATTTTATTAGACATCAATTATTTGGTTGTGAGGCATATGGACATGTATAGAATGAGAAGAGGTCAAAGTTGGAGAAAAAATTGTTAAGTGTAACTTCATTAGCTATGGTAGTATTGTGAAAGGGTACAAGCTTTGGGATCTAGTGCCTGAAATGATTCTTTATAATAGAAGTGGGATTTTTAGAGAGTTGAGACATTATTTGTTCTACAAACAAAGCAAGAAGAGAAGGAAAAGGATGTAGTTCATGTTCCACCTACTCTAATGAAAATGAACTATGTACACATGTTGGAATTGATGACAAGGAAAGCTTAAGAAGCTTTGAAAGTTCTAAAGAAAGGAGAAGAACCTCAATCTCAACCATTGAGGAAGTCTACACAAATTTGGTGGTAACAAAAAATGGTTGGTTATTCATTATTGGATTCTAGTTATATATTTACTATGATTACTAACACTAATGAGCCTATGAATATAAAAGAGGATATAGGTATGAGTGATGTAGATCTCTAAATGAAATTCATGGATGAAGAGATGGATGCATTGAATAAAAGTAACACTTGAGATGTGGTACCTTTTATAATGTATGAGCTATTTAATTTAAATGAATTTTTTGAAAATTAAAATTAAAAAGCTCACAAACAATATTCATCCACACAGAAAATATTCATCCACACAGAAAAATAACACTATTTCAAGCCTTGGTTGCAATGTGCAACGGGAAAATTTCTATATTATTAAATGGGGAAAATCAAGTAATTACACTCCAGTCATGGATAAACATTGTAACAAGCCATATGAAACCCCTGGAAAACATTCACAATCTGATTTGCAGTAGCAAATCAAAGCCTGGAATCAATCTTCTCTCCAACACCTGCAACTTCAAAACCACTTTCACAATCAATGTCTTCAATCTGCTCAACCTGTGTTGATTTTTCCTCTATCAACACTCTCAAATCTGTCAATACAACAATGGAATCACCATCCAAAGGTAAGTAATGCCCTTCTTCTCTTCCTATGTTTTTCCTCTCTAAAAAACTATCTCCAAATGAAAGAAATTCAACTTTTTATCTTCTCATGCTTTCTTGGAATGTCATTTGAATGCATTTCATTAACATTTATCTTTCATTCCAAAACACCTCAGGAAAATCAACGCCCCACCTCTAAGAAGGGAAAATAAAATATAATTTAATATTCAATCCTGAATAAAATATGTATTTTAATCCTCTAGACTTAGACAAAATACATTATGGGCTTTAAATGGCTTTCATGCTTTCTCAAATAAAGCAAAAGAGAAAATTCCTCAACCTGGGAACCCACCTCTTGGGTTCCTATTTTTTAGGAGTTGTGAAAATTCAAAATAGGAGTTACAAATGGTCTTAATGGCTCCCAAAAACCAACACCTTTTTCAGTTTTAAAACACATTCTCCATGATTCCCTTTCACCAATTTGACCCAATTTGAAATCAAATTCAAATTCAAAATTTCAAATTTTCCCCCATCACATCATATTCAATTTCACAACAAAATATGAATTTCAATAATCAAACTTGAAATCCAACACATCAAAATTGCAAAATTCAAAAATGACATCCTCAAGTTGACATAGGATTGCACTGAGTCATGGATGCTCCTACATTATTTTCCTGAAGGATGTAAACCATTTGGTTGTAAATGGTTGTTCAAGAAAAATGTGTTCATGATGGTAGTGTTGAGAAGTATAAAGCATAATTTATTGTAAAGGGGTAATTGAATATGGTGAAATATTGTTTCTTGTAGAAAATATGACATTCATTCAATTCTTGTTATTACTTGCTGTAGATTATGATTTAGAAGTCGAGAAGATGGATGTGAAGAAAAATTTCCTTCATGGTGATTTCGAGGAAGAAATTTATATGTCACAACCAAATAATTTTGTTTTCAAAGGTAAATAAAATATGGTTTTCTAGTTGAAGAAGTCTTTGTATAGTCTAAAATAGTCTCGTAAGATGTGGTACCAAAAGTTTGATATCTATATGTTGAGTTTGGGATTTTAGAGGTCTAAATATGATCATTGTGTTCACTAGAAAATTGATAATGGCCACATTATCATTATTGCATTGTATGTGTTGAATGAACAAGACAATTGAGAGGGGGGATGAATCATTTGTATCAAATTAAAACACCAAAACCCTGAACAGTAATTAGATCCACATGCATTCATTAAATCCTTATTAAGTTAAAGTGATTAATAATAAAATGCAGATACCAAAAACTGAAATAACAACACTAGATACACAAGAGAAATCTATATTTACATGGAAAACCCAATGAGGGAAAAACCATAGTGAGGATTAGCTCATAATATAAGTAATTGCAAAACTGGTACAAGGGCTCATTGCCAGAATAGGACACACTGTCCAAAAGGGCTCACATCCAGGGCTCACTGCTACAAAAAGAAACAAAGAAGATAGAAGATAAATGTTACACATAGAACAACTTCTCAATGCAATAGATAATCCACCAAAATTGCTCCAAGACTTTTGTAGCCTTACATGAAAGATTGCAGACACCTTTAGCTCACTGCATTCAGGAATCCAACACTTTGAAATTCACACTCCTTTGCTCAAATTCACACCTATACTTTTGCAATTCGCATCACATTCATCACTCACATCTATCTTGCTTCTCTCTTGCATCTTACAAGAACACCACTCTTATCTATATCATCCCCAACCTTGAAAACCTTCTCCAAGGTGAACAACTATCCATTACATTTCAAATTTCAAATTAGGTTGAAACCCAAGCATTCCCACGGTGGATAGGAATGAAGGTGACCCATATAATCCTTGTTTAGGACCCAAATTAATCCTAACACACTGATGTAAGAGCATCTGGGTACATGGGCTATTCTGCACATAAAAAGAAAAGTCTTTTATTTAATTTTTTCTTTTTCAATTTTGGGTTTATTTTTATCTTGTAGGCATGAATTAACTATCTTTCAACAACCTTGAAAATGCCCCTTCTTTCTACACTTTGTTTGGCTCCAAATTTAGATGAAATGTGAAGGCATTTGGTGTACTTTCACATTACACAAAGAAATTTATTTTTTTATTTTTGTAACTCCTAATAAGAATTAAATGATTTGTGAATAAAATATTTTCCATGATGTTGTGTGTCTGGGGAGTGGAGTTGCTGGATGATGAATTGGATGGTAATTTTGGCAAAGATTTGAAAATTTCTTAGCAAAAACATTAAAGAGGTCAATTCCATGAATTACAATGCCAAAATGGAGGAGGTGGAGGTTTTGACTGGCATATTTTGGGGAGAGAGATGGTCAGAAGCTGTGATTGTGAGATGACCCCTTCTTTCTACACTTTGTTTGGCTCCAAATTTAGATGAAATGTGAAGGCATTTAGTGTAATTTCACATTACATAGAGAAATATTTTTTATTTTATTTTTGTAACTCCCAAGAAGAATTAAATGATTTGGGAATAAAATATTTTCCATGATGCTAGGTGTCTGGGGAGTGGAGTTTCTGGATGATGAACTGGATGGTAATTTTGGCTAAGATTTGAAATTTTCTTGGCAAAAACATTAAAGAGGCCAATGACATGAATTACAATGCCAAAATGGAGGAGGTGGAGGTTTTGACTGGCATATTTTGGGGAGAGGAAGACTATTTGGGTCATGACTGTGAGACCCAGTTTCAGTAAATTGGGCATAACTTTCTCATACAATAACAAAATTGAGAAATTAAAAAATTTATAGAAAGCTAGGAAGGAGCATGAAACCTAGAAGGCGTTTTAAGAGATTTGTGATAACCAGGGAGCAGTGATGGACAAAATTGATGGGTTTGTAGATGATTGTTGTTGCAGTTGAAGCTTTGTCAATGGATATCATGTTGAGTTTCGAGAAATTTGTAAACTTCTAATATTTATTTGAATGCAAATGAAATAATCTTTTGCTGGAGATTTTATTTAAATGTTGTTTTAAGGGTTGATTTTATGAAGGAAGGTTGCAACAATTGAAAAACCTCTTTGGTTTCTCAAATTTTGACTGCATCACACACCTCAACATGCTTTCACAAGCTTCACATGTAGTGTTAACACTAGGTTGGCCATTACCCATGCAAACACCATAAAAAAATAAGTACACGCTTCCTTAAATCAATCTAAAACTTTTGGACAACAAAATTCACCTGAACACGATATGGAATAATCCACGAATCACCTGAGATCCAACAAATACTTCACCCAAACTTGCACCATAGAAATACTTCAACCCAAAATATCTAGTTAACCTTATTCACACACCGACACATGAAACACACACTGTACTATACCAAATCAAGTGAAACCTTGAATTCTAAAAGATATAAATATTATAAGAAACTTCCCAATTCCGTACAACTTGAAACAAAAATTTAGAGAAATGCAAAGAAAATACACTTTGTCTAGACCACAAAAAACATTACAGGAAAACTAGGTCACACACTGGTGAATACATCTCACTCTGCACAATGATCTAGAAACCACTTTGAATATAGAAAATAATGGAAACCTTGAAAAACATATCATATCCACACAAGCATAGCATCAACATAGAAGAAACATGGAACACATTCTAGAGCATGTTATGAACACTTGCACAAAACCATTTTCTCTGTTTATCAAATTTTCTCAAAAGCACTTGGAAACCAAGTACTAGAGACACCATCTAAGAAAATTACTTTATTCCAACATATCTCCAGTAAATACAACACAAAGATAGCTCCATTTACTCACAAAAATTCCTCAATATCTCAACTATACATGCACATAAACTGCAACAACTTGTTTCCCTCTTATTCACAATTTTCTCAATATCCTCGACATCTTCATCATGAAACAATCTTCCTCAACACATAGTTGACATTAATGACAACACCAACTTGTTGAAATCAATGACACCACAGATTCATACTTGCAACAGTATGTGGATGGTATATTATTTTTTGGGAATGGTAAAGGTTTGATTTCTGACTTGAAGTATCAATTGGCAACATACTTTTCAAGATGAAAGATCTAGGTGTAGTTTGGTACATCTTAAAAATGGATATCAAAAGAGATAGATCCAATAGAAATATTTGGTTAATCCAAAGAAAGTACATGAACTCGATGCTTGAGAAATTCAACATTACTTATAAATCCTTAGTAGTTCTTGTTCTACAACAAATAAAGTTATCTCCTATTGATATAGAGGATATGAGTAGAGTACATTATGTGATTGTTGTTTTTAGTCTATTATATGTCATGGTCTATATGAGGTCATACATTACCCAAGAAATGAGATTCTTGAGTTGATTTATAGCTAGTCTTGGAAAGGTGCATTAGGATGTAGTTAATGTAAGGAAAGCTAAGTGCAGAAACAACTCTCCTAACAACAAAAACTCAAGGAAGAATGAAAAGGTGCTTTTAAATTTTCAATTACAGTCCAATTAAGATACACTTTAAAGCAATAACAGAAACAAAGAAATAATCATACATAGATGAACACCAGATTTATGTGGGAAAACCCTTATGGGAGAAAAACCCACCACACCAAGAGAAGTCACTTTGTATTACAGTAATGGAGATTACATATAGAGATCAAACTTATCTTTCTGATGTCAAATTATAGCAGCATAATCCTTGATCAACCTTGTATAGAACATTCAAGATACAATACACTCAGAATTTAGTTCACACTGATCATACATCCAACTATTCATCCAACCATTGAACAATTCAACATCTGTAAATCCTAAGTATATCCATGACACCCATGGTCTATCGATCTTCCTCTCGGTAACGACCGCAACAGTCCAAATGCTAGCAGTTCCCATTTGACTTCTCTGATTGGTCGTAGACTCACCACATAGGATAGTCATCACTTGGTCAAAGGAATTCAACCTGTGTCGCATGTCAGTGAGACACTAACCGTGTCTCCCCAATGCCACAAAGCCAAATCATCATTATCACCAAGATTCTTCACTATTGGCAAGACATTATACTGAGTTCACAAGCTACATTGACCTCAGCATTCTCATCGGCGAGACAATCGCCATTTGATGAGACATCACACCGAAGTTCCAAAGTCACATAGACAAGAGTATTCCCATCGGCAAGACTATCGTCCTTCACCAAGAGATCATACTGAACCTTCATGTTATTCTAAAATGTCCAACAGTTGGCAAGACTTACCGCTATCGTTGAGAGTTCTTACCAAAGTCTCCAAGTCACCCCAAGATCAGACAGTCGCCAGGAGTCATACCGAAAATAGACTACCCCACAGCATCGGTGAGACCAACACCCATTGCCAAGACTTCACACCAAAGCCTTTGTGTTATCGTGAATAATCCAAGTGTATGACTATCGATGAGACTTTCCATATCGACAAGAATTCATATCGAAGAATATGAGTTACTCTGATGACCACAAGTGTAACACCCTGTCGGCAAGACATACCATCTCGATAAGACTTCATATTGAAGCAAGCCTTTCAGCCAAAGGTCTCCCTGATGACTTCGAATGTAAAACTTTCGGTGAGACTTTCCATATCGGTAAGACTTCATACCGAAGCATATGAGTTGTAAAAATTTCAGTGAGACTTTCCATATCGGTAAGACTTCATACCGAAGCATATGAGTTACTCTGATGACTCCAGTCACTATGAATCTCCCTGAAACCGCTTGTCATCCAAAGTCTCCCCGATATCCGATAAGAATGGCATGTCGGCCATACCAACCCACTCGATAGAGGGTTACACCAAACACAATGAGTCATAGCGATAGCTCCAGTTGGCAAGACATCAATAAGGTCTCGGTGACCTGTACAAACCACAAGGTTACTAAACTGCCAGTCGGCCAGACAAAAGGAATGTCACACTGACTTGGCTCTTTTAGAGGTTTCAACTTGTGAGATTGAGACACATATTTTCAACAATCTCCCACTTGATGAAGATCACACAGGCACCTCCAGAGCACAACAAAACTACTGAAATTCATGGGCACTGAGGCCCATCGAATTGGCACACCACCTAAACTTGTCTATGCTCACTGGCTTTGTTAATGCATCTGCAACATTCTCCAGAGTATCCATTTTTTCTAATGAGACCTTTCCATCCTCCACCATATCCCGTACAAAATGATACTGTACATCTATATGTTTCATCCTAGCATGGAAAGTAGGATTCTTTTCCAAACAAATAGCACTTTGACTATCACAGTAAATAGTTATTTGCTCTGCATCAAAACCAATGTTAGAACACAAACTTCTTAACCAGATTGCTTCTTTACAAGCGTGTGTTGCTGCCATGTATTCTACCTCTGTAGTGGATAAAGTGACTACAACCTACTGCTTATTCATCCAACTAACTGCACCACCATTCAACATGAAAGTATATCCACTAGTGGATCTTCTGCTATCTATGTCCCCTGCCCAATCAGAATCCACATAGCCTCAAATGTTGAGAGTCCTCTGTGATTCAACCAAGTTCCCATGGTAACACAAAGCATATTCTGAAGTTCCCTTCAACTATCTGAATACTCTTTTCACAACATCCCAATGTGTCTTTCCAAGATTAGCCATAAACCGACTAAGTACTCCCACTGCTTGGGAAATTTCTGGCCTTGTACAGACCATTGCATACATAAGACTGCCAACTACACTAGCATAAGGTACACTGGTCATATCCTCCATCTCAATAGGATATTTTGGACAGTCTTCAACAGATAGCTTTGTTCCCTGCAAAACTGGAACAACTAGCTGCTTACAATCATTATGCAAAATCTCTCTAGAACAGTCTTGATATACTTACTCTGACTGAGCCAAAGTTTTCTACTATTCATATCGTTGTTATTTCCATTTCCAGAATATACCTTGCTACACCAAGATCTTTCATTTTGAACTTTGCAGACAACTGAGACTTAAGATCAGAAATCATTAACTTACTATTGCCTATGAACAACATATCATCAACATAGAGAGCAATAATAAGGACTTGATCACTTTCAGCTTTGTAATACACACAATGATCAGATTTTAATCTTACAAATCCCAATGACAAAATAAAAGTTTCAAACTTCTGGTACCACATTCTAGGAGGCTGCTTTAACCCATACAGAGATTTATTCAACTTGCAAATTAATCTTTCTTTACCTTTTTCCACAAAGTGCTCAGGCTGGGACATATAAATCTCTTCTTCAAGATCACCATGAAGAAATGTTGTCTTCACATCCATCTGTTCGACCTCTAAGTCATACATTGTTGCAAGTGACAAAAGAAATATAATGGACGTTAGCTTAGCTATAGGAGAAAAAATTTCTCCATAATCAATTCCCTGTACCTGGGAATAACCCTTCGCAACCAACCTCACCTTATATTTTTCCACACTGCCATCCAGACCTATTTTCTTTTTAAATACCCATTTGCAGCCCACAAATTTTCTACCTATAGGCAAGGGCACCAAACTCCAGGTATCATTTTTTTCTAATGATGCCATTTCTTCATTCATGGCTTCCAACCAAGAGTTTGAATCAGACATTCTAAATGCCTCTTTCACAGTCCTAGGCTCATCAGTGCTAGAAATTAAAGCATAGGCACAAGTAGAATCTATCAGAAAACCCATACCTATCAGGTTGTTTTCTTTCACGAGTTGACCTCCTCACTTGTTGAGGCTGAGGTTGTTCTTCTTCATCAGAACTATTTGAGCTCTCCTTAGTTTCAGGTACATTTTGAATTTTCAATTCCTCTTTATCTGGTGTCGGAGGAATTTCAACTACATCCCTTTTGTTTTTTGATTTTGTCTTTGACTGTAGATCCAAGGTAGAAGGCTTCAGCTCATGAAATATTACACTTTTGTTGTATAGAACCTTCTCTGTATCAGGATTCCAAAGCTTGTATGCTTTTATGCCAGCACTATAGCCAATAAAAATACATTTGATAGCATTGTTCTCCAATTTAGATCTTTTCTCATACAACACATGTGCATATGCCTCACAACCAAAAACATGAATATGTCTTAAAGAGGGCTTCTTACCAGACCATGCTTCCAAAGGTGTTTTCTCAACAAGAGCATAATTCAGAGAACATTTTATCAAGTAACATGTTGTAGCAACTGCCTCAACCCAAAAATTCTCCTCCAAGCCAGCACTGCTTAACATACTTCGTGCTCTTTCCATCACTATCCTGTTGAACCTTTTTGTAACTCCATTTTGCTGCAGAGTGTAAGGTGTAGTTTTATGTATTTTAATCCCATGATCTTTATAGTACCTCTCAAAATCATCAAAACAAAATTCACTACCATTATCAGTCCTTAAACATTTTATTTTTCTTCTAGTCTAATTTTCAACAAGGTTCTTAAATTCCTTAAACCGACTGAACACTTCTGATTTACTTTTCAAAAAATAAACAAATGTTCTTCTCGAATAATCATCAATGAACGATACATAGTACCTTGACTTAGACAAAGAAGGGACATTCACTGGACCAAAAACATCAGAATGTATATAATCAAGCAAACTAGAAGATTTGTGAGGACTGGAATACAATGAAACATGGTGTTGTTTACCATATATACAATGTTCACAAAACTCGCATTCGAGGTTACAATCTTCAAGCCCCTCAACCAGGTTTTTACTCTTCAAGGTTTTTAAACCTTTCTCACCAATGTGGCCTAGCCTATGATGCCATAGTATAGTCTTTTCTACTGGAAGTTTAACTTCCATAGAGTTTACACTATTAGGAATTTCTTCCTCTTTTCCTCCATGTGTAGCTTTATGTGACTTGGCAGAGACACTATTTCTTTGCACAGCATGTGCATCAAGCTTATACAAGGTACCAACACGAGCACCTCTTGCTAGCACCATAGAGCCTCTAGTCATCTTGCAGCCATTTCTAGAGAATGTGACTTGCACTCCAATATCATTCAACATACTAATAGAAAGTAGATTTTGAGCCAGACCTAGTATGTGCATAACATCATTAATTCCCTTCACTATTCCATCAGGGAATTGAATTTTGACTCTCCCACAACCAACAATTTCCAAAGATGAATCACTTGCCAAATACACCTTTCCACCATCGTATTTTTCATACTTCGCGAACCAGTCTCTATGAGATGTCATGTGGAAATATTCTCTAGAATCAATCAGCCAGACATCATCTAATGCCTGCGTAGCCAAGGCTGCAATGAAGGTGTTTGCATCACTTTGAGAAGAATCATAGTCAGAATTCTTCTTCTTCTTCTTTTTCTCCTCTTTGCAATCCTTTCGAACATGACCAGGTTTCCCATAGTTCCAACACTTCACCTTGGACTTCTTACCAGGAGACTTTGATCTCCCTTCTGACTTGTATTTAGACTTCTTGTCCTTCTTTCCTTTCTCTTTCAACCTTCCTCTAACAACAAAGGCCTCCTTCGAAATCTCAAAAGATTTCCTTCTCATCTCTTCTAATAACAAAGAAGCAACAACATCATCCATCTTGAAACTGGATGTTGTACTCCCAATAGCCATCACCAGGCGATCCCAAGAATCTAGCAAAGAATATAGTAACAGCATACAACAATCCTTTTCATCAATCTTCACACCCACAGATGTTAACTATGCAATCAACATGTTGAAAGCGTTCAAATGATCAGCAATAGATCCTCCCTCCTGCATTCTCAAAGCATACAACTTCTTCCTCAAGAATAATTTATTCACCAAGGACTTGCCCTGATAAATTGATGCCAGTCTTTTCCATAAGGAAGATGCAGTCTTTTCTTCATGAACATTCAAAAGAAAAAAGTTTGCTAAATAGAGCCTTATCAACCCCTTTGATTTTTGATCTGCAAGGTCCCAATCCTCTTGCTTCATGCCTGTAGGCTTCGTTCCAAACACATCAATCCAAAGATCGTGATCAACCAACATATCTTCCATTTTAAGTTTCCACAACTCAAAATTGCTGCCATTGAATTTCTCAATTTCAATATTTCCTAACATGCTTGCCATCTTAACCTGTAATTCGAATTACCAAACTTCTACAAGACTCCCAATGAACAGAAATTGACACAAAAAACCCAACATACCCACAAGGATAACACAACTGGCTAGGCTCTGATACCACTTGTAATGAAAGCTAAGTGCGGAAACAACTCTCCTAACGTCAAAAACTTAGGGAAGAATCCAAAGGTGCTTTTAAATTTTCAATTACAGTCCAATTAAGATACACTTTAAAGCAATAACAAAAACAAAGAAATAATCATGCACAGGTGAACACCAGATTTATGTGGGAAAACCCTTACGGGAGAAAAACCCACCACACCAAGAGAAGTCACTTTGTATTACAGTAATGGAGATTACATACAAAGATCAGACTTATCTTTCTGATGTCAAATTATAGTAGCATAATCCTTGATCAACCTTGTACAAAAAATTCAAGATACAACACACTCAGAATTCAGTTCACACTGATCATACATCCAACTATTCATCCAACCATCGAATAGTTCAACATCTACAAATCTTGAGTATATCCATGACACCCATGTTCTGTCAATCTTCCTCTCAGTAACAGCCACAATAGTCCAATTGCTAGCAGTTCCCATTTGGCTTCTCTGATTGGTCGTAGACTCACCACGTAGGATAGTCATCACTCGGTCAAAGGCATTCAACCTATGTCGCATGTCGGTGAGACACTAATCGTGTCTCCTCGATGCCACAAAGCCAGATCATCATTATCGCCGAGAGTCTTCACTATCGGCAAGACATTATACCGAGTTCACAAGCTGCATCGACCTCAACATTCTCATCGGCGAGACAATCGCCATTCGATGAGACATCACACAGAAGTTCCAAAGTCACATAGACAAGAGTATTCCCATCGGCAAGACTATCGTCCTTTGCCAAGAGATCATACTGAACCTTCATGTTATTTCTGAAATGTCCAATAGTCGGCAAGACTTACTGCTATTGCTGAGAGTTCTTACCAAAGTATCCAAGTCACCCTGAGATCAGATAGTTGCCAGGATTCATACTGACAATAGACTACCCCACAGCATCGGTGAGACCAACACCCATCACCAAGACTTCACACCAAAGCCTTTGTGTTACCATGAAGACTCCAAGTGTATGACTATCGACGAGACTTTCCATATCGACAAGACTTCATACTGAAGCATATGAGTTACTCCGATGACCACAAGTGTAACACCCTGTTGGCAAGACATACCATCTCGATAAGACTTTATATCAAAGCAAGCCTTTCAGCCAAAGGTCTCCCTGATGACTTCGAATGTAAAAATTTTGGTGAAACTTTCCATATCGGTAAGACTTCATACCAAAGCATATGAGTTACTCCAATGACTCCAGTCTCTATGAATCTCCTCGACACCGCTTATCGCCCAGAGTCTCCCCAATATATGATAAGAATGGCCTGTCGGCCAGACCAACCCACTCGATAGAGGGTTACACCGAACAAATGAATCACAACGATAGCTCTAGTCGGCAAGACATCAACAAGGTCTCAGTGACCTGTACAAACCACAAGGTTCTAAACTACTAGTCGGCCAGACAAAAGGAATGTCACACCGACTTGGCTCTTTCAGAGGTTTTAGCCTGTGAGATTGAGACACATATTTCCAATAGTTAAGTGAGTGTTTATATATTTGTGGGGATTTTTTTAGTATTCCCTATGTTTTCAAGGTTATCCTACTATACCTCAAAATTCAGTTTGTATTTGTGGATATGTGGATTTATATTGGGCGTGTGACATTGACAGAAGAAGATCCACTAATGGATATGTATTCATGATGTTTGGTGGTGCTATTATCTGGATGAATAAGCAACAAGTTATATTCTCTTTTTTCATGATAGAAGAATAGTATATGGTAGCTACTCATACTTATAACGAAGCCATTTAGCTTAGGATATTGTGTTTTTATGTTGGGATTAATATAGGTATGATTACCATCTTTTGTGATAGTTAAAGTGTTATTTTCTTGGAAAAGAATCCTACTTTCCATGCTAGAACAAAGCACATTGATGTCTGGTTCCATTTTTTCCATGACACGGTGGAAGATGAGAAGGTGAAATTGGATGAATTTGACAATTTGATAAATATTTTTGATGCATTGACAAGCTTGTGAGAATGGATAATCTCACCCGTGTTCTAGTTTCATGGGCCTCATTGCCCCTAGAAATTAATTGTTGTTTGGCTCTTGAAAGGTCTTTGAAAAGTGGGAGAATGTTGGGATTAAGTTGTCTCGACCTTTGCAAGTCCTAGCATTTATTTTGATGTTTAATTATTCATTTTATCCTATGTTTATTTCCCTACTAATGTCAAGTCATTTTGTGGGACCCTACATGGAAGCGACTAGGATGAAATGCAAGCTATATTTGTAGAAGTAGGCATCCCACTTGGTGGACCCCACTAGAGGATAATATGATAGATTTTTAAAAAGTTGTAAGTGTCAAGTATATGATCAATTATGACAAGTTTCTATAACAAGTAATGACAATGTAACATTCAAGCTATGATAAACTATGGTAGGTGGGCCCATGCAATAGTGGCATCTATATATTCAAGGTTTTTGGATGCATGTAGGTGCATTGCATGTTGAAGGGGTCATATGCATGAGGATATGGCATTGGAAATGGAAAAATAAAATTATGTGGGTTTCACTTATGACATTGCACTTCATGAAAGATTATTGCATGCATGCAAGTGTTGTGCATGCCAAGGAGACTCAAGATAGGCATACAAGAATTAGAATTGTGCAATGTGGAAATTCTAGGAATCCATCTTCTCTCATGGAGTTGTATATATTTGGTACTTGATCATTTTACATTGTACATGTTTGAAGATTTTAGAGATACCGTTATGCTACTAGAATTACTCTAGAAATCCTAGTGTAGTTGAAGAATCTTGAATGATCTTAGCTTTATGATTATATTTTAACCTCTTTTAGATTACTGATAATACAAATATTTGTGCTTTTAGAGTGTTTATTTTTTATCCCAAAATGGTTTTCCCCACATACATATTGTATTATGGTTATTGTTGATTCTTGCATATTTGTTTAAGTTAAATGAATGTGCATCCAATTCTATACCTATAAAAGGGTTTAATTTGAAAAATTGTAATATCTTCCCTACTTAGATTGGTGTAGGAAGTTGCTTCTGCTTACCTGACTTCCTCTTACATATAAATCTAATTCACTGATCATTTTTAACAATAAATTTAAATGTGTCACTATTGATTTGATTTTGTAAATTCTCTAGAATGAATAAATGATCTCTTAATTTCCTAATGATGAATTAAATTCAAATATTTTTTTTTAATACAAGAACATGGTAATAGATCAAAAAAACATGCGAATAATCAAACCTTGGAAAAAAACACAAGGGGGGATAGTCAACTCAAACTAGATATTTTAAATTTGAATTTTGTTAGGTCAAATTTATGCTTGAGATCAAAAACAAATCATAGAAGGTGTATGATCTTTGCTAGGATTTTGTGTTGTATGCAGTCACTCTTGGCTCCTCTTGCGTCATATTGTGCTTATTACGCAGGAAACTCCTCTTTTCTTGTGTGTACGACCACATTTAGTGCAGTTTTTTGTGTTTTAATATGCTTTCAACTGGCTCTAACCTAGCAGTTCATGCTAGTGTTAGCAGTTCGTCAGCTTTGCTCAATGGCTCCCCCTCTGAACAAATGACCCCAAAAATTCATTGTGAAAGTATTTCATGAGGTAAGTGTTCTGACTCCCCAACTGATGTGGTTTTGGCTTTACCAGATTTTGATTCTGCTTGTCAATGGCTCGAGCAACATACCCTTGTTGGATATTTTTTTGGGAGGACTCCCCCTGAAAGTGTGCTTAAGGAATAGGTCAACAAGGCCTGGGTCCCTCATGGGGTCCGCCTTGATATGGTCCAAAATTTAACCAAGGGTTTATTTTTGTTCCACTTTGCAGAGGTCAATCATGTTCATGCTATCTTAGCCCATGGCCCTTGGTATGTCAGGTCTTCTTTGTTGGTTTTCCAGGAACAGACCCAAGATTTTTTTGTCTCGGATGACACCAAGTTGCAGGTCCTGGTCTAGATTGAGTTTCCTGGTTTACCCTTGCCTTGTGTGCCTTTTTTGAATCATATTGTGTCTTTGTTGGGGAGGGTTATTTGCATTGAGCCTAATAGGTTCTTTCAGGCCCAACCCCAAAAAAGGGTCTATGTGGAAGTGGACCTTTCCAAAGATTTGAAAGACTCCATTGATATTCAAATCAGAGCTCTCTGGCATACCTAAAAGGTCACTTATTTTAACCTACCCAACATGTGTTATAGGTGTTAGTCTACATACCACAAGATTAAGGATTACCCTTTGGCAATGCCTCATACACCTTCTCCACCACGAGATGCTAATTAACCTCTTTTGACAGATGCTTTTGTTGCCAAAACTGAAGAAAAATGGACTACGGTTACGAACCGCAAGAATAAGTCCTCTGGTTCTGGGCCAACCTCCAAGGCCTATGAACCAACAAAAGTTGTTTCAAACCCTTCAATGAAGGGGAAGGAAGCTCCTGTTAGGGTTGATAATGTTCTGTCGCAACCTAGGCCTAAGACAACGCCTCAGCCTATTGTTGTCATGATAGCAAAATTGAATGTTCTCCCCCCATATCAAGAGCTCAAAGGCAGTCTCGCAGTCCTTCTCCACCAAGGGAAAAAGGGGAATATGTGAAAGAAAAGCAGATATTTTACTCTCCTTCTATTTAGATTGGGTCAGTTCTGCCAGAATTTTTGCAGAATCATTCTCTTCTCTGAGGCAAGAGGAACCAGACTCCTATGATATGGAGGAGTTTCATTCATGAATTTCCTCTCATGGAATGTTTGAGTTCTAACAGACCTCTCCAGAAAGTATTCTATCAGGGATACCGAGTAATTATTTTGTTATTGAAGTGCTTTGTCTCCAAAAAGTTAAATTTTTTGGTTTTTTGCTTGCTTTGGCTTGTCGTTCTATTTGGCCAGCCAATAAAATGTTTTTCACTACTCATGATGTTGGCTGTGGTGGAGCTGTCACCCTTTTTTCCCCACGGTGGCACTCTTTTGTGGTCAACCACGGGTCTGGTCCCACTCATTGGCTCATCTGGATCCTTCTCAACATTGATAATCATTCCTTTGAGATTATTAATGTTTATGCTTCTAATGATGCTATGGAACGCTCTTTACTTTGGCACTAGATTGTTGATTCATTGTGAGTTGCTACTTGGTTATTGTGTGGGGATTTCAATATGGTTGAGATGGTATATGACAAAGATGGTACCTTTCCTTTTAGATGGGCAGCTGGCGAAAGGGTGGCATGGTTTTACATGCATAATAAATTGGGGCTCTTTGATCCCAATATTGGTCGCCACCATTCTCATTCTCTCTAGCACACTTGGTGTAATTACAAGGTCGGTTCTGATAGGATATTTAAGCGCCTTGATAGTATCATGATCTTGGCTCAATATTTTTTCTCTTTTGACATCTCTTCTCTCCCAGTCAAGTCGTTAGTGGATGTGACTTTGTCAGACCACTTCCCCATTTCTTTTCACATTGAATGGGAGACTCAACAACCTTGCATGTGTAAAACTTAATTCTTTTTTAATATGTCTTTGCTCTGTCACAAGCCTACCCTGGCCCACATTAGTAGAGTCTGGAATCTAGAGTGCAGGCCAGCTCATCATACAGGCTAGATTACTTGGTGGAATCATGTTATCACTCGCACAATTAGATTTCTACACATTTATGGGCACTAGCTAGCTATCTTTCATCGACGGTCTTATGAAGCTACCACCGCTAACCTGCACTCAGCTACTGAGGCTTTGGAAGCCAACCCCTTTTCCCCATCATTGCAAGTCAGGGTGACAGAATTAAGGCACAAAAAGCAAGTTGTAGACAATTATGCTACCAAAGGTGTAAATCAAAGCCAAACTACACTGGCTAAAAATTGGTGATCATGCCTCCAAAGAGGTTTTTTTGGCACTGCGTGCCAGACACTCATCCCCATGCATTAAAAAAATCAAAGATGGCATTCAGGTGCTCTCTGAGCTTCCTGACATTCTCTAATCCTTTGTGTGTCATTATGAGAAGATTTTCACTGCAAAGGAACCCACGCTTGTGCAACAACAAGCCCTCTAGGATTTCCTTGTTATTGTGCCAAATAGGCTTTCCTTAGCCCAAAGAAATTTTTGCAATCAATTGCTTACAATTGATGACCTCAAGGAAGCTGTTCATTCCATGGCTGATGAAAAAGCCCTAGGGATTGATGGTTTCCCTTGTGAGTTTTACAAGGCCCTTTAGGACTGTGTTGGGAAAGATCTATATCATGTTTACTTAGAGGCTTTTCATGCCAATTCTCTAGGTAATTTAATAAACAAAGGAAATATAAAATTCATACCTAAGTCTGGTGATCCTAAGGATGTTTGCAACTGGAGGCCTATCATGCTTCTCAATATCTCATAAAAAATCATCACGAAGACTTTGGCTCTCAAGATCTGCAATCTTTTACCTCAGATTGTGCGCCTAGAGCAAATAGGGTTCATCAAATCTAGGTTCATTCTGGATAATATTATTGTTGTTTGGGAAGGCATGGAATGGGTCAAGCATTCAAACCAGAAAGCTATTTTTGTCAAAATTGATTTTTCTAAGGCCTATGACTGCATTGAATGGCCTTTTATTCTTGCTATGCTACAAGCTTTGGGTTTTGGGCCTAATTTCATTCAGATTGTTCTAATTCTCTTTGTGGATGCCTCTGCTTGTATCACCATTAATGGTCATCAATATTCTACCTTTGGACTCTTTCATTCCATTCGGCAAGGGTGCCCACTTTCCCCCTCCCTGTATGTGCTTGTTGCTAAAGGATTTGGCTACCTTTTGGCCAACACGATTTCCCAATAGCGTGTCAAGGGAATTTCACTGCCTAACTCTCAAACTCAGTCGGTTAATGACCATTTTGCTGATGACTCTTTCCTCACTCTCCTAGAGGAAGAAGAAAATATTAAAGCGTCCCTAGTTGTCTTAATACTTTTTGTCTTGCTTCCAGTTCTACCATTCAATGGTATAAAACTTTGTGCTATAGGCAGTGTATTCTTCCTTCTCCTCCTTGGTTTCAGCAGTATAATTGGAAGTGGATTGGGCCAAGAGAATTTTTTTGGTTCCTGGGCATTCCCTTTGCCTTCAGGCTTCCCCGAATGAGTTATGGAAAGCTGTTCTTTCCTAGGTGGAGAAAAATATTGCTTACTGGATTACTAAGCCCCTCTCTTTGGCAAGGAAATTCCAAGTGTGCTCCAAGGTTCTTGTGGCTACCCATGTTTATTATTCTTCCTATTGGGCCCCATCAAAAGCTGCCGATGAAAAGCTTGAAAATTTTCTCTAAGATTTTCTTTTAGCCTCTGTTGATTCCCATAGAGGGTTTCACTGCATTTCCTAGGAGTTTTTATATCTTCCCAGAGATTCTGGAGGGCTTGGGTTTCTCTCCACTCAACGGAAAGGGATTTCCTTGTGTGTCAAATGGATAATTTGTGCCCTTACTGGTGATAAGGCCTAGAAAATTCTTCTCAAACATTGTATTCAATCAGGCTTTCTTGTCCATAGACCCACCTGGAAGTGGATTGGCTTTCAAACCCTTCTAGTCATGGAGGAACCAGTCCAAATTGTGGGGACTTTTTTGGCCAAAAGCATTTGGAGAGCTTGGGAGGCAGTCAAATCCTGGCTTCGCTAGGTTGGCTCTGGTTTCCATGATGGGATTTCATTTAACCAATAGAATGTTTGGTGGTCTCCTCTTTTTGCTAGCAATGGTCAACCGTTGGCTAAGTCACCTTGGCTTAAGGCACTCAAATTCCACAAAAAGAGTATTTAGACCCTTCAACATATTTTTCATAGACCCACAATGTGTATCATGCGGTGGGAAGAATTTCATGCCCTGTACAAGCTTCATAACCAGGACCATGCAAATTTTGATGGTCTGGTGAATGCTATTCTTGCAGAGATGCATCATAAGGTTGGAATTCGTGGGACCAAACCCTGGTGGAAGGATTGAAAGTGGTACCTAGACACCCCTTTCAGGAATTACAAGCCTAGGCTTGGTTACAGGTGGCTTTCACCACATTTTCCTATGATTCAAAGTCTCAACCAGAGGTGGCTTCTTCAATCTCCCACTCATTTCTGGAGTAAAATATTCATTGCCACTTGGTCTACAAGTGTTGAGCTGAAACTTTCCCACTTTGCTTGGTGTATTATTTTCCAAGGCTTTCCTGTGGGTTCTCAGCTTGTGCACCTAGGGGTCTAGGACCCTCGTTTCCCTTTTTGTGGGCAAGCTGAGACTTTTAAGCATCTTTCCTGGTTTTTCCCCATAGCTCAATAGTTTTGGACTTGGATTCATGACTTCTTTCAACCCTTTAGGCTGGAGCCTTTCTCCTAGCATATTATTCTGTTGGGAAATTTTCCAAGATTTCCTGCTAAGTATATCCAACTTTGGCACACTTTTAGGGTGGAAATCCTCTTCAATGTTTGGAAAGATGGAAATGCCTACATATTTGCTCATTCTCAAATGGGTATTAATGTTTCATTATATGCTAAAGCTATTATTTGTTCTAATGTGCTCTTATAGATTCAAGTGCAAGCTAATAAAGTTGCACTTGAGGTTGCTCACCTGCAAGTGCTTCTAGACCACTGGGGCAATGCTCCATGTACTATTGCTTGGGTGCCCACTTTTCCCACCTCCTCCCATGACCGGTTGCCTTCTCAGGGCCAACAACAGAGTGGTTCTACGCGTCCCCACTCTCAGTGTCCTCCTTGGTGGGACTCTTGCCTTCCTCGGTGGGCCACTCTCCTTCGCCGTGAGCTAGCTAGGGGTGGCCCTCTGGCAGTGCTGCGGGGAGCGACGGTGGTAGTTCCAAGTGGCCCTCTGATGACACTTCTACTCCTAGCCCTAGTTGGCTAGATTCTGGAAAAGGTTTTCCATGTCTAGTGCTTGCAATCTCGCCCCTGTGTGAGGATAAAGATAAAGAGAAGGAAAAAGATATTGATGATGGTTGGGGTCCTCCTGACGTCACTTCAAACCCCACTGATGTATGGGGGAAGAATTTGGATGATAGAGACCCTCCTGGCTCTGCTAGCACTGCTTTGGCCTCTTAATGGCCTTTTTTATATGCTTTGTAATCATGGACTTTTGTAAATATGTTTTTGTGAATATGCAACTTTATCTTTATATTAATATAGATAGCTGCCTATTCATAAATAAAAAAATGTATTCTTGAGGTGGTGACCTTATGATTATAGAATCAACTTAGGATCAAATAGAAAAATGGGTATGATAGATAGATGTAATCTAGGCATCAATATATAATAAACATGGATAAAAGATAGATAAGCCAAATGTATAGGAACATGTACATATAGAAGTAAGGCATACCAATAACCATATGATTATGTGTAAATAAGGATCAAATAAAATTTAGATCAATGGTCTTGACTTTCAATAATACTACACCATTTTCATCATGTAGGAATATAAATTACCTCAAATTAGGTAAAAAAAATAAATGTAAAAATACATCAAAATGATTTTTTAACCATTATAAATATATACATATTCACATTTTTCTAGTTTAAAAAATGTGTTTCTACTATATCATTTGAATTTATTTTGAACTATTTTTCAATTTAGAGCTAGCAATGTTAAATGATGTTAAGGAACATTATTTCCATAATTTACTTAAGCTTTATGTGCATCCATGTTATTTAATCATTATAAAATTTCATTGAATGTAAATAAAATAGGTATCATTGAATTATTAAAATATTTGTGAATTATAATATGCATACTTATATAATTGATTGTTCTAAATAATGTTATTCCTTATTCATAATACAAATAATTTGATGTAATTTTAAGATAATATAATTCTATAATTTAACTTTTTTATAATATTGAATATTATTTTCTTAGATGAAAATTATTGATTCTTGTATTCCTTATATATTTTCAGATATCGATCTCATGTATTGAAGTGTCATAGTTGTAGAGGTGCACTAAAAGTATTAAGGACTCTTGAGACCATTACACAAATTTTACCCATCCTATGTCTTGCAATACTTGGACTTAAAGCAACCAATAAACAAATATCATCATCGATATATGTTTGTGATGTACTCTTGGTTGGAAGTGCAATAGCTTCATGCTTGATGTCACGATGGTTATCACATTTCATCTATAAGACCTTTTATTTCCATGACTATAACCATGCACTTGTGAATTAAAATATATAATCAATAGGGTATAGATGGAAACTATAGTACTGGCCTAAGTCTACAAGATTAAGGTGGAATTTGTAGGACCATAGAGATTATATTTATTTACAATTGAATATTTGAGCAATTTTTGATATCATTGTTTCAAATATTTACTCTAGTTATTTTGATGATATGAGCATATGTATAGTCAAATTTTATGAGGTTTTATTTATAATCAATTATTTAGGTTCAATCTTGATAGTAAATAATAGTATTTAATGCATCAACAACAAGGTGCATTGTAGAATAAGTTATGCTTCTCTTTTTATTTCGTTTTTTTGATAGTTTTAAAATTGTTTTTTATTTTGTCCATGTCTTAAAAGAATTTTCTTATAATGAAAATTGAAAGAAAAATATCAATGTCCATGTCTTGTTAGTGGTGACTTTGTTTATTAGAATTTAATAATTATTATAGCATTATAACAAGCTCCAAGAATTTTTTTTTAATTTCAATTCGATTTATGATATTATGAGCTCCAGTTGTAAGGTTTTTTGTAAAAAGAAATAAATATATAGAAAATCATTAGCTCTCAATACTTACAAAATAATAAGTAAATTGTATTTTACTAGCAATGCAAGTACTCATTACTAATGATTAAGATTTATATTTAGTTTTAAGAAATGTGATAGTAGTTGTTCCATTTAAAGTAAGTTGTGTTAAACAATGAATTATAGTTACCTAGAAATTTATAAATAGGGAAGTAGGCTAATGGTTTGTGGTTAAAGTAAATTAAACTTTGATTTTTTTCTTGAATATTTCCAACATCCAAATTTTCAATGTAAAGAACAATGCTATTCACTTGAGTTGATGTCAAAAAAATGTCTTGAAATTTTTTTAATCTTATAAGATTGAATAGAACTCTAAATTTTAAATTGGTTAGCGTACTTTATCAAATTGAAATCACAATTAATATAGAAAATTCACAAAAAATAAACATGTTTAGATTTTTGTGAAGGAAACATTACACAATTCTAGTTTCATTCAATTTTACAAGATTACAAGTGTTTGAGGCATTATATCAAACAGTTCAAATGTCTCATCTATGCTTCTATTTTTTCTAATGCACATCTATGTGACCATTTTTATATAATATTATGTATTAGATAAGTATAACTTTTAATTTAATAGTCACATGGGTGTGTGGTTTTAACATTTTTTATTTATTATATATACATTTTTAAGTTTATTGAATTGAGGAAAAATGCTATGAGATATCTAATAATTGAATGAGAATTTATATTTTTATTGGTACTTGGTTTTGAATAAAGTGTGATGAAATAAATAATAATTTTCTTTCATGTGAAAGTTAAAGTTCTCTTAGGTTTATCACTAGCAATGTCAATATACACTTGATGTGAATTAAACAACACTACATATCATGTGTAGTTCAATAATCATTATAAAATGTTGGATTATATAGCGAATAGGAATTGAAGGTGCATTTCATGCTATATACTCTATTAATGTAAGTTCATATTTTAAAGAATGCACCTTTACAATAGAGAAAACACACTCTTTTATTGTCCATATGCAATTTTCATATTTTCACCATTCTTTTTTCAAGAGAAACGCTATATATATGTTTAGAAAATGTAAAAATTTGGCATATATTCATAAAGTACTTGAGTAGATAGAAGAAGGATACACCTCATAAAGTGTTGTATTTTGTGTATAGAAAAACCATGGCTATAATGACAAGGTAGGCACCTGCTTCTCCAAATTCAATGAATAGATTTACATTTTTTTATAGTATAGATTTAAAAAAATATATCTTTTTTATAATTTTCAATATCTTTTTTTCTTTATTTCATGTCTTAAATTTGCTCTCTTGCAATGATAATTTTAAGAACAATTAGAAATGTATGTCCTTTTAGTGGTGAATTTATTTATTAGAATATAATAATCATCTATAACATTATAGCAAGATCCTACAATTTTTCGATAACTTTACTACAATTTACAATACTGTATGTTTCAAAAATAAGATCTTTTCTAATAAAATATATATAAAGAAAACTAATATCTCTTCAATACATTTCTTGTTGAGAAGCCACTATATAAGAATTAGATTAAAAAATGAATATTTTAAAAGAGGTAATCATGTTTTAATTTAAGCTAAACAAGTTCATAACACAATAGAAAACTATAATTACTATTAAAATTTAACTAATGGTTTCTAATGATTAAAATCCATTTTTAATTTTAAGAAAATGTTAAAGTGCTTGCTCCATTTAAAGTAAGTTTTGTTTAATAGTAAATTATATTTGTAATTTGTTTGACAATTTATCAATAGGGCAACCAAGATATTGAGTGACACGATGAACCTTAGTATTTTGGATTTGTCTTCCATACTATATTTTTCTAGGTCAAAAGGTTTTGGTGTGTTCCATTTAAACTCTTGATTATTCTATCCAAAAAAATTATTTTATTCCTTTTGATGTATGCACTTCAAAAAATAATAAAGAGTTTACGACTATTTTATTCTTGTTTTGCGTAATAATTTCACTAATTATATTGTTTAGTTGGCGAGGAGTGAAATTTCTTTCCTATTACATACCACTCTTTGGTATAATTATGATTATTATCACATCTTAGAGGCACATAAAAGTATATTTTAATATTTTTTTATTTTTCTAAGTAAAAAATAGTAGATAGGAAACATGGTTTGCATCATTTTATAAATTGGTTAGTGATAATTTTTGTATAGAATGAGAAAAACAATATATTAAAAATTTAGAACAACTTTTGAGTTGATAATGTTATTTTTAAAAGGGAAGTTTGAGACTCTACCTTCTATAGATTGTTTATACCTAGCTTTAGAATGACATTGACATACAATTCAATATAGTTGTTAGTAATGAATCCAGTTTTCTTTCATGAATGTGGAAAGATATGATAGTTGAGTATGTGTGGTTTAAGTGTCTTTTAAGTCTTTGAAAACTTCTTGCACATTGCCTCATTTCCTCCAAAGATTATATCATCAGTTCATACACAAACACAATCAAAATTTGATTCTTCTCAACTTTAAAGTAAAGATTGCTATCTACAGTACCTTTATTGAATCCCTGCTACAACAAGTACCTACCTAGTCTTGCATACCAAGATTTTGGAGCTTGCTTAAGACCATACAATTCCTTTTTCAATTTGCAAACCATATCAAGGTTATTTAATAATTGAAAGCCTTCCAGTTGTTCAATGTATACCTCTTCTTCCAACTCACCATTCAAGAATGTAGACTTCACATCCATCGATAAAACTTGAAGTCCTTATGTGCTGCAAAGGCCAAAAACATACTAATGGCTTCCTTTGTTGCCACTAGAGAAAATGTATCCTCAAAATCTATTCCTTCCACTTGTGAGTAGCCCTTACACACAAGTCTAGCCTTGTTTCTAACAATTTCTCCATTCTCATTTAGCTTGTTTTGGAATACCCATTTAGTTCCTATTTCATTCTTGTTTGTTGGTCTTGGGACTAATTCCCAAGTTTGATTCTTCTCAATCTACATCAATTCTTCTTCCATATCTTTGGTCCAATTCTCATCCTTACATGCTTCAATCATTGTCTTAGGTTCTACTTTGGAAAGTAGACACAAATTTACCTATTCTTTTGTCATAATATATTTTCTTCTTGTCAACACACCTCTTCTCTTATCACCAATAATCTAATCTTCAGAATGATTCTTTTGCACATACTTAGGATTCTTAGGAATTATTTTTGGAGCTTCTTTCTCTTCAACCTGCATCTCCTTTTCCTTCTTCTCTGCAAGAGGAATCATCAAGTTCATAACCTTCTATGAGTACTATGATTTTATGTGGTTCTTCATCTACTTGACACTTGCACTTTCAACTATCTTCTTCGACCTCTTGTTGTAGCACCAGTAAGCCTTGCTTCTTGTAGAATATCCAAGGAATATTCCTTCATCTAACCTTGCATCAAACTTTCCAAAGTTGTCTTCATCTCTTTTGGTATAATATTTGCTTCTAAAAACTCTAAAGTATTTGATAGGAGTTCTTCCATACCATAGTTCGTAGGGATTCTTTGAACTGTTTACTCTTGATTGTACTCTATTGAGTATGTATACTGTAGTATGAATAGATTCTTTCTAGTAGACATACGATATATTTTCTTCCTAAACTATCCTATTCTTTCTCTCCACCACTCCATTCTATTGAGGAGTTCTAGGGGCTGACAAATGCCTCTTTATCCCATGATCTTCACACAAAAAAATTAAACTCATTGGAGGTGAACTCTCCACATCTGTCAGACCTTAAGCACTTGAATTTTATATCCATTTCATTTTCAACCATAGCCTTAAATGCTTTAAACTTGTCTAGAACTTCTTATTTTTCTCTAAGAAAAGTTACCCAAGTCATTATAGAGTAATCATCAATTAACAACATGAAATACTTGTCACCTTGAAAGATTTATATTCTTGTAGGTTCACATAGGTTTGTATGCACCAACTCCAAAGGTCCTATGGTAGAATATTATTTGATATTGAACCTCTTTCTTGTTTGCTTCTCAAGCTGAAATTCCTTGAAAATTGCATTGATAGGCTTTGTAACTCTTGGCAGATCTCTCACAGCTTGAGTATAACTGATCCTTAATAGGCTATCAAAATTGATGTGACACATTCTTCTATTTCATAGCCAACTTTCATTAATTTGAGTCATAAAGCACTTACAATTAGCACCTTTGACCTGATAAACATTCTCATCTATCCTTGTTCTTGCAGCAACCAGAGTTTTGGATCCTCCTTTTTTGATTTCACAACCACCATCCTGAAATACTAGATTATATCCTTTTTTGCATATTTATCCTACACTTAGAAGATTATGCCAGAGACCCTTGACATAAATAACATCATCTGTATTATGCTTTCCATCAAAACTAATTGAACCTTTTCCACATGTCTTAGCAAATGTATCATCACCAAACTTAACAAGACCACCTTCAAACTTCTCAAGTTTAACAAACTTACTCTTATCACCTATCATATGATTTGAGCATCTGCTACTAATTATCCAATGACTCTTCCCCAATCTAGCATGAAAATAACTCATTATATTCCCTTTGATGTTGTGACCTATTTCTGGAGCAATTTTCTTCATACATCTTTTAGATTCAATAGAATTATTTCCAACATTCAGAGCCATGAACAAGAATTCATCATTTTCATCATCCAATTAGTTAGAGTCATCATTAGATATTCTAGCATCTTCTCTAACATAATAAATTCTCTTGAAATATTTACCTTTGTTATCCTTATATTTTTCATTTGAAACTTTGGCTAGACATATTGAAGCATAATGACCTATTTTTCCATGGTTAAAATATTTGAAAGGTAACTTACCTTTGTACCTTCCAGTGCCCTTTTTCAATCTCTTGAAAAAGAATTATTTCCAACATTCAGAGCCATGAACAAGAATTCATCATTTTCATCATCCAATTAGTTAGATTCATCATTAGATATTCTAGCATCTTCTCTAACATAATAAATTCTCTTGAAATATTTACCTTTGTTATCCTTATATTTTTCATTTGAAACTTTGGCTATACATATTGAAGCATAATGACCTATTTTTCCATGGTTAAAATATTTGAAAGGTAACTTACCTTTGTACCTTACAGTGCCCTTTTTATTCTATCTCATCAAGATCATTCAGATATGATTCCATCATCTTTCTCTATTTTGATAGCTTTAAAAGCAGTCTCTTTTCTTGAATCATTTTGACCAAAATCTCTCAATTCAAAAGTAGTTGAAGCACCAAATAACTGATCTCTAGAATAATGTTCTAAATGTTGAGATTCCTCAATAGCATAAACTTTAGGACTATAAGATTTAGGAAGAGTTCTTAATACCTTCTTACCACCCTTATCTGCAATTCTCCACCAAGGCCATTAGATGGAATAGACAACTTCTATCCCTCTCTATGGCTTGCAAGTGTCTTCCATCCTCTAACATCCTTAGGTTTCAAATCAGTCTTGAAATTCTTCTGCATGTTTTCTTACTTGACCTTATCATCTCCTTCATAGATACTTTCCAACTTCTTCTAGATTTCTTTACCAATTTTGTAGCTCATAACCTTCACAAGTTTTGAATCAACAAAACCACTCAAAAGAGCATTCCTTTCTTTTCCATTGTTCTCATATGCCTTGACCCCACCATCAATTTTTAGACCATTAATAGGTATGATATATGCATATTCAATTAACTTTCAAACTCCAAACCCTTGGGAAACAAGGAAACCCTCCATCATGGTTTTCTAAAATGCATAATTCATCCCATCAAATAAGGGAGCCTCCTTGTTGTGCACCATCTGGATCTACCTCAAGCAGTTAAGCTTCTTCCAAGAAACCTTTATCTGATACCAATTTTTAGATGCATAGGACAACTAAGAGGGGGGGTGAATTAGTTATACATTAAAACATCAAAACCCTCATTAACATTCAAATTTTTATTAGCCCTTAAACCCTTATCATGCATTAGCAGAATGTAAACATATGAAACAGTAATGCAAACACATCAAACA
>VDFB02072274.1:39356726-39469218 GCA_007258455.2 Sequoia sempervirens
ATAAAAAAAATTAATAAATATTTTTAATAAACTTTAAAGTTAATAATAAAGAAAAGTAATTTTAAAAAGTTAAAAAAAACTTTATTAAAACTCTTTTAAAAGTATACGAATCTTTATAAAAGAAAGAGCTTTTAAACTATTAAAAAATAAAAAATAGAAACTTTTATAAGTTGATTAGGAGAATATTTGAATGCATATGGTGAGGCGCGGGCAGGAAAGATAAAAGGGCGGACTGTATTTTTTTAAAAGACTTCGCTAAAAATAGGTTGGAATATTGTTGGAAGTTAGGGTTTTAGATTAACAAAAAACCATGGGCGGCAACTCAAAAAGATTTGAGGTAAAGAGATTTTTTAAAGAAAAATATTTTACGTATAGAAAAGCGACATAGGTGGTGAGATATGAACCTAACTTTGAGCCAGATGCCTGTGAAGCGTGGAAGGAGAATGGAGACGGTGGCGACAAAGAAGGAGAGCACAGATAGCATGGGTGCAGAGGAATATTCAAGGCCGACGGTAGCCAGACGATAAGGGTTGCGGGCAGTTGCAGTCAGTTGTGTCTGAGAGGAGCTTACTGGCAGAAACCCTGCAAGGGTTAGAAAAAAAAAATGAATTTATTGTTACATGCAAAGCATAAATTATTTTTAATTTTAAAATCTATATATATATATATATATATATATTTATATATTTATTTATTGTATGTTATATTGATTATGAAACCCTCTTTTTGTAAAAAAATTAGGGTATAAGTATGTGATTTTTAAAAATATAAACTTGAAAATAAAAGATTTAAAAAAAATGCATTATTAAAAATATGAAACCCTTAAAAAGGGTAGAAATTTATTTTTCAAAAAAGATGATATAATGATTGTAAAAAAGAGTTTATTTTTTTTAAATAAAATAAATTGCCTTATAAACAGTGATCTATTTTTAGAAAAACAGATATTTAAAATTAGAATAATCTGATTTTTTACTTAAAGAAATAAGTTCTAAACTAAAACAGGGTTAAAGCTCTTAAAAAAAAATAAAAATGATTTTTTTAACTTTGATAAAGAAAAATAAATGAAATGTTTTGATTTATTTTTAATTTTCTAAACTAGAATAAGGGTTAAAGCCCTTGATTTTTTTTGAAGAAACTAAAGAAACAGATTAGCTTTTTTTCTAAAAAAAAATTGAAGTAGGGTTAGAGATCTAAAAAAAAGAGATATGCATGCAAAAAATAATGGATTTTTCTTTTTTAAATTTAAACTAATAGAAAAAGCTAGAAAACTTTTAGATAAAATATAACTAAGGGATTCAAGCTTTAGATGAAATTAGAATCACGCTCTCTGAGTTTCCATCCTAAAATAAATTAAATTATTTAAAATCTGAACAATAGGAAACTAAGATTCCTCACAAAAAAAGGTTAGAAGACAAAAAAACAACCAAGATTAGACACTAGCTCTTCTTCTCTTTGAGAGTGTCTCCAATGGTGTGCTGAAAAATTTGGTAAACCTTCAACAATATAGCTCACAAGATATTAGTAATACCAAGCTCTGATACCATGAAAGGAAATAGAAAAGAGCAATGGAAATTACTAATAAAGAGCAATTGTTTGAAGGAAAGAGATTACCAAATAGATTGAAGTAGCCAAACCAAGCACCACAAAGCAAGAGAGACACAAGAATTTGTTAAGGGGAAAAAACAAGAAAAAACCCCAATATTATGAATGGAGGCAAAATGCCTAAAGAATAATACAAAGAGAGAGAGCTTCATCCTTAGCTTGCTTGCATGAGTCTTGAAGAATGAGAGGAGAAGCACCTCAATAAGTAGAGGTGAGAAAGAGGAGTTAGAATGTAACTCCCAACTCAATGAATGCCACCATTCATCTATGTGTGTGCAAAGTGTCACCTCTTAAGGAGGTGGTTACAGATATTCCTTAATAAAGGAATTAAAAAATAAGTCATCCTCACACATGTATGAGATGACAAAAAGACAAAAGACTTGTAGGGATTCCTTTGGAATATTCCTACAAGTTAATAAAAAATTACAATTAAAGAATAACCTTTACCAAGTAAAGATTAATCTTCTAACAAAATTAAATAAATCCCACCAAAATCCCCTTAATCACTCTATTAAAAAACTAAAAAGATTGATTTTGAATTCATTTGTGCATATTGAGTTTTGAAATTTGAGGGAGAGTGATTTGGAGCCATTTGGAGAAAAAATGTCAATCCCCTACCACACTCATCGTTTTGAGCACGTGCGTCAACATAACCACCCAACCACCTACGGACCTCCAGTAAGTACCCGTGAACCTCCTCATTTTTTGCTTTTTTTTGTTTTTCGCGTGTTTTATGTTGTTTTGAAAATTTTGAATTTCCTTTAGCGCATACATCGACTGATGTAGCACATCCCATTGTTGTTCTAGCACATCCCCTAGTTTAGCACATAGGTAATTTGTTATAGCGCATAGATGGGATGAAATAACACATCCACAAATTTAGCACATAGGTCATATTTTGTAGCGCATACATAGGCTAAAGTAGTGCATAGGTCAGATTTTGTAGTGCATACATAGGCTAAAGTAGCGCATCTACAGATTTAGCGCATTGACCTCCTAAAATGGCGCTTTGACTTCCTGGAATGGCGCATCTGATGAGTTAGCGCATCCAAGCCAAAATGATGAAATTTGTCATTAACTCCCCAGTTTTGATGATTTTTTATCACGTAAGTCTTTGAGTTGTTGTTGACTGATGATCCCAATAATTTAGATGATGATCAACCTCATGATAGGTGAGGTCTGATGATTGATTGATAATAATTATCCTCATGATAGGCAAGGAATAATTATAGTTGGATTGATAAACCTCATGATAGGCGAGGTACAATTTTAGATTGATAATTGACCTCATGATAAGCGAGGTTGATTTGATAGTTTGACCAATAAACCTCATGATAGGCAAGATTCCTTGATAGATTTGATGATTGACCTCATGATAAACGAGGTTGATTTGATAGTTACTCACGATATTTGATCAAAAGTCTCCCAAAAGCTTATTAGATTTGATAGGTTGATTGATATTTGATGAATTGACAAAGATTTATGACTTTCAGTATTTTGTGATGATAGGAGTCATTGACGAACTTATAGATTCAAGAGTAGTTTCCTAGGACATTCGATTTGATACTATAGCTAGTGCAGCCTGAGACAAGTCATCACGCATTGTGGTTTGTCCTCCCTCTTAGATATGCCCTAGATTAGGATTAATCGAGGTCTCCTAAGAGCCTTAGTAGAGAGGTGGCATAGAGAGCATAATACCTTCCACCTTCCTATCGGCAAGATGACAGTCACTCTTGAGGATGTATGGAGGATTTTGAGGATACCCGTTGTTGGGGAGGTTGTAGTTTATGATTCTTCAGAGCAAGGTGGGACCGATGCTCTACGCAAAGTGTTTTAGGATGATACGATTTGTGGATATGAGATCCCATGGCGAGAGATGGTGGATGCCTATGCTACCCTGCCATCGGTACCTACTGGTTTTATTGGAGGGTTCATGTGTCCTGATCGCAGGTCAAAGGGACTTTATATTGGTTACGGCCACATTTTGGAGAGTATGATTATTCATGGTACTAGATATGCATGGGGCATGTGTATGCTTGCTCATCTTTACCACGATTTGCATCAGGTTGTCTACCTCTGAGGTCATAGTTTATATTCTGATGTTACATTACTTTAGGTGTGGGCGTGGGAGCATATAGTTGTTACGTGTCCAGTGATGGTCAAGTAGTGACCCGCCATGAGGCCTTACATGCATATATACGAAGGTCGACTTACTCAACCTAGACTAGGTAAGTTGGAGAATTGGAGGAGATTTTTGGATGATGTAGAGGCTGTTGCATGATGGCCTTATCTAGATTGTGAGCATTGGGATGATGATGATACAAAAATGCCATACCTCTGTCAGTCTATGTTTCTAATTGGTAGGACTTGTTTTGTGATCAAGATATTTTTATTTCAAAGGGTGCTTAGAAAGTATGGCATCATACAGGGCATGCCCTAGGGTGTTGCACTTTACGCCTGACATTAGATTGATTATATTGAGTGGGGACCCAGCCTATCATATGATACTATAGTTGAGGAGTACTTTGGTCTATAGCCTTTGGTTTGGGAGATTCGTCCTGAGATTACTAAGGCACTTGTCATAGCAAATTATGTAGAGTACCTAGCCCTACATCCTTTTCCATGGATTTTTGTTCCTGATGAGCCAGTTGTAACGCCATAGAAAGTGCACAAGAAATAGATTAGAAGCAAACATGCAATGCAATACTAAAATCCGAAAATGCAAATCTAATGTTAAGAAACAAAGAACAAAGGAAAGTAAAACATAATTAAACTAAAACAATCTCACCAATTTCAAACGTATTTCCATGATTCATCTCGATTGACCTTCTCCATTTTGTTGTTGTAGTATAATTGCCCTCAGATTTCTCGTAATTCGTGCAAGTATAGCCTAAGATAGTGATTAGAAAAATATCGAAGATTCAAGATTGAGTGCTCTCAAAAGTCATAAGATTTCGCGAGAGATTGGAATGAAGAATGACAAATCAATTTATAGAAAATTGATTATTCGAACGACAGGCCATGATCGAAAGATCAACAGACGGTTGAGATCGACAGATTAGACATGCATTCTAATAACTGTCAGTAGTGACATGAGTGATACAAACTAGAAATAGGATTAAAGATTAAATAAATGATTTAATCTTTAGTTCGGTATTCGAAAACAGAAGAAATATCTTTGCATGACAAAGATGAAGATTGATTAAATCAACTCATGTTCGAATGCACACACAAGATTTAATTAATTAAATAAGAATATTTAATTAATCTGCATATACACGCAAATGAGTTAGAACTAGACGATTGAATGATTTGATGAAAAGATTACTCAAGAACGCCACTCAGACATCAAATCAAGAGTTAACTGAGTGATTAAAATAGATGTCAAGTTGAGTAAAAGTGAATACTTAGATAACTCACATAATTATCTAAAATATAGAAGAATGCATTAAAATAGAATTAATGAATTAAATAATTCATTTAATTCAAGACTCGATATTTGGAGAATAATTAAATAAATAATATTTATTTAATTAAGTGATGAAGGGATTTTAAATAAAGAATTTATTTAATTATAGTTGAAATATGATAAAGGTAAATTAAATAATGATTTATTTAATTTAACAAGAAAAATAAGGTTAATTAGTAACATAATTAAATAAAAAGCGTTTATTTAATTAATCAGATAGAATAAAGAAAAATGTGAATTAATTAAATAATTAAGATTATTTAATTAATAGAAGAATTAAAGTTAAAGTGAATAATTAAATAATTGACATTATTTAATCATGACCATAAAGAATACGAATTATGAAGAATATTGAAGTCGCAGGCCTAAACCAAATTTCGGTGTCTACATTTGCCCCTCTTTGATACAATGTCATTTCGGCATTGTGTCAAAGAAAATCAATAAGAAATATGCCCCAGTAATGCTTCAGATTAAAATAGGTGGAGGTATGCCCCCTCGGGAAAATGGACAAATTTTCAAAAAAGTTTAGAAAATTTTGGAAATGCTCCCGATTATTCCATAGGATAGGCAAAAATGCAATAGAGTTTGCGGAATTGGGTTTGGAAATGTGATGGACAGGTACGAGTTGATTGAAATAGGAAGTTAACATGGCCAGTAGGACATAAATGCCACCTAAGCCCTAGGTATATATAGGAAGTAGGGTAAAAACCTATTCATTTTCACCCACCTAGCTTGGAAATTTGAGAATTTTCTCTGCACTCCTAGCGACGATGTCTCCTGTTCCAAACACCCATCACCGAGCCTACAGGATCCGGACCTTCTAGAGACCAGCCAACGCGGACCCCCCGGTATGTACCTCAAACTTGGCTTTTGAAAATTTTTAATTGCGCGTAATTTTATGCATTTAATTCACTTTTTAGTCATGTGTCATTTTGTTAATTCACCGCATTTGCATGCACAAATGATGCATTTGTCTGCGGAAAACTGCATTTGTAATTTTACGTCAGTTATTTTGCATAGTTAGACTGTAGTTCAAAGCATGTGTGAATTTATGAAACACATTTGACTTTTTGCATTGCATTTGCATTTAGAATAGCTGCATTTGTTGATTTTGAAACACATTTGATTAATTTGCAACGCAACCTTTATTTTTCAATGCATATGAATTTAGTGTAACACATGTGATGTAATTAGCCGCATTTGTTTAATAAAGATGCATTTGAATTTTATGCACCGCATATGTTAAAAAGCAATGCAAGTGAAAAATAATGATGCATGTGCAAAATAACGACGCATTTGAATTTTATGCACCGCATATGTTAAAAAGCAATGCAAGTGAAAAAGAATGATGCATGTGCAAAATAACGACGCATTTGAATTTTATGTAGTATAGTCAGTTTGCACTAGAATAGATGATTGAGGCTGACATGAGGCATGTATAATGCCACTGCAGGTTGTGCTAGACACTATATATACACGAGAGTTGAGACCTACTACATTTCAATTCAGAGACAGTTTGTGGTCGGCAGAGCGACGGATTCTATGGAACCTTGGTTTATTACACGTGACAGACATGCTCCAGGTTCAGGCGAATCAGGGATTATTGACAGCATTGTGTGAGTGATGGCACTTGGAGACATCATCCTTCCACCTACCGACTGGAGAGGCCACTATTACCCTAGAGGATGTCTACAGGATCCTCAAACTACCTATTAGAGGCACACGGGTGATATGATACCCAAAGGGGTGCTGCCAAGATGTGTAGATATTACCCCCATGCTGACATTAGATAGTTAGGATTTGATGATTATGAGATTAGGTGGCAGGTGTTAGCATAGAGGTATAGACAGCTAAACTGTCTATTGTGTACTTTGATAGGCGGGATAGTACTTCTTGACCGCCGAGGTCATGGTTTTCCTGTGGGGTGGGGGGAGATGCTAGTGGGCATGCTCGAGTGTCGAGTTGTATATGCTTGGGGTCCTTGTGTGCTCGGGATGTTATATTTTCATCTGCATGATATTGCCTATCGAGAGGCACAGTCGATGAGTTGTGGTTCCATGCTCCTAATGATATGGGCGTGGGAGCATATTGCCATTTTTCGGCCACCTACGACAATTGACCTTCCACATGGAGCTCCCTACGCCTTCCATTATGTGGGGGCGAACACGCAGCATCACATTGGAGATATAGGTTACTTTTGACATGCCATAGACACCATGCAACAGTTTACATGGAGGCCATACCTGGGGTGTGAGGAGTGGTCAGATGAGGATGAGCATTTGCCATATTGCAGACAGGCACAATACTTGGTTGGACGAACAATATCACGTGTTCACATCATAGAGCGGTAGTTGCTAGATCATGTCCTGCGGCAGTTTAGAGAGGTGCAGGATGTACCTAGAGGATGAGCAGAGTTTGCCAGATCATCACGAGAGGTCCCGCTATGGGGTCCCGAGATTCCAGTGGCTACAGCAGAGGTAGATATTGATGCACTACAGGAACTTCCATGGGGATGGAGGGATGGTCTAGCGGACTCAAGGACCACAGCGGGCTATGACCAGTGGTGGGCAGTGGACAGGCTGATCCTTTTGACAAATCCAGAGCAGCCAGCACTGGTAGAGTGGCGAGGGACAGGTACACGAGGGAGGTGCGGCAGAGGGAGAGGCCTAGGAGGTAGAGGAGGCCGTGGTGATGGAGGAGATGATGGCCGAGGTGGACGGCGTGGAGGCAGGAGAGGGAGACATGGTCGGAGGGGACGAGGGCCAACATTATCACCGATCCATGAGGAGGGGCGAGGAGAGGAGGATGTGGCCATGCTAGACATTGGGAGAGGAGGGGAGGAGGATATTGCGAGAGGTGGAGAGGAGGTGCATCCCACAGAGGCAACCATTCCAGACATCCCAGCAGAGGAGGAGGTAGGTGCCAAGGAGGCAGGCGAAGATGAGGCTGAGATTGATGCCTTGGGTTTGTTGGGTGCCTACTAGGAGGATGATGATGAGGATGATGATCATGAGAGAGAGATTCGGGATCAGATCTTGGAGGAGTTAGATGAGGAGGAGGATGGGAGAGTGAGAGACAGACAGGAGGAGACAGGGGCAGTGGATCTGGATACAGACACATTGCATGCTCAGGTGGCATCCTTAGAGGAGTAGATGAGAGTTCTGATGTCTGAGAGGGATACATACCGGATGGAGAGGGACAAAGCAGTGATAGATAGGGATTAGGCCATAGCTCAGAGATAGGAGACTGAGTAGAGATTTACAGAGCTCAGGGCATTGTGCATGGGACCATCAGCTACTTTTTCCAGAGAGCTAGTCAGAGCTGGGGAGAGGGAGAGATACTATTGGGATCTGTATGAGGCAAAGGTTCCACCAGAGAGATGGGCTCCCAGTTTCTCATAGGCACACAGTAGCAAGTCCTAGACCAGGACCCACAGCAGGATAGTTAGCACAGAGGGGGTGGAGCAGCCACGCAGAGTAGGTCCATATGACAGACCTCCCTCAGCTCAGAGGTCATCAGGTTCCCATCATCATTCCCCCACACACTCCCGGCATGATGGTAGTGGCAGTTCAGGATAGGGGTACTGCTTGAGATTCATTGAGACATTGTATTTTGATCTTATAGCCTGCGAGCTTCCATGTATTATTGATATATTATGACATTGTGATGTGACACAGTTGAGCGATATATATATATATATATATATATATATATATGATTTTGGCAGTGATTCCCATGATATGCATTTCTATGTATTGATTATGCAGTTTTTATTTATACATGTAATGTTTATATGATATTCCTATGTGATGGATGAGTATATGTATTTTATGATGTTTATGTAGCTAATGAGATAATGTTGATTCTATGTGATGTATGCAATTTATAATTATAGATGCTATATGATGTTATATGTACAATGCTGGCTATATGTGATGCTATACAAATGTAATGTGATGCATGTATTTACAGTTGCTTTGTAAATGAAATGCTTATGATATGTATTATTTGATGATGAATGTTTATTATGCCATGATGATCTAGATATGAAATATGCCTATATGTATGTATTTTTCTAACATGTACGTTGATGCAGGATGATGGATAATATGTTGTGTCACAGGACTCCGTCATAATGCAAGAAAGAAGAACTGTTAGCACGGAAAGAAAGATCGAGAAAGAACGAAAGACATGAGATAGATGTTAGTATTAGCAATCTTCGATATTTCATTGTATCACAAAAGGTATTGCACTTTATCATCATTGGGCGGGACTAATACAAATGGAGAAAAACACCATGATATGACATAAATCAAGGTGTGCAAGGTCATCCACTTGCCAATAATAGACAGTCGCAGAGAAGGATTGACATTAACTCATACTAAGGGCACAAGTTGCCCCAGTCTTTTTGTCAGGAAAAACCATAGATAGCAAACAAAGTAAAAGACAGGTCATGAGACATCATTGCTCCTCTAAATCCTTCATGGGACATCCTTGAGGAAACTAGTAACATGATTCAAAATCAAATTTAAAAGATAGTCGACAAACAACAGTCAAAGAAAAATAGAATTCTGATACATCGTTGCTTCTCTAAATCCTTCATGGGACATCATTGAGGAAGCTAGTAACATTATTCCTAGTCATCAATTCAAGATAAATGATAAGATAAATAAGCCATAAAGTCAAAAAGTCAATAAAATGTTTGCCAAAACTTGATTTGTTTGTTTGATTTGTTTTGATTGATAAAAAGATTGATTGACAGAGCCTGATATTAGGAGATACACATACTGAATAAGACGTTGAGTCTGGTTTCGATGTTATGACTATCTGTATAAGGCATGACAAAGCCTGGTTTCAAAAAGACATATATCATATAAGACGTTGAGTCAGATGCTATTGATGTGATAACCTATGTAAGGCTATGTTTGATTGTTTAACCTTGTCAATTACGTAGGAAAAACTCATCCTATATAAGACATAGATTATTTTGATGATATCAGTATTCAGGAAGGACCCATCTGAAACAAGATACAGGTTGATTTCCATGATGATGATGTCTATTTCCAGGAAGGACACATCCTGTAGTAGACATTTGTTGATCTGTTTTGATTGTTTTGTTTGGCAAGGTGTTTGATTTGACTTAAAGACATTGCTGACTTGTTCACCATATTGATGCATGACTTGAGATGATGCGTTGACAATTGACTATGTGTGACAGAAAAACCCTAAAGGACTGACCTAGTGCGGACTCAAGGGCTCATCGATTGATGGCCTTGCCTACATTATACACGTAGAGATCTCCTAGTTCGACTTGACATAGACTGACAAGACTGACTACAAATAGAAGATGTGTGTGAAAATGAATGTGACAAACCCTAATGGACTGACCTAGTGCAGCCTCGGGGGCTCATCGATTGATGGCCTTGCCTACGTTATACACGCAGAGACCTCGTAGTTCGACACGACCAATGACCTTGTCATATAGAAATATGGATAAAATCATGAATTTATACAGACAAACCTAAACGGATTGACCTAATGCCTCGGGGGCACATCGGCAGATGGCCTTGCCTACGTCCAGTCGTAGAGGCAATGTAGTTCGACAAACAACAAAGACTAACAAGTGCGACTGACTTTGACTCTGTTTTTGGATTTTTGAAATGTTTTGATTTTTTTGTCTTTTTGAAGTTTTCTAATGTTTTTATGTTTTCTCAGGTCATTTTGCGATGTTCATGGATCTCCCATGGTTTTACGTCTTCAACACAACCAATGCAAGAAGCAATATGACACATGTCAAGTGTTTTCCCCCAGTCGAGTATAAGACCAATTGACTATGAATAGGGTAAAATGGGGGATATGAATTGCACTCAATGTCAATCGTTCCAAGTTATGGGAAAGACTACCACTTATTACGAATGGTATATACAAGCGATGGGTTATGAAAGATAAGGGATATGTATAGGGATAGATAGTACGTACAGGGATAAAGGATATGTATAGGGATAGGTAGTATGTACAGGTCCGTGGATTATATACAATGATATGGACTATGTACAATGATAAAGATTATGATTAGAATAATAGTAGACAAAGGAGCAGAGTTAACTACACATGGCACCTATTTGCCAGGTTTTCACCATGGTACCTATCCAAAGTGCCACCGAAGTGGTTTTCACTATTGGACGAATGATTTGTCTTTACTATTTTCTAGATTATCTAATTTTTTTTTTTTGGTGTTACCAAGACGCCTGTTTGCTAGGTTTTCACCTTGATAACGATTTTTTGTGATTTTCTGATTTTTTTGTATTTTTTCTAATTAAGACAAAGGCTCCCAAAAGCTATGCGTAGAACTTCTTCATATGCATACTATTGATTGGTGAGGACAATGGTTCCCCTTCAGGAGTAGAGAGTTGATACACTCCTGATCCAAAGGCTTCTGTAACAACATAAGGTCCTAACCAATTTGGTTCAAACTTTCCTAGTTTTTCTCTTTCTGCTTGATTCTTTGGGTTCTCCATTAAAACCAGGTCACCAATGTCAAAGTTTCTATTCAATACCTTCCTGTTATAGCTATGACGAAGGCAATTCTAATATGCTTGAAGATGGTCTAGTGCCTTATGTCTTCGCTCATTCAGGAATTCTAGCTCATGGAGCCTCGATACTCTGTACTCTTCGTCATCAATGTGGCCTTTCAGGGATACCCTTAGGGAAGGAATCTCGACCTCAATAGGTAAAATAGCTTTAGAACCAAATACAAGTGAATATGGAGTAGCACTAGTGGGAGTACGGATACTTGTGCAATAAGCCCATAAGGCAGGGTTAAGTTGTAAATGCCAGTCACGACCAACATCATTAACAGTCTTCTTGAGGATTCTAATGATTGTCTTGTTAGATGCCTCTACTTGGCCATTACCTTGTGGGTAGTATGGGGTGGAAAAGTGATGTTGGATATGAAATTCATCACACAGGTGGTGAACTTCTTGGTTCTTAAATGGGCGGCCATTATCAGTGATTATGGACTAAGGGACACCATACTGACAGATGATATAGTTTAGGATAAACCTAGAAATCTATGTGCCGGTAATGTATGTCATAGGAATAGCTTCAATCCACTTCGTAAAATACTCAGTGGCAGTGATAATGAATTTGTGTCCATTAGATGATGTGGGGTGGATCTTACCTATGAGGTCGAGTCCCCATTGGGCAAAGGGCCATGGTGACATTATAGGATGAAACTCCTGTGCTGGTGCATGTATTAAGTCTCCATGAACTTGGAATTAGTGGCATTTCGTTACAAAGACATATGAGTCTTTTTCCATAATAGGCCAATAATAACCCAGTCTCATAATATTTTTGGCTAAGGTAGGACCGCTAGAATGGGAACCACATATACCCTCATGCACCCCACGCAAGGTTGCTTGTACTTCAGTAGAATCAAGACATCTCAGTAAGGTATTATCTAAGGCATGTCTATATAGGGTGTCTCTGATGATGGTGTATTTGGCTGACTTGCGGAGGAATGTCCTACGTTGGTTATTTGATAGGGCAGTGGCTATGACTTCAGCATGAAGGTAATCATAGATTTCTTTGTACCATGGGGAATCAAGACCAACAATGTCACACACCATTTCAAAATCTAGGATATCGTAGGCTGGGACCAAGAGCTGTTCTACCAAGAACTCAAACTTAGGCACGTTGTTAGGAATGTCAAGAAGTGATGCAATTGTAGCCATAGCGTCTGCTGCCCTGTTTAAAATATGAGGTATTTGATGAAATTTGACTTTGTCAAAGTACTCTTTAAAGCTATCAGCCATGTGCTTGTATGGAGCAAGCTTCTCGTCCTTAGTCTCATAATCATCATTTACCTGTCTGATTACTAGTTGAGAATCCCCATATACTTGTAAAATCTTAATTTTCCACTTGACTGTCATACGTAACCCTGTCACTAGAGCTTCATACTCAACTATGTTGTTAGTGCATGGGAATGCAATCCTGAATGACTTAGGGATGGAATCACCCTGTGGTGTGATAAACAGTATCCCATCCCCTGAACCATGATTTGTATGTGAGCCATCAAAGTATAGTTTCCATGTTATGTTTGTGTCAATTGTGAATATGAACTCATCAGGAAAGTCTGCTACTAATGGGTGATCTACTTGTATGGGTGCATCAGCTAATTGATCAGCAATGACTTGTCCTTTAATAGCCTTTCTTTCTACATACTGGATATCATACTCACTAAGTATCATAACCCATTTAGCCAGTCGCCCTGTTAATGCTGCCTTGCTGAGGAGATATTTCAGAGGATCTATTTTAGCAATCAACATTGTTTGATGGTTTAGCATATAGTGCCTCAATTTTTGAGTAGCAAATACTACTGCAAGACAGGCACATTCAATGGTACTATAGTTGAGTTCATAACCTACCAAAGTTTGACTGATATAATAGACTGCCCTTTCATGACCTTCATCGTCATTCTATGCAAGCAATGCTCCGAGTGATGAATGGGTTGTTGTAATATAAATAATCAATGGTCTTCCTTCAATAGGTGGCATTAAGACAGGCGGTGTAAGTAAATATTCTTTAATCAGTTGAAAAGCCTCTTCACACCTAGCTGTCCATTCAAAGGGTACTCCTTTCTTAAGTAGATGTTGAAAAGGATGTGTCTTATCTGTTAACTGCACTATAAATCTTCTGATAGATTGCAACCTTCCTTGTAATGTCCTTAGTTGACTGAGATTAGTAGGTGGAGGCATGTCCATGATTGCTTTTACCTTAGCCAGATCCACTTCAATGCCTCGTCTAGAAATGATATAACCTAACAGCTTTCCTAACTTGACTCCAAACACACATTTCTTTGGATTGAGTCTCACTTTATACTTCTCTAGCCTTTGAAATATCTTGTCTAAAACCTGTAAATGTTCTGCCCTTGTTTTGGATTTTTCAATAAGGTCATTGACATAATCCTCCATAAGAGTGTGTACTAGATCATGAAAAATAGTAGTCATGGTACGTTGATAGGTTGCTCCAACATTCTTAAGTCTGAAGGGCATAACATTCCAGCAATACGTTCCCCAAGGACAAGTGAAAGCCATCTTAGGTTGGTCTTCAGTTGCAATTCTGATCTGGTTATATCCTGAGAATCCATCCATAAGGGACAACATCTCATATCCTACTGTCATGTCAACTATCATGTCTATGTTAGGCAAAGGAAAGTCATCCTTAGGACAGGATTTGTTGATGTCTCTAAAATTAGTGCAGATGCAGATGCCCCCAATTGGTTTAGTGACTGTTACAAGATTGGAAATCCAATCTGCATAGTCGATAGATCTGATGAAACCAATGTCTAAGAGTTTCTTGAGTTCTGCCTTGACTAATAAAGTAATCTGTGGGTGCATTTTTCTCAATTTTTGTTTCATTGGTTTGGCACCTGGTCGTAAGGGAAAATGATGCAAAACAAGTTCAGGATCCAACCCCGACATGTCGGCATATGACCAATTAAAATTTATATGTCTTTGTGCAAAGAAGTTATGGAACTCGGGCTGCTCTTCTGTTGTCAATGACACTGCAAAATGAACCAGTTGAGGATTCTCTTTGGTACCTATGTTGACTTCAACTGATTCTTCAACAAGCATTGGTGACGTTTCCTATGCAACAAGGAGAATGTTCAAACCTCCATCCTTAGGTGCCTCAGAGAGGTTTTCACCTTCGGATGCATCCTTTCTTTTTACTCTTTCATTGTCTAAAGGTGCCTTTCGGTTTTCACCTAGAGACTCATCCTTTTTATCTTGTTTATTCTTTTTCTCATTTTTGCAAATGGAGGGTTGAACAGATTCCCCAAAATATGCTTTGTTGTCCAAATCAATAGTAAAACCAGCCTTATGATCACCATTTGGTATGCCTTCTCGTAATCCCAGGAACTCAGCAATTGCTTTGTCGTTCTCAAACATATCTAAGACAAGTGTGTCTTGTTGGTCCCAATCAATAAGTTGGGGATAGACTAAGGGAATGTCATCATCAAAGTTATCAAAGTTTAATGGAGTCAAGGTAAAGATTGAATTATTCATGTGGTTACAAAAGTCTTGTACCAGGTCCTTTTTGCTCTTAGGTTTGGGTCTAGGTGGATGAATAGGTGGGCCTAATGCCAAGGTTTGACTATCGGGAACAGGTGAGTCAGGTTGCCACGAGGCAGGATCAAGTGATTCCCAATAGTAGTGTTTAAACCACTCCTCTTTTGTCATTTTCTTTGGTGGAGAGGAATTCAAGGGATTTGGTGAGGAACTTAACATCAAGTCAAGTTCGCCAAATAACTTGTCAAGGTCCATGGAAGAAGTAGAGGATAGGGAATCCCACTCATAATCATTCGATTCGGGGGAGTCACAATGATATTGGTCCACTGGTTTGTGAGATGTCTTAATATCTTCTAAAGCACTTACTTCCTCAAGTAAGGGTAATGGGATACTAGGAATGCCAATCTGAATCGGTTGAAACCCTAGCCCTACTCCTTTTGGCCATTGAGAAACAAATATTGGTTCAATTCTACCATCTTGGTTTAAGCCTAAACCACTCTATCCATCATATCCTTTGCTTTGCATTATTTTGAAACCTTTTCCATATAGACTTGTAGGAATATGAGCAAGTAAGAGGGGTTTCTCATCATCTTCCCTATACAGCCAGGAAGTGACATCTTCTGTATTTATGGCCTCTTTGCTTAATTCACCCCATTTAGAAAAAGTTGTTGTGGAAGGAATGTGTATAGTGACCATAGATTGTCTCTTATTCGATGTAGGTAAATTGTATGACTTAGGAGGAATCAAATGGCTAACACAATAAGAAGTTTTCATGTAATATTCCCCACAACCCTTGTCTTGGATCTCAACCCTAGGAGTGGTAGGAACTGAGGGTGAAATAGATGTTTGAGTGAGTGTGGCTAGATCAACATAGGAGGATGATTTGGACGATGAGGCCTCTTGGTTCACTGGCACTTGGCGTTGGGGGATCTCCTTTAGATTGGTGCAATACTGGAAGGGATCCGGATCACCATCTATAGTTATTTTTGTGCCATTGTAGGGGAATTTAAGACACTGATGATACGTGGAAGGGACTGCCTTCATGGAATGAATCCATGGTCTACCTAGCAGAAGGTTATAAGGGAGGGTGAGATCCAAGACCTGGAACTTTGTCTCCATTACCGTAGGACCAATTTTGATAGGAAGTGTTATGACTCCCTTTGATTTTCTTTCCTCATCATCATAAGCTTTAACGATAATACTCTTGGTCATTTCTACACATGCTTCTGAGATACCTAAAGCCTTAATTAGTTTTAAAGTACACAGATTTAACCCTGCTCCTCCATCTACCAAAACTCATCTAACTTTGGTGTCATCAACAAGGACTTCTAGATGTAAAGGGTCGTTGTGGTTCGTCTTTTCAGTTGCATAGTCCTGTTCAGAAAACATGGCATGGTGATTATTGGTCAAGTAGCCTACCATTTCTTGGAAATGATTGACATCAAGATCATTAGGAACCATGGTGTTCTGTAAAGCCTTATCAAGGATAGATCGATGCTCAGGGGAAATACACAACAATTCCAAGATTGAGATTTGGGTTGGGGTCTTCCCCAGCTGGTCAAGAAGGTTATATTGTAACTTGGAAGGTTGGGGTGTTTGCTACGATGGAGGGCCTTGAATAGTGAATTTAGTACGATGAGTATTGACCGCACACTCAAGATTAGTATTGATAATAATGGTATTGATATTCTCCTTGGCAGCGCGAAGGCAGTGAATGGTTTTTCCACTATTATAATCATGCTTGACACTGGCATAGTTAGCTGACATATTGGTCTTAGTACTCGAACTGGGGACAGTTCCTTTCCCATGGTCATGTAGTGAGTTAGAAAATACTTGATGATCAGTGTTTGATGACTTCTGTTTTTGTCCACTAACTTCAATAATTCTCTTTTCGACAAGATCATGTATGATATTCTTCAGTTGTCGACAGTTTTGTAGGTTATGTCCCTTAGTTCTATGATAATCATACAAGGCATTGTCATCCCACCAAGCTGGTGTAAATTGTCCTAGATCATATTGTCTTGGTTCCTGCAGCTGTATGAGATTATGTTGTAACAGTTGTTTGAACACCGACTCAATAGGTTCCCCTAAGGGAGTGAACTCGCATTTTTGAAATCTTCTTGGTTGTGGACATTGAGTATTTTGGACCACGTTAGGAGGTTGATTGACAACATTAAGCACGTTGGCAAAAGTATGAGGTCCTTGTAATGTGAGGAGGGGTCCTGCTTGTAGTGTTTTAGCATCAACCACCCCATCATTGGTGACATTTTTTGTTGCGAGACCAGAATCTATTTCTGTCAGTGGGGGTATTTTGTATGATCGGGTTTATATTGGATGTTGATGTCTTGAGCTCTCCCTTTTTGATGAGATCCTTCTCTATTATAACCCCTTTTTCCACTAGTTCCGAGAAAGATGTACAACAATGTACCCTTAAGTTACTCCTGAGTTTTGCATGAAGGTTTTCTTGGAACATTGTAACTTTTTATTTTTCGGGTATCTTGACAGGACACCTACTAGCTATAGTTCTCCATCTCTGGAAAAAGGCAATGAATGTTTCCCCTTCATCTTGTGTTGTGTGACACAAGGTTGCTATATTTATCTCATGATCTATATTGAAGGAGAATTGTTCCACAAATTTCTCAACCAGTTCACCCCAAGATCTAATGCCAGAATCTAGACCCGAAAACCACTCTAGTGCAATTCCTACAAGGCTTCTTGGAAATAGTCTCATAAGATACGTGGGGTCATAAGCAACATCTATGCATATGGTAGAAAATTCCCTTATATGTTCTATTGGATTTCATTTGCCATTGTACTTAGGGAGATTCGGTATGACATATCCATGAGGGAAAGGGGTCATGTACAATGATCTATCAAAGGGAAATGGGCATATGTCCTTTGTTGAAAATGATTTCTTAGTTGACACTGACATGTTATCCATTTGTGTTTGTAATTCCTGCATTTGTGTTTGTAAGATGTCAACTTGAGTCAAAGATGTGCTAGGGGGATTATGCGGATCCATGTATGTGTTCTAAAATCCAAAGTCTCGTGATGGGTTCCGATTAAACGTTGGCATCTGAGGTGGATTTGGATTCGAAATTTTGGTGAATGTGTTCTGGTCTAGAATCTGCATAAATTGGTGTGACCTAGATTCTGAGTACCACTTTGGGAAAAGGGGTTCTGATTGGGGATCTATGTAAATGAATGGTATCCACCGATTTGAGAGAATGGATTCAGATTCAGAATCTGTGTGAATGGATTCTGAGTACCAGTTTGGGAGAGTAGATTCTGACTCGAAAACTGTGTGAATCGATTATGATTGCCATATTGGAAGGAGGGAATGCTCCATGTTTGTGTAATCTGTGGTATACTACTAGTGACTGGAGCACTAGGTATGGCCATCGAGTGTGGTATGGTGCTTGTGATACTAGCGTTAGGTATGACCGTTGATTGTGAACTTGTGACACCAACATAAGGTGTAGAGGCTGAAGTTTTAGGTCTTTTACTCCCAACAAGAGGACTACAAGGAGTGGATGATGAAGCCCCTACAGTGAAATTAAATCCTGATGTCATGCTAGATGTACCAAATGGGGATGTATGGACTGTCGTACTCTGTGTAGGTGTATTAGATGGCATAGTTGTGCTGACCTGAGGTATAGTAGTACTAGCAGTCATGGTATTTGTCCCTTGTGTAGGTTGAGTTTGTAAGGTGCTGATATCAAATACTAGAGGTAAGGTAGTGCCTTCAGCTAGCAATTTGGCTAAGTATCGTTGTTGATCATTTGCTAGGTACTCATCTACGAAAGAGGCAAACTCAGGGTCTTGGGCGACAACCTCTATATCTTCTACTGCAATATGTCCTTGAGTGTTTCTAGTGGTGAATTTGTCTAATAGAGTCTTATGAGGTCTTGAAGAAAATGGATTGATGAATTCGTTTGGGTTCGACATGTTTTCTCTCTCTCTTCTCTTAGACCTAGTTTCAACCATGTAAGACAAGCTCAATATGCGGGAAATGCAAAACTATATCTATGAACTGTATGACCCTAGTCTATGTTTTTGGGATTTTCATATGCAAAATAAGGAATGTTCTAGGATGATGCTAGCCTAAGATCTAAAGATGCAAGGTCTAAGCAAGGTTCTAAAATAATCAATTCTATAAACCTTAAGACGAAGGGACCAAATACCTAAAGTCTAACCAAGGCGTCAATTTAGTTTAAGTCAAGAAACCAATGTAGGACGAGGATCAAAGACAAGTTGAGTTTCCTAACTAGACTGATGAGCTAGGAGGACTCTATGTAGGACAAAAGATTATACTGATAAAACTAGGTTCAATGACAAATTTCGTTGACACTATGACTTTTCTAGAGTGTAGATGGTGAAGTAGTCCTAAATTTTGTAAAAGTGACCTTCCTAGAAGTTTAATGCAAGGTAATATGTATTCTAAGATGAAACTAAACTCTAAATGAAGACAACTATGGTAATGACTAAATAAACCTAAAGGATGCAAAATTGAGCAAATTGTTTCAAGTTTCTATTCAAGGACCATTTGTGTAAAGACAATTGAAACTGGTATAATCGTGTTGACTGGATAGTGACTGTGAATTCTGGTTTTCTGATAATCAGACAGATGCGTCGCAGGATTTAGCAAATGCGGTTCAAGTTAACAGTTGTAGTTTTCCAGTGATCAATTGCATTTCTCTAGTAAAGTTCAGTATGTGACTCAGACATATGCGGTTAACCTTCTAACAGATGCGACTCGAACTGACAGTTGCGACTCAGAATATAACACATGCAGCTTTTGCAAAGTAATTGCGAGCTAAACTAGCAGATGCGACTCCACTCTAGACAGATGCGACTGATACTAACAAATGCGACTCACAGCTAAATAGATGCAACTCGTGATAACAGATGTGACTCAAAATTCAACAGATGTGACTCCTGATAATAGATGCGACTCAAGTTTTAACAGATGCAACTTTAAAAATCAATTGCAAGTTTTTGGTGAACAGTTGCGACTCTATGTATATTTTTAGTGATGAGATTTAAAACTGACTCCGTTTTCCATGATCAAATTCTGACAATCAAAGACAATCATAAGACAAAGTGTTTTCAGTTTCAATTTTGGACTCAAAGAACGTTTAAGTAGATAATAGACAAGCACATCCTAATAGGCCAAAGGCCTAGGGTTTATACTTGGTATAGCCCACCTATTATACTCCGGATTGGTGATAAACACCTTTCCTTCTTGAGAGCGAATAGCTTAGAAATTTGGTGGCATTGGCTCCCTTCCAAAGCTCATTAACGTCTTTTGAGCACACCAATTTTGAATTCTTTGGGTAATGACCTCCCAAGAACTACTATCTCTACTCAAGGGGATCAGTAGTGAGTATCTTCGAGCATGATACTGTACCCTACACTATACCAAGCAACGACCACAAATAGGTTGGTCTCTAAAACAAAAGGTATTTAGTACGAGCATTCCGTTCGTAGGGCATGATCCATGCAGTGAGAGTCCCCTTTCGAATCCATCTTGTCAGAACCATACGCGTGATTCTTGGACTTTCCCCAAGAATCCACTTTTATATACTGGTTGGAATTCCCTCAGGTTCAGGGTGCTACTGGTCTGAGTCGTCCTGGGGTGAGTACTTTTTCCCAGCAGAACAGGCCCAAGTTCTAGAGTTGGTAACCATTTCTCTTACACCCAGGATCGCATGGATGCGCAAGGGGAGAGGATACTTCGATGTACCAAGTCATGAGGGTAACCAGACTTGTGCTTTCACACCAAACACAGTAGACACTTGTTAATTTTAACCAAACGAAAAATTTTCTATGCTAGCAAACAATCTGTTTCAAAATTAACTAGGGTCTTTGACAAGCATCTTACAGAAAAACTCGTTAGTAATTTTTAATTATCATCTTCGCCAATCATCCTGCAAAAGCTTGTTAACTCCAAAAGGCCACATGCTAAAAATCAAATATTAGTAACACACAAATTAATTGAAAATTTCAGATTTTCAAAAACAGAAATAAAATTTTACCAGTCAATTGCATCACTATGTTACCAGTCATATGCGTCGATATTTTCTTCAATTGCGGCTTGGTATTCACCAGTCAATTACGGTTCAGGAATTTTCAAATGTGTCATTTCTTTTGTCAGATGCGGTTCAAGAAGTCAATTGCGTCATTTCGTCAAACTGATGCGTTGTTCCGTACGAAAAACCTACAAAAACCAAAAATAAAAGATCTATAGATTCACGAAGATGGTGTCTTCACGTCGGGTTCACCAAATGTAATGCCATAGAAAGTGCACAAGAAACAGATTAGAAGCAAACATGCAATGTAATACTAAAATCCAAAAATGCAAATCTAATGTTAAGCAACAAAGAACAAAGGAAAGTAAAACGTAATTAAACTGAAACAATCTCACCAATTTCAAACGTATTTCCATGATTCATCTCGATTGCCCTTCTCCATTTTGCTGTTGTAGTATAATTGACCTCAGATTTCTCATAATTTGTGCAAGTATAGCCTAAGATAGTGATTAGCAAAATATCGAAGATTCAAGATTGAGTGCTCTCAAAAGTCATAAGATTTCGCAAGAGATTGGAATGAAGAATGACAAATCAATTTATAGAAAATTGATTATTCGAACGACAGGCCATGATCGAAAGATCAATGGACGGTTGAGATCGACAGATTAGACATGCATTCTAATAACTGTCAGTAGTGACATGAGTGATACAAACTAGAAATAGGATTAAAGATTAAATAAATGATTTAATCTTTAGTTCGGTATTCAAAAACAGAAGAAATATCTTTGCATGAAAAAGATGAAGATTGATTAAATCAACTCATGTTCGAATGCACGCACAAGATTTAATTAATCTGCATGTACACGCAAATGAGTTAGAACTGGATGATTGAATGATTTGACGAAGAGATTACTCGAGAACGCCACTCAGACATCAAATCAAGAGTTAACTGAGCGATTAAAATAGATGTCGAGTCGAGTAAAAGTGAATACTTAGATAACTCACATAATTATCTAAAATATAGAAGAATGCGTTAAAATAGAATTAATGAATTAAAAAATTCATTTAATTCAAGACTCGATATTTGGAGAATAATTAAATAAATAATATTTATTTAATTAAGTGATGAAGGGATTTTAAATGAATAATTAAATAAATAAAAAATTTATTTAATTATAGTTGAAATATGATAAAGGTAAATTAAATAATGATTTATTTAATTTAACAAGAAGAATAAGGTTAATTAGTAACATAATTAAATAAAAAGTGTTTATTTAATTAATCAGATAGAATAAAGAAAAATGTGAATTAATTATATAATTAAGATTATTTACTTAAGAGAAGAATTAAAGTTAAAGTGAATAATTAAATAATTGACATTATTTAATCATGACCATGAAGAATACGAATTATGAAGAATATTGAAGTCGCAGGCCTAAACCAAATTTCGGTGTCTACACCAGTGCCACTACCTGGTGAGGAGGAGGTTGTTGTTGCACATGGTCACCAACAGAGGAGAGATGAGGGTGGTGAGGAGGAGTAGGATGTGGAGGAGGATGTGTAGAGCAGTGATGAGGATGAGAGTAGTGATGATGATGAGGGATACATAGATGGTGGAGACAGGGGTGGAGATGATGGAGGAGATGGTGGTGGAGGAGGTGGATCGGTTCCAACATTGGATGTCAGAGACATCATGGTGCATTTTAAGAGGTGATCACCGATAGCTCCCGCAGAGCGGCGTGTTCTTATTAGGATACCTTCCCAACATCAGCAGACTTAGATTGCAAGTTTACAGGTGTAGGTACAGACCTTACAGGGTCAGTTTGTTCAGGCTCGGGGGTTATTAGTACAAACACAGACTCAAATGCAGACACAAGTATAGTCCCATGCACAGTCTTTGTCGTACAGGCATAGTTGGCAGCTGCATAAGAATAGATAGCCTCATTGACAACAGAGAGAGATGTAGCCAGATGGACTACAAAGAAGGCATAGTTGACATCTGAGAGATTGCAGAGATTGGCCAATGGTACCTCTATGGCCAATTACATGAGAGAGGTTCTCCATGTGGGTAGAGAGGTGGAGTATTACAAAGGTCGGTACCATGATGTTGTTCCCTCTTAGTAGAGAGTCACTTATGCTCAGTCCCGATCAGGAAAGACTCATTCCAAGATTTTCAGTGAGGGTGTGACACAACCTCTATGGAGAGATCTGAGAGATCCTGGTACGTCTGGTGGAGGAGGCACTAGTCCAAAGATTCCTGCATTGTCTAGAGGTAGCACCACATAGCTCCTTGATTGGATTCTATGATATATTTGAGACATGAAATATACTTCAGTTTTTTTTATTCACAACCATTTTTGATGTTTTATCTCTTTACATTTCAGACATCATTATATACTTAACATTATGACTTTTGATAGCTATATGATATGCGGTGGATTGATCGATCTATATGTGTTCTATATGGTTCTATTATGGATGCATTTAATTATCTATTTCTATATGCCCTGTGATAATTTATATTATGATGTTATGAATGTAATTTATGATCATGATGACATGTTATAATTTACATATGATGTTATACGTGATAATTCCTATAATGATGATGTATCGATGTATGATGATAGTTGTATGATAATGGATATATGTAAATGATATGAAAATGCATCTATGTGTATGATTTTGGATGTGTTGTTTTAATGATATATGACATAATGATGAAAATGAATATAATGCACTATATTTTTTATTTTTTCAAATGCAAATATATGATGTAATGAATAGATGAATGAATAATCAATATGATGATACCTCTAACACACAATGTATTATATGATAATGTTAGTGAAAATGCAATTATGTTGATGATTTGTTTTTGATATTTTCCTTATGCAATTTAGATGATGTGATGTTATAAAAAATATGATATGATGCAAAATATATGATGGAATGTATGAATGATTTAAATGATATAATAATGCTTTCTAATGTATGAAAATGAAAATGATTATGAATTATATGATAATGATGATGTTTTTGTTAATGCCAAGTATACTCAAACAATTAATGAGAAAAGATAACATCGTTTTTGAATTCTTCACCAATCTTTGTAACAAATACTCTGCAGATGTAAAACTAACATGAATTCTATCTAAATTTACTATGCAAATCTATATGTAATAATTGGCATCTTAACAGTACATTTATTTTTCTTTCTATCATCACTAAGCTTTTAAAATGTTGAAAGTGAGTACAAGCATCAATGGTATAATTTAGACCAATGATGACCTAAGTACTTCTTTCATGATTTTCAATATTGCAAGTTAACACAAACATCTAGGTATAATTAAACTGAGATGACCTGAGCATTTCTTGTGTAAACAGACAAGAATCAATCATTTTACTATGTGAATTCTAAATGTCATCAGTGATACTTTGTAGAGCACGTCTCGCGACAATTCACACAAAAATAATGATCAATTTATAGACAGTAGACAAATAAAAATACCATTCTCCTTCCTAGCTTCTCTAGTTCAATACATCATCAAGTTGCTCCAAAGAAATGATAACAAAAATCAAAGTACAACATTTGAACATTCAAGTTGAAAGAGATAAAATCATTATTTCAAAAGAGTAGCATCCATCTAGAGTCATTTTGATTGGTTTGATTTCAACTGTTTTGATGTGGATGGTTGATTTTTTGAAATATTTTGATGTTTGATGTATGTTCAATGTTGAGTTTCTCAATGATCATTATGTTTGCTATGTTGTCATATTGTTTTTTATCTATTTGTGTAAGCTCTCCCATTGAGTTCAAGATTTTTCCCCCAAGCTAGGGTGAGACATGACAACGTTGCCAGGATATGTACAAGAAATCCTTTTATCAAATGATAAATGGAATGATATCGAAAATGAAAGATCAAGACATGTCTCAAATAGATGGAAAAGCTAGTTTAAATCACAAGTAGCACCTATTTTCGGGCTTTTACTACGTGTTTTTATTACAATTTTTTAGACTTTATGATTTTTTTGTATTTTTCTCTTTTCTGATTTTTTTATTTTTCTGTTTTTCATTTTTTTTTGTATTTATCTATCACCATGATGCCTGTTTGCCAGGTTTTCATCAAGGTGACCATTATCCCATGCACTATATGATTTAGGTATAGAATTTCCTAAGATGGATACTGTTGATAGGTTCATCAAACAAATCCCCTTCAGGTGTAGACAACTGATAGGCTCCATATCCATAGACTAATATGATAACAAAAGGACCTAGCCAGTTAAGTTCAAACTTCCCTTTCTTTTCTCTATATTTTTTATTTCAAGGGTTTTCCTTTAGGACCAAGTCACCAACCTGAAATTCTCTAGGTTTTACCCTATGATTGTAACTTCTAGACATTCTTTGTTGATATGCCATCAAATGGTTGACAACTTTTTGACAACGTTCATCCAGCAGTTCTAGCTCCTGAAGTATAGACACTCTATAATCCTCATCTAAAATAATTCCCTTCAGTGACACACAAAGTGATCGTATTTCAACTTCAATAGGTAGTATGGCCTTTGATCCATATACCAAGGCATATGGTGTAGCTCATGTAGGTGTTTTGATGCTAGTTTGGTATGCCCAAAGAGTAGGATTTAATTGAATGTGCCAATCACGTCCAACATCGTTGACAGTCTTCTTCAGGATTTTCAGAATAGTTTTGTTTGAGGCCTCTACTTGGTCATTCCCTTGAGGATAGTACGGTGTTGAAAAATGATGTTGGATATGAAACCTCTCACATATTTCCTAAACATCCTAATTCTTAAAAGTTCGACCATTGTCTATGACAATGGACTAAGGAATTCCATACCTACATATGAGGTAATTCAGTATGAAAGAAGAAATCTATTTTCTAGTGATTGTTGTTAAGGGAACCGCTTCTATCCACTTTGTAAAGTACTCCATTGTCGTGATTATGAATTTGTGTCCATTGGATGAAGACGGATTAATCTTTCCTACTAGGTCCAGTCCCCATTGACAAAAGGGCCATTTTGAAGCGAATAGTTGCAATTCTTGCATCGATGCATGGATTAGATTACCATGTTTTTGACATTTTTCGCACTTCTTCACAAAATGAAAGGACTCCTCCATGTTCAGCCAGTAATACCCCAAATGGAGGAGTTTCTTTGCTAAGGTTAGTTTGCTTGAATGAGTTCCACAAATGCCTTAATGAACCTCACTTAAAGTTGTCTTAGACTCATTATGTTCTACACACCGAAGAAGAGTACCATCTAGACCTTGACGGTAAAGTATGTCAGCAATTAAGGTATGTCGTGTAGTTTGGTGAATGAAATTGCGTTTCTAGTTTTTGGAAAGATCGGCAGGAAGGATATTGTCTTTTAGGTAAGCATAGGTCTTTCCATAAATTGAGGATTCAATGTCAACTAATTGGCATATGGTTTGATATTTTGGATTGTCAGAAGCAGGGTTAGACACTTGTTCCACCATAAACTCATAACGACCTCACTTTTCTAGCAACTATAAAAGAGAAGTAATCATCTCCATAGCATCTGCAGCCTTGTTTTATGCCCTTGGAATCTGTTCAAACTTGATATCCACAAAGAAATTTTTGAGATCATCCACCATTTTCTTATATGGCATCAAATTATCATCTTTGGTTTGATATTCATCATTTACCTGATAAATGACTAGTTGTGAATCTCCATATACTTGTAGCTCTATGATCTTTCATTCAACCACCACTTTGATGCCAATAATTAACGCCTCATACTCAGTTGCATTATTTGTACATGGAAACATGAGTCTATAGGACTTTGGGATGGTATGTCCTTGAGGTGTAACAAACAGAATTCTCGCACCAGACCCACGTTGTGTGTATGACCCATCAAAATAAAGCCTCCATTGTTGTGTTCTCATAGTAAGAATGTTTGCATCAGGAAACTCAATATTCATTGGATGATCATTTGATAATGGAGCTTCAGCTAACTGATCAAAAATCACTTGACCTTTGATGGCTCTCCTATCCACATACTGAATATCAAATTCACTCAAGATCATAACCCACTTGGCTAGTCTTCCTGTTAAGGTAGCCTTACTAAGTAAATACTTTAAGGGATCAATCTTTGCTATGAGTTTGACTGTGTGGGTTAACATATAATGTCACAACTACTGGGTAGCAAATACCACTGCTAAACAAGCTTTCTCGATGAAGGTATAATTTATCTCATAATCATTTAGAGCCATGCTGATATAATAGATAGTTTGTTCCCTTCCCTCTGTATCTTCCTGTGCTAATAGAGATCCTAAAGAAATGTTTGTTGTTGCAATGTATAGTAACAATGGTCTCTCTTCTATAGGTGGCATTAATATGGGTGGTGACATCATATATTGTTTTATTTGATTGAAAGTTGTTTCACATCCTTGATCCCATTTGAAAGAGACATTCTTATGTAGAAAATGATTGAAGGGATGAATTTTATTTGATAATTGGGAGATAAACCTCTTGATTGATTATAGCCTGCCCTGTAGAGATCATAGTTGACTGATGCTCTTCAATGGCAGCATTTCCATTATTGCCTCGACCTTGGCAGGATCCACTTCGATGCCTTTTTCTGAAACTATGTAATCTAGAAGCTTTGCTGATGTAACACCAAACACACATTTCTTAGGATTTAATCTAACATTGAACTTCTCTAGTCTGGTAAAGATTTTGACCAGAATCTCCAGATGTCCTTCTTTGGTATATGACTTTGCTAATATGTAAAACCCTGTCCCGCAACCTAGAGGAATATGCAATATTGCAGAAGCACAACTAATTTTTTTCTTAAGAGTTAAAACAAGATGAGTAAAGTTTCCTACTCTAACCACATACATCCTCTAAGCTATGTAACACGTCTACATGTGAACACAATTACTTATAAAATTTAACTAACCATAGCATATAAATTTTAAACTCAAGATACAACTTATAATAAAGCATTAAACCATTACAAGATAAAGCTAACACAGAAATGTATTGAACATATTTCCACATATACAGCACCATTAAATCCAATAATGAATAGATCATAAATATTATTACAATTACATCACAAAGGTTCACCTTGATACAAATGAGGTATTACAATTATACATATAGATCCACAGTTACAATGAAGAATGAGAAGAACAACTCCAGAGAACCACATGAGCTCCTCGAACAAGAAGATCTCACCATCATGAATGGAAGAGAAACTCAATAGTGTAAGATGCACGCCACCCAACTATCTAGTACTCGTAGGCCCAACCCCCATGCTAGAAGATAGTAACAGGTAACCAAGACAAACTTATTACCTCTATAGACACAAGTAAAATACAAGACCACATTGTACCAATAAATATAAAATAACACTGTACCAGAAAACATAAAACATAAGGTTACATTGCTTCCAGAACCACTAAATCAAATACATCTACTATATATTACAAATCGACTATTTTCATAGGAGGAGTGTCATCACAAAGGTTGCATTGGTTATCCAAATGAAATCTTCCTAGGTCCCGGCCCCCCTCTAGGGTTATCCTGATAACCTCTTACGATTCTAGCCCCACATGCACACCAGTGCGGAATCAGTTATCTTTCGAGAAGACAAGATAACGATTTTGCCATTCCAGACCTTCCCGACTCATCTCAAGTCTCATACAAGCCCTTGAGCCAATGAGCGAGGCTAAATATTTTGTTATATGTGTTAAGCTAATAGATTATTTAATTCTCACTTGATTATACTGACTCCCACACGAGTTATCCTGGGACCACTTTGTGTCCTGGCCCTCGCTGAAAGCCACTCCCCTATCGACAATACATAACTCAAACTACATGTCAAGGGTAGATAGTGCACTAAAAACTGATAATAAAAATCAATACACCTCAAAAGGTAACACATCTCGATGGATGTCCAATATAGAAACCCAATACGTGCACTATTCAAGAAACTCAAAGGGTGAACTAAAGTTACCACAACCCTTTCACAATTACGACTCTGAAAGACTTAGATTCACATATTGACATATATTTCCCCCAGTACATAATTACAGAAGCATGTGTCTTTCAAATATAATTCAACAAACTAACAAATCTATCCTTCGGATTTCCTAAATCCATTACAATCAATTCTTGCATATTAAAATACATCATCCAAACATTATTTTAATTTAATAAACTAATAATGAAATAATTAAATATTCCACTTCTAAATTTCAACTGCTCTTAATACTTAACTCAATTTTCTTAATTAAATATATAATATTTCTAATTAAAACATCTACTTGTGCATTGCATGCATTAATTAACAATATAATATTTCTTTTAAATAAATATATATATATATATTCTAATTACATAATTTAATTATTATTTTTCAATGTTTATTTTAAAATATCAAATTGTGCATGTGCATGTACCTATTTAAAAATATATTTAAATATCATAAAATTATATGTAATTTTTCTAATATATACTTTTAAACCAATAAATAAATATATAAATATAAATTAACAATTTTCAGACAACCCTAATCATAAATCTAGTATTTGTGACTTTAATAACTTTTGTTTTCAGATCTGAGTTTCTCTCAATTTTTTACTAAAAGTGCGCAATCACATTGTCTAAAACATATAAAAAATGCAGTCCTACCCAATTGTAAATTTTGAGTTATGATTAATTTAGTAACACACTCTCTCTACTATTTTGATTTTCAAATTACCAAAGGTTTTCAATTATTTCAGTTTTCTCAAAAAAAATTATTTTAATTCTACAGAGGTTTTCTAGTTTCTCAAATACTTCCTTTTAAATTTTTTATCGTGTTAAAAATCTTTCCCTACAAAGATCTAAATCTTCAACGGTAATTTATCATTTTCTATAGAAGGGGTATGTGCAGGATCATGATGGGCCAAAAAGTGGCAATATGATGGGTATGTGGCTGACGACTTTTTTTTACCCAAAATTGATGAAACGAAAAGAGTTTTTAAAGGAAATTTTTAGCTTTCCAAAAATATAAATTATGCTTTAGAATTTAATAAGTAATTATTATTCATTTTCTATTCAAATTACGACTGAAGTCCTGATTGATAGATTGATTGAAAAAAATCTATAGCTTTCAAAGGATATCACATTTTTTGAATCCAAAATATGTGTCACATTCTATGCTTCGCATACTATAGGATTAAAAAAAGAAAAATTGAATTTCATGAAGTTTTGAGCAAGTTAAGGTGGTTAGACATACAAGCTTTTTATATTTTTTAAATGTTGTAATAAAAAAATCATAATTAATTATTTACTTAGAAAAAAATTATAAAAATATATGCATCACATCGGTATATGAGTCATCTACTTATCTCTAAAATATTATAAAATAATATTATCATTTTATTGTGGTTAGGGTGGTCAGACAGACACCTACTTCTTATTTTTTCCCTGAAATTTAAGTACTATTGCATTGAAATTTCAAATTTTCACCAAATAAATTTCTTTTTTTCAAACAAACCTAGTAGTTTAGAAACTACATTCAATTTTCTATATATTCTATTCTTACATATTTTTGAAATAATATAGATAACTTATTCAAATTTTTACATCAAGTTTCCTAACTCTGATTTTTCTTATTTGTTTGCCACTTAAGAGCCTATTTTTTCCATGATGATCCTGCACATACCCGAAGAATAAATTATGTTTTCACAGGAAGAGGTTTCTAAGTTTTGATTTAAATTCAACAGAGGTTCAATAATTCCACTATAATTTCCTCTTGTATAAATCTATTTCGAATAAACAAATTATACAGAGGATTTAATTATTTTCTACAGAGGTTTCATTTTCATAGCAATCTTTTAAAAGAAAGAAACAAGAACTTCTACAGTATTGAAAAATTATTTCCTAAAACATTTCCAATTTGCATTATAGTAATAAAATAACTTTTCAATTTCAAATTTCACAAAAACAGTAAAGAACCTGTTACAGAAGAAAATGTTGCCGAGTTTTTCTATAATTTCAATTCTCAATGTAGCCAAAGTTTTCTTCAATGCAATTGCCTGCTTCCAGAAGACATAACCAAAAACATAGCCAAGAATTCTACAACAAAATAATTTTAAAAAAATTTCCTCTGAGAGATCCACAATTTCCTCACCAATTTTTCACAACCCATACAAAACTTTTTCCATGAAACAACTTTCTTTTCTTTTTTCCAAAAATCCTCTCCGTGAATGAATTTTCAACAATTAGATAACAAATTTCTAACTCTCAGTTATCTTAAACAAAATATCTAAAATATTTTTTCCTTCAACAATTTAGATATTTTCCATTCACATGCATTTAAATATAATAATACAATTTACTAATTGCAACCAATTTAAATATTTTTACTTATTTAATTACCATTTATTTTTAATAATAAAATTTACTCAATCAACATAACCAAAATAAATTTATTTATTTATTCTAAAGCCCTCACAACAATAATTCATTTAATTAAATATTTAAAATTAAATACACATTTAATATATTAAATTAAATTTGCACAAGAATAAAATATCTAGAACAACAATGATAAAACTAAGACCAAATTCAAACTAACGACACACTGTACTAGGGTAAAGGTATGACTAGGTAGCCCGTTACTATCTCCCAATATTACTGTTGAGTAGTAGACATGCTCAGACCTGTGAAACTAGGTGAAGCTAATGTCCTGTACCTGCAATCATGTAAACAAGCAAATGTGGCACATGTATACATATAGTAAATCATACACACCGTAAAGAGAGAATCGCAGAAATCATAGGGCACTCGCAAGCGAGTGATGCAATACCGTTCTCTTCACCAATACAGTGTCACATCAACTGACAAGATAATATATCAATTAAACTACGATAAGAAAATATAGCAATGTCATCACAACTAAGCATCTATACAAACATAAATCATATTAACAAAATCATCATGCATATAATGTGTCATCACATCAATAAAGTCTATCATCAAGTCTATCATCGCTCCACTATCAGTGGTAGAATAACCATAACATAAAACATAATCTAACAAAGTATCAGAGCTATCAAGAAAAATATAACAAAACAGAGGGGTGTCACATAATATACCATCCACGTAATATTCCATAAAAGTATGTATCATGTCATGGAAAATAGTGGTCATTGCACGCTAATATGTTGCACCTGCATTTTTCAACCCAAAGGGCATGACATTCCAACAAAACGTTCCCCATGGACATGTGAATGTTGTTTTCTCCTGATCCTCTGGTGCTATTTTGATTTGGTTATAACCTGAGAAGCCATCCATTAATGATAACATGGCATGTCCCACTATTAATTCGACAATAATGTCAATGTTTGGTAAAGGAAAATCATCCTTTGGACATGCCTTGTTGAGATCTCTGAAGTTGGTACATATTCTGATACTATTATCTGGTTTAGAAACAAGTACAATATTAGAAATCCACTCAACATAATCAATTGATCTAATGAATCTGGCATCCAACAACTTCTTCAGTTTTTCTTTTACCAACAAGGTGATATGAGGATGCATTTTCCTTAGTTTTTGCTTCACAGGTTTAATTATAGATGGTAGAGATAAATGATGCATCAAAATATCTAGATCTGAACCTTGCATATCAGAGTAAGACCAAGCAAAGTTAATGCGTCTATCCTCAAAGAACTTGATGAATTTTGGCTTTTCCTGTTCAGACATAGATGCTGCCAGATGTAGAGTTTTTGCCTTTTCTATTGTGCCAAGATTGATAGACTATGTAGGCTCCACCAACACTGATGATCTTTCATGATAGTGTTCTGGAATGGTGTCAAATCTCCCATCTTTTGGTGCCTCAGAGAGGTTTTCACCGTCAGATGCGTTCTTTATTTTTACTTTTTCGAGATCTAATGTTGCCATTGAATGGTTTTCACCATTAGATCCATTATTCCTATTTTCAATTTTGTAACTAAAAGATTTGACACCCTCCTACCTCAAAGCATCGTTATGAGATTTATGGTTAGAACTTGTGTCAGGATTGTCACCACAAAGGAAATTTACGATCGCATCATCATTCGCAAAGATAGGTACATTGATAGGTTCAGTTGGTTCCCAGTCGATAAGTTCAAGATGTATTAAGGGTAAAAGGTCATCAGATTGGGTAAGGTCAACGGTCGTAAGGGTTCTGATAACAATGTTGTCAAATTTTTTAGTGGTGATGTCAAGGTCTATGATATTACTCTCCTCCAAGTCATCTATCTCACTTGATATATGTCCATACTCACTTGAGTCGTCGATATTTTGTGATCCAAATACAAGGGGTATAGTCCCTGAGCTTTGTCCCTCCTCATATGTGGGTGCATACTCTTTTATGACATCAATTTATATGTCCTTGCATGATGTTTCTGATAAAGAATCCCACTCATATTCATTGGAATTTGTTTCAGAACTATCCCACATTTGAAGGATTCTTTCTACAACTCTATGAGTGTTTTCTTCTTTTGTTTCCCTTGTATAACCCAGTCCTATTTTGTCTTTTGGCTGAAGTGTGAGAGGTTGGATGGGTTCTACAATTCCTTCTTTTCTTTTTCCAATAGATCATTTTCCTTCATACCCCAATTTCTCTAATATTGTTTTCCCCTTTCCATATTGATCTTTCTTTATGCTAATTTTTGATGATGTAGATGCTTCCTCATCTTTGTAGAGCTAATTGAGAATGGCCTTATCTTCAGATTCTTCTTCTAAAGTACCTGCCTTTACAAATATATCATCCAAAACCATGGTAGGTGTTGATGATTGTTGTTTTGATGTTGATGGTTGTCCATATGTTCTTGGAGATTGCAGCAATTGTGAAAAACATAAAGATTTCTCAATGGAATACTCTCCCATGCCCTTGTTTTTTAACGAGATCTTGTCTTTGAATTGTTGTGATAGAGAATCCAGTTGAGCTTCATTGTTTGATGGAGTGGAGTCAGCAACAATTGTTCTTTTGACTGGTCCTTTTTCTCAACTCATTTAGATACAACATTTAATTTCCTTTCATTGTTGGATGAACTAGAAGTGTTTGCTTCCCTATTATGGGGCACTAAAGTGTCTTAAGTTGTTTTAAGCATGTTACAAGTTTGGGGATTATTGTAGTCAGCTGAAATAGTGACTTCTTGTCCATTGACTGGAAACTTTAAGCAATGATGATAGGTCGAAGGCACTGCTTGCATTTCGTGAATCCACAGACGTCCCAAGAGTATATTATATGTTAGTTCTTTTTCTAACACTTGGAAAACTATATTCTTGACAAAACTATATTCTTGACAATTGGTCCAACTTGAATAGGCAGCATGATCAACCCCTTGGAGGATCTCTCTTCTTTGTCATAGGATTTTATTGTGATCTTCCTTCTGGCATCAATAGCATTATTAGAATACCCTAGTACACAGATCAATTTTAAAGTGCAAATGTTTAAACCAGCTCCACCATCTATTAAGACACATTTTACCCAGTGTTTGTGGATTAAGACCTCAATATGAAGGGTGGCATTGTGTGGATGAGTAAGTGACACATCATCTTGTTCAAGATAGGAAATGAGGCATGGTTAAGTGTGCCACCATAGCCTAGAATTGAAAAACATCTAGATTATTGGGTATTGTTGTGGCCACGAGAGCTTGTTCCAAAACCTCCTTATGAGATGGTGAGATTTTAAGGAGTTCCAAAATTGATATTTGTGCTGGTATTTTTTGCAGCTGATTGACTATGTTGTATTGATTTGAAGGGATATAAATGGTTTTAGATGAAACTCTTTCAATATTACCTTGGATTTCCCCCTTGTCACATTGATTGGTTTATAATCTTGGTTTTCCCTAATTTTTATGACATTGATCTGATTGTTGGATGTGTCCATGTTTGGGATTAGATCTATGGGTATGATGTTAATGATTTCAACGTTATTAGTTTGATTTTCAGCAACATCATTATTCTCAACTGAAAAGATACAATGAATAGTGTTGTCATACATGTAGTTTATATTTTTACCTTTACTATTTGCAAAAGATCCTCTCTTTTCATAATTTGGTAAAATATTTTTAAATGCACCATGATCATTGTTCGTTTGATGTCTTTCTACAAAGACCTTCGTGTTGTCAATCAAATCTTGTACTAGATGTTTCAACTGCATACAATCATTCATTTTGTGTCCTTTGTTTTTATGAAAGTCACAATAATCTGCGTCATTCCACCATGATGGTTTTACTTTTGGTTCCCAATTTCTTGCTTCAGGTAATGTGATAATTCCATGTGCAATAATTTCTCTCATTGTTGATTCTAGTGTTTTCCCTAATGGTGTGCATCTTCTTTGATTTGATGGTTTTTGATATGATTGTGGCTTAAATTCTCCATTCTTCAGATTATTGTTTTGATTGACATTTTGTTTGATGTTTTGGTCATTGTTTTGACTGGTCTTTGTAGTTGTTTCCATCAAGTTAAATACCAGTTTCACATTCTGTGTTTCATTTGCAACATCATTGTTACTAGTGTTTCTATTCTTTTTCCAAAACTTGGGTTTATCATTGTTGTTGTAGTGATTTGAGGAGTTTGTATTGTTTGGTCCTTCATTGTAATGTTTTATTACCCCTCTTTTGACCAAGGCTTCTTTAATCTTGAGCCCATTTTCAATGAATTTCTCAAATGTTGGTGGACATTGTAGATCAAGCCTGTAGCTCATTTCATCAGTTAGATTTTTAATGAATAGTTCCATCTTTTCCTCTTCAGGTATGGAATGAGGATACCTAGCAAACATACTTCACCATCATTGTAGAAATGAGAGGAATGTTTCACCTTTCCTTTGTTTAGTATTGTAAAGTTCCTTTATTGTTATCTCAGGTTGAATATTATAGGAGAATTGTGAGATAAACCTATTCACTAGTTCTTCAAAAGATCGAATTCCTGGTTGTAGTTTAGAGAACCATTCCATACATTGACCTCCTAAGCTTCTTGGAAATAACCTCATTAGATAAGTTTCCTCTTGTACAAATTCTAAAATCATGGTCCTAAATTCCCTCACATGATCAATTGGATCCATTTTACTGTTGTACTTGTCATATTTTGGGAATTCACAATATCTAGGAAATGGTATCATGTCCACACTTGGATCAAAAGGATAAGGACAAATGTCTTGTAATGAGTACCTCTTTATGGTTCCTTTTTGCATATCTTGAATTTGTTGTTGTAAGTTTTGCATTTGATGTGTTAGGGAAACCACTTGATCTATGTTTTGTGTGTTGTGTGGTTCAGTTTCAACTGCTTTAGGTGCTTCTTTTAGTCGATTAATGTCAAAGTCCTTTGGAAGTTTTGCACCTAGTTCAACTAGCATCAAAAGGTATTTTTCCATATCTTGTTCTAAAACTTTTTCCATGAATTTGTGAAAATTAGGATCTTGTTGTGTAGTTTGGATATCCTCTTGAGTTATTTCATTTGTATCATTTTGGTGGAATCTGTGAAAGGGATTTTCTTCAGCCATGGTATTTGGTGTTTCAATTTCTTTTTCTCTAAGTTTCTGTCTTTGTAATCTTGTCAAAATTGGCATACAAGTGTTTTTATTTTTACTAAACTTTGATCTTTTTGTTTGGATGAGTGTCAATGGTATTAACTTAAGTCGAATAGAATGATAAATTCTATTGATGAGACTAAGTTAAAAATCTGATTATTTTTCTTTGTTTCATGATTGTAGGATGATTGATCCTGATAATGAAACTTAACGTGATAATCAAGAATTGTGTTTGTGATTAGGCACTTTAAAATTTGTAAGATCTTGGTTTAATTTAAAAGAATTTGACTTGCAAGGTCCTATTTTTTGAAGTTTAAGACACTAGTTGGACTAAGAAAATGTTTCTATTCTGACAAAGATCCGAGTTCTGATGTCAATATTCTGATAAGGGTTTCAAATAGCTCTCTATTTTCTTGTTATGTGGATGTGCTATAACAAAGTGCAGAAGCTCTAAAATAGACTGTGAATGTGCTAACAGATATGGTGAATGCATTGTAAGATAAGAAAAATGCATTGAAACAGTGTTTGTATTGGCTATTTGGATAGCAGATGTGCTAAAAGACTGGGTGTATGCACTAAAATAGACTGTGGATGTGCTAATCTAGAAGTTGTCAGTATGTTCACAATTTTGTCTATTTGTTCTAGTTTTCCTCAGCAAAATGGTTAATTCTAGGGTAAAATTTTCTAACCAATGAATATTTTGGAGGTGTGTTTTGTGTGAAAATTTTGGAGTTTGTGATCTAATTGGATGATACCTTTGAAAAATAACTTCATACACAAAATCCAGATTGTAAATAGTTGTTTCATATTCTACGTATTAAACATGTAGTGAGTGTTCTAGAATCAGGTCTAATTCTTTCAATTTCCATAGGTTTTGACACAAAAACAAACAGTTCAAGCACTTTTCTATCTCAATTAGGTCACTTAGAATATCACAGCCAACAACTTGCAACTATGTCAGCTCACACAGCACTGTCACCCCCTAGAGGGTGCTTGTGTTTTTTCCTTTCCCGAGTCTTAACCAAAGTCGAATCCTCCACTTTTGGCTAGGGCCTCTGATAGTTATATGGTGAGTGTCTTGGGGGCAGATTCTTCCCTCCCCTTGCATCGTGATATAAAAAGTGTTTGGAAACTGACTCAATGAGATACTAACTTAATGTTTGTAGATAAGGTATCTGTTCGGAGAGGAAAATGATAAACTCCCTCAGGAGACCTCCTAATCTTTAGAACAAATATTTTGGGGATGGATATCTTGCACACTTCCATTGAATTGTGGGTTTCCCCAAATTCACTTTTGATTATAGTGGGTTGGAAAACCTGGCTTTGGTTGCTCCCACTTAGATCGTTCCCGTAGGGTGAGTACTTTTTCCCACTACGATAGGCCTTCTAAAGGATTTAATAAAGCAAGATAGTAAGTCTAGCATTCTGATCACCTAGTTAAGGGGAGAGCATAGGCCTATTGCTTTTGAAGCGTAGTAAACATGGGGTTCAAACTAGTTGTTTAATTAATCTAGATTCACTATTTTAATCAAAAGAAAAAAAATAGTAATCAAATTAAAATCCCTGCAAACATTATTAGTAATTTGCAAGTGTTTTCTTTGACCGACGTAATTTTGTCTCCCAATTGTCTTTGACTAGCGTGTTTGGTACCTAGATCACAAAAAATAATGATTAGAATTTGGATTTTTTAAAATTCTACAAAATTAATCAGATGCGCCACAATAGTGGTTAGATGCGCCAAAACAGACAGTAAACACGCTAAAATAATAGTTCAGTGCGCTAAATAAATTGATGGATGCACCAAAGAAAAAGGTCTATGTGCTGAAAGAAAAACTCCCTGACTGGTGAAACAGAAATTTTGGATGTGCCAAAATAGTCTTTGAACAAGATGGAATATTCGGTGGATGTGCCGGAACATTGCTTAGATGCACTGGAATATTTGATGAATGCATCGAAAAATCTCTCAATCGCGCTAAAAGAAAACACATCAAAAGCCTACAAGGACACTTTTTTAGAAAAAAAGATGTAAAATATGGGGTTTTGGGCCCCACAGTGGGCGCCAATCTATGTGATGATAAAATATGTGAGTAAATGATAATTAACACAATCAATAAGAAATTATATCAAAGATTCAAACAACAATTAAACTAATTAAAAGAAAGAATTTGTTGAAAGCGCCATATTGCTCTCTATCTCCAAAGATTTATTAAGTCACAGGGCTCTCAAATTTTGTAAGCATTATGACTGTTAAAATTTCAATCTAGAGAATGAGATGCTGCTAAATGCAATAATCTAATCCTATATGATGATGTCTAAATGATAATGATGAAGTTATTGTAATCTAAATTGAAATGAAACTTGATGAAAGAAGCTATAGTAAACTATGATGCAGCTAAATGGAAAACCATGATATTGATTCTATTCTAAAATGCTTGTTATTTCTATTACTAAATGATAATTTCTATTGCTATGATTGCTTGATTGCTCAATTGGTATTTCTGCAGAGTAATTTTGCACAAAGTTGGGATCCATTTCCTGTGAAAAGAGGTATTTATAGATTCCCAACAACACATTTGCAAAGGGGCAGCAAAGCAAAGGTCTTGATTTGATTTGAAGAATTGAATGGTGAAGGATGAAGAAGTCCGATCTGATCATGGAGATTGTTCCTCCCCACAAAAATATTCATCCAGAGGATAGGAAGAATCAATGGAAGAAGATGAAGAAGTTTACCTACAAATTTGTCTCCAATTTGTCTCCAAATTTTCCCATGAAGGTTGAGATGAATTAAATTAGACATTTCATATCTAATTTGGTAGGTGGATATGATTAGCTGTAGAATATATTTCAATTGAATATTTAAATTTATTCAATTTTGGAAAAAAAGATATTTAATTTAATAAAACAAACTATAGAAGTCTATGTTTATTAAATAAATATGGAAGAAATATGATAATTAAATAAAACAAAGTACGAAACTTGTTTATTTAATTTAGATGAAATGATGTGATTAAGTTGGAAGATAATTATAGATGAATTTGATAATAATAATTAAATAAAACAAAGTATTAAATTTGTTTATTTAATTAAGAGGAAATAATATAATAAAGATAGAAGAATTAAAAGTAAACTATATAAATAAATATTTCTATTTATTTAATAGTAGAGGAATAAAAGGTTAATTAATCAAATAAATCGTATTTAATTAATTAAACTATCCAGACCATTTTTAGGTGTATACAGTCAGCTTTGTAGGACAGAAGACTTCTTTCCTTTGCATTTCCTGGCTCAACCTTTCAATCACATATACCAGATCAAAAACCTGCCTGCTCTTCATCTTGGGTATATTATCTTCAACCTCTTTCTCTCTACTTTAGCTCACATATGTTAGAATACATATGCTTGCTAAAGTGGGGGAAAAATGTAATGTCAAAATTGCACCCTATATATATTCACATTCCATAAACCTCCCCTTTAAATTAATTAAATTCGATAATGTGATCCCCCTTTTTTCCAACCTTAATTTTTTCCTTACCCCTTTCATTCTTGGTCGTTAAACTTAATTCTTTTTACAGATGACCACGTGCCACACAAATGCTCTGAAAAGATTCTTGACTGCATAGTCATTTGGATGTTACACTACCCGCCTGCCTGTGAAGTGTAACACCTCTACAACTTACAGGCATGTTGAGAACGTCCCTTTGCATGCCTATACCTCTTTCAAACCTCCCATTTTGTAAATCAATTCATTCTATTCACTCTATCCTTCATTATATTCACTCTCATTTGATCTAGCTCTCCACTCTTCCTAATTCTCAAGCATTATTTCCAATCTTCTTGATTTTCTACACCACTTTCTATCACTCTCTTGCACTTTGGCTCTCTATATCAATGCTCTATCACTCTTGGCACGTCTTATACAAGCTTGGAGGTTGCATGCTCTTCCTTGAGGCATTCTCATTCATTAAAGGAGGGTAATTATAATCTCTTTATTGTATTTCCATTTTACTTTGATTAGTATATTGTTATTCTAGCACGTTTATTCTCTTTATCTCATATATTATCTTTCATCTCTATTTGTTTGGTTGTCTATGGAGGTGGGAACACCTATGTGGGGGTTTTACTAAGGTAAGCCCCTAAAACAACCCCAACCATTTTCTCATTTTTTATGTGTGTAGGTGTTGAAGTTGTTGCTTTGCGAAAGGCTTCATTCTTGGACCTCTTGTGAGTGTCTCCTTTCTTCTTTTACATTCTATCATTTCCTTTCCAACTCATTTAGTTTATGTTCATTATTGAACTATTATGTTCATTTCTATTATTTTAGTGCATTCTTGAGATTTCAGTTACCGAATAGTTAGTGGGTTAGTCATTTTTTTAGTAAACTCAATGTTCGTCCATATGAGACTACAATACACCGTGGGAATGTCCACGAGAGCCTACCAGTTTTCTTAGGAGACCTTTGCAACCTACTCTTTTGGTCTCTAAAATTCTCATCCTCTGATTCTATATAAAACATAAAATATAAACAAAATCCTTTGTCTTCTCATCTCATCACCCGAGCTTTGATCCTTGAGGTAGCCAAGGAACATTCACCCTTTGAGATCATGTCATTTTAGGGTGTCAAATTTCCTCCTCTACAATAACTAAAGTGGAGTGTGTGTAAAGGATGCATGTTATTTTTTATCAACCTTTTGAGGAGAGAAAAGTCATGACTATTATAAGAAGAGAAAAAAGGAGGTGGTGACTTTGTAATCCCAACATTTCTTGAGGAAATATTTAGATGTTATTACTAAATTGAGTTATGTAAGTTACCTCTAAAGAGGGAGATTGAATTCACTATAGAATTGATATTAAGGGTGGATATTATTTCTAAGACACCTTATAGGATGATGAAGTTTGAGCTTTGTGAATAAAAATTTAGTTGTAGGAGCTCTTGGACAAGGTACACATTTCCCTAGTGTGTCACCTTGGAGACTTTTGAGGTACCTTGTTAAATTATTTAATTATGATCAATTTTATTGGGATAAATAATTAAATAATTAGGTGTTTGGCCATGTTGGGGAACGTGCATGGTTAAACACCATGTTGTGATGTTTTTTACTTATGTTATGACCTAGAGTTATTATTATAGATAATTATATTATATTTTAAAAAGTAGTGATTTGTTGGTCTTTCACTTTTTTTAATATCATTTTTTTAGGTAAGAGACAATTTATGCCTATATATATTAATATATAAAATGTGTGTACAAAATATGTCTTTTATTGCTGAATGAAAATGACAATTTTTCTTAAGCCTATACTTCTTGCAATCTACTAAAACTTCACATATGACTAAACTGTAACTCCTGAAACCTTTTCCCCAACCCCAACAACATGATAACTATGCACAAAACATATTCCTGATAACATAGCCCAATATATTATACCATATTACATAAGAGTGTCTAATACATTCCTTTCCCCATATTACATTGCTATAGCAACCCACCCCTTGAGGAGGATTTCAAATAGATAGGGCTTGACAGACTTCAAAACAATATAACCCATATCCAACAAAAGCAGGAGACATTTGATAGTGGATATCATAAATTGACAAAATTTTCCAAAATTAATAGACCATTACAGTCACTCTTCCATATAAACTGGAAAATTTTCATCTTGTCCTTCTTCCATGTCATCTACAGGCTGCACTTGAAATCTTTTCTACACAGGGGCCTTCCCATCTCACTCCACACCTCTCTCTGGAACAGGTCGTGCTCCTGAAGCAATGTCAAGGTCCTCATGCGATAGGAAGCCCTCAAAGGACTTCTCCCAGGTATGCACCTTCATACAAATGCGGAGATTCATGGGTTGATAAGCCATTTTCCAAGCGCCAAAAATGTTTTAATGTTTTAATGGGTTGATTCGTGGATGCTTGCATCATCATCACATGAAGGATTATGGTCAACATGAATTTTTGACAAAAAATTTATGTGATATTTAATTTAGATGAATTAAAAAATCCTTGGTACAATTAAAATAGCATAAGCCTACCTTGTTATAAGAGGATAATAAGGGTTATATTTAGTTGGATTTTTTTTTTATTTGCATGCCAAGACTAAGAATATTGAGGTGCTTCTTCATTGTTAGTGATTCCAAGTGTTTCTTTTCAACTAAATCATTTTCCTGGAACTATTTTTTCTCTAATGTAAGCATGTTAGTTAAAACATATCAACTTCCATTTTTTACTTGTGTTCTACTTGAACATTCTTGTTTGTTATATACAAAGAATTTTGATCCATCCCAAATAAAAATTAAAGAGAGATGTTAGGATTTTATTCCTATGTGAGATTGACTTTATGCACATGGTTTTAGTAGTTAGTTAATCACTTTCATATTGTTAATTATGGTTACCATATCTGAATTAATATAAGATGAGTATATATGTTTGGCAATGGTCTTCATCATATCATCTACTATATGATTTACTTTACAGTGAATAAAATATCCTTTGTTCATAGTTGATTTTGGTTTCTCATCATTTATCTTCAAAATATATTCCCTTGCAAAACTAGCTTGATTGATCCCATAGGGAAAATTAAGTTTTTTTTTTTTTTTCTAGTGTACCATGGACACCTTTTGTAAGTTTAAAAATTAAACAACATCGAGTGGGTTGTATTCTTGTAATAATTAGGTATTGGTCTTTTTTTTGGCTTTAGGGAAGGTTCATAAATACAAGCATGCCTCTAGACTCATAAAGTTAATAACATTAAAATGACCATTATAAGGCTTGTTATCAAGAACACCATCACACATGGTTTTCAAGTCATGATTTCTTATGATTCATCTTATATAAATACTAGAAAGTGCTATTGGAGATTAGTTATTTGGATTATCAATCAATATTACCAATATTATGGATAATAATCAATTAAGAAAGAAAAATGTAGAAAAATGTAGGATAATGCATTAGTGAGCAATATTTTCCATATTTTTTTGACTTTAGAACAATAAGTTTAAATTTGGAAAATGTAAGATAAGATTGTTAGCTAATATCTATCTAAATGAAAGAATTGCACATATGATCTAGTCTAAAAGAAGAAAATTCTAATAAATTAGATTAATGTAATTCTATAACTAAAATAATGATGTTTATGATGAAAAGACTAAATTATAATCAATCAATATATATATATTAGAATAATATTATTCATAATAAAATATAAAATAAAAACTCTAAAAATGAAATAAAAAAATTAACTTTAAAACTTCCATATAATGAATTTATTTTAAACGATTAAAAATAAATAAAAAATATTAAACATTTTATATTGTAAAAATTAATAAATTGTTATATTCCTTATAAGAAAATTTTAACATAAATACTTACATTCATAAACAATTGATTAGGTTTCCCCACTAATTATAAAAAAAATATTTTAATATAATTTGACATTCAAATTTCAAACCCACTTCAAAGTGTAGAATAAAATAATCAAATGGACCACTTCAAAGTGTAGAACAAATTTCAAAACCACTTCAAAGTGTAGAATAAAATAATCAAGTGGACCACTTCAAAGTGTAGAAAAAACAATCAAGTGGACTTTAATCATGTTTTTTTATTGTTTCCACATCTTCTAGATGATCAAAAAGGACAATTCAATAATTCATAAAGTAGATCATAATCGATATTTCATGTGAACTTTATTATTAATTATTAATTGTTAGGAAATTTTGAGTGGATCTATTCCTTATTAATTATTTTATTTTTTTATAATTTATTTAATTTAAAATATAAATATTTATATTTAGAATTTTAATAATCAATTGAATTTCGTAAGTATATAGATATTTTAAATATATTAATATAAAAAATATCAATTTTTATTTATCTCAAATTTATTTTATTTACATAAAAATTATTTTATTTTATTTAAATTAATTATTTTATTTTTATTTTCTTAAAATTATTTTATTTAGTGAAGAGATTTTATTTTATTTTACTTAAGAATTATTTTAATTTTAAGATATATTTTATAGTTTTAATTTTTTTAAAGATGCTTGAAGCTATTTTATTATTTAAAAGTTATTTTATTTATGGTGGAACTATTCTATTTTACTTATGAATTATGCTTACTGAAGAAATATTTTAAAATTTTAATTTAAAATAAATAAATACTGGTTCTATTTTTTTTAAATATCATCTATAATCTTTTAAGATGTCCATATAATAATAAAATTTTCCTTACTAATAATAAAATGATATTTTAACATCTTTACTAGACCCCAACGAGTAGAGCGAGATGGTTTGTGTGTTAACTTTGTCTTTGTTAAAAAAGATGTATCTGGGAGGCATGTAAGAAGTTATTTGTGTTGTGTGTTGGGGAGTCAATGTTCCTCATCGGTGACATTCCTAAGGCTCTGGGGGTTGGTGAGGTCATTGAGTTGTCCCCCTTGTCTAATTTTTGCACCATGACCCTAATGCAGCACAAGGCCAAAGCCAAACAAGGTTGCGACTTTCTCAAGCGGGTCACCAATCTAGAACCCATCTTTGACTTGGAATGATTCAACGATTTTACCCACCTAGTTTCTGATGATGATACTAGATGTAACTAATTGTTTGTAATAGTGATGTATAGGAGAGAACTTGCACCCCTTTTGCATCCCTCCACCTTAGAAAATCAAACCTGACTAAGAAATTCTACATCACCCATCCACATTGAATCCAATTGGCGCTTTCCTTTTGTGTTGGTGGGGGAATTTTTGTTAGCGACGCGAGCGCAGCGCGCAGATGTCTACATGGCACACTTCCATCCCTAATAGATTCCTGCCTCTAGAGTCTGTAGGGACACTAGGTTCTCCACTGGGCATGAAGCGTAACGCATTTGTGTCAACCAACTGGCCCGAAAATGGCTCTTTCCCTCCTAATCTCCCTTCAAATGCATATTTTTCACATCCATTCCATCTTCTTCACAATTCTAGACATTCACTTGATCTCTCTGGCATCCTTTTTTGCATCTCTTGAGCATTACTCAACAACTTTTTGCTCCATCAACTTCACTAAGAACATGTTGTGCTACCATAGAAGCTGCGATTTTGGTGTCTTGTGAGACCTTCGTCACCGCTGCAACTGTGTCGACTTTTCCAAGATTGTAGTCTTGTATTCTCCTTTCATTGGCCTTGAGTGCCTTTGGGTGGAGGTGGTATTGCTTCACTATCCTTCTTTTTTTGTGGTTTGATAGAGTAGCATTGTGTCTTTCGTAGTGTTCATACTCTTTCTTTCTATTTCCCTTATCACATTTTCTATCTTGTGGATTTCTTAGCTGTCCGTGGAGGTGGAAACACCAAAGCGGGGGTTTTATTGAGGCAAACCCATATACAACCCCAACATTTTCCTCTCTTGGTTGTGTGTAGGTGCACGTGTGCATGGAGCTTGCTAGCAAACTAAAACTTCAATGAGTTGGTCTTCATCACTCTAGTTTTCATCACCTCCTTTATCATATTCATAGTTATTTCTCATACTTTATTATTCTATTCATTTTGTTAAATTTCATTAGCTAGATCATAAGTAGGTTTCTTGATATTCCATGCTATACTTCTCCACTTCCTATTTGTACGGATGCCAGCACACCAGAGAGACACCAATGCACTGTGCTATCATCCCAGATCCGCGTTGCCATCCTTGGGCAGAGAGTTGTCTTAGGTATGGTTCAAATTCTAGAAATTGGCTCATTTAACCCCATTCAAGTACTTGGATCAGTAGAGTGACATAAGCACTTGAGAGTTCTCTTCATTCTCTATCCTCAACCTAAAACACCCGCTTAGCTTGAGGTAAGATAGGGCAGCCTTTTGCTCTTGGCTCTTTGTGACCTGAAGCCTTGGTGTGGTTGGTCCCCCTACCTTACATTTTTGTGAACCCAACGTGAACCATTTTGGTTCCATTTAGCGGTGCTGAAAGTTCCTTTCCTTGTATCCTAGGAGCATTGTGGGTGTGAGTGTTGCAAGGCACCTAGCCTTGCAACCCTACCTACAACCCCTAGTGGCATAGTTGGAAGGTTCCATAAGTGTCACAAAACGAAACCTTAATTGGGTCACTATCTAGTTGCAAAACCTTTGGGGGATATGTGAAAGTTCCATCTAGTATATGTGATGGCCTCCTTTTTACACTTTCCCATCCCATTTGCACAACTTGCAAGTAGTTCTCTTCGCATAACTTTCACCTCGCAGGACCCACCGATGAATTATAATAGAGAGCCATCTCCTCTTTACATCCCCATGCAAATCAACGGAAACATTGTAATAGGTGTTCTTGTTGACCCAACATGTTAGGTGAATGTCATTACTGAGGAGATTATGTTGATCAATTTCCTACACAAAGATGGGTATAACACATATGAGAGTACCATCCGTACATACAGCGGACTTTTCGTACCTCCCCTTGGTTGTATCACCTTGTCCATTTTAGTTGCACCTAAATCAGTGAATTTACTCTTTGACATAATCTTGAGGTCTAAACTCTTCAGGGTGAAAATAGGTATCCCCTAGTTGGTCGCTATGAATGCAATTCCCTCAATCATGCATAAGTGTCTAAAATTCATCCATGAGGGTACAACACATGTAGTCCATGACACCAACTATAAACTGCTGGTTGTGTGTGGTAGCTATTCGTTAGATCACTTTTGGCCTGCACCTGTTGTTCTGATTCCTCCCAGGACAAACCTCTTGTACTAAACCTATGTAAAGTACAAGAGTGGGCGCTTAACGCCTAAAGTGAGATACCCTCTATCTCCCTATGTCATCTCGCATAGGGCTTTCTTGAAGGTTGACAATGATGTCGCATTGGCTTGGAAAAGAGAAAAGGAGAAGTGTGTTCAACACTCTTTTTCTTCTTCTATCATTGTCCCTCATGTTGCTTCCTCTCACCCTACTATGACATCATTAGATTCCGCTCCTAGGCGGTTGATAGAGAATCCTATGGTGCCCACTTGGCGAAAGCCCAAGTGTCCAGCGTTTGAACTTCCCGTTCTACCCATGGTTCCTAGGTCTATTTGGTATGGTAAGAGGAGGGGTCCCCATGGGGATTCCTCTATGTCTCAGCCTTCACGGCCTCCTACCGCTCCTTCCTCCAAGGCAGTGAATGGGAAGAGGCCCATCGTTGAGGCGTTAGAGCCAACTCCCTCGATGTTGCTTCAATCTCTCCCTCCTATTCCCATCTAGGAGTATCTTCCTCCACCGGAAATGACCATGATGGACACTTCGATGGTTGAGCAAGAGCCCTCCGTTCCATCTCAACTTCTAGCCTCTAGCTCCCGAAGTCGCAGGAATCACCATGTGTGTGAGCACAAATGTTGACAAAAGGCTCTGGTTGCTAAGCAGGCCACTTTGCAGAGGAAGGAAGGGGAGTCAACCACACCTATTTTAGGGCGTGCTATTGTGTCCTCCTCTCCCATCCCCTTTGCTTTAGTTCCATCAGCCTTGGTGCTGATTTTGGCTCCTATTTCAAGCATAAACGGCCCTCACTCAAAAAAGGTGCAGGTGTTTATTGCTCCTTCGGTCGATCTGCCTCTTTTGATGTCCCTCCCGAACATCCCACCATTCTCAAAGCCTATGGACATGCCAAACACCTCGGTTGTGTCTACCACAATTTTCTTCTCCTCCTCTGCACCTTCTGCCTCATCTATGGGGATCTCACATCCTTTGGTGAAGTGAAAGATGGAGGATAGCCCTATCGGTAAAGGGAGTTAGAAGAGGAATCCACCTTCTTCAAAGGGTGGTTTTGTGTTAGCATGTGTCATCCTTGTGGAAGAAGAAGTTTTGATGTCCCCGGAGCTCGTCACTACTCCTAAGTCACTTGATGAGCCTAGCAATGGATCTCAAGCACCACCTTCCTCGTCTTATGAGGTAACACATGGCACTCCTCTGAAGTGCATGTTTAACTCTTTGGACAAGGTCTCGACCCTTTCAACGATCTTCATGAAATCATTGACCTTTACCCCACAAGAACTGAGTGGAAGAGACCTCAAAGAGTCTCCTTCCTTGGATCTTGTTGCGGGTGGGTCAAAGGGTTCCCCCCATGACATTCTTCCCCTGAAGGCTCATCTTCCTTCCCTGTATAATGATCTAGATTAGGAGGCTGATGACCTCTTGGTTGATGAGTGTTATGGGGCACCTCTTCTTTATCTATAGTGTATATTGTGTTTGTGTGTTTATGTTCCCATGTGCTTGCGTTATGTGTTCCTGGATGACCCTTGTCACCCTCGTAGGTGCTTGGATACAAGATTGTTTGTGTGTTGTAATTTTTTTTCTATTTGTTGCATCATTCTTCGTCTATTATGTGTATTGATTTTCAACAATTGGGAATAATGCAAAGTGTTGGGGACATTTAAGCTTCCCTTCCATGTTGACCCAATTTTTTATTTTTATTTTGTCTTCTCATGCATTCTTCACATGGTTTGATATAGTAGGGGGATGATGAAAGTTAATCTATATACTATTACTATACTTATATATTTATGAGAAGCTTTGACCCCAAAATATTAGATCACCCCTGTGCCCCTTGTTCGTGATGTTATAGTCTCTTTTTACATTGTTTTTCTCTTATCTCTCATGCTTGCTTTGTGATGTTGTGGTGCCCATGTGTTTTCCCTCATGTGTGCCACAACATTACCACGATGACATCTTGCTATGTTCTGTAGGCCACAACATCACTTTGTTATTCTTTCTTTTCTCTCCTTAGAATGCCACGTGCCTTGTGTTCGTCATGCACCATCCTAAGGGGGGGGGCTATCATGTCAACTTTGATTTTCAAAAAATGCATTCATTGGCCAATGAATCTTTTCTTGAAAATATTTTCAAAACATTTTCAAAAATCACATTCTCAACAAGACCCCCTAGTGGATTGTGTTTCCTCCATCATGGGTTCGAAAAGAAAGAACTTGAAGAACTTTCCTCTGAGGAGGGAGAAAATTTTCTTGTGGGAGAAGCCTCTACCTTCCCCTCATGAGGGGGAATTTTCTTCCTTTCGAATTCCTTGATGAAGTGAACATCTTTCGAAAGGATTCCTTGATGATGAATTCATTTGTGAAAAGCTTCTCTTGCAATTTCAAAATGTGTCCCTTGAGAGGAACCCTTTTCTTTTGAAGTTTTCTTGAGGGACCCCTTTGAAAGCTCTTCCTTCAATTTCTCAACTGTCTGCATGACTATTTGCTTATTTTCCTGTGTGGTCACTTTTTGTTTTCTAACATGTTTTATCTATGGATTAACATGTTGCTTTACAGGTGCGCCTGTGAAGCTGCTTTCTAGTTCAACTCTACGGAGTTCCCTTACATTGGGCTTCCTTTAGGAGAGAGTACCTAGGGGGCACCTTCTTTGTAGGTCTGAGGGCCTATGAAGCACTTGCATCCTATGGTATTTTTCCATCGTTGGTCAGTGGGCCTTTGGTGCACTTTGTTCAACTTCGTAGTTATGAGGATCTACGGAGTCCTTTATTCGAACCTCCTCAGGAGAGAGTACCTGTGGAGTTATTTTCCTACCCTGCGCTTTTGAGCTCTCTAGATTGCAGTCTGCTTCCTCAATGGTTCAGGTATACATTTCTAAACTCTTCAATCTAATTTACCAAACATTCGTTAGCACTCATGCTCACTAAAGTGGGGAAAAAATGTATACGAATTTGCACCCCTTTTGCAAATTCCCCTTTTGCATCCCTCCACCTTAGAAAATAAAACTCGACTAAGAAATTCACATCACCCATCCGCATTGAATCCACTTGGCACCTGTCTTTTTTGTCGGTGTGGGAATTTTGGTTGAGGACGCGAGCATGGCGCGCGGACATCTGCACGACACATTTCTATCCCTGAAAGATTCTTTCCTCTGGAGTCCGTAGGGACATTACATTCTCCATTGGGCATGAAGCGTAATGCCTCTGTGTCGACCAACTGGCCTGAAAATGGATCTTTCCCTCCTAATCTCCCTTCAAATGCATATTTTTCACATCCATTCCATCTTCTTCACAATTCTAGATATTCACTTGATCTCTTTGGCATCCTTTTTTGCATCTCTTGAGCATTACTCAACAACTTGTTGCTCCATCAACTTCACTAAGAATGTAGTGTGCTACCATAGAACCTATGATTTTGGTGTCTTGTGAGATCTCATTTGTCATTGTTGCAACCATGTCGACTTTTCCAAGATTTTAGTCTTGCATTCTCCATTCATTGGCCTTGAGTTCCTTTGGGTGGACATGGTATTGCTTCACTATCCTTCTTTTGTTGTGGTTTGATAGAGTTACATTATGTCTTTCACAGTGTTCATACTCTTTCTTTCTATTTCCTTTATCGCATTTTCTATCTCGTGGCTTTCTTGGCTATTTGTGGAGGTGGAAACACCAAAGTGGGGGTTTGGCTAAGGCAAACCCCTATACAACCCCAACATTTTCCCTCTCTTGGCTATGTGTAGGTGTAGGTGTGCGTGGAGCTTGCTGGTGAACTAGACTTTCAGTGAGTTGGTCTTCATCACTCTATTTTTCATCACCTCCTTTATCATATTCATAGTTATTTCTTGTACTTTATTATTCTGTTCACTTCATTAAATTTTATTAGATAAACTATAAGTAGGTTTCTTGATATTTTTTATTGTACTTCTCCACTTCTTGGCCATACGAATTCCAATGCACTAGAGAGATGCTAGCGCACCGCATTGTCATCCCAGATCTGTGCTATTGTCCTCAGGCAGAAAGCTATCTGAGGTACGGTTTAGATTCCATAAATTGACTCATTTAGCCCCATTCAAGTACTCGGATTAATAGAGTGACATAAGTGCTTGAGAGTGCTCTTCATTCTCTATCCTCAACCTAAAACACCCACTTAGCTTGAGGTAAGATAGGGCAACCTTCCACTCTCAGCTCTCCATGACCTAGAGGCTTGGTGTGGTTGGTCCCCCTACCTTACAAGTGATTAGGCTCTATAGTAGCTATAACCATTATAGTGGTATCATGCAGGAGCATCTAGGGGTACCAAGCAATCCTGCACACCCAAAAAGAATTTTATTTTATTTTTCTTGAATTTTGGTGTGATGTTGGTCTTGCAGGCATGATGTACTTCTTGATTTTTCTTCCTTAAGAAAATCCCTTTCCATACACTTATTTTTGGCATGAATTTCAATTATAAAATCATTTCATTTGGTTAAAAAATCAAATTATACTTGGGAAACAAAGTCCCACACCCAGTTTGGGAGATATTATATTTTATTCATTTGTAACTCCTAAGAATTTGTAATTGTTGGCCATTAGTGTGGAAGGTATGGAATGGAGGATAATGAAGGGAAATTTTAGCAAAGACATTAAAAACATTGCAGGAAAGGAATAACAACAGGAAAAGGAGAAAAACCCACACCAAGGAAGGAGTTAGGGGCATTCAGAAGGTTTGACTGGGAGAGGAGATTGTCGAAGTCATAACTAGGAGAACCAATCTTGGTAAAACAAGCATAAATTTCTCATTTCTAAATGAAATTCAAAAATTCAAATTTTTTTGGAAATCTGGGAAGGAGGAGCACGAAACCAATAAATTGTTTTAGAAAATTCATACGAATGAGGGATCAGTGATATGAAGAAAGTGACGGGTTTGTGGAGTTGTAGCTGATTTTTTTATCCATTTCCAAAACTTTCCTGTAGGTGTTTTGCAAATTTTGGATTTGAATCTTTCCTGTAGTTGCAGATGGAGCTGCCAATATGGATTGTAATGTTGATTTTTCTGAGTTTGTAGACTTGCAATATTTCTATGAATGTAATAAAATATTTTATGTTGTAGTTTTTATTTAAAACTGTCTTAAGTGTTGATTTGGATGAAGGCTACAAAAATTGAAAAACCTCTTTGATTTCTCAATTGTTGAAATGCATCAAATGGTTTCAGAGTAGGTTGATCTTGTTGGGGTGTGAGATGTGTTGAATATGAGTTTGTTGCAAGAGCTTGTTTTGGTGAAGAGTGAACGGTGAAGCTACAAGAGAGAGAGTTGTGAGAAAGTATGTTTGTTGCAGGCATGAAAGAGGGTTTGTGACTACTATCCTCCAGCAGAGATAAAGCTGGGTAGAAGGTGTAGAGTTCCTCCACTGAGAGAGGGTGGGTAGAGGAATCATATTCCAGAGTCTTTGTTGGGTAGAGGATAGTTGTGTGAGTGAGAGATTGTTGCAAGGAGTACTTGTAACTACAGAGGGACTTGAGAGTCTCTAAAATGACTTTGAGAAAGAAGACAAGATGGGTCATTGAAAGACCTGTAAGAATTTTATTTTGGGAAGAGTATTGAGAAAATGTGAGCGAAAAAAATCTCATTGTAGAGTTGAAGAAGATAGAAGTAAGATTGGATGCCCTTGCGGAAAGCTTGGGAATGAAGAAGAAAGCTACAGTTGAGGAAGATCAAAAAATAGATGAAGTGAAATTACATTGTTTGTTTCATAATGAGTTTATAAGTAATGATTTGTGTGCAGGAAAGGAAGACGGAAAATAAGCTGTAATAGATGAAAGGGAAGAGAAGAAAGAGGAAAAGCAGAGGTTTGGAAAAGAGGACAATGAAAAGGAGAATTTTGAAGTGCAGTGTTGCAACCCTATGGTGGAAAGAGTATGGAAAAAAGTCATGTGGGAGCAGCCCACACAAATGCAGATGAAAGAACGCATGGAAAGAAGAAAGGGACAAGGAAAGAATGGAGAAAGAAAGAGGTAACAACACGTGTACCTTGTTGAAGACATAAAAGAAAAGAAAAATGAAATTGCATACACAAGAAAAGAGGTTGCAGCAGCAAAAACAAAGGTATTATCTCCTTCTTTTGAGTTTTACAAAGTAAATATTGATTTGCATGTAGAAAAGGTAAGGGAATATGGTGATTGTGAAGTTGGGGCAGCAGTAGAGAAGAAATAAAATACACAGATAAATAGTCATTCTTGGGATATTTGTGAAATAAAATTTGATTTGAAAGAGATACATGAATTTGTGCATGAAAAGGATAGTATTGTTGTAGAAGATAACCATGAAGTTGCAATGAAGTTTGGTCCATTGAAGGACTTGGAAACATTAAGATATTTGGGAAAACAAAGTGAAGAAGAGTATATAGATAAGATAGTGAATAGGGGAAGTGAAAGAGCAACAAAAAATGAAGAAGAAAATGACTTATTAATATAGATTGCAACAGTTGAAAAGGAGTGGCTTGTGTTAACAATAGGTGAAACAAAAGTTGCAACAAACATTGAGGTAAAATTTTAATTTTCAAATTTTTTTGATGATAAAGAAAAGGTTGATTCACATGAAAATGACATGGTTTACAATAATGGATATGAGAATACTGAAATTGATGATACACTAGTAGGGGAAGAGGAGAAAATTAAGATATTTGATGACTTTTCAAAATTTGTTGAAGTTGATGTTAAAGCTGATTTGTATTTTGAAGAAATCGTGAAAGAAAGTGAAATGAGAGAGATGGTTAAGGGAAACAATAACAAGTTACAAAATGAAAAACAACAAGGTATGATGACTCTTGTTGACATAGAAAAAGAAAAAGATGAAGAAGAAATAGGTGAGAAAGATGAGCAGATATAATTCATTGATTTCTATGAATTTGTTAATGCCAATTTGTATACAGGTGTTGAGAATGATAAATTCGAATGTAAATATGAAACATAGTGCAAAAAGATGACTTAAATGAGAGGAAGAAAGAGAGGAAAGATAAAGGAAGGGAGAGACAAAAAGATTCAAAGTAGGGTGAAGAAGAAGAAACAAGTTGATAAGAAAGAAAAATGGTTGAAGAACAAACATGGAATCTTCAAATGTTCATGAGCTCCAACTCATGGAACATTTCTTCTTACCCTGGGTGTTTGATGCAAGAGCATCCATGAGTACCAAAGAATTATGCACACCCAAAAAGAAATTTATTTTATTTTTTTTGAATTTTGGTGTGATGTTGGTCTTGAAGCCAGGATGTGTTTCTTGATTTTTCTTCCTTCAACAACCTTGAAAGGGACCCCTTTCTAGACACTTGTTTTTGGCATGAATTTCAATTGTAAAATCATTTCATTTGGTTAAAAAAATTAGATTATACTTGGGAAACAAATTCCCACACCCAGGTTGGGAGATATTATATTTTATTTATTTGTAACTCCTGGGAATTTGAAATTGTTGGCCATTAGTGCTGGTATCTTCTGGTGCAAGTGCTTGAGGTGGTGGAATGAAGGACATGATGGAGGGAATTTTTAGCAGACATTAAAAATATTGTAGGAAAGGAATAACAATAGGAAAAGGAGAAAAACCCCCACCAAGGAAGGAGTCAGGGGCATTTAGAAGGTTTGACTGGGAGAGGAGATTGTTGAAGTCGTAACTAGGAGAACCAGTCTCGGTAAAACATGCATAACTTTCTCATTTTTAAATAAAATTGAGAAATTCAAAATGTTCTGGAAAGCTGGGAAGGAGAAGCACAGAACCCAAAAATTGTTTTAGAAAATTCATACGAATGAGGGATTAGTGATCAGAAGAAAGTGATGGGTTTGTGGAGTTGTAGCTGATTTTTTGGTCCATTTCCAAAACATGCCTGTAAGTGTTTTGCATTTTGGATTTGAATCTTTCCTGTAGTTGTAGATGAAGCTTCCAATATAGATTGTAATGTTGATTTTTTTCAGTTTGTAGACTTCCCAGTATTTCTATGAATGTAATAAAATATTTTATGTTAGAGTTTTTATTTACTATGCGGTAATAAAACACTTATTACTAGGTGAAGTAGTCATGGTTTTATCTTGCAAATTTTGTAAATTCTCTTTTTAATTAATAGAACCCATGCAACCTTAGTTGCAACTCACTTAGCTAAAAAAAGAAAATGATATTTTAATATAATCTAAAATTAGAACTTCAAACTCACTTCAAATTAATCAATAATTTATAAAATATTCTATGATTATTTTTCTATGTAATCTCTAATAATTAATTTATGGACCTAATCATATCTTCATTACTAATAGTCTAGTTAGGTTTTTATATAATATATTTAACAATGTTATTACATATAATCCTCATATTAACATCATTATGATATTCTTAAATCTTAGGAAAATTATTTATATTTTAATTCAAAATTAAAATTTATTTTAAATGTATTGTTTTTTATTTTTCAAATTTTATTTTTATGGATATTTTAAAGAAATATATTTTATAATGGTAGCATAACATATTTATGATAATTTTTATTTAATTTTGATTTGTTTTGATGGAATGTCTTAATACAATTATATATTAAGTGATACATTAGTTTATATTTATCTTTATTTCTTCTTATTTAGACACATTATTAGTTCTCATTTATTAGTCATTTATTGTATATATATTTGCACACACTTCTATATTTTTAATCCTTATTTGAAAAAGTGATCATTTTCCCTACATGGGAAATATAAAATTGACTTAGGTCAATCCCAAAGAGTGTGGAATTGAACTCTTAATATAAATGTTCAAATTCAAATTATAGTTTTCCCACCCCTTTTTACTTCTTGTTGTGAGCATATCTAAACAAATTTTATGTGATATATTACTTTGTTTTGGTGTTTAGAGACATTAATTTGTGAGACTAATTCATAAGGAAAAAGAAGAGAGATATGGTCAAACTAGGAGTACTTACTCTAGGAACATTTGACTTTGGATCTTAAAATTTAAAATACACATAAGAATTAAATAAGTCATCTATATGTTTGTGTGTGTGTTGTCTCCAAAAAAATCTCAATGTTGTAAAGTTGGTTTGCATATGGTCTTGACCTTAGAAAATTTGACCCTAGTGGTTCAACAATCTCCTTTAAGGTGTTTGTAAACATTTCCATCTTTACAATCAAATTAGAAATAAAAGAAACACAACATATCAACTTATTGAAGTCTATATCTTGTTAGACACTTTTTATAGGTCGCAATTCATTTCAACAATGCTTGAGTTTGATCTTAAGCCCGAATTGAGTTTAACCTAGAAAGATTTATTAGTATTCATAGAGATTTAGACATTTATCAAATTAAGGACATTATATTTCCACAATTCGTAATATTGATTACTATTATTTTTGGATTAGATTGTTTAGAAATTGGGTCAATGTTTCAGATCACACTCCATGATCCATCATTAGGATGATAGAGTGTTTTTTTTTTTAATTTATTGTAGGACTCTATTGTCCATATGATGGATCATGAAATGTGATCCAAAACGTTGATGCAAAAACTTCTATACAATCTAATCCAAAAACAATAGTACTTAATCAATTATTAGATTGTGAATATTATTGTTCTATAACTTAACAAACAATTCTACATGACATTAATATTAATTCATCATCATCATTTACCTAAAGCTAAATACTTTCATCTATTATATTTAATTTCTAAAAATAATATTTGTTACCAAAACTTGAGTTAATTAAAATAATTATTAATAACATTTGTTTAAGTAAAATATATTTATGTAAAAATATATTCTTTCCTTTGCAAATATGTTATGAATTACTTTTATCTCATATATTTTACCAATATTAAAATATTATTATAATTATATTTTTTATTGGTAATATTTAATTAATTATTTTTTTGGTTTTTTAATGAAGTTAAATAGTTTACAAATGATTTATATGGGTTGAGTCTCGTTGAATATAAAATTTCTTAAGTATTGTTAGATTTTTTATATTAAGAGTAAGAGCTTGGTTTTTGAAACCCAATCAACATCAAGGAGTAAACATAAGGAAAAAAGCAATAACAAATAACAAAATATCAAGTAATCAACACAACACCCCAAGGGATTGAAAACAAGAAGCAAAAAGCCTAAAACCCACGTAACATAAAGGATTGGCCATAACATGTTGGTTTGAAACCAAAATATTTCAAGGAGCACTGAACAACCCCTTCAAAAATATCCTTAAGCTAAATTTCCTTCTTAGCAAGAACAACTTCTTGAGAGGCATAAATGAGCAAAGGGCTAAGCTTTTCTCTCAAAACAAACATCTTTTTTTCTTTACTTGAATTGGGTGAACTTTGCATGGTAGTAATTTGGGTCTCCTTGACACCCCTATAATTCACTCTTTCTCTTTCTTGAGAGTGACAACTCATTGATGGTCTTGCAAACCTCATTAATAGGAGGTTGATGAGCAATTATGTGTTCTTTCTTTCGCCATATAGATTATCAACATTAATTGCTCGAACATCTTACCACAATATTATTTTTTTGATACAACTATTACAAATCATAAGTGAATCCTCAAAGACAATTCAGTGCACCCAAACACCTAATTTGAAAAATAAATTAATCTCAAAGGGGAGACTTTGTCCACCTCCACAATGATATAAAATCTAACAAATAGCAACCATTTCCTGACTTTGGGAACCGTATCCACCATCAAAAGTTGTCCAAAAAAATTAGCAATGTTTGATAGAACCTCCTCCTTCTAGTATCCCAGGTTTAAAGAATTAGCAATGCTTGATAGAACAAGAATTTTGTTGACAATTTATTTTTTATGATTAAAACCTGGTGCCCATTTCTTAAGGAATAAACCTACCTTACCAAGAAACAATGGCGAAATGATTCATATGCAATCATTATGATTCGAAAAACAAATAAATAAGTTCTTCACCTTATGGATTTCACTTCGTAGAATCCACTTCCTAAACACCTCAATATTTGATCTAGCTCTCAGAAATTTACCAATAAGTGAATATTCACACTTGGAAACTGCACTGTCAACAATAGAATTAGGAATACATAGAAAAAACATTGTCAGATATTTGGTCTTCAACTTTATTTTGTTTTATATTTTAATTTTAATTTTTGTTTTACACAACTTTGTACAATTTTTTTTTTTCTATGCAGTCACAAGGTCCAATTCATAAAAAAAGTGGAGTCATAATTATGCTCTAAACACCGATCTTCCACTTTTTAAAATAAATTTAAAATCCTCCCACTTTTTTAAAAAATTGTTTGTTGGGTATCCAATTTCAACATACTAAGGTTTTGTCTGTTTCACATTTCTGTGCTTGGTAAATGTCTTTATCCGCTATGAGTAGTTTAGCGAATCTGAATACATCAAGTTGTTTATCTATATTTAACCATTTTTTTAGGCTGACAAGATTTTCTTTATAGATTCCTTCTTCTTAAAGCAAGCATGGATTCCCTATTAGTACGATCAATGCTACTGTTGACGTGATTTGTTGTTTCCCATTCTCTTTCCAACAATTGCTAAAGTTGGTAGTGTTAAATCAACCCAGGGAAGATCTCTTTTGGGCATGTGAGTTCATCAGCAGCATTTGAGCTAAGTAGCAGAGATTTTCAATTACCAGCATTTTCTCCAGGTATAGTCAAGTATGGGTGTTCTTGGGTGTTTGAACTTGCTAACACCATCAGCTCATCATTCAATTAGGCCTCTAAGTCACAGGGGATCCATCTCATGGTCCTGTAAAAGGATACCCACATCCTCAAATTCAATGATTACAAGAAGATGGAACTACAAAAGAAAGAGTTTTAGTCCTTCTGCCATTGCCCAGCCCTTAACAGCTTCCTCAGAGTCTCCCCAGGAGAATAAGGGTACTGAAGTTGGGATCAAGGAAGATGAGGGTAAGTTCAATTGGTTTCAAGAATGGTATGCTGTGGCACCAGAATATGAGTTGGATAAGGGGGTGCCTCATGCATTCAAAGTCCTGGGTCTTGATATTGTTGTTTGGTGGGATAAAAGGGAGCTGGTGTGGAGAGTCTTTGATGACAGCTGCCCACACAGAAGAGCCCCCCTGTCTGAAGGAAGAATTGATGAAGATGGTGACTTGCAGTGCAGTTACCATGGCTGGTGTTTTGGCTCCAATGGAGCATGTAAACATATTCCACAGGCACCCTCGGATGGACCTCCGGTATTACATTTATCCTTATATGTCCACTATAGAATCAATTTTCTGCAATTTTCCATGAATTCATAGATTCACAATTCATATAGTTATGTAATTTTCAATCTGTCTTCTTTTTTAAGAATTGCTTTTGTTTGGCCTCATTTTTAATTATTTAATGGGAATGCATGGTTAAGCTTGGATCAGAAGCAGTGATGAAGGTGTTTCAATTTTAATAAGTAGGAGGTATTTTCCACTGCGTGTCAAATTGTGACATTGCTATCAGGATTCAACCGTGTAATTTTATGAGTCAAACTCATTGACCCATAGACATGCATTGAGGTTTGTTCAAGTGTCTTCTGCATTAATCCTGATGCAATGGCATTGAGGGATACTTGATGTGGCTTAAACCCAGTTCATCATCTTGGCAATTGTCATTGATGTAAATGTTAAAAATACAATACATAGTTATTGGGCCTTTGGGCTGTTAGTGAAGTTAAATGGTTCTTAGCACAGCTCACTAGAAATCAAGTCTTGCCAAGTACAAGGTCCTGACACCATAAGGGATGAGGATAGAATCATGTCTCACACAACTTTGGCAGAATGGATACCCCTCAGTCCTTGGCTCTCAATTGAAGAGGTTTTAGCCTAAAAAAAGTACAATACATAAATAGGTATAGAGTGCATTTGTGTTTGTGATAATTGTCTTATTAGCTTTACTTATTTTTCTTAGAGAAGTAAGAAGTTGTTAGTTCTCGCAATTTCTACTTCTAAGGCATAGCATAGTGTGTTGCTATTATTGAACATGATGTAGTATGAATGAAAAGGTCCTTGGTAAGAATTTGACACCACCAACCTACCTTTTTGTAAGGTGATATTTAGAGTTTTCTTTAGTTGGACAAGAATAAAATCTTCACACATAGACTAAGTATAATGAGGTATATTATTGTAATAGTAGACAATGGTTTGAGGGTGGTGTTATTCAACCAGTATCTAGAATGGTGGAGGGAATAAGATCAAGTTGGATATATTCACTAAATTCTTAATAGGTGGAGTTTCTCAAGTTTAGAGACCTTTTGAGAATTAATGATATCATTGTTAAGAAAGGTGTATCAATCTTTCATCATAATGTTAAGAGTAAAAAAAAAAAAATTCCTAATCACAACATACAAATATACAATTTTCAGAGCTCTAGAGGTGTCAAAATGGGTCTTAATTAGTGGATTACAAAAACATGGATATCTTCAAGATCTTTAATTTATAAAATAGTGCAATTGTTTCTCATACCAAAAGTTATGGACTTTGGAAGTTAGGCCTCTCACATTAGAAATGTGAGAGCATCTATTGTGAATAAGAGAGTTGTATGAGGAGTTACACTTGTGGATCAACTTATGATGCCTATTATGACACATCATGCAACCTACTTGATTGGAGACAACAAAGCCAAAATGTAGCATCTAAGTTGGTGAATGGATTATGATGAGCTTGTGATATGTGAACTCATTTTGAGATTTGAGCTTTGGATTTTGACTTGGGATTTGGGTGCCACGATTTCCTAAATACCATTTGATGGTTTCATGTGTTGTTGCTTCTCCTATTTATTGGTTGTTTGAGATGGATGTTTCATAGTGATTTTTATAGGTATTGTTATATTGCTAGAATTGCTCTAAATCTCTTGTTGGTAATACTTCTATAAATGCTTAGACTCTGCAAATATATTGTAACTATTAATTGTTGAATAATACATTGAGTTTCTTTGAAGTGCATTTTTTTCTCTCAAAGGGGTTTCTCTGTGTAAATCACTATATTATTTATTTTCTTGTAAATGTATTATTTGTTTAATTTTTGCATATACCTCCTCTCATAGATTAGTATGGAAAGCATTTGAAATCTCTACCTCATTTCATTTGGTATCAAAGCATATCAAGGATAGAGATGGAGGGGATAACTAGCACCAATTTTGAGCTATGGAAGATCAAAATGGAAGATATGCTCGTAGACATATGGGCTACTATATCTGAATCCAAACCTAGTGCAATGTTACAAGCTTATTGGGATTTTTTGGACATAAAGGTGAAGGGCTTCATTAGACTCTTCTTGGTGGATTTTTTTTTTTTTTTAAAAAAAATTGTAAATGAAGAACCACATTTAAATCTCTGTAAAGGAAGTTAGGAGACTTATAATAGGCTAAATCCTTGGTTAACATTTTTTTCCTAAGAATTAATACGTATACTTTTAGAATGAATGATGGTGGTTATATGGAGCTAACCATTTGAACATGTTTAATGCAAGTGTAACCCAATTTCGCTCTATTGGAGTGAAAATGATAGAGGACGATCACTGCATTATACTTCTATTTTTTTGGTTAGACTCATGGGATCACTTGGCGATGGCAATTGGGAGCACTAGTTTGAAACTAAAAATTGATGATGTAGTGGTTACTTTACTCTTAGAGGATATGTAGAAAAAAATTCCAAATCTATTGAGACTTAGCTATCTATGAAAGATTGAGGGAGAAAGGTAAGAAGAAGGGTAAGATGAAGGACAAGAAAAACAAAAAGTTTAGGTCCATATTTTATGGGAGATTCAAATCTCCTAGAAAATCCAAGGTTAATTTTTTGAAATAACTAGGCTATTCTACATAGATAGAAAAGATGAGAAAAAGAAAAAGAAAAGGAAAAAGAAAAATGATTTAAATGACAAGTTCGAAAAAAGACATGATGCAAATGTCTTTGCTCTTGGCAGCTTATGCATCAAAAGGTGCATGCTTGATAGAATTTGGAGCTTCATTCCAAATGACCTTCTATTGGAGGTGGTTTTCCAAGTATGATGAATATGATGGTGGGAATGAGTACCTCAGTGATGATTCTCATTTGAGCATAGTTGGTCATAGTAGAGTTCATATTTGATACCTTGATGGATTAGCGAGGGTGATCAATGTTGTACTACAAATCCTTGGTTTGGCATAGAGCTTGTTATTAGTTAGAAAACTCAATGCTTATGTGTGTAATTTGTTTTCTTGTGTAAGATAGTGCAAGGAGCTATGATATTTGTTAATGGTGTTCATGCCGAAACTCTATTTCAGCTATATACATGCAACTCCTATTACAATATTTCTTTTATTTCTATAGTGGAGAGATCTGTATAATCTACACATTCGCCATCTAAGACAACAACAAAGAGAAGTGTTGTGTTTAATTTTTATGGTCATACTTTTTTAGCACATAAGTGAGCTCTTATTTCAAAGCACAAGTTACCTATGGAGAACACAATGCTATGACACCAAATAATAAGTTTGATAGGTGAGAAGGGTCTAAGGAATATACAAAATAAGAATCTTGTTGAGGGATGAATGATTATATTAGATTGAATTTGATTACTTTGAACAATATGTGTATGAAAATAAAAATCATTTTTATTCTAATGAACTTACAAATCTTTTGGGGTGTTGGATTTAATCTATTTAGATGTATGTGGGCTTATTAATGTTCTTTCAATTTCTAAGTCTTTGTACTATATATCTTTTATAGATGATTATTCTAGAAAGATATAGGTGTATTACCTCAGGAGTAAATTTGAAGTGTTTAGCCAATTTAAAGAGTTCAAGGCTCTTTTGGAAAATTAGACTAGTGGGAAAATGAAGGTTTTGAGGAATTTTAATTGTGGGGAGTTTTATTTTACAAATTTTGATATATTCTATAAAGAGCATGAGATTAGGGACAATACAACTCCATATACCCTTCAATAGAATGGAGCTATAGAAAAATAAATATGATGCTAGTGGTGAGGGCTATGAGTATACTTAGTTGAGTCAGCTTGGAACATAAGTTCTAGGTATATAAGTGGTCGATATGGCTTGTTAATTGATTAACATGTCTCCCATATTAGCTATTGTTGATAAGACTATTATAGAGGCATTGATCGACAAAAATCCCCATTACAACATTTTAGAGTTGTTGGTTGTGAGGCATATGTAATATGCCTGAAAATTAGTCAAAGTTGGAGAATAATGTAGTGAAATGTATCTTCAAATTGACTATTGTGTTAGTATAAAAGGGTGCAAGCTTTGGGACCATATGGAAAAAATAAATTTATACAACACAAGTGCTATTTTCATAAAGATTGTCTTCTTTCACAATGTTGCAACCAAAAGAGGATAGAAAGAAAAATGTAGTTCAACTAACCCCAAAGACTTAGATGGAGAACCAAAATCTCATGAAGGACTTAAAGAGGATGATACCTTATATATTTTTGATAGTTCAAGTGTGTGTATAACCTCCACCTTAGATCTTGAGGAGGTTCACTTTGTAAATACAACAACTAGATAGGTGTGATACTCCTAATTGGAGATGTTTTTTTATTTTTATTACTAATATTGATGACTCTAAACCAACAAAGGGAGTGATGCATATGGGTGATTCTACGTGCCTATGGATGAGGAGATAGCTAAGTTGAACAAAAATGACACATGGGAATTGACACCATGTCCAAAATAAATAAATCATGTTGGATGTAAATGGGTACTAAAAAAATATCATTTTACATTATGGTATTGAAAAGTACAAGAAAATGTTGGTTGTGAAAATATATTCCTAGGTTGAAGGAATAAACTCTAGTGAGATTTTTTTTAGTTTCTAAGAAAACATCTATCTAGTTCCTATTATTTGTAGCAATAAATTTTAATTTAGAGACATAATAAAAATATACAAAGACAACATTCCTACATTGTGACTTGAAGGAAGATATGATATATTCAAGTAGGATTTCATTAAATACATTAGATAATTCCTAGCCTATAAGAAAAATGAATTAGAACATCTTTCCAATAAGTATGCTTCAACCATTGCCTATCCTAAATCATAAGTGGGAAAGCATATTCATGGATGTCATCACAAATCTCTCCAATGAACATGGTAAAGATTGCATTTATGTTGTTTTGGATAGGCCAATAAATTATGCTGAATTTGTTGATATATTTTTAGAATTCAAATCATATTAGGTGACAAACTTATTTTTTGGATAAGTATTAAGGCTACATGGGCTACCTAAAAATATTGTTAGTGATAGAGACAATAGATTCCTTATCTTTTTGTTGGGATTTATTTCATATGGATAGTGCATAACTCACTCTTAGCACAAGATACCATCCAAAAAGAGATGAAAAAACTAAAATAGTGAAAAATTGGGTAGAACGCTATTTGAGGAACTAAATTTTAGGTAAAAAATTAGCATGATTTAAATGATTTCACTTGGAAGAATACTACTACAACACAACCCACCACATGTCCATTAGTATGACTCCATTTAGGGTATTGTACGTTACCTTTAGTAATTTAGTGGCCAATTATAAAATTGTGTTGGTATTTGTGACTTGGTGAAGTAAAGCCAAGACATACTAAAAGAACTAAAAGATCATCTCTAGTAGGACCATGATGAATAGAAGTTTTGTGTAAATCAAAAAAAATGTTGGGAGATGATTTGAAGTTTGGGATATGGTATTTTTGAGGTTGCATCCTTATAGGTAGTCTTGCATCAAATGATTTGGGGCCTCAAATCCTAAACTTCTCTACTATGGACCTTACATGATCTTGAGAAGAGTGTGAATTTGCAAATAAGTTGGATTTACCAAGAAACAATAAGATTCATAATGTTTTCCATGTGTATTTTCTCAAGAGGAAACTTGGATAACATATATCACACCGTCAATAGATCTTCCTCCATTAGATGATGAGGGAAAATTCATATTAGTACTTGACAATGCTATTGATGCAAAGGTGAATAATTTGAGAAATAGAAGCATTAAAAAGTACTTGGTTTGGTGGAAAGATATATTTGCAAAGGATGCTAATTTGGAAGGGTTAGTACATATATTGGAACATTTAAAATTTTATTACTTGCTCTAGAATTATAATGTCCCAAATTCTAGGTATGGGGGTGTTTCGGTTGATTTCTAGTCTTAGGTAGGATTTTAGGCTCTCTTAATGGAATGGGGTTGCAGATTGTTTGGCTAAATGGGCTTCTGATCATGTGCAAGATTGGAATATTGTGGAAAGGGGTTAGTTACCCCCGGATTTGTTACAAAATTTGGACCAACTATTGGAGATTGATAGGGATGTTTAATGCTCTAACTTTATATTGTTCTTTTTGGATTGAATAAATTTTTACTCCTCTTTTAGTCTAAAATTTAAACTTAAAACTCACTTCAAATTAATCAATAATTTACAAAATAGTCTATGAATTATGCTTACTAAAGAAATATTTTCAAATTTTAATTTAAAATAAATAAATACTGGTTCTATTTTTTTTAAATATTATCTATAATATTTTAAGATGTCCATATAATAATAAAATTTTCCTTACTAATAATAAAATAATATTTTAACATCTTTACTAGACCCCAACGAGTAGAGCGAGATGGTTTGTGTGTTAACTTTGTCTTTTTTAAAAAAGATGTATCTGGGAGGCATGTAAGAAGTTATTTGTGTTGCGTGTTGGGGAGTCAATGTTCCTCATCAGTGACATTCCTAAGGTTCTGGTGGTTGGTGAGGTCATTGAGTTGTCCAGGCCTTGTCTAATTTTTGCACCATGACCCTGATGTAGCACAAGGCCAAAGCCAAACAAGGTTGCGACTTTCTCAAGCGGGTCACAAATCTAGAACCCATCTTTGACTTGGAATGAATCAACGATTTTACCCACCTAGTTTTGGATGATGATACTAGATGTAACTTATTGTTTGTAATAGTGATCTATAGGAGCAAACTTGTACCCCTTTTGCAAATTCCCCTTTTACATCCCTCCACCTTAGAAAATCAAACTCGACTAAGAAATTCCACATCACCCATCCGCATTGAATCCAATTGGCACTTGTCTTTTGTGTCGGTGGGGGAATTTTTGTCGGGGATGCGAGCGCAGCGTGCGGACGTCTACGTGGCGCACTGCCATCCCCGACAGATTCCTTCCTCTAGAGTTAGTAGGTACGCTAGGTTCTCCATTGGGCATGAAGCGTAACGCCTCTGTGTCAACCAACTAGCCTAAAAATAGCTCTTTCCCTCCTAATCTCCCTTCAATGCATATTTTTCACATCGATTCCATCTTCTTCACAATTCTAGACATTCACTTGATCTCTCTAGCATCCATTTTTGCATCTCTTGAGCATTACTCAACAACTTGTTTCTCCATCAATTTCACTAAGAACATGTTGTGCTACCATAGAAGCTACGATTTTGGTGTCTTGCGAGACCTCCTTCGTCACTGCTGAAGCCATGTCGACTTTTCCAAGATCATAGTCTTGCATTTTCCTTTAATTATCCTTGAGTTCCTTTGGGTGGAGGTGGTATTGCTTCACTATCCTTCTTTTTTTGTGGTTTGATAGAGTAGCACTGTGTCTTTCGTAGTGTTCATACTCTTTCTTTCTATTTCCCTTATCACATTTTCTATCTCATGGATTTCTTGGCTGTCTGTGGAGGTGGAAACACCAAAGCGGGGGTTTGATTGAGGAAAACCCTTATTCAACCCCAACATTTTCCTCTCTTGGTTGTGTGTAGGTGCATGTATGTGTGGAGCTTGCTAGCGAACTGAAATTTCAGTGAGTTGGTCTTCGTCACTCTAGTTTTCATCACCTCCTTTATCATATTCATAGTTATTTCTCATACTTTATTATTCTATTCATTTTGTTAAATTTCATTAGCTAAATTGTAAGTAGGTTTCTTAATATTCCATGCTATACTTCTCCACTTCCTGGTCGTACAGATGCCAGCGCACCAGAGAGAGGTCAATGTGTTGCACTGTCATCCCAGATCCGCGTTGTCATCCTCGGGCAGATAGTTGTCTTAGGTACAGTTCAAATTCTAGAAACTGGCTCGTTTAACCCCATTCAAGTACTTGGATCGGTAGAGTGACATAAGCACTTGAGAGTTCTCTTCATTCTCTATCCTCAACCTAAAACACCCGCTTAGCTTGAGGTAAGACTGGGCAGCCTTTCACTTGGCTCTTCATGACCTGAAGCCTTGGTGTGGTTGGTCCCCCTACCTTACATTTTTGTAAACTCGACGTGAACCATTTTGGTTCTGTTTAGCAATGCTGGAAGTTCCTTTCCTCGTATCCTAGGAGCATTGAGGGTGTGAGTGTTGCGAGGCACCTAGCCTTGCAACCCTACCTACAACCCCTAGTGGCATAGTTGGAAGGTTCCATAAGTGTCACAAAAGGAAACCTTAATTGGGTCACTATCTAGTTGCAAAATATTTGGAGGATATGTGAAAGTTTCGTCTAGTATATGCGATGGCCTCCTTTTTACACTTGCCCATCCCATCTACATAGCTTGCGATTAGTTCTCTTGGCATAACTTTCACCTCGCAGGACCTGTCGATGAATTATAATAAAGAGCCATCTCCTCTTTACATCCATGTGCAAATCAATGGAAACACTGTAATAGGTGTTCTTGTTGACACAACGTGTTAGGTGAATGCCATTACTGAGGAGATTATGTTGATCAATTTCCTGCACAAAGATGGGTATAACACATCTAAGAGTACCATTCGTACACACAACGGACTTTTCGTACCTCCCCTTGGTTGCGTCACCTTGTCCGTTTTAGTTGGACCTAAATCAGTAAATTTACTCTTTGACATAATCCTAAGGTCTGAACTCTTCAGGGTGAAAATAGGTATCCCTTGGTTGGTTGCTATGAATGCAATTCCCTCAATCATGCATAAGTGTCTGAAATTCATCCATGAGGGTACAGTGCATGTAGTCCATGACACCAGCTATAAACCGCTGGTTGCGTGTGGTAGCTATTCACTAGATAACTTTTGGCCTACACTTTTTGGTCTGCTTCCTCAGGCTAGGACGAACCTCTTGTACTAAACCTATGTAAAGTACAAGAGTGGGCACTTAACGCCTAAAGTGAGATACCCTCTATCTCCCTATGTCATCTCACATAGGGCTTTCTTGAAGGTTGACAATGATGTCGCCTTGGCTTGGAAAAGAGAAAAGGAGAAGTGTGTTCAACACTCTTTTTCTTCTCCTGTCATTTTCCCTCCTGTTGCTTCCTCTCACCCTACTGCGGCATCATCAGATTCTGCTCCTAGGCGGTTGATAGAGAATCCTATGGTGCTCGCTTGGTGAAAACCCAAGCGTCCAGCGTTTGAACTTCCTGGTCTACCCATGGTGCCTAGGTTTGTTTGGTATGGTAAGAGGAGGGGTCCCCATGGGGAGTCCTCTATGTCTCGGCCTCCACGGCCTCCTATCGCTCTTGCTTCCAAGGCAATGAATGGGAAGAGGCCCGCTGTTGAGGCGTTAGAGCCAACTCCCCCACTATTGCTTCAATCTCTTCTCAACCTCTCCCTCCTATTCCAATCTAGGAGTCTCTCCCTCCAATGGAAATGACCATGATGGATACTTTGATTGTCGAGCAAGAGCCCTCTGTTCCATCTCAGCTTCTAGCCTCTAGCTCTCGAAGTCACAGGAATCACCTTGCGCATGAGCACAAACATCAACAAAAGGCTCTGGCTGCTAAGCAAGCCACTTTGCAGAGGAAGGAATGGGAGTCCACTACCCCTATTTCAAGGCTTGCTATTATGTCCTCCTCTCTCATCCCCTCTGCTTCAGTTCCATCAATCTTGGTGCTACTTCTAGCTCCTATTGCAAGCATAAACGACCCTCACCCGAAAAAGGTGCAGGTGTTTATTTCTCCTTCAGTAAAGCTGCCTCTTTTGATGTCCCTCCCAGACATCCCACCATTCTCAAAGCCTATGGACATGCCAAACACCTCGATGGTGTCCACCATAGTTTTCTTCTCCTCCTTTTCACCTTCTGCCTCATCTATGGGGATCTCGCATCCTTTGGCAAAGTGAAAGATGGAGGATAGCCCTATCGCTAAAGGGGGTCGAAAGAGGAGTCCACCTTCTTCAAAGGGTGGTTTTGTGTTAGCATGTGTCGCCCTTGTCACAAAAGAAGTTTTGATGTCCCTAGAGTTCATCACTGCTCCTAAGTCACTTGATGAGCCTAGCAATGGATCTCGGGCACCGCCTTCCTCAACTGATGAGGTAACACATGACACTCCTCTGAAGTGCATGTTTAACTCTTTGGACAAGGTCCCAAACCTTTCAGCTATCTTCGTGAAATCATTGAACTTTACCCCACAAGAACTGAGTGGAGGCGACCTCGAAGATTCTCCTTCCTTGGCTCTTGTTGTAGGGGGGTCAAAGGGTTCCCCCCTTGACATTCTGCCCCTGAATGCTTGTATGCCTTCCCCATATAATGATCTAGTTTAGGAGGTTGATGACCTCTTGGTTCATGAGTGTTAGGGGGCACCTCTTCTTTATCTTTAGTGTAGATTGTGTTTGTGTGTTTATGTTCCCCTTTGCTTGCGTTATGTGTTCTTGGATGACCCTTGTCACCCTCGTAGGTGCTTGGATACAAGAGTGTTTGTGTGTTGTAAAAAAAATTATATTTGTCACATCATTCTTCCTCTATTATGTGTATTGATTTTCAACAATTGGGAATGATGCAAAGTGTTGGCGACATTTAGGCTTCCCTTCCATGTTGACCCAATTTTTTATTTTTTATTTTTCTTCTCGTGCATTCTTCACATGGTCTGATATAGTAGGGGGGTGATCTATATACTATTACTATACTTATATATATTTATGAGCAGCTTTGACCCCAAAATATTCGATCACCCTTGTGCCCCTTGTTCGTGATGTTATAGTCTCTTTTTACATTGTTGTTCTCTTATCTCTCATGCTTGCTTTGTGATGTTGTGGTGCTTATGTGTTGTCCCTCACGTGTGCAACAACATTACCACGATGACATATTGCTATTTTCTACAGGCCACAACATCACTTTGTTATTCTTTATTTTCTCTCCTTAGGATGCCACATGCCTTGTGTTCGACATGCACCATCCTAAGGGGGGGGATATCATGTCAACTTTGATTTTTAGAAAATGCATTCATTGGCCAATGAATCTTTTCTTGAAAATATTTTCAAAACATTTTCAAAAATCACATTCTCAACAAGGCCCCCTAGCAGATTGTGTTTCCTCCATCATGGATTCACAAAGAAAGAACTTGAAGAACTTCCCTCTGAGTAGGGAGCAACTTTTCTTGTGGGAGAAGCCTCTACCTTCCCCTCACGAGGGAGAATTTTCTTCCTTTCAAATTCCTTGATGAAGTGAGCATCTTTCGAAAGGATTCCTTGATGATGAATTCATTTGCGAAAAGCTTCTCTTGCACTTTCAAAATGCGTGTCCCTTGAGAGGAACCCTTTTGTTTTAAAGGGTTCTTGAGGGACCCCTTTGAAAGCTCTTCCTTCAAATTTTCAACTGTTTGCGTGACTATTTTCTTATTTTCCTGTGTGGCCACTTTTTGTTTTCTAATATGTTTTATCTATGGATTAACATGTTGCTTTGCAGGTGCGCCTATGAAGCTGCTTTCTAGTCTGACTCTGTGGAGTCCCCTTACATTGGGCTTCCTTTAGGAGAGAGTACCTGGGGGGGCACCTTCCTTGTAGGTCTGAGGGCTTGTGAAGCACTTGCATCCTACGGGGATTTTCCATCGTTGGTCTGTAGGCCTTTGGTGCACTTTGTTCAACTTCGTAGTTTCGAGGATCTATGGAGTCCTTTATTCGAACCTCCTCAGGAGAGACTACCTGTGGAGTTATTTTCCTACCCTGCACTTTCGAGCTCTCCAGATTGTGGTCTACTTCCTCGGTGGTTCAGGTATACATTTCTAAACTCTTCAATCTAATTTATCAAATATTCATTAGCACTCATTGTCGCTAAAGTGGGGGAAAAATGTATACGAATTTTCACCCCTTTTGCATCCCTCCATCTTAGAAAATCAAACTCGACTAATAAATTCACATCATCCATCCGCATTGAATCCACTTGGTGCCTATCCTTTGTGTCGATGGGGGAATTTTGGTTGGGGACGTGAGCACGACACACAGACGTCTACGAGACAAACTTCCATCCCTGACAGATTCTTGCCTCTAGAGTCCACAGGGACATTACATTCTCCATTGGGCATGAAGAGTAATGCCTCTATGTCGACCAACTGACCTGAAAATGGCTCTTTCCCTCCTAATCTCCCTACAAATGCATATTTTTCACATCCATTCCATCTTCTTCACAATTCTAGACATTCACTTATCTCTTTGGCATCCATTTTTGCATCTCTTGAGCATTACTCAACAACTTGTTGCTCTATCAACTTCACTAAGAATGTATTGTGCTACCATAGAAGCTATGATTTTGGTGTCTTGTGAGACCTCCTTTGTCACTGTTGTGGCCGTGTCGACTTTTCCAAGACTGTAGTCTTGCATTCTCCCTTCATTGGCCTTGAGTTCCTTTGGGTGGACGTGGTATTGCTTCACTATCCTTCTTTTGTTGTGGTTTGATAGAGTAGCATTGTGTCTTTCGTAGTGTTAATAATCTTTCTTTCTATTTCCTTTATTGCATTTTCTATCTCGTGGCTTTTTTGGCTGTTCGTGGAGGTGGAAACACCAAAGTGGGGGTTTGATTGAGGAAAACCCCTATACAACCCCAACATTTTTCCTCTCTTGGTTGTGTGTAGGTGCACGTGTGCATGGAGCTTGCTAGCGAACTAGACTTTCAGCGAGTTGGTCTTCGTCAATCTAGTTTTCATCACCTCCTTTATTATATTCATAGTTATTTCTTATACTTTATTATTCTGTTCATTTCATTAAATTTTATTAGATAAACTATAAGTAGGTTTCTTGATATTTTGTATTGTATTTCTCCACTTCCTGGCCATACGAACTCTAGTGTAGTAGAGAGACGCTAGCGCACCGCGTTGTCATTCCAGATCCACGCTGTTGTCCTTAGGAAGAAAGCCATCTGAGGTACAGTTTAGATTCCAGAAATTGACTCATTTAGCCCCATTCAAGTACTCGGATCAGTAGAGTGACAAAAGTGATTGAGAGTGTTCTTCATTCTGTATCCTCAACCTAAAACACCCGCTTAGCTTGAGGTAAGATAGGGCAACCTTCCGCTCTCGGCTCTCCATGACCTAGAGCCTTGGTGTGGTTGGTCCCCCTACCTTACAAGTGATTAGGCTCTATAGTAGCTATAAAAATTATAGTAGTATCATGCAGGAGCATCTAGGGGTACCAAGCAATCCTGCACACCCAAAAAGAAATTTATTTTATTTTCCTTGAATTTTGGTGTGATGTTGGTCTTGCAGGCATGATGTACTTCTTGATTTTTCTTCCTTGAACAAATTCCTTTCCATATACTTATTTTTGGCATGGATTTCAATTGTAAAATCATTTCATTTGGTTAAAAAATCAAATTATACTTAGGAAACAAATTCCCACACCCAGTTTGGGAGATATTATATTTCATTCATTTGTAACTCCTAAGAATTTGAAATTGTTGGCCATTAGTGTGGAAGGTAGTGGAACAGAGGATAATGGAGGGAAATTTTAGCGAAGACATTAAAAACATTGCAAGAAAGGAATAACAATAGGAAAAGGAGAAAAACCCACACCAAGGAAGGAGTTAGGGGCATTTAGAAGGTTTGACTAGGATAGTAGATTGTCGAAGTCATAACTAGGAGAACCAATCTCAGTAAAACAAGCATAACTTTCTCATTTCTAAATGAAATTGAGAAATTCAAAATATTTTGGAAATCTAGGAAGGAGGAGTATGAAACCCATAAATTGTTTTAGAAAATTCATACGAATGAAGGATCAGTGATATGAAGAAAGTGACGGGTTTGTGGAGTTGTAGCTGATTTTTTGACCCATTTCCAAAACTTACCTGTAGGTGTTTTGCAAATTTCTGATTTGAATCTATCTTGTAGTTGCAGTTGGAGCTTCCAATATGGATTGTAATTCTGATTTTTATTAGTTTGTAGACTTCCAATATTTCTATGAATGTAATAAAATATTTATGTTGTAGTTTTTATTTAAAACTGTCTCAAGTGTTGATTTGGATGAAGGCTGCAAAAATTGAAAAACCTATTTGATTTCTCAATTGTTGAAATGCATCAAATGGTATTAGAGAAAGTTTATCTTGTTTGGGTGTGAGATGTGTTGAATATGAGTTTGTTGCAAGAGCTTGTTTTGGTGAAGAGTGAACGGTGAAGCTACAAGAGAGAGAGTTGTGAGAAAGTATGTTTGTTGCAGGCATGAAAGAGGCTTTGTGACTACTATCCTCCAGCAGAGATAAAGTTGGGTAGAAGGTGTAGAGTTCCTCCACTAAGAGAGGGTGGGTAGAGGAAGCATATTCCAGAGTCTTTTTTGGGTAGAGGATAGTTGTGTGAGTGAGAGATTGTTGCAAGGAGTATTTGTAACTACAGAGGGACTTGAGAGTCTCTACAATGACTTTGAGAAAGAAGACAAGATGGGTCATTGAAAGACCTATGGGAATTTTATTTTGGGAAGAGTATTGAGAAAATGTGAGAGAAAAAAATATCATTGTAGAGTTGAAGAAGATAGGAGTAAGATTGGATTCCCTTGCGGAAAGCTTGGGAATGAAGAAGAAAGCTACAGTTGAGGAAGATAAAAAAATAGATGAAGTGAAATTACATTATTTGTTTCATAATGAGTTTATAAGTAATGATTTTTTTGTAGGAAAGGAAGAAGGAAAAGAAGTTGTAATAGATGATAGAGAAGAGAAGAAAGAGGAAAATAAGAGGTTTGGCAAAGAGGACAATGAAAAGGAGAATGTTGAAGTGCAGTGTTGTAACCCTATGGTGGAAAAAGTATGGAAAAAATTCATGTGGGAGCAACCCACACAAATGCAGATGAAAGAAGTACCTTGTTGAAGACATAAAAGAAAACAAAAATGAAATTGCATACACAAGAAAAGAGGTTGCAGCAGCAGAAATAGAGGTATTATCTCCTTTTGAGTTTTGCAAAGTAAATATTGATTTGCATGTAGAAAAGGTAAAGGAATATGGTGATTGTGAAGTTGGGGCAGCAGTAGAGAAGAAAGAAAATACATAGATAATAAGTCATTCTTGGGATATTTGTGAAATAAAATTTGATTTGAAAGAGATACATGAATTTGTGCATGAAAAGGATAGTATTTTTGTAGAAGATAACCATGAAGTTGTAGCGAAGTTTGGTCCATTGAAGGACTTAGAAACATTAAGATATTTGGGAAAACAAAGTGAAGAAGAGTATATAGATAAGATAGTGAATAGGGGAAGTGAAAGAGCAACAAAAAATGAAGAAGAAAATGACTTATTAATATAGATTGCAACAGTTGAAAAGGAGTGGCTTGTGTTAACAACAGGTGAAACAAAAGTTGCAACAAACATTGAGGTAAAATTTTAATTTTCAATTTTTTTGATGATAAAGAAAAGGTTGATTCACATGAAAATGACATGGTTTACAATAATGGATATGAGAATACTGAAATTAATGATACACTAGTAGGGGAAGAGGAGAAAATTAAGATATTTGATGACTTTTCAAAATTTGTTGAAGTTGATGTTAAAGCTGATTTGTATTTTGAAGAAATCGTGAAAGAAAGGGAAATGGGAGAGATGGTTAAGGGAAAAAATAACAAGTTAAAAAATGAAAAACAACAAGGTATGGTGACTCTTGTTTACATAGAAAAAGAAAAGGATGAAGAAGAAATAGGTGAGAAAGATGAGCAGATAAAATTCATTGATTTCTATGAATTTGTTAATGCCAATTTGTATACAAGTGTTGAGAATGATAAATTGGAATGGAAATATGAAACATGGTGCAACAAGATGAATTACATGAGAGGAAGAAAGAGAGGAGAGATGAAGGAAGGGAGAGACAAAAAGATTCAAAGCAGGGTGAAGAAGAAGAAACAAGTTGATAAGAAAGAAAAATGGTTGATGAACAAACATGGAATCTTCAAATGTTCATGAGCTCCAACTCATGGAAAATTTCTTCTTACCCTGGGTGTTTGATGTAGGAGCATCCATGGGTACCAAGCAATCCTACACACGCAAAAATAAATTTATTTTATTTTTCTTGAATTTTGGTGTGATGTTGGTCTTGCAGGCATGATGTATTTCTTGATTTTTCTTCCTTCAACAACCTTGAAAGGGACCCCTTTCTAGACACTTGTTTTTGGCATGAATTTCAATTGTAAAATCATTTCATTTGGTTAAAAAATTAGATTATACTTGGGAAACAAAGTCCCACACCCAGGTTGGGAGATATTATATTTTATTTATTTGTAACTCCTAGGAATTTGAAAAGGAGAAAAATCCCCACCAAGGAAGGAGTCAAGGGAATTTAGAAGGTTTGACTGGGAGAGGAGATTGTTGAAGTTGTAACTAGGAGAACCGGTCTCAGTAAAACATGCATAAATTTCTCATTTCTAAATAAAATTGAGAAATTCAAAATGTTCTGGAAAGTTGGGAAGGAGGAACACAAAACCCATAAATTGTTTTAGAAAATTCATACGAATGAGGGATCAGTGATAGGAAGAAAGTGATGGATTTGTGGAGTTGTAGCTGATTTTTTGGTCCATACTTCCCAGTATTTCTATGAATGTAATAAAATATTTTATACTGGAGTTTTTATTTACTATGCGGTAATAAAACACTTATTACTAGGTGAAGTAGTCATGGTTTTGTCTTGCAAATTTTGTAAATTCTCTTTTTGATTAATAGAACCTGTGCAACCTTAGTTGCAACTCACTTAGCTAAAAAAAGAAAATGATATTTTAATATAATCTAAAATTAGAACTTCAAACTCACTTCAAATTAATCAATAATTTATAAAATATTCTATGATTATTTTTCTATGTAATCTCTATTAATTAATTTATGGACCTAATCATATCTTCATTACTAATAGTCTAGTTGGGTTTTTATATAATATATTTAACAATGTTATTGCATATAATCCTCATATTAACATCATTATGATATTCTTAAATTTTAGGAAAATTATCTGTATTTTAATTGAAAATTAAAATTTATTTTAAATGTATTTTTTTTATTTTTCAAATTTTATTTTTATGGATATTTTAAAGAAATATATTTTATAATGGTAGCATAACATATTTATGATAATTTTTATTTAATCTTGAGTTTGTTTTGATGAAATGTCTTAATACAATTATATATTAAGTGATACATTAGTTTATATTTATCTTTATTTCTTCTTATTTAGACACACTATTAGTTCTCATTTATTAGTCATTTATTGTATATATATTTGCACACACTTCTATATTTTTAATCCTTATTTGAAAAAGTGATCATTTTCCCTACTTGGGAAATATAAAATTGACTAAGGTCAAACCCAAAGAGTGTGGAATTGAACTCTTAATATAAATGTTCAAATTTAAATTATAGTTTTCCCACCCCTTTTTACTTCTTGTTGTGACAATATCTAAACAAAGTTTATGTGATTTATTACTTTGTTTTGGTGTTTAGAGACATTAATTTGTGAGACTAATTCATAAGGAAAAAGAAGAGAGATATGGTCAAACTAGGAGTACTTACTCTAGTAACATTTGACTTTGGATCTTAAAATTTAAAATACGCATAAGAATTAAATAAGTCATCTATATGTTTGTGTGTGTTGTCTCCAAAAAAATCTCAATGTTGTAAATTTGGTTTGCATATGGTCTTGACCTTAGAAAATTTGACCCTAGTGCTTCAACAATCTCCTTTAAGGTGTTTGTAAACATTTCCATCTTTACAATCAAATTAGAAATAAAAGAAACATGACATATCAACTTATTGAAGTCTATATCTTGTTACACACTTTTTACAAGTCACAATTCAATTCAACAATGCTTGAGTATGATCTTAAGCCCAAATTTTAACATAAAAGAGGGGTAAAAATTTATTAAAACAAGAGAAAATAACAGAGCAAAGTCATTACATAGCCTTATCCAGCTCCACCAAATGGTCCAACTGTTGAGACAAATTAGGGGGTAATTGACCCCGATTAACCAAATTCCAATCATGAAAGATTTATTAGTTTTCATAGAGATTTAATCAATTATTAGATTGTGAATATTATTGTTCTATAACTTAACAAACAATTCTACATGAATTAATATTAATTCCTCATCATCATTTACCTAAAGCTAAATACTTTCATCTATTATATTTAATTTCTAAAAATAATATTTATTCCCAAAACTTGAGTTAATTAAAATAATTATTAATAACATTTGTTTAAGTAACATATATTTATGTAAAAATATATTCTTTCCTTTGCAAATATGTTATGAATTACTTTTATCTCATATATTTTACCAATATTAAAATATTATTATAATTATATTTTTTATTGGTAATATTTAATTAATTATTTTTTGGTTTTTTAGTGAAGTTAAAAAGTTTACAAATGATTTATATGGGTTGAGTCTCGTTGAATATAAAATTTCTTAAGTATTGTTAGATTTTTTATATTACAAAAAATCACAGGGGATCCATCTCATGGTCCTGTAAAAGGATACCCACATCCTCAAATTCAATGATTACAAGAAGATGGAACTACAAAAGAAAGAGTTTTAGTCCTTCTGCCATTGCCCAGCCCTTAACAGCTTCCTCAGAGTCTCCCCAGGAGAATAAGGGTACTGAAGTTGGGATCAAGGAAGATGAGGGTAAGTTCAATTGGTTTCAAGAATGGTATGCTGTGGCACCAGAATATGAGTTGGATAAGGGGGTGCCTCATGCATTCAAAGTCCTGGGTCTTGATATTGTTGTTTGGTGGGATTAAAGGGAGGTGGTGTGGAGAGTCTTTGATGACAGCTGCCCACACAGAAGAGCCCCCCTGTCTGAAGGAAGAATCGATGAAGATGGTGACTTGCAGTGCAGTTACCATGGCTGGTGTTTTGGCTCCAGTGGAGCATGTAAACATATTCCACAGGCACCCTCAGATGGACCTCCGGTATTACATTTATCCTTATATGTCCACTATAGAATCAATTTTCTGCAATTTTCCATGAATTCATAGATTCACAATTCATATAGTTGTGTAATTTTCAATCTGTCGGCTTTTATTTTCTATTAAGGAAAAAACAGGTTTTGTTTTCAATCTGTCTGCTTTTGTTAGAATTTTTTTGCTTGGTAAATTGATAATATCTCCTCATTTTTAATTGTTTAATGGGAATGCATGGTCAAGCTTGGATCAAGCTTGGATCAGAAGCTGTGATCAAGATGCTTCTATTTTGTCCAAGTGTTTTCTGCATTAATCCTGATCCAATGGCATTGAGGTTTGTCCAAGTGTTTTCTGCATTAATCCTGATCCAATGGCATTGAGGGATATTCGATGTGGCTTAAACTCAGTTCATCATCTTGGCAATTGGTCAAGGTTACTTCTAAATCGTGAACTGTCATTTATGTGTTAAAAATACAATGCATAGTTAATGGGTCTTTGGGGTGTTAGTGAAGTTGAATGGTTCTAAACGAGCTCATTAGGAACCAAGTCTTACTAAGTACAAGGCCCTGACATCATAAGAGATGAGGATAGAATCGTGTGGCAGAATGGATACTCTCAGTCCTTGGTTCTCATTTGAAGAGATTTTAACCTTAAAAAAATACAATACATAAATAAAATCTTCACACATAGACTAAGTATAATGAGGTATATTATTGTAATAGTAGACAATGGTTTGAGGGTGGTGTTATTCAACCAGTATCTAGAATGGTGGAGGGAATAAGATCAAGTTGGATATATTCACTAAATTCTTAATAGGTGGAGTTTCTCAAGTTTAGAGACCTTTCGAGAATTAATGATATCATTGTTAAGAAAGGTGTATCAATCTTTCATCATAATGTTGAGAGTAAAAAAAAAAAATTCCTAATCACAACATACAAATATACAATTTTCAGAGCTCTAGAGGTGTCAAAATGGGTCTTAATTAGTGGATTACAAAAACATGGATATCTTCAAGATCTTTAATTTATAAAATAGTGCAATTGTTTCTCAGATCAAAAGCTATGGACTTTGGAAGTTAGGCCTCTCACCTTAGAAATGTGAGAGCATCTATTGTGAATAAGAGAGTTGTATGAGGAGTTACACTTGTGGATCAACTTATGATGCATGTTATGACACATCATGCAACTTACTTGATTGGAGACAATAGAGCCAAAATGGAGCATGTAAGTTGGTGAATGGATTATGATGAGCTTATGATTTTTCATAGTGATTTTTATAGGTATTGTTATATTGCTAGAATTGCTCTAAATCTCTTGTTGGTAATACTTCTATAAATGCTTAGATTCTGCAAATATATTGTAACTATTAATTATTGAATAATACATTGAGTTTCTTTGAAGTGCATTTTTTCTCTCAAAGGGGTTTCTCCGTGTACATCACTATATTATTTATTTTCTTGTAAATGTATGATTTGTTTAATTTTTGCATATACCTCCTCTCATAGATTAGTGTAGAAAGTGCATTTGAAATCTCTACCTCATTTCATTTGGTATCAAAGCACATCAAGGATAGAGATGGAGAGGATCACTAGCACTAATTTTGAGCTATGGAAAATCAAAATGGAAGATATGCTTGTAGACATATGGGCTACTATATCCAAATCCAAACCTAGTGCAATGTTACAAGCTTATTGGGATTTTTTGGACATAACGGTGAAGGGCTTCATTAGACTCTACTTGGTGGATTTTTATTTTTTAAAAATTTGTAAATGAAGAACCACATTTAAATCTCTTTAAAGGAAGTTAGGAGACTTATAATAGGATAAATCCTTGGTTAACAATTTTTTCCTAAGAATTAATTCGTATACTTTGAGAATGGATGATGGTGGTTATATGGAGCTAACCATTTGAACATGTTTAATACAATAGTAACCCAATTTTACTCTATTGGAGTGAAAATGATATAGGACGATCACTGCATTATACTTCTATTTTTTTATTTAGATTCACGGGATCACTTGGCGATGGCAATTGGGAGCACTAGTTTGAAACTAAAAATTGATGATGTAGTGGTTACTTTACTCTTAGAGGATATGTAGAAAAATATTCCAAATCTATTGAGGCTTAGATATCTGTGAAAGATTGAGGGAGAAAGGTAAGAAGAAGGGTAAGATGAAGGACAAGAAAAACAAAAAGTTTAGGTCAGTATTTTATGGGAGATTCAAATCTCCTAGAAAATCCAAGGTTAATTTTTGGAAATACAAAAATACTAGGCTATTCTACATAGATAGAAAAGATGAGAAAAAGAAAAAGAAAAGGAAAAAGAAAAATGATTTAAATGACAAGTTTGAAAAGTTTTTCAAGACATGATGCAAATGTCTTTGCTCTAGACTTGGCAACTTATGCATCAAAAGGTGCATGCTTGATAGAATTTGGAGCTTCATTCCAAATGACCTTCTATTGAAGGTGGTTTTCCAAGTATGATGAATATGATGGTGGGAATGAGTACCTCAGTGATGATTCTCATTTGAGCATAGTTGGTCATAGTAGAGTTCATATTTGATTCCTTGATGGATTAGTGAGGGTGATCAATGTTGTGCTACAAATTCTTGGTTTGGCATAGAGCTTGTTATTAGTTAGAAAACTCAATGGTTTTTGTGTGTAATTTGTTTTCTCATGTAAGATAGTGCAAGGAGCTATGATATTTGTTAATGGTGTTTATGTCAAAACTCTATTTCAGCTATATACATGCAACTCCTATTACAATATTTCTTTTATTTCTATAGTGGAGAGATCTATATAATCTACACATTCACCATCTAAGACAACAACAAAGAGAAGTGTTGCGTTCAATTTTTATGGTCATACTTTTTTAGCACATAAGTGAGCTCTTATTTCAAAGAACAAGTTACCTATGGAGAACACGATGCTATGATGACAAATAATGGGTTTTATAGGTGAGAAGGGTCTAAGGAATATACAAAATAAGAATCTTGTTGAGGGATGAATGATTATATTAGATTGAATTTCATTACTATGAACAATATGTGTATGAAAATAAAAATCTTTTTTATTCTAATAAACTTACAAATCTTTTGGGGTGTTGGATTTAATCTATTTAGATGTATGTGGGCTTATTAATGTTCTTTCAATTTATAAGTCTTTGTACTATATATCTTTTATAGATGATTATTCTAGAAAGATATAGGTGTATTACCTCAGGAGTAAATTTGAAGTGTTTAGCCAATTTAAAGAGTTCAAGGCTCTTTTGGAAAATTAGACTAGTGGGAAAATGAAGGTTTTGAGGAATTTTAATTGTGGTGAGTTTTATTTTACAAATTTTGATATATTCTATAAAGAGCATGAGATTAGGGGACACGATACAACTCCATATACCCTTCAATAGAATGGAGCTATAGAAAAATAAATATGATGTTAGTGGAGAGGGCTACGAGTATACTTAGTTGAGTCAGCTTGGAACATAAGTTCTAGGTATATAAGTGGTCGATATGGCTTGTTAATTGATAAGACTATTATAGAGGCATTGACGGACAAAAATCCCCATTACAACATTTTAGAGTTGTTGGTTGTGAGGCATATGTAATATGCCTGAAAATTAGTCAAAGTTGGAGAATAATATAGTGAAATGTATCTTCGAATTGACTATTGCGTTAGTATGAAAGGGTACAAGCTTTGGGAGCATATGGAAAAAATAAATTTATACAACACAAGTGCTATTTTCATGAAGATTGTCTTCTTCCACAATGTTGCAACCAAAAGAGGATAGAAAGAAAAATGTAGTTCAACTAACCCCAAAGACTTAGATGGAGAACCAAAATCTCATGAAGGACTTAAAGAGGATGATACCTTAGATATTTTTGATAGTTCAAGTGTGTGTATAACCTCCACCTTAGATCTTGAGGAGGTTCACTTTGTAAATACAACAACTAGATAGGTGTGATACTCCTAATTGGAGATGTATTTTTGTTTTGATTACTAATATTGATGACTCTAAAACAACAAAGGGAGTGATGCATATGGGTGATTCTACGTGCCTATGGATGAGGAGATAGCTAAGTTGAACAAAAATGACACATGGGAATTGACACCATGTCCAAAATAAATAAATCATGTTGGATGTAAATGGGTACTAAAAAAATATCATTTTACATTATGGTATTGAAAAGTACAAGAAAATGTTGGTTGTGAAAATATATTCCTAGGTTGAAGGGATAAACTCTAGTGAGATTTTTTTAGTTTCTAAGAAAACATCTATCTAGTTCCTATTATTTGTAGCAATAATTTTTAATTTAGAGACATAATAAAAATATACGAAGACAACATTCCTACATTGTGACTTGAAGGAAGATATGATATATTCAAGTAGGATTCCGTTAAATACATCAGATAATTCCTAGCCTATAAGAAAAATGAATTAGAACATCTTTCCAATAGGTATGCTTCAACCATTGCCTATCCTAAATCATAAGTGGGAAAGCATATTCATGGATGTCATCACAAATCTCTCCAATGAACATAGTAAAGATTGCATTTATGTTGTTCTGGATAGGCCAATAAATTATGCCCAATTTGCTGATATATTTTTAGAATTCAAATCATATTAGGTGACAAACTTAATTTTTGGATAAGTATTAAGGCTACATGGGCTACCTAACAATATTGTTAGTGATAGAGACAATAGATTCCTTATCTTTTTGTTGGGATTTATTTCATTTGGCTAGTGCATAACTCACTCTTAGCACAAGATACCATCCAAAAAGAGATGAAAAAACTAAAATAGTGAAAAATTGGGTAGAACACTATTTGAGGAACTAAATTTTAGGTAAAAAATTAGCATGATTTAAATGATTTCACTTGGAAGAATACTACTACAACACAACCCACCACATGTCCATTAGTATGACTCCATTTAGGGTATTGTACTTTACCTTCAGTAATTCAGTGGTCAATTATAAAATTGTGTTGGTATTTGTGACTTGGTGAAGTAAAGCCAAGACATACTAAAAGAACTAAAACATCATCTTTAGTAGGGCCATGATGAATATAAGTTGTGTGTAAATCAAAAAAAATGTTGGGAGATGATTTGAAGTTTGGGATATGGTATTTTTGAGGTTGTATCCTTATAGGTAGTCTTGCATCAAATGATTTGGGGCTCAAATCCTAAACTTCACTACTATGGGCCTTACACGATCTTGAGAAGAATGTGTGAATTTGCAAATAAGTTGGATTTACCAAGAAACAATAAGATTCATAAATTTTTCCATGTGTATTTCCTCAAGAGGGAACTTGGATAACATATATCACACCTTCAGTAGAGCTTCCTCCATTAGATGATGAGGGAAAATTCATATTAGTACTTGACGATGCAATTGATACAAAGGTGAGTAATTTGAGAAATGGAAGCATTAAAAAGTACTTAGTTTGGTGGAAAGATATATTTGCAAAGGATGCTAATTTGGAAGGGTCAGCACATATATTGGAACATTTAAAATTTTATTACTTGAAGGAAACAAATTATAGGAAGGGTGGAATTATAATGTCCCAAATTCTAGGTATGGGGGTGTTTAGGTTGATTTCTAGTCTTAGGTAGGATTTTAGGCTCTCTTATGGTATCATGTCTTTCCTTTGCTCATTGCATTCCTACCTTTGCTTGTAAATTTGTGTACCTTCGACAAAAAATCATGCATCCTTTACTTCTTTACATCCTTGCAAGTCCACATCATATTCTCTTTCTTGGAGGGAATACAGAACCCACATGGATATTCAGACTCGCTTGTCCCAATTCCCTTCAAACCCTACATTCTCACTTTTCTTATTTTTTGTTTTTAGACATGTGTGGAACTTGTGTGTATGTTTGATGCTACCTACCATCCCTACATTCCTATTTTTCTTAAATTTTTGTATGTCTACATTTATTTCATCCTCTTTGTGTGCTTGTAAAACTTTCATGGACCTTTTCTCTTCCCCCTAGTTCCCCATATCCTTCCCAATATTGCATCCCCACAAGCTTCAAATTTTCTCAACACCTCTTTGCAATCTTGTAGATCTCATATGCACTTGTGCATTTTTCCCTGCTTCCCTCTTGGCCCACTCCCTCGCAAAAGGGAAAACCTTGTGAGAACTTCCAAACATACTTCCTTATCTTGCATCTCCCTATTCCCCACACTTTCCTTATAAATTTTTCTTGTATCCTTCCCCTTCCCTCTGGGAACTCCCTCACCCCCTTACATGTCGATGTTTCCTCCATTTACCCAAGCTCTTAATACCTAACTTCCACTGTGTTCTTCATTTTTAAGCCTAGGGCTTTAGGATTTTGACTAGTCTCATACTGCAAAGTAGTAGTATTCCTAGATTTTAGCCCCCGTCACCTTACCACTTTATATTCCATTATACCTTCAATTTTACTTCTACTCTTTTACTTTGGAATCATGTATCACATTGCCTTGTTTCCCAAATTCCCTAGTATGCCATAGGCCCCACATATTTTCTTACTATCCCACTAGAAAGTGATTGCATCATGGATCCCCAATCATTGAACCACAACATAATAGCTAGTCTTCTTCTCTCATGGAGCATGGTACTTGGTACTCTCCCAACCTAATCCTTCATCACCTTCACTAATATTTATAGATCTTTAGGCTTTTCTATCCCTTTCTTCCCTACTCATTGTTACTCACATATGCACTTAATAAGCCAATTCTTCAACCCTCACTAAACCTTCAAAGTTTCCCCAACATTGATACCTTTTATAGAATTGTTAGTGAGGTACCATAAACCCTAATTACCCACACCTCTATGCATTATACTAGATTTTGAGCCCCAAACTTGGTAGTTTGCAATGACTAGAAACCATGTGAGATTTACTAGATGATACTAAATGTGAGGTAGATTAAGGCATGGTATTTTCAGCCTCAAGCTAGGCCCCCAATGTGTACATATTTCTAGTTTTTTTTTCTATTTAGGACCTTTGCCATTTTATTAAACGAACAAACCCTAGTTGTCATAATTGAGCACTCATGATCATCTATATGATATGAGGATAAAACCCTTTGGATTATAGATATTAGAGGATGAAAATGCTTTGATTTCTCAAGGGAAAGCTCACACAGATGTTGTTGTAGTTTATTATTAAAGTTGTAAGAAAAGTTGTAATATGAAATATCAATGAAAGGTTAAATTTGATAAATTTCACATATTTTTTTAGTTAGGGTGATCACATTCTTTTATGGCGTTTATATTATTAGGGATTTCCTTCAGTCAAGAGGTTGGTTCATCTAGTGATAATTCAACCTAGATGCCCTACCTATTGTTCAATCAAAACTTTTAAGATTTTTTTCTAGAATGTCCTCATGTCTAGTCCACCTAACATTGGATTCATAAGTTTTTCATACCTTTTCAACCATTTTATCTCTTGAAAAATTACTATTTTGAAGATACAACCCAATGACTTGCTTACATTGGTAGACTTGAAATTCCTTTAGATTTACCATTATTTTTCAAATCTGAAAGTGTAGATACAAAACTATCTTTCCTAATGATGATATTGTTTGGAGTTTCTCTCTAATCACTATATATTCACAATATAAAATAGTCAGATTAAAAGTTGGTATTTGGTAATTATAAATGAAAGGCAGGTATCACTTTTAATAAGGTGACTCTACCTTATATGCAATGCAGGTCCACACCTCCAAGAGGGCACGAGCAGGTGTTTATCCAAGTCTATTACAGCAAGGCATCATCTGGTTTTGGCCAAACACTGACCCAGATATTGCTCTCAACAAAACTCCCCCATTCATTCCAATGCTAACTGATCCATCAGCCCGATCTGCTCTAGTAATGAGGGATATTCCTTATGGGTAACTCTTTTTCAAGGCCAACATCAAATATATTTTGAGTGGGATTATACTTCACAGAAACTAGTTTTTATTGTTGATCTTTCTTGGTTTCTTTTAATCAAAAAATGTTATTTTAGTGTTCTTTCAAACTGATAAGCTTATATATAAATACCTTGACTAATACTTTGCAGGTATGAAATACTTACTGAAAATTTGATGGACCCTTCTCATATTCCATATGCCCATCATGGGCTTCTTGCTGAAACATTTAGAGTCCCTGGTTTCAACAATAAGGTAACTTAGATATTTTGTTTTCAGATTCTTATCAGAAAATTTGAGAGTAAAAACCTTAGGAAGAGCTGTTGAAAATGGTAAAAGCCAGTGATATATAATGCTGAACTTGCTATTGTCTTCTGTTAATGGTATGCTAGAAGGCCCAGAGAGCAGGGAAACCATTGGATTTTCATGTAAGCAAGCTGGACAAATCAGGTTTTGAAGGTGAACGTGAAATGGGCCCTGCAAAATTTATAGCTCCTTCCATCTTCTTAATGGATAACTTGGTTCCCCTATCCACAAAGGTAATATTTTTTTCTTTTATTTTGAAAGATTATTTTTGAAATTAATTGTATATGTTTTTATGTCGACGTTTCAAATTAAATTGTTTTTGAAATGAATTGTATATATTTTTACATTGCAATCAATAATCTATTGTCAGAAAGAAGAAATTTCACTCATAAATTTTATTAAATAATTTTGAATTCTGATAAACTCTTAGATAAAAAAAATCTTTCTCTTTCTAAAACATGATGTAACTTTTGCAGGGGAAGAATCATACAGGAAGTAGAGGAGAGAAGATGAAGATTTTTGCTCTTCTCTTTATTTGTGTACCAGTAGCTCCAAGTAGAAGCAGGATTATAATGAGCAGGAATTTTGACACTAAGGTCCTCTTTCCACAATGGATACTTCACATGCGATGGAATCTTGTCATTGACTCAGATACATACTTTCTCCATCTTGAGGTGAGTGCCAAATTGATATAAATATGAAAGCAGGTTATTTCATGTTAGTTACTTTCATGGTGGATGATCACAAAAAAACAAATTAATATTTTTTTTTAAAAAAGGGGTCATTCAAGGTGAAGAGGATGGGTAGGATGACATGCAAATATTGGAGATTATTTTTTCTTTACTACATAGGTTAATACATGAATATTGGTTTCATATAAACTTTTGTGATAAGGAAAAACTTGAGATTTCTTGATGATGTTGAGAATGGTATAAACAATCCGCACAATTCTAAGTCTTTGTAATATTTGTTAAGAAATTCTATTATACTATGTCAACAAGAATGCCAGGCATCTTCACGGTTGTAAATAATCTATTATTGACATTTAGGGTATCAAATGTAACTTTCCATGTAAAAATGTGGTAGAAGATATTGCTAGGTGAACATGCATTATGCAAATGGATGTGTATGTCAAGAAAAATTCTATTAAGATTAAATAACACAATTTTATAGGTCATTGATCCTTTAAGTTGTTGTAAGTATAAGTGACTTTGGTATGAGTGATTTAGATTATGTAAATAAATGTTCTTTATATCCATTTTGGAAAAGCTAATATCTAATTATTGCGCTAAGGCCGAAGCTGCTTACATCAACATCAAATCTGCAATGGAAAGGGGTATTTCTAAATTATGGGTCGAGGGTGACTCCCTTAACATTGTCAATTGCTTGCTTGGAAAGCAAAATCCGAGTCAAACAATCGAGCAACTTATTGTTGATTCAATCATGATGTTGAGATCCTTTGATGAGACCCGTATCACTCATATCTATAGGGAAGGTAATTCCCTTGCTGATTTTTTTGCTAATGGGGCTATCAGCCTTAATAATTTCAAGGCATGGGAGGAGTACTCTTCCCTTCTCAAGAAGGCTAAGCTGTTATTGCTAGATGATAGCTAGATTTGAGCTTGTGATTTGGGGTGATGTGTAATTATTTCCCTCTTGATTATCACATGTTTTATGGGTTATGTTTTGCCCATTCTCGTGCTCAGTTGTATTATTGCAAGTGTGGTTCGGCTCTGGTATTTATTAATGCTAAAAATTGAAATGGGTGGAGATAGGAGCAGGATTGAGCCCCTCTCCTGCGAAAAGTGGAAAAACAACAAGATAATTTGGAGGATGATGAGACATGGGCATATCACGCCCTATTTGGAAAGGCTCCATGGACTTGACCCTGCTACCTTAACAAAAAATTTCCGCTGCTGGCACAATAGGTGTTTGAAGGTGAATGGTGTGGAGTTTTTTATCAATGAAAACTTTATTGTATTCATCACCGGATTACCAATGGATGGGCACAAATTTTTTAAGGAAAGGAAGAGTAATGAAGATGCTATGGACTAGTTCTTTAAGGATAATGAGAGAGATAAACTGGTGAAGCTTCCCTCCTGGGGTTATGAAAGGGTCTCCCTCAAGCGAATCTGGGCAGATATGGCGAAAGTATTAATGTGATATGTTACTCTTGATGATCGGTTTACTGTTATTCTAGGGAATCATTTTACTCTGCTAAACCATTTCAAACATGGATTGCATGTTTCTTTTCCATTTTTTCTTCTTTCTTCTCTGGAGGTTTTGGTTTATGCCCACCTCAAGAATTGTATTCTCCATGAAGGGCTCATTTTTCTCATTATGGAGCATGTGAGAGCTCATTCCCTGGCCAAGTCAGTTAAGGGTAAGGAGAAGGCCATCAATGAAGACTCTTTTTCATCTGGTTTAGAGATGAATTTTAATGGTGATGAAGAAAAAAAGGTGGAGGATAATACTATGGGGGTTTCCTCGTCCCCTGTGGCTTCCCCTTCTAGGAAAAGGAAAAAGGGGGATTTGAAAAAGGGACCCACCAAAAAGCTTGACATGTAGAGGTTAGATTCTTGTGGGTCCTTGTATGGTGGGGAAGATACATAGTTGAGTTCAGGTGGGTCTCACCACTGCACGACCAAGAAGAAGGATGAACTTCATGGCCAGAGTTTTGTTGCTTCAGATAGGGATGAGGAGGAGTAGTCTGTTTAGTTGACAGACAATGTGGATGAGGGGCTTCCTCGGAGGGCTTCCAAAAGACTTGCTAAAATGCACAAGTCAGGGGCTAAAGGTGGTGGGAAGGGTAAGAATGTGGTTCTGGAATAGGTAAAGGTCATTGCTGATAATGATGTTGATATCAAGGATTCCCCTATTCAATAGACTCCTCCACATGTTAGCGACGGTGAGGATTTGGGCAATGAGGATGCCTCGGGTGATAGGGTTGTGTTGGACAATGTGGGTGAGAACCCAGGGCTTGGAAAGTTGAAGCCTTTAAATATTAATCCTCTATCTAAGGATTTTTCTTATCTTGATGATGATAATACTACCATGCATGAGTTTTTGGACATGGCTCGGTCTAGTGCTACTTGCACCTTTAAACTTGCTAAATGGGTGTTGTAGGAATTCAGCAAGGTCAACATTAAAATCAAGGGCTTGAAGGAGAACATGTCTAACCAACTGAAGGGGTCTTCCTCGGACCTACATATTGAGAGGTTGGTGGATTTGGAATGCTCATTTTCTAATTTCAAAGATCAATATGAAAGTCGCCTTGGTGTAATGGAGGAAAAGATCAAGGAGACAAATGAGGACATCAAAAAACTTGCAAATTAGCCACAGTTCTATAAAGAATAGTGCAGAATCTCTCAAGGTTCTCTTTAGCAAAATCAATCAGCTCCATGAGGATCAAATGTACTCCGCAGACATGCTTGAGAAGGATCATCCTTCCAAGGGGAAGGGGAAGAAGAATGCCAAAGAGGAGGCTAAAGGCCTAAGCAGTAGAACAAGGGGGACCCTAAGGAAGACGTTTGAAGAAGAAAAACAAGATTTGATGGACATGGTTAACCTGCACTATAATCAAGAGATTGAGGTGGCCAATACCCTAAAGAATATGAAGTGATTTATGTGTCTTTATGCTATTTTTTTAATTTCTTCTTTCCTACTATTGGGTTGCTATTTTTTGACTATTTTTTGACTAATGGCTACTGCTTATGTTTCAATGAGTTCTCTTTCATAGCAGCATTTTGATGTAATGTGATGTAAAGGGTTTCGGGTCTCTTCAAAACCTTTTTTCCCTTATAATCAAAACATGTAAGACTAAAAGATATTTTCACAATTTTGGCTAACACATTCATGCATTTTTTTCCTCTATTTCCATTGTTTGGACCATGATGAACAAACATTCACCTCGCTTTAAAATAAATAAGCCTCTTGTACTATCTAGTAAAACTAGAAATTTCCTAGGGTAGTTGGAGTAATTTAAGAAAACCTCTTTTTCTAGCAACTTCAAATTCAAGAAAAAATGGCCTAATTATTATCCCTTATCTTCTACATGTTTAAATAATTCGTAAGAGTGACTTGCAATCCAATTTCACTCTTGAATACAAATCCATTACATTTAAAACTTAAAAAATATTGAAATAAAACTCTAAAATGTAATTTTGAGGCCTTAGATGATTAAATTAGGCCTCCAAAAATATCAAAATTGTTTTTTAAGAGAAATAAAGTAAAGAAAGTTGTGGTAACCTTGAATTCTTTGAGATATTAGTTCTAAAAAAATGGGCTCAATTAGCTTTTAGGGTCAAAAGATATGGCCTTTAATTTTTTTCTCATACATCATTACATACTTCAATGAAAAGTTGAATGACATGTGTAAGAGGTATTTGACATATGATCAAGAGTTTTATGTGATCACACATGCATTGAATTAGTGAAGGAACTACCTACTACCTAAAGAGTTCATGTCATTATGGACCATCATGCACTATAATTCATTAGAAACTAGGGAAATTTGAATCATCAACATATAAAATGGAATTGAGTTGGTGATGTGTTAATTTATATATTCACCTTAGTGAATGAGATACACACGGGAGTCATTAGTTTTTAATCAATGGGGTAGTAGATTAAGATAGAGACCTTAAGGAAACATGAAGGCCATGCACATAACCCATATGCACATACTAAGTTTATTGGTTATATCAGGTTTTTTTAGGAAAAAGGCATTGAGCCTATATATATTAGATTATAATATAGATTGATTTACAAATATAATGGCTTGGGGCAGCCAGTATCTAACATATACCCTTTACAAAACAACTTTTGTGATAGTTTTGATTGTGGCTTTTAAGCTCCACATAAATAATACAAAAATGAGAAGCTTTTGATATGTTTTGATGGACATTGCAAACTAGGCCAAAAGTTGGTGTACATTATTATTCTTGCATTGGAATTACATCAATTGTGTTTTCCCCTTGTTGTTCTATGGGAGAAGGTGGCAGAGCTCTTGGAGTTGGAGCGTGTTGATCGTGTGTCAGGAGGAAGGATATTGTTGTGTATACCTCCTTAATTATTTCAGCTAGGTATTTGATCCAGGTGGATCTTGAAGGCCTCAAAAATCTAGCAGCTTCATAATCTCCCGAAACTGGCATCAACGCATAGAGCACAGTGATACGATCCTAATGCAACTTGAAGCGTGTCAAAAGGAGTTCGTTTGCTCGAGATATGCTCGGTCAAAGTTCAACAAGGGCCGAGGATGCCAGATGGTTGATTGAAAAATTTCACAGTCTCAAAATCAGGCGAAAGCAACCTCAGATCAAAGAGCTCGCCGACAAGATTCCGACGCAACTTGAAGAGCATCAAAAGGATATCATACGTGCGAGTTATGCTTGGTCAAAGGTTCGGTCAAACAGGGTACTAGGGGCCGAAAGGAAGCAAAAAAATTGATCATCTCGGAATTTGTCAAAATTGGTGTCAAATCGAAGTGTTCGTCGAGATGATTCTGATGGCGTTTTGTTGAAATCCAACATCGTATGCTCGAGTTACAAGCGGTCAAAGTTTCAGATTGACTTGGTGGACAGAAGGTGTAGTGATGACGTTATCATCCATACAGTTGACGTCAGCAATCCGTACAAAGTTCTAATGTGGGCCAATCGGATGCTGACACGTGTCCATCTGTACAGGTGACGTGGCATGTAGTACAAAGTGACATGGCAGATGGCGTGTCAAGTTACGTGGCATCTGTACACCCAGTGGCAGTCGAGTCAGAGTTGACGTGGCATCCAGTCAGCATACTGTCAGCGTCTTCGTCAGCGCACAATTGGCGGACACGTCAGAAGGTTTGGCCAGTAAGTGATTGACACGTGGCATGCTTGTTGAGCGACACATCTCTCTTTCTCTCTCCTCGGACGAGTTCGAATTTGTTTGTTTGTTCTAACAAAAGGTGTTTTAATGGGGTTGGACCCCGAAACCTGCGGGTTACAAGCACACCGGCTACCCGTTGCACCCGAGGCAACTGTTTACTATATATAGGTGAGCGTTTAATTTTATTGTTTAAAACTTTCGGTAATTTGTTTTAAAACAAACACCGCCGGGTTTGGAACCCAGAACCATGCGTCCAACAAAATGGTATAAGGCCATTCGGCCGCTGACGCGCCTTAAATTGTAATGGGGGTTTGTTTTATTTTGTCAACATAATCAGACCGAATATTGTTTATTTGAGAATATGGTTATCACCTAACCCCTATTAAAGGAACAAAGCCAAACCCCGCGAAAAATAGAAGACAAAGGGAGTTATATTCGAAGGTTATTTTGTTATAAGGAGGTTATTTTGCATTTATGATTTTGTTAAGCCTAATTAGGCTTATTTTTATGTATAAAAGGGAGGTGGTGTGAGTGTTTCTTTCATTTCGAAATTGAGAATTCGGAGGTGTTTGGGTGTTCTCTTGGTGAGAGCTTTTAGAAAACTCTTGAGTGATCTCATTCTTGTAAAAACTCTTGGAGAGTTTATTTTCTCTTAGTAAAGGGTTTAGAGTGAGTTATTGAAGACTTTTGAGAGCTAAGTGGTCTCTAGGGAGAAGAGGTAATAACTTAGTGAATCCATTGAGAGATTTTGTATGACTTTTGAGTCTTTTGTAAAGGCTTGATGCCTCTGTACTCTTGTGTGAGAGAGAGTTGCAGCTTCATTGTTTGAAAGCATTGTAAAGGTGACGAAGGAGTTAGGCACGAACACGTTGCTAGAAAGATCCTGTCATTGCAGTGTGGAAGCAGGAAGAGCCTGAAGTGCAAGAATCTTCCTGGGAAGCAGATTGTAACTCAGTGAAAGACCATGGTGATGTAAAAGAAGTTGCATCATAGTAATGGCATTGATCACACTTATTTGCGGATCCAGAGACGTAGCCAAAAACTGGTGAACTCCGTAATCAAATCTTTGTCTCTCTTTTCTTTGTGCATGATTTTTATCAGCTTCTTTACTTTCCTATGTTTTATGTGGTTATTTGCTCAATTCACAAGCATCGTCAGTTACGATCTTTATTTTAAATCTGTATCCTGGTGAATCTAACAAGTTGTTAAGTGATTCATAGTAAGGAGTTTACATATCAGCATTCATCCATTTCTTTCCTATTGTGCTCAATTACTCTATTGAGGAAGTTGGAATTTTGCATTTCCACCGCCATTTTGAAACCATCATACACTATAACAAAGGAAAACTTATACTTGAGGTATTTTCAGGGGAATAAGCTGCCTATGAAGCCTTTTACTTTGAAGAGATCATACTGCCTGATTGCATTTGCTACTGCCTCTTCTTCTAAGTACTCATCCTTCACATACTTTTCTATGATTTGAGCCAAAAGAGGGAAGGACTGTAGTAGGTCAAGGAAATTGGAGAGGAAAATTGAAAGTACCTAAGACAGAAAGATAATTCATGTCATTTGAGGGTTGAGGATTCCTTGCTTGATAATAGTCGAGATGATCTTTGTTATGATGGGGAAATTTTATTTTGAAGATTGGGTAGATATAATATTGCTCAAAGAGACCCAAAATTGGGGTTTCCCAAACTTGAATTGGGACTGGCACTCTGTAGTTCCTTGGCTTATAATCTTGCAGGGCTTGGGTGCATATCCTTCTGTCAGATGCCATTTTAAGCACCCTTGAGTGAAACAAAACTAATGTGTCTAGACAATGTTGTGGAGTTGCCTTCTTTAAATGCAAAATTCTGACATTTGATTTCTTGTTAATCGCACCTAGGATGTGAACACCTGAAAAATATTGGGACTCATCATGAATGACAGGTGGGGAGAGTCCTTTACATGATGCAAGGTGATGCATCATAAATTTGGAGCATGTGAGCCTACAAAATCCAAGTTTGTTAGCATCAAATGTGGAAGTAGGTTCATCATTCACTAATGCATCATCTCTAGAAGAGAGTGCATCAAAACAAATATGAGATTCACCATTCATCAATGCAACGTCTCTAGAAGAGAGTGCATTAGAATGAAAGGGAGATTCATCACTCACAAATGCATCATATCTAGAAGAGAGTGCATTAGAATGAAGAGAAGGTAGCGTAATGTTAAGAAAGGTATCAATGATTTCATCTTCTTGCAACAAAATATCTTCTAAAGCAAGAGGACTTTCATGAGAAGGATCAAAGATACTAACATGGGTAAAGCCAAGTGACCATCACACGCATGAAATGGAACATCATTAACATTTTGAAAAAATTAGATACTAAGTTGATAAAAGAAGATATTAAATCCATTTTGGAAATAGTAAGTTAAATATGATAAATAATGAATAAACAAGTTAGCTGATAATAGAACTAAGAAAAACTGCAAATCTAGATTTTTCAAATTTTTTTGATATTTTCTAGGTTCTAGTAATTTGCATTTTCGAAGTTCTTCCAAGCAGAATTTGGGGTCGAAACTTGTGTCGGCCCCTAAAATTTGACTACCGAAGGCACTAGTATTTTAGGTATTGAACTAGTTCTCTAGGAGGCCTTTTGACAATGCAAACGGTTCTGAATTCCTAGCACCGAGTCAAAAGTTATGACCCTACCAAGTACGGGTAAATAAATTCCTAGTTTTTGTGAAAAATACCCTCTTCATGTCAAGTTCACCAAAATGTAGAGAAGGGGGATTTGTTACTCACGAGGTCTCTTCGTTCAGAGAGCCTCATGGGGCAAACTTCTCTAAACTACCTCAAGGAACAACACGAGAGTTCTAGAATCAGAAAGAGCAAGTCACGAAGATTTCCTGGACAAACTATCAAGCTCTCAGCCAAAGGATGTTAGTACGAGATATGGACAACAATGCAATGCGATGACATCCCAGAGGCGCATTGGCATCTCATACAGACCAGAAAATGAGGTTATCACAAAAAATAGCTAGGTGACTGTTAGCAATCTGATTGTTAAGAACTGACAAAATGCGATAAAGTAGTAGAATGTAATAGAACTGAAATAAAGTGAAATAGAAATGATAAAGATGAGGAGAAGAAAGAAACAAAATTCTCACAACCACGCAAGTGATGAAGCCTGAATCAAATGAATGTCTTTAGTACCTGCATGTGTAAGATCTGGAGAAAGTGTTGGGGCTATATAGGGGTTTTCCTCAGTCAAACTCTCGTTTTGGTGTTCCCACCTCCACGGACAGGAAAAAGATAGAGAGAAAAAGTGTAACTGAAATGGAAAAAGCATATGGTGAAAGAAACCCACTCAGGAGTAGAACCCGTACCACCAAGTATGAGTGTTTAAAGTAATCCTCACTCAAGGAGGAGAACCCGTATCACAAAAGAGGTGATAAAAGCAATCCCCACTCAAGGAGGAGAACCTGTATCATGAAGTAAGGATGCAAATGATAGGGACTGTGTGAAATCCCAAGATGCTCACAAGCATAAGGAAAGGGAGATAGATGTGAGAGCCAAAGGAGCTACAAGAGCCAAGAGTGTTGGAGAGGGTGTTGTAATAGCTTGAGAGTGTTGCAAAGAGAGAAGCCAAGAGGGCTTGAAAGTGTTGTAGAAGGTTGTTGTAACAAGTAAGAGAGTTGTGAAAGCAAGAGAAAGATGGAAGAATGCCAAGATGGAGAAGAAGCTAGAATGAAGCTAGAGTGGAGCTAGAAGAAGAGAGAAAAATTAACTGAAAGGATAACTTTTAATGAGGGAAAATAATCTTCTCTAGACGTTGCAAGGTGTCCTAGGCTATTACCACCAACAAAAGGTGAGGAAAAGTGGCACATATGCACAAAGACAACTGTTTGAGCATTGAAACATCGTAGGATGCTAGCGCGGCACGCAAAAATTTGTGTGATGTGCTAGTGTCTGAACACAACACACTACAAAATAACACAAATGGGAAAAGCACAAAGTTCGATGCAAAGTTAACACGCAAAGGTAGCTGTTGAAAATGGGTGTTGGAGCATCCTGAGAGAGAAAAAGGCTGATGCAAGGGCTAAAATGAGCCTACACAAGATGCTAAGGGAGTGGATACTAAAGTAGAAACAAGAATGTATGTGAAATTGCAAGGGGTGCAATTTTACAACTATACAGGTTGTTGAAACATGCTACCTTGGAAAGGTAGTTTGATATCTTTACATTCTTTCAAAATTGCATTATCCCAATTTGTAAAGGATAAGTCAATTCTTTTGTTTTCTTGAATGAAAGAATTAGCTACTTCTGATATGGAGTTCTCTATTTTGTGAGAAATTTGATCCACTTTTAATGTTTTTTTTCTAAAAATTCTTTTATTTCACTCCCACCATATGTTCCATATAATCATCAGTGGTGTGACTCTTTATAGGCTTGCAAAGAGTGAAGATTTGTATACTATGGGCCAGTTAGAGAATAGCTCCAAAATAGTATTTGGTAGTGGTGTAGACCAATTTAGTTTAAACATGATTGTTGACCAACATTTTTGGGAAAAAGTACAATTTAAAAAAATTTGATCAATATCCTCTAGCTGATCCCCACACAAGGCACATTTGAAGGGCTCTGTTATTCCCAACTTTGACCTTGAGCTTTTTAATATTCTTTTCTTTAGAACTAGCAAGGAGAAGCAACCCACCATTGGGAGAATCATGTTGTTCCAATAGGATTAAGCTATTTGATGTTCTGTAAGGGCACCTTGATTGGTTAATGAGTTGTATCCTTGTTTTACTGAGTAGTTTCCTGATTTAGAGGGGGCCCAAATCAATCTATCTTGGATTGACAATTTGTAAATCACTCTAGAGGATAGGATGTTTTGTAATCTTTCTCATGATCTGGAATAGGCATGTTGTTGAGGGCTTTCCATGATAGGGATGGTTAATGGTTGATGAATCAAGGTAGTCTTGCACTTTCGTTCCCCATAATGATGTCAAGGTTTTCCTTGTATAATTAAGTTCTTGGATGTTCTTCAAAGGAGCATGCCCATTCCAAGAGTCATCCCAAAAGAGTGCTTGAGCTCTATTATTAAATTACCATGTGAGATATGGAGAAATCACATCTCAACATATGCAAATGAAGTTCCACATTTTTTAGCCTGCTAGAGGATTTTCCACTATAAAGATCTTGATTGGGGAGAGTGAATCCAGGTATTTAATCTACATAGTTTTGGCTTTAAGTACATGTGCCATGCTAGTTTGGCACCTAATGAAAGGTTTCTAGCTTTCAAGTTATGGACCCCTACTCCCCCCCTTTAAATTTTTCCTTGGATATTGTCTCTAATGAAACCAGGGGTATTTTCCTTCTCTTATCCAAATTACCACGCCACAAGAATTGTCTAATTATTTTCTCAATTTCATGAATGATATTTTTTGGAGCTTGGAGTGCTACCATATAGTAGTTTGGAATTTCTTGCAACATTTTTGTGATAATTATAATCCTACCTGCTAATGAAATCCATCTCAAGATGGATTGTTATTTAATGACACATAGTTTTGTATACTTAAGTAGTTGATGTGTGATAGCCTCATCAAGGAGAATCATAACAAAGGTTTGGTTGATAATTTTCACATCAAGAAGATGGTGTCACACGTAAGCAAGGGGTATTTCTAGTTGCACATGTTTGTGGATATGTGAAAATTTGTGTACAATGTAAATTTTATCTATTAAAAGGAAGAAGCCATAATTCAAGCTTATATCAACCTTTACTAGTTATTGAGAGACCATGAAATATTTTGACCATAGGTTTTATTTTGGAGTTGCCTAGGATGCACTATGGCCATGAATTAGTCTTTTTGGTTAAGGAAAACTTCTCCAAGATGGTGCATTTCATACTATGAATGTAGAACAACATTGTCATACAAGTGAAAAACATGGTTTTAAAGAGAGTGTGAGATTTTAAATATTTCTACCTATTATTATCTCAAATAAAGACTTAAAATTCATGTTACACTTAAATGGAGGGTCTTATGTCCAAGAAGATAAACACCCAATTGTAGTTTAGTTTAGCATGCCAACCTTAGAAAAATGGACTAATGGAGGTAGTTAATAGGATCCTAAAAATCTATTGTTATGTTTGGTGGGATAAAATATAGGGCTTTTAGACTTGGTCTTGTTATAGGTATAATTTGTATACAACTTAGTGAATACAACCAATGAGAAGATTTTGTTCTAGATTGTCTATATATAGAGTCCAATGGGAGTTTATGGAGTTGCACACTATATTGTGAGAGCAAATGAGGAGCCCATAGGAAAACCATTTCATGGGTTATACACATGAGAAAAGGAGGTACATGTGTAGTTCAAGAAGAGAAACACACAATATAAGGAGAATGCAAACAAGAAGATAAAGGATGCAAATTTATAGGTTGTGACTTGGTTCTAGCATAGTTGTATAAAGAAAGGTTTTGAAGGGGAACATATAAATTTGAAATGGAAGAAGGGCCATGCAAGGTCTTACAAAAATTTGAGAAGAATTTTTATGATATAGAGTTCCCAAAAGGGATTGTCATTTCACTAATATTCATTATTGTGAACTTATACACTTGTGTCAAGGGATAACTTGAGGGTTGAGTGAAGGTTTAGATTCTAGAGAAGTGGATTGGAGGTGAAATTTTTTAGCGACAGGATGAGATAAAATTGAATGAGAGGAGATCAATTGGGCGTTACACACCAAAATCGAGATGTGTAGAAAGGAGTTTAATATTAAATTGAAAGGCCAATGTGTTGAGGATCCTACATTAATTACATTACAGTTTTTCAATTTTAGAAAGAAAATGTTAGATCAACGATAATATGCATGAGCAAGAGCTCATGGTGCATTTTTTCCTACCCAAGCTATTTAATACAAAAGATTTTGGGCATAGAGAAAATCTTGCAAAGGTATGTGTGCAAGTCTTAATATGTTCAAAATATTTATGGATCATGTGGAGATGATGTACACTACAAAATTTTGAGCACCAAAGAGGATCTTATGCTCAAAATTCAATAGTAAATATTTTTAAATGGTGCATAATGATTTATTGATGCATATGGTTGGTTGATTCATATTTGGTAGCACATATTTCAAGAATGATGAAGTCTCCTAGTTTTGTGGTGGATGGTCAGTGTGAAATCTAAATGATAGTTGAATGTAAATTATTGGTGTCAATTGGAAAATAGGGATAAATTACTAGTTTGTACATGTTAGAGACTATCCAATTTATATTAATTATGACATTTTCTTGGATTGATTATAGATTTGATGTATTTAATGTATGTAAGGGGTTGGAAGATTTGAATGTGGGAGTAGTTTACAACAATAATAGTTGGTGGATTTTGGTTTCTAAATCAAATTATAAATTTTATAAATAGTAGGTTTGTGTACATAATTGAAGTATTTTTGGAGAATTGAGATTTTTTAGTAAAGGGGTCTTTGGGTAATATTTTAGTTTGTATGTATAATTGAGTATGACTAGTCTACAAATTTTATTTTTTAATATTCCATTAAGATTAATAAAAATAATTGTTTTCTTCTTATGATTTCTCATTTTCTTTCTAAATGTGTTTAGTCTACATTATGTGTCTCTACATTATATGACTAGATATTCCTTAATTGAGACCTCTAGTTGTTACCGTTTTCAATCAAATAAGGATTCAAGGTCATCCAAGAAGTGAGGAGAATTATTAAGTTGATATTATATAAATAGACAACTAATGTCATAAATATAAGAATCCCATAAAGGTGATGAATAAATCCTAAGAAAACCCATGTGAGGAATCTCATAAAACAACAAAGTAATATCCACTAAAAAATAAGGACACCCATTAGTATGATTCAATAAAGAGGTGACCATATTTCACAAATAAGAGTGTTATAAGTGTGTATGATGAGATAAATATCATAAAATGTAGTCAAAATAATCATCACAAGAATGATCAGATAACATGGTAGATGAATTTGTGTGCTAGTCCTCAAGCTATGCATGCCATCATTAGAATCATCAATATTGCTAGATGGAAGTGTTTCATCCATGAGAACATTAGGAAATGATAAGGCTTCACTAAAGAACAACAAAGCCTTATTTAGATAATTGAAATTCCATGAAAAGTGACATGCAAAGTTGACTATTACCAATTCCATGATTATTGAGCTATCTCACTTAATTATCTTAATTGGTTGATGGTGGAACTTATCCAAAAATATAGGAAAGAATAAATTGCTAACTATAAAGGCCTCCATATACTCTTTCCACAAGTGATAGTTAGTCCCATCTAGTATGACAACAAGAAAAAATTAGACCATTTTACCCTGAAATGGAAACATTTTACATAGAAAAATGTTTAACTCCATGTTGAAAAAGTTAAAAGAGAGTAGGATTATCATGCCATGAAATAATTATATAGGAATATAAACTGCTTAAAGAGGACCTATGATTATATTTATGTAAAAAACCACTCCGAATGCAAACCAATATTCTTAAAACTTATATTCAAATCAAGAGAAAATAACATAATCACATTACATGCAGTTGTAGCCTATCATGGCCTCATTTTGGCTAAGAATCAAGGGGTTTCTAAACTTTGGTTGGAGGGGGACTCTCTTAATGTTATAAATTGTCTCTTGAAAAATTTCCCACCTTCATGGTCTATCACACATTTTATCAATGGTTCAATCTCCATCATAAATTCTTTTGAGGAGATTAAAATCTCTCATGTCTTTCGAGAAGCTAATATGTTGGCTAATGGTGTTGCCAAAGTGGGAGTGGTGGCGAGATTTTATTGAGATTCTGTTGAATCTTTACCTCTTAATCTTAAATGTATCTCCAATGATGACCAGCTGGCTTGTTTCTAAGGTTGTTGTTTTTGGGGAAAGGTTCTTCATTATTTTTTTAAGTCAGGTAATGCACATTGAACCTTTTCCCTGTTTGTTTCATTATTATATCCTTGGTTTCTATATTATGATGGCCTGGCAGAGTAGGCAGGGAAGTACATTGAATGACAAGCCCACACACATTGTGGGTGTTATTTGCATTGTTTTGTGGAGAGCCTGGTTTATTTTGTTTTTACAAAACTTTCTGGTGTTGTTGGGTTCTTGATTATAATAATGCTATTGTGTGGGAGCATTTGGATCAGGGTGGGGTTACACAGTACATGCAGAGAATTCAAGGTCCAGATCCTAATGCTACTATTTTTTTGTGAAAGGTTGGAATGGAAGGACTCTGCGTTATAAGGGTGTGGAGTTTAAAATTGAGGAGGAGTTTATAGCGGAGGTCACTAGTCTTTCAGTTTCTAGGATAAAATTCTTTAGAGATAGGGGTGCTACCAAGAAAGCCTTTGCGATTTTTTTCAAATTTGATGAGAAGAAAAAGCTCTTGGAAATTGGGAGTGGTGGCTATGCCTGTAAGTCTCTAAAGCCATTATGGAGGGATCTCGTGCTGGCCATTATGCAATATTTCACGCTTGAAGGTAGATTCTCTATTGTGTATAGTTACCATTTCATGGTTTTAAATCACTTTCGTCACAAGGTGTTGGTCTCCTTCCCTTTTTACCTTTTACTTTATATGGAGAAGAGTATTGAAGATCACCAAAAAAAACCCTAATAAGGTGATTTTGCATGAAGGTCTTATAAGTCTGTTGTTTGCTCATATTAAGGTTAAGTTAATTTCAATCTCCCCTAAAATTCCTGGTAAGAAGGAGGTTAAATTTTTTTGGATATGATACTGGGGACTCTGTTGTGGAATGGGAAGATAGTTCTGAGGAAGAAGACTCGGATTATGAGGAAATTTCAATGGATGAAGGTGGGTCTGAGGAAGGGGATGATAATTCAAAAGAGTGGACCAAGGGCTATGAGATGGATGTGGAATTGCGAGAAACCATGGCCAAGTCTTTGAGGAAGACTTCTAAGGGGAAATCTAAAGGCCCAGAGAAAGAAAAAGCTTTGGCTAAGAGGAAGATTGAATTAGTATCTGAGGTGGAGGCTCTTGGTTCAAGTGTGAAACCCTCGTTGTCTCTTGGAAAAGGTGGTGTGGAGGATAGATCTCCTGGGAATGGTGGAGAGGTTCCTTCTTATGATGATGGTGTTAAGAATGCCTTTGTTGGGGAACTTATTCCCTGGAGGTGTAGTGGATAACTCCCCTACGACTGGTATCAAGGTTCCTGAAGATGTGGGTACATGTACGAGTGCACCTGTTGGTGATGTTAATACTATTGTGGATGAGAAGTTGAATGGGTCCGGGCCTATGGAGGTGTAGGGGATTGAGTCAGTCAAGCATTCTCAGGATTTTTCTCCTGTTGAGAGGGTTGTGAAGATGGAGCGATTGGAAGTGTTAGTTGATTTGGATATTTTGCCTAACAAGGAGTGGTTTAAGGTGGAAGTGGTTGAGGTTGAGGAATCCCCTATTGAAGAGGATGAGGAGCAAAAAATGGAGCATTCAGATGCCCCTGATAACCTAGAGTTGAATGATATGCCTCCTGTCAACTAGGACGATGCCAATATGAGTATGTTCTGCAAGATGGTCAAGGATGGTACGTGGAATTTGCTTTCTCTAGTGAAGTGGCTATTTTTCAGAGGTGAAGGAGCTCAATATCAAAGTGAAAAATTGGTAGGATATTTGTGTGGCTATGATCCAAGGCAATCAAAAGGAATGGGCTATAAAAGGTAAAGTAAAAACTATGAATGTAATGTTGGATAAATTAGTTGTTGATGTTGATCGCCTAGGGGTTTCTCGTGAGGAGAGGATTTCCTCTTTGGAAATGATGGTCAATAAAATTTTAGAGGATAGAGTTGCAAGTATTAAAGATAGAATCAGTAAGATGTCGAAGGATTTGAAAATTGTGGTTAATATCAGCAATAATTCTTTAAAGACCACTGCTAAGGGTCTTTCCATTTTAAATGAGAAAGCCCTGAATTGGACTAGTAAGCCTCTTGACTTGATTGATATGGAGAAATTTATTGATGAGGTTAACTATTCTAACCAGGTGGAGAAAGTTGAGGATTATGTTCTAGCATTGGAAAAGGATGTGCAGGTCAGACCATGTCTTAGGACAAGGAGTAAGACTAAAAAGAGGGTTGTTGTTTCTTTTTATGAGCTTAAATATGTTGTGGATATGCATGAGGAGTTCATTAAGGAGAATATGGCCTCGATGAATGTCTTGGATAAAATGTTGTAGTTGATGCTTTCCTTTCTGCTGGATCAACCAAGTTGCTGATGTTTTTTATTGTTGATTTGCTGATGGGTTTCTTATGTTTTATCTTTTGTCAACATTTTGGTTTTTTGGGCTGCTAGTTTTTGTTGCTCAGTTTCTCTTGTAGCTTGTCATCTTTGTAAAGGGTTTTGGGGCCCCTTAAAAACCTACTTTTCCTTATCAAAAATATAATCACATTACATAAGTAAGCTCTTCAAATAGAGATCAAATATAGTAAAATATTACAATCTTCATATTCTCCACATTCCTCACCCCCTCCCCTTTTAATAAATGCAAGGAGTAATCCCATGTTTATATAAATCTATCCTAAACCTATAAATAACCATATTGATGATATATGTAGCACTTGAATGTGATTTCCTAGCTTGCACAACTACTTATTTTTTATAATTTCATAATTATTAAAAATAGCAAAATAATGAACAAAATTAACTTGGGATAATTTAACTAAATAAGAAGTTAAATAAATAATGGTTACACAATCACACTAACACACATCAAAAAAATGATTTTAATAGATTATCCTATGCAAGTGGAAGAGAAATCCTTCTATCATGAGAAATTATTATATTCACTAGGAATAAAAAATAGAAGTGATGGGGCACATGAATTCCAAGGGTGTTAATGATCAATGTGCTAGGATATCAATTCTAATCAAGATAACTCACTTACTATTTGTGTACCTTTTCAATTATTGATTGAAATGATCCTAGTTAAATAGAATTAGAAAGATAAGAGCATGTAGAACACACCCATATCAAATGAAAATTAAAAAAATCCATTTTAGAAGACTTGGAAATTTATTTATTTATTATTATAAACTTGGTTTAGGATCCTGGAACCATCAAAATAGGGTCTAAACTTGGATGGTAAAGGGGAAACACCATATAGGTCCACCAAAACAAGTAAATAAAAGAACTAACCACACTATCTAATATCATAAGATCTTCATAATAGTTTTAATTGTAAAATGCCTTAATACACCCCAAACATTCAAAAACTATAACATGGGAGCCCCAACACTCCAACCCTTTAGACAAGCCATCACAAAAAACATGCTAGAAATTTTAAAACAAGGTGTCAAGTTAAATTAAATGGGCCCTATGCTGCCCCTATGATAGGATTACATTTATCACAATGAACATTAAAACTAGGCAAGACAACCCTCACTACAATTGTTGAACCATCATTATCATAGTATTCAAAAAATGTTAAGATAACTTCCACTAGAAACCTTGCTTTAAATATTTTTCATTTTCTACAAAGCTCTCTATAGACAAATATGACAATGTATACTCCAAAATACATTATAATATATACCTTAATTTGATGGATGACATCCCCAATTTCATCACGGATAAGGTAAGAACAAGCCACCATGGGGAGAAATGAGTCATAAGAGAGAGTTTAATCCATGTTAATTAAATTCCAACACCCTCACATATATCCATGATGAATTAACATTTTCACCATCGTAGAATGGATGCCAATATTTTGGGATCCATCCATATCTTTCACTAAATCCCAAACCCTAACCACCTACCTCTTGAGGTTGGTATTCTAAATCTCCTTATCAACATACACCATAAACCCAACCACCATTTCTTCACTAGAATCCCAACACTTCCTTTATTTCAAGGGAATCACCATAATTATCTTACCCATATATTTTTTACCCTTCTTACCACCCACACCCCTAGCACTAGACATATGATCCATCAATACGAAGCCAACAAAAATGAAGGAAAACACACTTTTTGAAAGGAGAAACAAACTACATCCTTCATAAGATCATCTAATAAATGTAGGGGATTACAAATCAAGATATTTTTTTCCCACATAACTCTATCATAATTGAAACACAATATCCTACCACCATGTAGGTCAACCCATTAGTAGGAGACTGCTCCCTAAAATCCTTTTGGATAAGAATCGTCATCTCCTATGGGAAATTTTCCCACTAACACAATTTTAAAAATTATTTTTTCATTTTAAAATCTCTTCCTTTATTAGATGCATAATCAGCCACCACATTGCCTATTATTTTGATGTGACTAAATTAAAAATATTTAAACTATTCCTTACCCTTATTATATTTTGTTAATAAAATATCGAGTTTCCAATTTTGAACCTTTCCTCATTTCATCACTTAAATAAACAATTTAGTTCATCGTCTTCTACACATAGCTTCTTCTAACCTTTTTATTTAGAAATATCAACCCCCACAATATGGCCTTGGCCTTAGCCTTCCTATCATAGTCGACATAAAAATCATAAGAAAACATACCCAATAGATCTCCCTCCCCATTCCTAAATATCAAACCTTCCCCAATTTTTTTAGGGTTACCTTTTGCAACCCCATCAATATTAAATTGTATCCATCTAGAGTTAGGGGGACACTAAGAACATATATATTTATTATGTAAATTTATATCTTGAGATCTATATAGCCACCTAAATCTATGCCAAGCCACCCCCATCTCACTTCCTTATCTAATATAAACCAAAATTATCTCTTAAAAAATTATCCTAATTCTAAAATAGTAGACTCCACTTGATCCTAGATCCTTTCTATTGAATGCTCTTTATCTTGAAAGATTATTTTGTTTCTCTAACTGTGTCAAAGCTAGAAGAAAACCCTAGATAAGCTTCAACCCCTAAATATTATCTTCAAAGACCAAAAAAAAAGAAGAAGGTTGGGGATATTAGATGGAGTTTCCTAAAAAGAACCCATTTATCCAAAAATCAAAACCATAATTTCAAGGAAAAATTTGTAATGTAAGAATAAGTGATCATTAATCCATTTTTATCTACACCACACATTTGGAAGGGACAACCTTACCCAAATTCTGCAACCTATCCCAAGTTAAAGAATTACATTTATATGACACCCATAAAAAAAACATGCATTAGACACACTTAGAAACCCAAATTTTGTTCCCATGGAAGGGGGAGGATCCTCGTCTAGTTTGAGGAAATGAGAAAATACAACACTCAATAACACCCTACCACTATATTTTCCACCCTAAATAATGGAGTTCTCATTACCATGAGGAGAAGTAGGCTAATTTCTAGTATTTTTTGAAGATTAGAACAAGCCTCATTGAGTTTAGATATAGGAGAAGCAATGATCTTCCAAACATAGGAGTTGCTAGAATTTAACTAATAATCCTATTATACCATTGTGCTAGCACAAGCTTAAAAATTGGTAGAAAGAGGAAAAAATAATGTAATATTCAAAATAGTTTAATCCTTAAGCCAAAAATCACAGTAGAAATTGATTTAGTCACCCCTACCCAACTTCCATTTGATATCTAGACCAATGAGTTTGTTACAAATTCTAAGGAAGTTCTAGATATTAGAATCCCATAGAAGAATTTCCATATTTTTAAAGAGATAATATAGCTCTTGAATCAAATATTTTGAATGTATTACCTTGCTTCAAAATCTATATTTTCCTCATCAATTCTCTAGATCAATTTAAAGCCAAAAGTTTTATCCATTCCCCATCCTTTTTTATAAATAAACATCCTCCCATTTAAACAAGAAAAGCTTATGACTAGACTCACTATCACACCAAAGGAAACTGTGCTACAACTTTAACCACTTCACCAAAGATTTATAAAATTGACATGATATGTATTGTAGTGGAGGCCAAATAATCTTTAATTAGTGTAATTACCTCAACTAAAGGGAACCATTTTTCTTTCCAAGAAGCCAACTTATCCTAGGCTTTATCAATTGTTGATTTCAATTCAATTTATATTATTATTCTATTAACAAGTGACATTCCTAAATACCAACTAGGAAGTCTATTGATATAAAACTATAGAATCATTTGAACCTCAATGCTTTCTATACTATGGTCTTTGAGAAATAATATCCTAGACTTATTTAACTCTTTTACCAGCAAGTTTCTCATATAGTAATAAAATATTCTTATTGAATCTCGCTTCCTTAGTAGTAACTTATTCAAAAAATAGAGTATCATCCATAAACTATAAATGTGTGATGTTCCTTATTCATCCTAACAATTGTATCCCTTTAAAATTTCCTTTATCAAATTTATCTTTAAAATCCCTCCCTAACACCTTTACCACAATGATAAACAAGAAGGGGGGAAAGGGGATCACTCTATCATAAACCCCATCTATCTTGAAAAAAATAGTGAACTAACTATTGATAAGTAAGGAAAAATATATATCTTGGAGATAAAATTGTAAATATATTTACACCAATATTCCTAAATATAAACTTTCTCACTACCTTAATAAAAAACTCCTAGAAAATCCTATTGTACACCTTATTCATATCAAGTTTTATATCATACATTATTTTTATTATGTTTGATGGGATGCATGGTTTCATGGAAAATAATAATCCCATCTAAGTCTTGTCTATCCTTCAAGAAGCCACCCTGGCCCTTAGAAATAAATTCTTTAATCATTCATTTATTATTGATGTCATAGCCTTGGTAATAATATTATAAATTTTATTATAGAGAGTTATAGGCATAAATTCATCAAAGGAATTTGGTACTTATTCTTATGGAAAAGCACAATGAAAGAAGAATTACATGCCTTCAACATGGTCTTCTTAGCTCTACATTCTTTTTCTATCATCCATACATACTCTCCCTAATGTATGGAGCTAATTAAAATATTTTATTCAATGGAAACTAATTTGAATAGCTCACACAATACTGAAAAAAAAATTCTTCACAAAGAAAAATAAAGTTCTTGCAACAAATATGCAGCCCTGGTTTGCAACTTGCAACCAGCTATCTCAGATTGAATTAAACTTTACAAATGAATTACAATCATTACAAAAGGACAATGGGATGCAACAATCCCTTACAAGACTCATGGTAAATACAATAAAAATGATTTGCAATCAACAAATTAAAGCTTTGTAACAAATCTTCTCTCCAGCACCTGCAACAATAAACTACTCTCAACAATCAAAACCCTTCGATCTGCAACCACCAGTGATGTTTATGCCACTGCAAACATTCTCCAATGTGAAAAAAAACCATCAAAACCCTTCCTAGAGGTATGCTACGCTCTCTCTCTGTCTCCCCCTGGGAAAAAATTCCTTCTAAAATAAAATTACTTTTCCTTAACACAAGTTGCGGTCTAATGAAATGCAATGTGAATGCCTTTAGTTTTAGTTTTCTTGCATTCCAACCCACTCTCAAGAAAATCAATGCCCATCTCAAGGAGTAGCCAATGAAATTAAAATACAACAATAAAAATGAATAAAATAAACTTTCCAAACCTCCAGACTGGTCAAATATGGAAGATAGTGCTTTTATGGCTTTCTTGCTTTCTTGAATAAAGCAAAAATATTTTTTTCCCAATCCTGGCATCCACCTTCAAGATCCCTATTTTTTAGGGCATATGGAAAATTCATCACCAACAATTCACTGATGGAAAATTCACCACCAACAATTCACCGCCAGAATCCACCAATGAAAAATTCACCACCTAGTAAAATTCATCGCCAGCAATTCACTATCGTGGAAAATTAACCGCATTAATATTTTTAATAAAATCAAAGTTTTCAAAATATATATTAAAAAATATTAATGAGGTTAATTTTCCACCACTCTGAATTGTTGACGATGAATTTTAATTGGCGATGAATTTTCCGTTGGTGAATTTTCCATGGTGGTGAATTTTCCGTTGATGTATTACTAGCGGTGAATTTTCCTAGAGCCATTTTTTAGGAGTTGTGGAATTCAAAATTTGGAGTTACAATTCAATTTGGATTGATCTCCCAAAAATCCACACCTCCATTGCTTTTTCTAGATTTTTTGCTTTCACAAATTCTCCTCCATTTCTTTTTTTGGCTTTATTGCTTTCAAGGCAGATTCTCCACTATCTCCTCTCATCTTGTCTTCTTCAAATTTACTCCAAATTTCAAATTCAAATTTTTAACATGGAATAACATCCAAATGCACATCAAAATATGAATTTCACAAGACAAAATATGAAATTCAACTCACACCAAAAATTGCAATTAAAATCTAATGCAGGAGCATCCAGTGGTGTAAAGGCAATCTTGCATCACCCAAAAATAGTGAAATTTCAAGTTTCTTGGTTTTTATATGTTTTTACATTTTTGGATACCCTTTTCATCATAATGAAATTCCCAATTTATAGTTTTTATTTTATATTCTTGGGTGGAAAGATATTGCAGTTTTAGTTTCCCAGATTTGCACCTGCAAATCTTCCAAGTTAGATTTGAGGCACTTAGAGTTCCCGGATTGGCTCCAAAACTTGTCAAAATTGGCATAGCAAATTTCAAGTGTGTTTTTGACTTCGAGACCTTTCCAACGGTTCAAACGGTTCGTGAATCAGAGTCCCAGATCAAAAGTTATGGCCCCGGGAAGTTGGCGCACTTTCTAGAAGATACAATTGCAAATGTTCTTTTGAAATTTGAACTTCAAGTTGTAATTTTCGGCGCCAAACCGCCTAAACTCAAATTTGAATGTTGTTTTGGCTCCAAACTAATGAGGAGCTCTATTTATGGGTGGGTTTCTAATTTTTGGGTAACTTTTTGGGGACAAGCTCGCATATTGCGAAAGGGTGATTCTGTATCTTTCTGTAACTTGCATGTGTTGGGGATTTGAGATCCTTTGCATGTAAGAAGCTCCATTTTTCTGAATAATAAAATTATTCTCTTGTTTGTGGGTTATTTTCTAAGTCTCAAGCAGCCCTCATCAACTGTATTAGAGCAAGGTTTTCTTGAGCGTGTGGACAGATCGTTGATCATGAGGCAGTTCGCACCAGGACCGTGGTTGTGGGTTGAGGTCAAGAAAGATGCCTCCAAGAGTGATGCCTGGTAGGCGTGGTGGTGCCAGAGGTAGTCGAGGTGGCAGAAATGCTGGTGGAAGAGATGCACTAGCAGCCCTCCAGAGACAAATTGATGCAAAATCTTCGGCTTCAGCACTTATTTTCTTCTCTTGGTCCATCTTCCTCAATTCTGGAGCTGTTCTGGGGCTACCTCCATACATAATCTAGAATGGTGATCTACCAGTGCTTCTGTTGACAGAATTGTTGTAAGAAAATTCTGCTTCGGGTAAGATCAAGTCCCATCCCTTGGGTTTATCTCCTACCAAACATCTCAGTAGGTTACCTAGACTCCTGTTAACAACCTCTGTCTGCCCATTTGTTTGTGGATGGTGTGCAGAACTGAACTTCAACTCTGTCTTCAGCTTCTTCCACAAGGTCCTCCAAAAGTACCCCACAAATTTGGTGTTGCGATCTGAAACAATACTCTTTGGCAGACCATGTAGTCTCACCACCTCTTTGAAGAACAAGTCAGCAATGTGGACTGCATCATGGGTCTTCTGACATGGAATGGAATGTGCCATCTTTGAAAACCTATCAACCACCACAAAGACTAAATCATTCCCTCATTGTGTCCTTGACAAACCAAGAACAAAATCCATACTTATATCATCCCATGGCCTCTCTGGTATAGGTAAGGGCTGATATAAGCCTGTATTCTGGCTCACTCCTTTAGCCATCTGACATACCTTACAACTTTGTACAAACTTCTTCACATCCTGTGACAACTGAGGCCAATGATAATGCTCAATGATAATGGAAATAGTCTTATCCCGACTAAAATGTCCTGCCATTCCTCCACTATGCTTCTCCTTTATCAGGTTCTCCCTCATGGAACTCCTCGGGATACATAATTGACTTCCCTTAAATAACATGCCATCTTGGATTATGAAATCCAGCCACCTTGTCATCCACTGTAACAGGTTCCTTGCAAGCTTTCCAAGCCTCTACAAAATCAGGATCTTCTGCATACAGTGTCTTGAGTTCATTGAACCCAACCACTTCAATATGCATCTTTGTCATCAATGTATGCCTCCTACTTAAGGCATCTGTAACCCTATTTGACTTCCCACTCCTATGTTTCAAAACAAAGGTATAACTCTGCAAAACTCTACCCATTTCATATGCCTCTAATTTAATTTTCCCTGACTATTTAGGTACTGCAAGGCCTGATGATCAGTATATAGAAAAAATTCCTTTGGCAACAAATAATGTCTCCATTTCTTTAATGCTTGAACTATTGCATAAAATTCCTGATCATCACGAGGAATACTTTCTCTTGGCATCATTTAACTTTTCCTTTGAAATAGGCAATGGGCTTACCTTCTTGGCTCAACAACTTTGCTCCAATGGCACAACCAGCATCATAATCCCGCAGAAACACCTTGTTAAAATCTGGGAGGGCTAGAACAGGTTGCTCTTTCACCTTGTGCTTCAACATTTCAAAACTTTTTGCCGCTCCAGTGCTCCACTTGAATTCTTTTCTATCCTCTCTCATTGTTTCAGTTAGGGGTCCACAAATAATACTAAACTTTCTAATAAACTTTCTATAAAACTAGCCAAACCATGGAAAAATCTCACCTCAGTAGTAGTTCTTGGGGTAGGCCATTCTAGAATAGCCTTCACCTTCTTTGGATCCATCTTTGAGACCTTTTGCTGAGACAACAAACCCCAAGCACACTAGCTCCCTCTTCACAAAACTGCACTTTTTCAGATTAATCAATAGTTTATCTTCTCTTAACTTCTCAAAGGCTCTCTGAATATGCATCAGATGCTCATCCAACGTCTTACTGAAAATCAAAATATCATCTAAATGCACAATAACAAAACTTCCCAGAAATTCTTTTAGTACTTCGTTCATGAGCCGCATGAATGTGCTTTCGGTGTATTCATTAGCTAAAAACTGGCA
>VDFB02072274.1:39469318-39784857 GCA_007258455.2 Sequoia sempervirens
TTACACCCAGGATCGCTCGAAAGTGCAAGGGGAGAGGATACTTCGATTATTAAGTCATGAAGGTGACAAAAAAAATAAGGTGGGTCTGGTTTTCTGATCACCTAGTTTTCACAAGGTGAGAGCATAATCACCTACCACCTTCAAGCACAGTCAAACAGAATCAAGCACATGTTCATTGACCCCCTAGTTAAGCCTATGTGGAAGAAGACAATTGTTCATTTTTTAATGCACCAATTGAAGTGTTTTATAATCTAAAAGACAATTGGTTTCAAAATCATGTCTTCGACGAACGTCTGCATCAAAATCTCATTAGTAGTTTCATGTCTCCTTTCTTTGACAAGCGTATGTTTTGATTTTACATTCTTTTCCAAATGAACCTAGCAAAAGAAACCAAATTAAAAAAAAAAAAAATAGTCACAAAACCAAAACTTAACCAAAATGAAAACTAACATAAATTTAAAGAAAAATAATCTAGGAAAAAAAAAGTTAATCTAAGATAAAAAAAAGCTAATTTAAAATTAAAAGTTAATCTAAATTCAAAATCTAAAGTTAGAGATTAAAAACTAATCTAGATTCAAATTTAATCCAAATTTAAAACTTATCTAAGTTAGACACTAATTAAAAACTAATCTAATTTAAAAGTTAGCGCAAATTAAAAACTTTGAAAAAAAAAGTTATTCTAATTAATCAGAATTAAAATCTATTCTAAATTAAAATTAATCAAAAACTAAAAGCCAATATTAAAAATTACTCTAGATTAGAACTAATCTAAAGTTAAAAACTAATCTAAGAATTAAAAACTAACTTAAATCTAAATCTCTAATCTAAATTCTAGATTAACTCTAAACTAAGAATATAATTTAGAAAGTCAAAATCTAAAGAAATAAAAAATAAACTAAGAATCCAAGTAAAATCTAAATTAATGATTTTTCATGATTTAAAAATCTAAGCTAAATTAAAAAGCTAAAAAAAAAAAAATTAATTTAAAAGCTACATTAAGAAAGAAAGAAAAAACTATAAAAAAGCAAAATCCAATCTAAATTAAATTAGTAACTAAAATCTAAACTAAATTAAAAAAAAAAATCTAACTAAATAAGTGATTAAAGACTAAATTAAATATAAATTAAAAGGATAAGAATCTAAATTAAATAGTAAATCTAAAAATTAAAAATCTAAATTAAATTAGAAACTAAATTAAAAATTAGTCTAAGTTAATTAAAACTAATCTAAATTAATCTAAGCCTTAAAATTAATCCAGTTCTAAAAATTAATCTAAACTAGATTAAATTAAATTAAATCTGAAATAAATCTATATTAAATCTACATTCTAAAATAAAACTAAATTTAAAAAGATCAAAATTAAAACAAGCAAAATCTAATTTAGAAAAAGCTATTAAAGGTTAAAAGCTAAAAACAAAAGCTAAATCTAATTTAAAAATTAAAAGCTAACTCTACATTAAAAGTTAAAAGCTAAAAACTAAAATCTAATTTAAAAGTTGAAAACTAAAAATCTAATTTAAATGTTAAAACTAAAAACTGGATCCTCCAAGTGATGACATTTTTAAATTATTCCAATGATTTTTTATTTTTTTTGTCGTTTCAATGTAACTTGCTGCAAAAAAAATTGATATGATATTTTTCCTTTCAACTACAAAATGAGACAATGTACATCATATCAGATCTGGAGTTGTTGATCCTGCATAATATATTTCATATTTAGATGTGAAGAAATCAATATGTTGTAGATGTGAAGAAATCAATACTTTGCAAAATGTAGATCATATAAAATGCAAAGAAATTGATGCAAAAAATAGATCATATCAGATTTGTCTTTCCATGCATGCAAAATGTGAAAATATTCATCCAAGCGTTCACGTCAGGTTCACCAATTTGTAGAGCCATAAAAATGCATGATTCTTATGGAATAAGAACCAATTTGTAGAGCCATAAAAATGCATGATTCTTATGGAATAAGAACCATCATTTCAGCCCACATCAATAGAGCTATTCTAACTAAAAGCAAAACCAGAAATGTAAATCTAAACTACAAATACAAAATAATGCTTTTAAAAGAAATCAATCTCCATTGTCTCCCTATCACCAAGATCTTTGTTTATGCATTTGCTCTCAGATTTTTATGAGCACAAAATGCAATAAAGAGGCCATGGTGAATGAGAAATGCAAGCAAGATGCAAAGATCATATGAGTGTAAATTTGTGAGCAAAATTTGTGAGCCCCCAAATGAGAGGGAAATCCCCTTTTAAATAGGAGTTTCGCGAGGATGGAGAGAGGTTGAAGATGAAATGTGGGATAAAAGATGTGAGAGAAGTAAATGCCATTATCCCACATTGTTGGGTTAAATGTTGTGCATGAGAATGAAAGTGATAAAAGGGATATTAGATTAAAATGTACCTAAATGATTAAATATGAATAAAATGATTTAAAGATGCTTTACTAAAATGCAATATTTCATGAACGATTTATGCAAATGATATGATTAATATGCAAGTTATGATAATTAGTTTATTATGAAATAATAATCAATGACTATGATAATTGATTTATTAATGGAGATGAATATGAAACAATTATGGATGATAATGATAATTAATTTAATATGGAAATGATTATGAATTATTATGCGAATTGATTATGAATGATTATGATTTATTATGCAAACGGGTATGAACAATAGTGCACATGGACATGAACGTTAATGCAACGGATATTGAACAAGCATGAGATGGTTCAATGATTTGATGAAATGCATGAATAGAAGAAAGTATTGAATGAATTGATTAAGTAAATAATAATATCTATTTAATCAATAGACGAATATCGTTACGATTGTGAGGACAAATTTGAGTGTCTACAAGTACTATCAAATTTAATGCTTCCTAATACAAGTTTATAGATATTTTTAGAGTGTTGACTTTGATGGAGACAAGTACATAGGTTGTCTTTTGGTTTGAGGACATGGTTGATACATGTGTGATATTTAGTGTCTTAGTTCAATGAGAATTAAGTACAAATATAATAATGGTGATGATTATGGCATCATGGATATTCATGTATGTTTGAGTATTGTCACAACATGATCATGTATGCAATTAATAGGATTGGGTTATGGTATTGGATTGATTCATGCTTATAGGTGATGGTGTGGTTTATATTTAGGAGGATTTTACTATAGTCTAGATGTTGTTTGGTTTCTTGACTATGGTTACTCATTTGTGTATTTATGGAAAATTAGATCTAGAGTTGATTTAGTGTTTAATTCATGAGAGGTCTATATATTATCTTCTTAGTTATCTTAGTTTGCAAGTTATTGATGTTACAATGAGTTTACATGTTGCATTAGTTTGGGATCTACAAGTTATAAAATTTTGTGGGTTGTCCACCCATTGGTTGTAGTAATGACTCAAATTTACACAAAACAACCACTAATAGGTCTCTATTAAACCATTTTTAGAATAATAAAATTATAACCATGCACTAACTTCATATCCATATGCATCAAGAACAAAAAGGAGATCTTGAACTAGTAAACAACTTAAACAATCTTAAAAATATAATGGCACTTCCCTTCTTATACTTGATGTTCAAATGGAACTTCTATAGATAACAAGAGCATTTATAATGTTTCCCTTTGTATAATGTGTGTTGAGTTTGTAAGAAACTAATAAACTTATGATCTTTCTAAGACATAAAACTTCAAATGCTTGCATGCATAAACAATAACATAAATCTTGTGATCATATGTTGGTTAGTTCCTTATGGTTGCAATGAATGTCTCATTGTGGTAATAAATTTGGTGACCATGTTGAGTGAATAAAGTTTGTATTTTTATTCTTCAAATGATTTCTATTGTGCAACTAACTAGATGAATTTTTCTTGAGTGCTACCTTTAGTAACTTAGTTCAAAAACAAAGTCCCATGAGAACAAATAAGTACAAATACCTTTTAGAATTTTCTAATCCCAAGAATTTATAGAGCTCTATGAGATTCTTTGGTTGAGGTCATTCTCAGATGACTTGAATCTTGGACAGATCCACATGCACTCTTGTTCATCTATAATGTATCCCAGTTATTATAACTCCCTCTTGGAAAATGAATATTTCCTCATGTTTGCATATAACTTACGTTTCAAAAAAAATCAAGTGCTTCTCTATATGGCATATATTTCCATCCCATATTTTTAAAAAAATTAAGATGCCATCAATGAACTACAAAAAATGTAGTTGTGAATGGCCTAAAAATTTTATTCATCATTTGCATGAATGTAGCTAGAGTGTTGGTTAAGATGAAATATATGACTAACCATTTAAGTAAACCTTCTCTTTTCTTGATTATTTTTCTTCCAAACACATGTAGCTTCAACGATTATCTAGCAATACCTACTTAAGAATGATTTTGGAAAATAAATTTGCACCATGGAGTTGCTCAAGCAAATCATCAATCCTTGGAAGAGGGTAATGATTTTTTACTATTATCTTGGTGAGATCTTTGAAATTGATGCACAACCTCTGTGTGTCATCCATCTTCTATGCAAGCATAATTGGGTTGTCATAAGGCAATGAGTTGGGCCTAATATTTCCTTTATCCACAAGTTCATGGATCTTCCACTTGATTTCTTCATCCTGTAGAAATGATCTATGATATAATGAAGCATTAGGAGGAGGTAGTCCCAAAATAAAATTAAAGGTATGCCTTACCACACATTGTGTAGGCTCTCCCTTTAGTGGTTGAAAGATGTCCTTGTATTCTTCTAACTTGTGGTTCAACTTTGAGGTCTATATTCTTGCTACTAGAGGAACTATGATATGTTTTGACACCACAAGGATGTTCTTACATTCAATTCTCACCATCAAAAGCACAAACTTCTTGCTAGAATTGACTAGCTTCTTACACTGTTTGACACTAATGAGTGATAACTTTGGAACTACTTCTAGTATGTGGTATCTCTTATCACCAACATCTATTATAATACTTCTTGGATTTGCTTCACAGACTACATGTTGATTGTAAAGGTATAATTTCCTAAGAAAAACATTGCATACCTATAATAGAGTGACAACACAAAGGATTGAATCTTGTAAAGGCATGATGGTGTACACCAGTTGACACTGCTAAATGATGTGTTTCTTAGAGGCCACTCTAAACCATTCGATAGTGTATGGTTGTGGATGAGGCATCCTTGATAAGTTCAATCCTGAAACTACTTTAATATAAATCATGTTGACATCTATTGCCAATGGTGAAGTGGTTGATCATTAATCCATATTTGAGGATGGAACAATATATACGCTCCCTCTATGTCTACAAGGGAAGTAGAGGTGTTTACATAACCCACCATATATTCGACAAACTGTCATGCTCTTTGTAAGGAGCAAAGAGTAATTCATTTCTATCATGTCCAATGGTGAAAAATTGTGTATGTATTATTGTAAAAAATTACAAACGGTAACAGCTTCGTTTCTCTATAAAAGAAAACACAAGGCGATGGGTTCTCACTATGGTTTTGACAAACTTTAAGGATGTTGAGTTGTTGCATTTAAGTAATGTTGAGTTCAATAATGCTCCTACACTTTGCCGAGGTTGCCTATGTAAAGTCCCCAACTCAAATCAAAATGATTAGCAGTAGATTTGTTGTCTTTTCCTTGGTTTACCGGCCAAGAGGAAGAGGACATAGAGCATCATTAGATAAGAAATGAAGTCTTTGGCTTGTTTTAAATATGCACGTCTTTTGATACAACTTAAGTAAACTTAATTTATTTTAAGAGAACTTAAGTTATTTTAAGTTGGACACGTCTTTTTAGACAACTTAAAGTGATGCCTAGCCATGGGACTTAAATTGACCCCTTTTTTATGTACTTAAGTGACATCTTAAAAACATGTGATAAATTGTCTAAGGGGGTCAACCAGCTTCTAGAAGCTGATAAGAACAGATTTTAGGGTTTTATTGTGAACCCTTGGATTAAAGAGATTAAAATGGAGGGTGGAGATTAAATAATATTATTAAGAGTCATTATATAACACCCTAAAGGCTCATTTTGAGGCATTATGTGATTAAGTTTATTGTTTATTGTTGTTGCAACTTGGCTTGAGGATTGAAACTCTTAAGTATACCTGATTTTGATGAAACATACAGACTCTCCCTAGTTAGAAGAGTGTGTTTTGATGGAAGAACTCTCGTTTGTGAAACCCTAGCATATTGTTTATTGTGGCCTGCAAAATTTTATCAGGTTTGGAAGCCAAAATTGAGGAAGATACCGATGTTGAATACTCAGATCTAGGAACATTCACTGTTGCAAATCATTCATTCCTAAGTTTCCTGTGGACAGTTGTTAAAGAGCATCAATTTCAGACTTATTGTTGGTCATTTTGGGAGCCCAGCGTCACTTTTGGAGGGTCGGCTAGGATTAGAAAATATTCTAACCCAAATTTGGAACATTTTGGTATGAAATCTGCACATTTACTTTATGAAATGTCTGATATTTAATTCTGAAAATTTCTGGGCAATTATCAGGGTTTAAATTGTCACTTTTCTGAGATATGAGTTTGATTGAAACTACTTTAATGCAAATAAATTTCAGATACATGCCCTAATTCGTAAAGGTTTTTGTTGTTAGATTTGTGCCCTAGTTTTCAAAGATTATTATTTCCTTTTAGCATCCTAATTGGGGATATTACAGCCTAAAATCAATAAAACTTATATATGCAATATTTTTTGTTGATATTACAGCCTAAAATCAGTAAAACTTATATATGCAATATTTTTTGTTGAAGTAATGTCTACAAAACAACTGCGATGTTTTTGTTTCAATACACTGCCTTGTTGGAACTTTTATTGCCCCTCTTATTTGACTTCTCTAAATTCATGTCAAACTTCTGTCCTCAATTTGCAAACCAATCGAATTCAACAATTAAATAATTAGGCCATTAAAGTAAAGATGTACACAATCACACTACATTTCCATGTACATTTGAAATCTACCCACAAAGTAAATTCAATATGCACTGTGGCAAGCAGTTATCTTGTTCTAATATCCATGTCACACCACAATTGTTATTGGTATATGTCCCAAGGAAGTTGATCCAAATATATTGCAATTGGCTTAGGCGTACAAGCTTTTAATGGTATGACAATTTCCCAAGGTAAAATGGATGTGAAACCTTCAGTTTTCTGCAAACTAAGGAGAGTAAACAGGATTTGAACTGTTAGTACATTTGCAACTAACTTCACGGTTGAGGTCACACTATTTTAAAGTCGTCCTCATTAAACCTTTCCAAACTGTCTCTAGAATATAGAGTAAGGCTTATAACCAACCATATGCAATTAATAGATACAACCTTAATACACTTGAAAGAAAGGGTAAATCATTCCTTTTGTGGAATCCAAACAACAATATAGATGACATTAAAATACAGATGAAATTGTGAGTCTAACCTGAATCCCTTTCCAGCTAAAATAAAAAGCTACAATACAGATCCATACAGTCGAGATTAAAGTATAAACTGAATACCTTTAGAGCCTTCATATAAAGTTTACATTTGCAAGTGGCAGTTACATTTACACAACTAGAGAATCCATACAAGCTATGTTAGTTAACCAAGCAAGCTATATGCCTTAACCAATGCAATCTAAGATTCGTAGCAAATGCTTGTACTGAACCTACGACATTGGGAGGAAAACTGATATTCCCTTCAACACCTACAAAGTTGGGATAAAAATGTGCATTTCCCTTCAACAAGCTACTTGTTAACTTATTTTTCTTAGTATTACAAAAAATTCCTGTAGCTGAACAGCACAAAAGCTGAGCATTACTCGCCCTTAAAGACATCAGATTACTAGCCCTTGTCAAATGCTAACCTAATCAATAAATTGGCAATGTTGTTCGAATCTAGTTTTTAGTCTTAGCTAGTGTGTATCTAATTTATCTTCATCTAAATTGTATAGCAAATAGATGTTTGAACTTTAGCGTCATCTATGCAGCAAAACCAGGTATAAAGCATGTATCCATACAATCTAAATTAAAACCACAAATAAGGTCAACGCCAGACAACTAAGAATTTATAAATAATATACAGGTTCTATAGCACAGACTCTGAAGGTCATCTTCACATGTGCAAACTTAACTACAAAAGCACTGCAAACTCTACAAACATTTGAGATAGCACTGGCTTCTTAACAAAGCAATTAAGTAGAAATTGAAAAAACGTAGTATAGACCACATCTCAATTTCCATTCATAATTTATCCCACATTTCTTTATATAGGGTAAGGCCTGCAAAATTATGCAAAGCCATCATAGCAGTCATATATCATCCTGTCACAACACCAGAAGCAATGTCATAGTTCCCACCAAATGAATATGTCCACAAACGACAACCCAAACCCCAGATTCTGATCCAATAATAGTACATTCCCTTGTGTAACAGTCATGGTTAGCAAACAATCAATGCTTCGAACATGATTTGACAGATACGATCTTTGTCGTGTAGGCTTTGTAATAATGATGTAATTAGGTTATACATCACTAATTACATCGTGATTAGACACTATGGAATCAATACTACTGTACTAAAGCATGCGTGCAAGTAGACTGAAAGGACTTCAACATTGCAGTGATGGCTCTGAAAATGGCCAGCATAATCCCTACCAGTTACAAGGGTGTACCTGAAGTTATTTTACATGCTGTTAAGTTGGGCCAAATACTTGTGCAAAGACTCCTCATCCATGAGGGTGTTAAAATTTTGAGAATGCTAGAGCACATTTCACCAGTCCAATATCTCAAGACAGGGCAAAACCCAAAATCTGAAGCCCGACAAAATATTTTGCCACAACTGGCACCACAGGGAAGAACACTGTAGTTTGCTTCTTTTATGTTTTAAAAAAGATCAGATACCCCCACTGCCTGAATGTTGCAGTCATACAATACAAGCAGTTGCAATCTGGCAAGTCCCGCTGCCCGAAATTGGTGAAAGCCTCATTCAGGACCACAGGCACCCTAAGAAGGCTGAACACAAAGACCAGTTGCTATTCCTTCAAGACATTGCATATAAATACCATTCTACCGATGCCTCTGATTCTGAGGACCTTGCTGCTGCGCCTGCTGCTGTTGAGCCTGCTGGTTTAGTGGATGAGCATACTGAGTAAATGGCTGTGAATACAGATTAAGTGGCCCCTGAAAATATGGAAAAGATGAAAATCTTGCTAAGTTCTGAATTTTTGTTGTTTATTTAGTATCATACAACAGTTAATAAATAAAGAATGCCAACTACGACTTGAAATCAATGGCTTCTCACCTGTGACTGAAGTGGTCCAGCCAAGCCAAAGTGAGACTGTGAAGACTCATCCTGTGTGCGATCATTAAAACCTACCTGAGTAAAGAGGCCCTGAGAACCATGTGGCATATAGTCCTGTACAAGACGATTTCAAAATTAGAACTTCAACAAAACTCAGCATTTTGTTTTACATATTTGAAAGTAGATGAACATTGTAAATCATGACAGATGGAACGGTCCACAGCTTAATCAAAGAGTTGCTTAGAGCAAGAAATGCATGCAAACTAAAAATAGGATAATTGTGAGATATAGCAAGTGGCGCAGAAAGTGCATGGACATTGACAATCATTATAAAGGAATAATCCAAGGCTTAATCAAATAGAACGCATCCAAACTGATAATGGAATTACCATGATATATATCAAGCAGCATCATAAGGCAAAAATAAATCATATATATAAGTAAACAATATATAAAGGCAAGGTTGGATTCTCTCAGTACCACATCTGACATGTTTATTATGGGCATATGATAGAAAAACCAGTTATCTTCTTTCTTGAATGTGAAAGCCAGGACAAACATTAAAAAATGCCACATTACTTTCATTAGTTCCCACTTCCCAATTGTCATGCTCCTATAAGATCACTTAATCCTCTAGCATTTGCAGAAAAGTTCAAAAAACATAGTTACCAGGTTCGAAAAATCCAAAGATTCAAAAACCATAGTTACCAGGTTCAAAAACCATAGTTATCAGGTTCGAAAAACTTGATTCGTTCAGGAGCTCCAAAAACTTTGGAAATCCAGAATCTTCAAAAGATTCAGTAAAAATTTTATACGAATTGAAAAGTCCAGACTGAATTGGATAAGTCTGGCCGGTACAAAAATCTGGATCCCCATTTGGATTTGATAACTATGTCAAAAACCCACCATTTGACACCTAAACAAGCAGTGCCAATTGGCATCAAACACAACATGATGTGAATACAACATACTCCGCACCAGGACATATGCCATAATTCAATTACCTATTTAACAGTCATTTTAACCTGAAGAGGGTGGTGGGGAGGGAACTTGAGCAATCTTCAAATTGTAGGAGTAAATGACAATAGTTTGTAAGCCTATTGTGCAACTACCTATAGAATTTCCATTTTCTATGCCATTAATTATAAAACATTAGGTGCCCTTATAAATCTAAATAGATGGTATTTGATTTTTCATGTCAATCAAATAATCTCTTCCTTGGAATGAATGTCTAATAATACAGCTATCTGCTAAAAACCAAACCACGCAGCAGACAGGCAACCCACGGAAAGTACGCACTAGCTTCTAAATTACACCTCAACTGAGTCCCCTAACACACAAATTACTTCTAAACATCTTTAAGATGTTATATAAACAAACAACAGTGCCTGACCATTCATCCTCCTTCAGGCATGGAAATCATAAAAAAGCTAAAAAAGAGAAGTCTGCAGATGCAAAAAAACAGAGATGGAAATCTAAACCAGCAGATCAAGATAATGACTCGCCTGAGAAATGAAGTCATTCCCGGTGTTTGATACTGAGTACCCACTTTGAGAATTCTGATTCAAAAAGTCTCCAGGGAAGGCACCTTGAGTGTTTTGAGTGACATACTCAACTCCATATCCACCTTGTGATGCCTATAAAAACAAATATACAGTAAGATGGCAGTTCGGAAAAGATCATTCAATTACAAGCCTGTAAATTCAGAAAATATTACCCAGGTAAAATCTAATAGCGATCACCTGAGTATTGAAGTCTGCTACATTGTAAGCCACATGAGATCCTTGACTCTTGAAATCTTCCCCAAGAAAATCCTGTACAAAAGTCCTTCACATCAATTTTATAATTTTCAATTTGGCAATATACAACACAGAAAAATCTCTACTTGTTCTGTTACAAATTACTTGTTGTAATCATCAGTTTAAGCCAGGATACATATGCTCAAATGGTACCTGAGACATTTCCCCAAGAGAAAAGCCATCTCGTAAGCTTTGACTCAATCCTTGATTCGGCAACTATAGTTAACACATTAATACAAACATCAGTCAATTTTAAAAAAATCATCTCCAAGAATTTTCTACAATCATTTCCTGCATATCAGATGAAAGCCAGCATAGTTTACATGATTACCTGAGTCAATAATCCAGTTTGAGACAGCGGACCTCCAACTAGAGTCTGGCTTGCTGGATTTTCAAGACCAGGAAAGTTGAAACCAGATCCTATACTTCCAATTGGTTGACGTGATCCTTGATGTGGTAAATGCCCCCCAATGGGACCACCTGCACTTCCACGCCCTGCACCAAATCCTCTGTTACCTGTCTGTGGCCCTTGAGGAACACCTATTGCTCCATGGACACCACCTCGTGAAGGAATTGCATAAGGTGAACCAAGTGGTGCTCCAGGGTATGGTGGAACAGGAACCCGTGGAAAAGGAAAGCCTGCTGGGTGCACACCAGATTTGTGATTGCCATTGGGTAGCTGTCCAAATGGCATGAATGAATTGCCTGCATAGCATAAGCATGTGCTTGGATATAAAGATTCAAATATTTGCAAATTTATGCGGTTTACAGGAACTGATAAATCTTTCTACTAGCCACTTCCTCCCATACAAATAGCATAGCCAGGCCCATCTTCTAATTTATCCAGAAACAATCACCTTCAGAAAATACTAGAATCACTTATATAACAACCTGCATCTATCTTTAAACTGTTACCTCTTGCGCGAGCATTCCTTTTATCATTCCCTACCCCAACAGCAAAGTTATCAGGAACATTAGTAGGCCCACCCCCAGGGAAAATTCTTCGGTCATTGTAAATCTGTCATTCATGATAACAAGATCAGAACCAAGATTTCAAATTTTCAAATAGTATTTATTATATTTACATAACACAATCATATCACAAACATTTAAGTGGGGCTCAACTTTAAATAAACCTAACATCACTGTACTGAAAGATATATTTATCCTCATCAGCATGCTTTTAATGCAGTCAAATCGCTAAAAAACAAAAAAAAAACTAGATTGAAAAGTATTTCTATTTATCATACAAATTATAAGTAATGGAATCACACCCTGAAAGAAAAGTATAACAAACATAGCCACGTCAGACCCAAAGTCTAAGAGAAGAGTTAAAGCAACTATAATAAATTAATAACAATTAAAACTATAGGAATGGGTGAATTAACAGAAAGTCTGATCATATCAACTTTCCGTAATATCAGTGATCAATAGTAAACACCTTTTACCTTCTTTGGTTTCTGAAACTGTACCATGCTCTGCTTTAGATTGTTCAGTGGCCCTTCTACTAAGCACTCATATTCCTATAAAGAAACATAAATAACAGCACAGAACTTCAGTAACTCGTATGTAAATACCAGACAATGATTTCAGATCACACAAAAATGGCAATACCTTATAATGAGAGAGTAAACCGTTCCAAAGTGGTTGCTTGCTTAAAACCTTAGGATTCCCCAAAACAACAATACCATAGCGAGCTCGTGTAAGTGCAACATTCAGCCTTCGGGGATCATTCAAAAATCCAATACCCTAAAGCAACATGCAAAACAATCAAACTCCATAGTCCATAGACATTCCACCAAATACATTCAAATCACTGAGTCTGGTACCTCCTAAAAAGAGAAAATAATAATATTCCCTAGAAAATGTAATCAATCCATCAGCCACAAGAAATAGATTTTTTTATAAAATTAGGTTGCAGTTTTCTCCTCCAGAATATCTAAAGGATATAAACCTTCGTACCTGATGCTCATTACTCCTTACGCAAGACAATATTATATAATCTTTTTCACGGCCCTGAAATGAATCTACACTTGCAACCTACAAAGAAAGCTATAAAAAGTCAACACTCAGAAGAGCATATACTGGTTATAAATGGAAAATGTAGAAGACAACCATTACCTCAATTTCCTTATAAAGCTGTTGACGCAATGCACCATGCCTGGCCATGTGATTAACAATGTAGGCACGCTGTCCTTCATATGGTGTGATTACCCCAATCTATTAGAAGTAAAGACATGAAGATAATGCAGTAAGTACAGAATATATAAAAAAGCTTTGCAAACCAAAAATAAATCATACTCAAATTTTCTTTTTGACAAAAGCAAATAATACCTGTCCAGGAATTACACCACTTCTCAAAAAAGTTGTTACAATCTTCTCCACATTTGCAGATTCAGTTCTATTAAGATAAGATGTGCCACTTGCACTTATCTCTTCTTGCCCCATCTGAAACAAGGAATATAAACTTTGAATTCTGAAAATAAGATGTTGTCAAAACAGGAATAGTAATCTATTGAATTCATAATGCATGAACATAAGAAACTAATATTACATAAATTCAGTTGCCAACCTGCACATAAAAGAACATGGGTCTATTTGGCACTGGCCATGGAAAATCAATTCCAGTTAGTTGTCTCTCGATTACAGTTACACCATTCTGTAGTGTGCCTTCATAGAAGTTGTTTGAAGGGAATTCGGATAAAGATGGATGCATACGATATTGAACCTGCAAAGGATGTTAAATCAACTCATAAATGCTTTTCAAATACATCTATCTCTTTATTAAAAAAGAGATGCACAGCAATCACATGCGAACCTAACAAACACTAGATGTTCCTTATTTTTATCAGAATACAATATTGTTAACAAATAAAATTCAAATGAGTTCAAGTTCATGTCCAAATGGCAGTTTTAAATTCTAAGAAGCTGCTGCAACCTTACACCTCATGATGGAAAGGAAGAATGAATTTTCTGTAGATGCTAGAACAAAATCAACAAGAAGCATAGGTGCTAGTTAATATGATCTTCATTTCAAACATAACAGAACACAAACAATAATCTAACCTCTAATCTGAAAGGCTTAACACCCAAGAGTACAAGTCGCTCAAACAAAGACTGTGCAAGGCCAGCACGAGCTGCCTTCTTGCACATTATCACAGGACCAAGTTGGCAGTGATCCCCAACTAGTACCACCTAAATTTGAAATAAAAAAAGGAAATATTAGTACTGTACAACCTATATTGAACAAGGAAAACAATTATTGTTAAATCAAACCATATGCAATTAAAGAACTGTTCATAATCAATATTCTAATTCAAATAAATGCAGGAGAATAAGAATCATATAAATAATATACACATTGTAACTCTGGGCATATTACCTGCTTTGCTCCAAGAACTAATGGAATTAAGCACTCAGGTTCAGTGGCCTGTGTGGACTCATCAATGAGGACCTGTAGAATTAGCAAACTTTCTGTTAGAGCATCTGTTGTACGAACGAAGAGAATTTGAAACTTGATAAATGAAAATCAGTGGTGTTGAACAACCTGACGAAACCTGAAATTTGATAGCCGTGGGTCACCAGCACCAACACATGTAGAGCAAATGACATCGGCACTCTGAGCTATCTCTCTCTCTGTTGCTCTCTTAAGTGCCTTATACTTCTTTTCATCAGCACTTGATAGCTCCCCTATTACAATAGTTAGAAAGTAAGTAAATTATGCAACCTTAAGAAACAGTGTACAAAGATACTTTTCGAAAAGCATCCATATTGAAAAGTGAAATTAGACTATACTCGTAACCACAAGAATGCAATCTCGTTATCCCCCACATTTTGAGGACATCTCTGCACATTCCCAATGAGGAAGACAGCAAGGGTTGTGCAGGGAATCTACCCCTCATTCCCAAATAACTCACAAATATCTAATTAATAAGCACAATTCAAAATCAGTCATAAACTAAATTTTCACAAAGTGCTATTTTTTTGCCTCTATACCATACGTTGGAACTTACATTAACTACTGCTAATAAGTTCAAGTCTAACAGTATAGCATATAAAAACACCATATATAAATTTATAACCTGGAAAATAGAGCTTGGAGCATGGTAAACCTTCCTTTGAGTATATTGTGTTGTATTTGATATTAGTATCATACAAAAATGGCATGGTATATATAAACAAAATTGTTTATGAGCTGCTACTATAACTAAAAAAAAGAACTAACTAGACCCTATAGCATCAGCAGTGCATTTTTTTAATTCAAAGTACATAAGATGTATCCAAATGAAATGTCCCAATTCATTTGCAGGACATACCTATTAGAATAATATTTTTCTATTTATGTTGTAATGGTCATCTCGTTGTTGCTTTTTCTAACTTAACGATTGTTTCTTTTAGAAACATCGTCTCTTGTAATCTATATAAGGAACTATCGTTCCTCTTGATTAATACACAACAACATTGATTCTATAACATGGTATCAGAGCACAGGGAAATAATTTTTCGAAAAATTTATAATTTCTTTTTGAAATTATTTTGTTTCAAATTTTTCGAAATAATTTCAGTGAAAAATTTCCTTCTCTGAAACTGAAATAATTCGTGCTTTTATTGCTCACGTTTTTTTGGTTCAGGTTTTTGCTTTCAACCTAGCTCGTACCTGAAAACCCTTGCTTTCTGGGGCGTCTAATCACTCGTGCTCAGTTTTAGAAGAGGTCGTGATGTTTTTCTTATACCCACGTGACTAGTTTGTGGTCGTAATTGACCCTCGTTCAAACCCAACAGCATCTACTTGTGAGGTCTCTGCAACTCGTGACTCCATTATCCTGTCGCGTCGGCCTCTTCAATGGGTTTTTAAACTCGTATTTTTTCTTCCTGCACGCGTATACCTGCGACTGTCTATTTCCCGTGTTCGTGGTTTTTGTAGAGCTGCACGGTTTTTAGAGGACGTGATTTCTAAACTTGTCTTGGCCGCGCGACCTTCTTCTGGCATTTTTCGTGCGACCTCCTGAACTTCTAGCTCGCGTTTTTGCCTGATTTATACACGCGTTTTCTCAAAACAAGTTCTTTGTCTGGTGTTCTTCTTCTGGGCGACAACGGATTTGATGGGTCGATTTGTCTGAGCTCGTGATTTCTCAGTGTGTGATTTGCTCTACAAAATCCGCGATCTTTGTTCCCTTTCTGGTGGCTGTGTTGTTTTTTCAGAAAATTTTCTGCAAATTTTGGAGCTTTTATGGCGGCTAGGGTTTCTGCCAGTTTCGTCCAGGGTTTTGACCCTCCAGTTCAAGGTGGAATTTTTTTTCGATTGCAGATTCCTTGTGGGTTTTTCGAGACCTTTTCTGGGTTGCCTTCCAATTTTTCTGGGTGCATCATTTTCCATGCCTCGAATTTTGTGCCAGCAGATTTCTTATGTTCTTTGGCGGCTAGGGTTCCAAACCCTCTGTTCTTTCCAGTCGACAATCGATGTTCTGGGTTTTTAAATAGTCTCGTAAAAGAAAAAAAAAATCTGTCTTCTAGGTTTCGGAAGGGTTTATAATTTTGTCCTCAAAAATTAAGAGTTTTTCTCCTATATACCCTTGTCAGGGTTTCTGTCATTCGGGAGGGCTCTCTGGTTTTTACCGTTTTTTCCGAAAAAACGATGATTTGTAATCTTGGATTTGGCAATTTTTTCCTCAAAAATCGTGGTTTGGTGCAGTCAGTTTTTTGGTCGCAATTGGGGCGAGCATCTGCGTATCTGGCTTCTTGCAGTCTGTTCTGGGGCGTCATGTCCATCTGCAAAAGATTGAAGGGTTTGCTGATTTTTCCTCAAAATCGTAGCAGCTGTTCTCGGTATGTCTCTGGTTACAGGGAGGGACAGTTTTCCAACTTCAAGTTGGACTGTTGGTGTTGTTATTTCCAGAAGTTCTGCAGTTTCTGGGAGGGTTGGTGGCAGACTCATCTCAAGTGGCAAGCTCTTGTCTTTTGTTGCAGCAATGTTTTGAGAAGAAGGGGGTACCCTTCTCTGTTCTCTCTGGATAGTTAGAATGATGACCATTAAGGGAGGGTATTAGACTAATATTTTTCTATTTATGTCCTAATGGTCATCTCGTCGTTGCTTTTTCTAACTTAACGATTGTTTCTTTTAGAAACATGGTCTCTTGTAATCTATATAAGGAACTCTCGTTCCTCTTGATTAATACACAACAACATCGATTCTGTAACAATACCCTCCTACGAGAGATCATGGAGTCTCCAAAACTCTCTGATACATATACTAAACAAATAATACACAAAAATACAGAGATATACAGCACTCTTATGATAGAGTATTGGAGCTAACACCCATCTGCAATTTAAGTTCAAAAGCAACCCATAGCTTATTAAAACCCTTGAATATTAATCTTTACTGACTTAAATTACTAGGCAATCTTTGCTGTAGATTATAAGCATTCCTATTACACTATGGACATAATAATCAAATTTCTCATTAACAGTTGATATACTCTAAAATAAATACATGTCCAATACTATAACATCAGAAGTACATCATCTAATAGAAAACTATGTTTATAAAGAACATATCAATAGATTAATCAGCTCAATGCTGCTGTGCGGGTTCATGTTTTGGGATTTAGCATACAGGTTATAAAATTAAATTAACATCACCTTAATTTCTTAAACACAATTCATCAATTCTATATGATAGCATCTATTATGTATTTCAAAAATAACATAAACTTTAGTGAAGAAACTCTTTTGGGTCCCAACAAAGTCATACACCTACTTGGCATAATGGGCATCCTTTAGGAACTTCTGCTTGACCTATTTTACTTTTGAGTTTGCATTTTTCATTTTTTTATATCATGGTTAAAAGAAACTTAGAAATGGAATTTTTTGTTTTGTGAACATAATTTTATGAAAAAAGAACCCCATTTTAATGCTGCATAGTAAATTGAACAAGGATCTTATGTGCTAAGCCACAAGGTTTGTGTTCATGTTCATCTTCAATGAGGATAAAATTTGAAAAAAGTTCATCAGAATTTTTTTTAAATTATTGCTTTTATTTTCAAAATACGAAATAAATGCATGAGATTGTGAAAATGAATGCCAAATGATATTGTCTAAAGCATGGAAGCAGCTATCGCATAAATACCATGATATCTCAAAAAAATTGGATCTTACTGTTGACCAATATTTTTATGGAAAATATCCTGATGTTTTTGAAAAAATCATAGATGACCTCTTTCCCAATATTATCTGATGTTTTTGCTTTAAAGGCTGTAAATTACAATTTTTTTTGCTTACCTACACTTTATTCTGCTCTGATTTTTTTCTAAAACAAAACACTGGTTTTTCAGAGTTTCCCCAGCACCAAATGATTTTGATACCTTTAGAATGGCCAAGGTATTTGATGAAGAGCAACTGAATCAATTGGAGCTTCAACATCAGTAACTAAATTGTATTTTTTTATGAGATTATTTTGTGCCAATTTGCTCTTTGTAAACTTTACAACTTGTGAATAGGAAGAATCTTTGTTTGGAAGGAGATATAGCCATAATTCCATTTGACTCTCTTAAACTTGCGTACAGATTCTGATATGTTCAGAGGGAGGAAGAATATGTAAGATATTTCAGTACCCCTGCACATTTCTTAGCAAAGTGTTATGATGGTGGCAATATATGATGTTCTAAGCACTATAAAAACCAGATTTTTGTTGTAAGCACTAGTTTTGGATATAGAGATGGTAGTGTGTTTGGTCTTCATGAGAAACATGGTGCCTTGCTCTTTCTTCTAGCCATCGATTTACAATATTGAACCATAGCACGAAGATTAATAAAAAATTTAACAGATCCCTTTTCTACTGGCTTCACATCAGATTTGGAGTATCAAGGCCCGTGCAGCACTAGAACCAACTTACTCCAAGCTGCCCATGAGGATCAGCCCTTTCTTAAAGGTTCCAGACTATGCTTTATCCAACCGAGTCCTCTGCAACTAAAGGGTTAGTCGTGCAGCCTAACTTTCACACAATAATATAGGTACTCAAACAAACACAATGACTTGACTCAGAATGTAGGGTGAATAGAGAAGCTTTATTGATCTCAATGGCCCCAAGCCCAATTACAATAAACAACCTCAATGTTGATACTAGTCTACCTGAGTCCTCCAAGAACTAACATCCACCCCTGAGTCCACAGACACTCTTCAAGATGCAGCCACACAATGACCTCGCCCCAGTTGAGCATACCTCTTCACGAATCTTCTAAACCCTGAAACTCCTTGAGCAACTTTGATGTTCACGCACTTCCAGTTGGGGTGCCTCATTCTCCCAAAAGCTACAAGGCGGCTTACCCAGTCCACAACCCAGGCCTCTTCTTTGAGACACAAGTTGAATCCACTGATCACACTACACATGCCACACTGTTGTTGTTGAATGCTGATCGTCTTTTTGAACCTCTTCAGATGGATACGGTATGGTCCTCCACCTGGGGGAATTTGAATAAAATGTCGAACACTTGGTTGCTTTTAGCATTTAGGATACATCAGATTTGGAGTATCAAGGCCCTTGTATTGAATTATTTAGCAGCAATGCTCCCCAATGATGCTTCCCCTACCTTGGTACCCCGCCTCGTACCTGAAATGTTTAGGGGACAGGGGACACCTTGGAAACATCCCCCTCCTGTCCCCGATTAGTGCAAAAAAAGGGGGACCTCCCTGAAACGCCCCAAAAAAGGTAGGAGACGGAAGGGGACGGCTATGGCCCAACAACATTTCAATTTATTTTTTGCAAGAAAACACGGATGGAGGCGGGCCCTCAAGGACACCCCCTCGCCGTCACCCCCACCCCTTTAAACAAAACCTAAACCTATTTCACTTATCAAAACAACCAAAAAGAAAAAAAAACATTCTCATTTTGACATTTGCAAACTTGAAATGAAGAGCAGCAAGTGAAAGAGGAGAGAACAGCAGTTGAAAAAGGAGACTAGGGCATCAAATCTACTCCATTAGAGGTTCAAATGCATGAAAGAAGTAGACCTAGAAGTAGAACTCATATAAATATGGCAGCCACTGGGGGTTCTTCAGGGAGTGGGAGTGTAGCAAGACCAACAACTTCAAACCCATTTGAATGTCCTTTCGAAGTCCTCAAAACCTATGCAAAAGGCCCATTTAACTTGGAGCCATATATTTAATATGTTTTTGTAATTTTAGAGTTGAAACATGGAGCTTTCGGGCATTTTGTTATAATCAGTGAACCCCGAGGACGCGTCCCCCCCCCCCCCTTATTAGGCCCTAGCGTCTCTGGAATGGGGATGTCTCGGAAACGTGGGGACGGCGTTCCCACGTCTCCGGCGGCGCCACCGTTTTTTGGCTCGCCGCCGAAGACGCGGAGATGCCTAGGCGTCTCCGAGATGTCGAGGGAGACGCCTGGGCGTCCCTCAAGTGTCTCAGGGACGCCCAAGCGTCTCCCGCAGCGGACAGCCAAAAGGTCGTTTAAAACAAAAATTTAAAAGATTTTTTTTATATTATATTGGTTCTATTCGAACCCTAAGGGCATGTGGGGCCCATCAAAACTCTTACATGCCTTCAAAAGGCCCTCCCATCTTCATTTTTATTCACATTTGCATTTCTACTTGTCTGCTACAGCAAGAAGAAGAAGAGTGAAGGCTGAGGAAAGAGTGATTGGAGGAGTGAAAGGAGTGATTGCAAGTGAAAAAGGAGTGTCAAGGAGCAAGAAGAAGAAGAGGAGGAAGATTCTTCACCTTGTTGAAGAGATTTTTCAAGCAAAAGGTAGGGTTTTTAACTGATTTTTTATTTTATTTTCTGATTTTCAATGTTTTTTCATTTCTTGTTGTTTCATTTTTTAATTTTTCTTATTTCATTTCTTGTTGTTCCATTTTCTAAATTAATTTAGAATCTTAGATTTTGTTTTGCAATTTAAAATTTGTTGAAAAATTTAAAATATAGAGTTTTATTTTTTTAATTTTAAAGTAGGGCATAGGCTGAAACTATGTGTTTATTGAATTTTTTTTCATTTTGTGAAATGCAGTGTCAAAATGAGCTCCCATAGTCATGAAATGAGTGAGGATGAGATGGAAACTGATTCTCATAGTGCAAGCCAATCAGAATATGAACCTGAGCATGAGGATGAGCACAATGAGGGGGGTGAGCATGGGTCAAATCCAGAAGGGCAAACTAGTTCCATAGCTAGTGCACCAGTTTCTACTGATTGCCCTTCCCAGCTTTTGGCAAAGTGGGCTAGGGGTCCTTATGATCCCAAATCTCCTCTCAAACAGTTTGCAACAAGAATAACAGCCCCAACGTCATCAACTGGTGGTACGAGGAAATGGAAATGCAACATTTGTGGTGATGATTGGTTTGGGAGCATCACCAAAGTTAATGCACACTTCCTCTTTTGGCCAGGAAAGGGTGTGGGAGCATGTGATTTTTTGAAGAAAGCTAAAAATTTGAAATACAGAATTGAGTTCAACAAGCTTTGGGGTGTTCCAGATGACGTGGCAATTCCAATGCCTACTACCTTGTCTGGTAGGCAACATATTCAGACTATTCAGCAGATTCAGGAGCAGCAAATGCAGAGGCAGCCACATATTTCTACTCCTACATTGCATCAGAGAGCAGGAACATTGTCAGGGTCAGCCTCAGGACCGTCATCCACTTATAGCACTATGGCTGAATCACAACAGGGCAAGGGGAAACGCAAGATGCAAAGTCAGCCTAACCCCATAGCTGATTTATTTAATGTGCACCTGAGGGATCAGATAGATGATTCCATTGGCAGGTTCTTTTTTGCCAATGGAATCCCATTCCATGTAGCTCGATCTCCTTATTATAAGGAGATGATTTCGATGGTGGCGAAGGGAGGACCATCATATGTGCCACCAGGTGAGCACAAATTGAGGACCACGATCTTGGATAACAACTATGCCAAGATCAATTCATTGATGGAGACGATGAGGGCATGTTGGGAGGAGTCTGGATGTAGCATAGTTATGGATGGGTGGACGGACATTAGGCATCGTCCACTCATCAATGTCATAGTTACATGCTCAGAGGGCCCATTCTTTCTCAGGGCGGTTGATTGTTCAGGGCATCGAAAAGATGTTGATTTTCAGTTTGAGATCCTTCGGGCAGCTATTGAGGAGATTGGGCCACAAAATGTGGTCCAAGTAGTGACAGATGCAGCACATGTGTGCAAAGCTATAGGGAGGCTTATTGAGGTAGCATACAGACACATTTGGTGGACTCCATGTGTGCATGCTATGAACAATGCACTCAAGGACATGGGGAAGATTGAGTGGATTAGAGGAGTGGTCAGCAATGCTAGAGATGTGTAGATGTATATCTGCAACCACCACACTTCACATGCCATCTTTAGGAGCTTCGCGAAGGAGTTCTTGAAACTAGTTGAGACGAGATATGCATCCTATTTCATTCTTTTGGAGAGAATGCTTGAGTTGCAAGAGCCACTGCAACTCATGGTTATGACACAAGAATGGAATCGATGGGATGGGGCCAGGACAGAGCAGGGGAAGAGGGTAAAGGAGATAGTGAAGAGTGATGCATTTTGGCATGATGCAAAATATATTGTCGCCGACTCGCCATCATTACACCAGTTGTACAAGTCATCAGATATGGGGATGGGATGCACCTAACCTTGGAGAGGTGTATGAGTGCATTGATTCTATGCTTGGTCAGATGAGGGCAGTTGTGCGAGAGGACCCCACTTTAGCATTCTACAATGTTTACATTCAGCCTATTATTCAACGTAGATGGGACAACCTAAACACTCCCTTGCACATGGCTACTTATGCATTGAATCCGAAGTGGTACATGCCTAGGCTTGGTAGAGTTACACCGATTCAGGATGATGAGGTGAAGGAAGGGTTCTTCAGGTGCATTGATAGGATGTATGATGCTGAAGCTGCTGGCAACATTCGCACTGAGTGGACGAAATTTGCTACTCTTAGGGGTTATAAGGCTGCAGCAAAGGCGGACATAAGAACTATGGCACAGGAGGATCCGATTTTGTGGTGGACTTGTCATGGACTGAAATCACTGACTACCACACTAGCCATTCGTTTGTTGTCCCAGGTTTCTAGTTCTTCAGCTTCTGAGAGGAACTGGTCTACTTATAGCTTCATCCACTCTCTTAAGAGGAATAGACTTACCTCTAGGAGAGCAGAGAAGCTAGTGGTTGTACATATGTGTACAAGGAGAGCCCAATAGCACGATGGGATGTAGAGCCAGAGGAGCCATCACAAATTGATGAGGATGAGGATGCTTCAGATATAGGGCTGGTTGGTGTTCCTTTGGCGGATCTTGACCTTGGGGAGTCCAGTGGTTCCAGTGATGAGGAGTTTGCCGACCTCCCAAGGGATGATTAGAGGCCTCTGCCTCCTTCACTACATTTTGTCATTTTGACATTTTGATTTTGTACTTGTTTTGATATCATGCTACTCATTGTAATCATCTTTATGATCAGATATTTTTGATATCATATAATAGAAATCTTCCATTTGCCGATTCAACAATTGTTACATTGTAGTATTGAGTATTACTATTCTAATTCCTAATTAGTAATTCGATATTGAAAACTTCAATATTCATTGTTCAATGTTCAATGTTCAAGTATTTACTTAGTAAATTAGTAGTTAGTACTATTTAGTATTTACTAATTTAGTATTTCAATTTTGCTATTTTACTTCTTAATAGTTTTATACTGTTATACATCTTTTCATAACTAGCATTTTAAGTACCATATGTATAGTACACCCCCTCCCCCCTCCCGCCGTCCCGAAATTAAGGCCCCTTTGTCCCCCCGTCCCGGCGTCCCCCCGTCCCCGACGCCGGTGGAACATAGGTTATAATTCTTATATAATATGTATGTACATTCACAATGAAAGCACTTCAATTTCTTTAATTTGTTTGTCACTTCTCATGTTATGTATTAATCTTCTACAATGTCCATGATGAATGCTTTATCAATGTTATGATATGACTATTTGAAATTTCTCTATATTTTTAAAATATTTCTCTACTTTTTAATAGCTGTCCCCTAAAAAATGGCCCCAAAGTCCCGGCATACCCTGCCATCCCCAACCCCAAAAGTTGGGGGAGCATAGTTTAGCAGTGACTAGTGGTATAACTCAGCGCATGACAAAACTAAGTGATTGTAAGCAATCCAGTTTATATTGCATATGATCACATCCTCCTAGTCTAAGACAATCAAATCTATTTACCTTGTTCATATAAAAAAGCTTGATGATCTAGCATCGATTCAATTATGTATAACCCATTGCAAGAACATCAAGAACTGCAGCCCATAGTTGATGGTTCTTCATAGCAGCTAGTCTCATTGGCTCCACCCACCTTGTGTTACTTTATAGCTTGACATTTGTAGTTTGTGGTGTGTAAATGATTTTGAGGGTTCAAACTTTGTAGTTGAATAATGTAGTAATGCACTATGCAGTGTGCACTGAAGTGATCTCATAATTGATAAGGAAAATCCATATTTCGTGTTTATGGCATACACTCTGGTTTACTTTTACTCTCAATCTCTATACAATTAGGACATTAAATGTGAAAAATCAGTTATTTCTCTTTTTTTGAATTTTTCTGCTTTTATTGGGCTCCTGATATTTTTCCCAGTTTTTTTCCCAATAATATCCTGACTAATTGATAATATCTTCTTTTCTGGTTTGCCAAGATATTCCTAAAAAAGCTATTTTGCTTCCATGGTCTAAAGTCAGCACTAAATTTGTCCCTTTTAGGCCAAATTTGACATGAATTTATTCTATAACTCTTCTACAAATTCCATCACATTAAAAGGCCAAATCCATAATGTTTAACTCGACAAGATCACTGTCACATTCAAAAGGCAAATCCGTCACTTTTTATTTTCCAAATCCACCCCACATTTGAAGCGAGAATTGTCACAGTTTACCCCAAAGAAGCAAAAATCACCAAAAACGTGTGATTAATCGCCATAGTTGTTTCCAAATAAAATCGTGGTAAATGTTTATTGACCGATTTTTTTTTCATTACGTCGATTTACAATGGCATTTGGGTGTGTTCATAAAAACTCTAAATCAAGGAGAGTTCTTGAAATCATCACCCTTCATTTTTTAGATAATGCATAATTAATATAGGATAAGCTTCTTCAACTGAAATATAGAAAGTTAGTTGTAATGCATGAAGTGGAGGTTAGTTTTTGGGTGTGTTATATTATAAATGCTTATCAAAATAGTTTCAAAACTGTAGCATGGCAAATTAAAACTGATTTTATTATCTTTTAAAACTGTTTTGAAGCCACTATGTGGCAGTCTTAAATGCTTTTTTAATGCAAGTAAAAGACCACTGTGGAGGCATGCCATTATGAGTGTTTGTTGAGCATTTTTATAAGGCTTTTGTTGCAAAATTTTAGTATACTCAATAATGAGTAAGTGACGATATTTTTTTTTGGAAGTTTTAGATGTATATTAGAGGCATCAAGGGAACAATTCAAAGAAAACCGCGAGCCTTTATATGAGGCATTGGATTCTTTTTGTTACATGCCTTTTATCGTGCATCAGCGCCAAGGTGAGAATTAAGTGACACGTTAAAGAATACAATTTAAAATTTCAAGTGGCAACAGCATGAAATGATAAGTGAACAATGAATTATTTATTTTTTCTAGTACGCTTCGCTTCTGACATTTTTATTCTGTGTTTTTGTTTGCACGCCTTGTGTTTTGATGATTGAATTGCGTTAGTGTTTGGAAATTTGAGATTACGGTGCATAAAAGTGTAGTTTTTGGGGGTTTGAAATCTTTGATTTTATGGCCGTTTGATTATGTTGATTGACAGGGAAATGATGTTCAGTCGGTGAGTCAAACATGGAAGTTTGATTTTATAGAGAAAATTTGGAAGCTATCAGAGTATTTATCGTAATTCAGTTGTTCATGTTCACGTTGGTTTTGTTTCTGTTCGAGCCGAATCATTCAAAATGCCTACAAATCAGATTAACTGATGGCTTTTATTTGATCACAGCTGCAATATTCAATCTGCCTCTGTTGTTGTGGATGAGGGTTTGACGGTCGAGAACTCTCGTTGGAGGGTAGGTTTGTTCACATAGTTCAGTTCAGGGTTTATGTCTAGCTTAATAACTTGTATTATGTTTTATGCATTCTTCGTTGTGGATTAGGGATTTACAATGTAAATTTACGGCTTTAGGGGTAAGTTTGGACCTTTAATCCATCATTTTTTGTTTAGTTGTTCGGATTTTTTTTGGAGGAGGCATGTCTTGAACATTGCGATGTCAATAAGTTGAAGAGTATTTAGTTGGATGAGGTTAGGAGTTCAGAGCATACTCTAATTATCAGTAAATGAATGGTTACGGCCAACCCCTGGGCCCCAGATATATTGGGGGTCCATTCCCTGGATGATAAATTTACTGGGATGTCACCTACGTGACTTAAACCTGTAGCCAAGGATGTGTTACAACTTATCTTTGCTTACTATTTGAACCATGATCTTTAGGCATACTTAATTAATGTATTGATAATTGCAGAATCTGTTGCTTTTAGATTGACAAAATACAGATGATAGTAGAAGTATAGTATGGAGAATTCTAAAAGAGTAATGATGGAAACAAGGGATAAAGAAATTAAAAAAATACAAAAAATTGTGAAAGATAAAAACAAAGCATATAAGTAATGAGTAATTAGTAATTACAGAAATGGAGATGAAGATGGTATTATCTGGCAGTATATGTTTGTGAGAAACTGACTTTAGAATTTAAGGACGTAAAACTAGATGGAATGAGCAGGCAGACTTGTGACTTTACAGATAAATTCTATCCCATGAACTGTTTGTGGATACCTGTGCATTTTCTGTCTTTTATTTTATTGTGGTTGATATTGTTTTTTGTCTTGGTAAATTCTTGCATCGGTTTTTAAGGAATCCATGAATGTTATTTGTTAGATAAGTATGACACAGTAAATAGGACATCATACCCTGGCTCTGTTGTACTTATTATTAAGTAGTAAGAGGTGTAATTGCTATCAAAATAAGCATAGTTAAACCTTCAGAGAACATTTTTATAGCATATAGTTAATGCGAAAATTCAAATTTTCTTACTCTATTCAAAAGGTCTTATGCCTGTCAAATCTAATGCAATAAAAGTCCTTAAACTATTATTCAACCTGGAGATATAAGATCAAGGGAACATAGCAACAGTAATATCACAACCAGATATTTAGATATGATGATTGGGTGTCATGGCTTTTAATCATTAGCAATTTCTTAATCATCCTTCACATATTCATCATCAGGTGTATGCACTTTGTTGTCTTTGCCCTGATCATAGTTTGAAAACAGGAACCGTTACAACTTTTAGTGAGGTTGGGGGCATCATTAGCTCCATTAGATGTGTCACTCGTTGCCCTTAGATAAGCAAATTCAACTGTATTTGTTGCAGGTTTGTTTGCCATGTTGTGCTCTATTGTTTATACCAACCTCATATTTGAGCTATTTGATAATTGTTAAACATATGAATGAGCTACAACAAATTTTCCTATTGGGCAGTGGAACCTACCCTTGTCCTTATCCCACATCCTCTGGTGACTATATTTATATATAATATAGCTGCACCCTTTTTAATTTACTCATGTGCCCTCATTTGAAGGTCCTTGATATCTACATCCATACCCATACCTCTCTAGGTGAGGATGCTATGAAGGCCCAGCCTTCTACTGAACTCTAAACAACTGAAAATGGAGTTGCAATTTACCCAATTGCAAATTTGATTGTTATGGTGTTGCGTTGCCAGCTGCTCTTCCAAATCCTGCTTGAGTTTATTAACATTATTTTAAAGATTTTGTATTCCTTGCTGCTCTGGGCCCACAACAAAACACCAGATCTTAACAAGAAAATGTTTGACAAGCCTACCATTGAGCCATGCAAAAGAGAAAAGAATTGTATTATATTTTGAAAGATGATTTATATCTAATAATTCAAGATTATCATATTCCAAAATTCAAGATGAATGATGTAGATGTTTCTCCCAAGCTATAGATTAAGCTATGAACTCACACAATTTAGTCTTTTTCCTACCATTTGTGATTTGGAAAGTTTAAAAGTGCAATTTATGTAAACCTTTTCGCATAATACAGTGAATGATTATGACACTCTTATTGTCTATGATAATATAATCCAATGACAATACAGTGAATGATGATAACACTCTTATTGTATATGATGCAACTAAAGAAAATATTATAACAAAAACACAAATATTTTCTGTCATTTTGGATTCCTACAATCGATACCTCTCGACGTTTTCTATATAGCCTATGATTTTTTTTCATTTACACGCATTCAAATCACGCTGTTCAATTTTCTGCAATTTTTTAATCCTTTTTTCTTCACAATTGGGGTTTCCATGAATTAATCTGTTTCTCTGCAATTTTCTTCACCAAAAATTCATTGGCATGTTTATTGTTATCATTGGAACTGATTTTCTACTATTGGTTATAGTTTTTAACTATATTCTAATCTGAATTTGAATTGATTTTAACTTACTATTCTTTACAGTTCATAACTATTCTTATCTTTACTTACTATTGTTTACAGTTTATAACTATTCTTATCTTTACTTAATATAGTTTACAGTTTTTAAGTATTCTTATCTGCAGCAAAATTCATTGCAATAGTAGTAGATTGAGTTTGACCTCCTTTAGGGGCTGTTAAATCCAAAAATCAAATATATTAGAGTGGACTCTTATGGAGTGGCAAGCATTACAGGCAAAGCTACGTAAACCAAACAAGAATAAAATAATCTATTATTTTGTCAATCTTTTATAAACCCCAAGACAAGTTCGGCAAGGTAATGTTTTAATAGAAATACCCTAACCATGAATGAATGATAAATATATTAGAATTTAAAAAATAAATTATTTTAAACATTTTATAAATTACAAATATTGTTGGTGTGAATAATTGTCTTGTACCTAGCTAATTCATTCACTAGGTAAATTATGGGACATATTCACATGGTTAAGTTTACTTAGGTAAAAGATTCTTTCTAGAAGGCTTAGTTGGCTTATCTAGAACTTATCTTATCTAGCTAGGATGCATCATTTCCTAGGTGATTAGGTTGTTGGTTGTCTCATGTCATAGGATCATGACATTTGTCAACATCATATTCATTCCTATCTCTCAACCTTGCCCATATAAGCAAGGCATCTCATGTACATTTGTAATTCAAGCTTCATTCAAGCAATCAATCAATCTTGCATTGTGAAGCAAGCATTCTTGCCATTCTCTCTCTTGTGGAAGTGGTCTTGGTCGCAACTGATCTTGGGGGTGTTGAGGAGTCACCATTAACTCCTACATGGTATCAGAGCTCTCCAGGTGTTGCAGATTCCTTCCCAGATCTGAGGGTGATATTTTGGCTTGAAGTTTTTTGCTGGGTGCAGATTGGGGTTTCAATAACCTCACGGTTGAAATCAGAAGCCTCCGCAGACGAATTTTGACTGTAAATTCGCCTATATTGGGTAAAGTTGTTTTTGAAGCAAAAAAAAAATTTCGCTGGGACAGCCTCCCAAGCAGTACGATCTTTCAATTTTCGCAAAAAAATATTTTGTTAAATATTTTCTGCGGATTTGTCTTTAAATTTTTGGGGCAAAAATTGTTTTCATCGGGCAAAATATTATTTGGATTGGGCACTTTATATTATTTTTTGGGGTATATTTTGTGGAAATCTAGTGGCATATTCTATTGACAGGGCATATTCCCTGCAATCGGGTACCTATCGTACCCTGCCACGGCTTACATCTCTGTCGGATCCCACTCGCACTTTGTCTTCATCGCTGGGCTTTATCATCTGTAGCTAGCATCCGTCCACAGTGGTACTGCATCTATTATCATCGGCGGTCTTCGGTGGCAGGGCTTCCGACTGTACTCCTTCCAGCGTCCACACTATCCCGTCTCTCGAGGATCTGTTGGTGTTTCTCTACGTACACATCTTCAGTCACATCCGCGGGTACTGCGGATCTCATCATTGGCAGCGCTTTTCCCGTCCTCCTCTATCAGCGGGTACAGTGATCGTCAGTCATTAGATCTCCGGTGGCATTCCATCCTCTAAGATCTGCTCGCGCCCGGTCATCTGGAGGCCGCATCGGCATTGTACAGTGTTGGAGATCTGTCATCAACATTCATTCCATGGTAACTTGCCATTTATCACCGACCATAGCATTGATCGGCATATGTTGTCGGTGTATTCCATCCTTCCATCGGCGTTGTGGGTACGTAGGACATTCCTCCACTGGCGGGTATGAAGACTCTACCGACAGTCTTTTCATCGGCATCACTAGTCATATCGCATGCTGGTCAGTATAAGGAACCAGTGTCTGTACAGTAAGTGGCTAGCTGGTTTGTACATGTTAGATCCACATCCGTCGGCGTACCTCAGGTTTCTGATTGGCATCACTGGCTCGGTCAAGGCGGTTTCAACTGGTCAAGATCCATCCTGTCAAAAGTGGTGCAGATATTTTGCAGAGATTTTGCAGTCTTGTGCCTCTTTTTCCAGGTTGAATCCTGATCATTATTTTCTGCCTCCAAGCTCATATCTTTGTGCTCCGATCTCCGATTTTCTCCAAATTTGCAGCGTTTGGAAGGTATTCAGGAGTACTTCAGATATACTCGTGCATTTTTTGCAGATTGGTTTCTAGATTTTCATATTTTCAGTTTGTAGCTGATTTAATATTTTGGGACACCTTGTTGTAAATTTGCAAAAAAGTGCAAATCTTGTTGGGACAAAGGGGTTGATTTCTTGTATTGTGAGGGAAATTTGTTGTTCTCCTCTTGTAATATCTCATTGTATCATGGATTTGACAAAAGTTGTACTTCTAACTCCATATAACTATCATGAGTGGAAATCTCAAATGGAGTTGTTATTGTTAAAATCAAAGTTGCAACGCATCACATTTGGTCAAGATCCAGAACCTCCAGGAGCAAAAGAGAAAAGAAAATGGCTTGATAGAAGGGATGAAGCTCTTGGTACTTTGAAGTTGTCTATTTCTCCAGATCTTAGATATCATGTTGCATCTTGCACTCATCCTAATGAAGCTTGGAATACTTTAGAGAGTCTCTTTGGTAAGCCAGATAAGATGAGGAAATTTAAGTTGGAGAATGAACTCATGGGTCTTAATCCTTCAGATTTTGACAATATCCAAGACTTTTTCTCTAAGCTCAATTCTCTTAGATTGCAGTTATCTAATTGTGGGGTCACTAAAGAGGATGAACAGTTGATACTTTCTATTCTTGCTAAGCTTGGTCCTGATTATTCAGTTTTTGTTTCTACCTTCTATGCTACAATGGATGCTCTTGGCACTACATACAAAATGCCTTCTCTTGATGAATTTGCAGCTCAACTCACAAGGGAACAAGCAAAGTTGGTACACATGGGCACATTGAAGTCTTCTAGATCTCATGCTCTTGTTGCAAAGGAGACAAAAGATTCAAGTGGCAAAGGTAAGAAGCAAAACAAGGCACCCAAGTCTAATGAGCAAGGTAAAGATTCTCCTTCACATAGCACTCCTGAGTCTACACCCTCTTCTCAAGAGGAATCATCTAAAAAGAAGAAGTCAAAATGTGCATATTGTAAAAGATTAGGACATGATGAGCATAGATGTTATAATAAGAAGATTGATGAACTTGACACACCTTCTTCAAAAGAATAACATTAAGCTGCCCTCATCAGTGTCTGGTACTTCTTCTTCAACATCTCAATCGGCAGCTCCATCATCATCATCTAAGTCACAGGACACAGGATCTACTTCTGGGCTACACAAGATGAAAGGACAAGCACTCTTGGCCTCTACAAGTCCTACATCTCATAGATGGCTTCTTGATTCAGGGGCATCTCATCATATGGCATCCTCTATGGACATGTTCTCTTCTTTTGAGCCTTGTAATTCACCTCATATATTGATGGGTAACAATACATATATGAAGGTAAGTGGGAAGGGTTCTATTGATATGGGGGAAGGGAGTTTCAATGATGTACTTTGTGTTCCTTCCTTGTCCACTAATCTCCTTTCTATTTATCAAATTACTCATGGGGGTCAAGGTAAAACAGTTGAGTTCACTCCAGATAGGTGTACATAAGGGACTTGGAGACTAGGGATATTGTTGCTATCGGGATGGTTGATCATTCATCTCGTGTATATTCCTTTTCACATTTTGCTTCAGAAGATGATAATGTTCCTTTGACTGCATCACACACTCATTGAGTGTGAACCATGATAGTGAGGAGAAGTTTGGTCATCTACACCTTGGTATTCTTGAGACCAGTGCTGAGCTTCCTACTCCTCCACCTCCTGCTTCTTCAGTCATTGATGCTTCTATTCAGCAGGATGATCATAGTTTTTCAGATCTTGCTTTGTGGGATGAGTATTTGACAGGGATTTCTAGCTTGTTCATAGAGTCTCATACTGCAGATTTGGAGGACACACTTGAGGGGATTTCTCTCCTCTTTGATGACAGTTTCAGTACAGTTGTTATCCCATCTACTTTGTCTTTGGAGATTGACATTCATGAGTCTCCTCCATCACTTGCTTTGTCATGTTTCTTGGTTCAGTTTGACCATGATTCTGTTGTGGCTCATTCAAGCTTGGAGGATCTTCATCAGTTTTCAGAGGTATACATGTTGAGCATTCATGCTTCCTCCTTTCAGTTTGACATGGAGTGGCTTCTACATTAGCTTATGGATTTGTTTCTTCCTAAGGGAAGATGTGTTGCTTGCAGACATTGGGTCATCTTTTGTTTTCAGGCATTCTTCATCAGCATTGGAGCTTCTTCATCATGGGGGGTATATCTTATCTCTCTAGTTCCTTCTTATGGGGGGGTATTTGATTGTATATACATGATGCATGTTGTCCTTGGGGGGTATTATTGAGTCCTCCATACATCATGTTGTCTTGTTTCTTTTGTTTTCTCTCTTTTGGAGAGGAGTTTTGTCCCATTGGGTTTTCTCCTTTTCTCTGCTTGTGAGAGATTGCATCATTTGCATTGTAAATGGGTACCTAACATGGCCTAGTAGCCGGGACCCATGGTCATAGTCTTTGCACAGTTTGCATAATAATCTTCTCCCTAAGTTGCACTTAAGGGGGGGTGTTGGTGTGAATAATTGTCTTGTACCTAGCTAATTCATTCACTAGGTAAATTATGGGACATATTCACATGGTTAAGTTTACTTAGGTAAAAGATTCTTTCTAGAAGGCTTAGTTGGCTTATCTAGAACTTATCTTATCTAGCTAGGATGCATCATTTCCTAGGTGATTAGGTTGTTGGTTGTCTCATGTCATAGGATCATGACATTTGTCAACATCATATTCATTCCTATCTCTCAACCTTGCCCATATAAGCAAGGCATCTCATGTACATTTGTAATTCAAGCTTCATTCAAGCAATCAATCAATCTTGCATTGTGAAGCAAGCATTCTTGCCATTCTCTCTCTTGTGGAAGTGGTTTTGGTCGCAACTGATCTTGGGGGTGTTGAGGAGTCACCATTAACTCCTACAAATATTATATATATACTCACACACACACACACACACAAATTATGAAGTTATATTTTGATTTTCATAAAATATTATTGTTTTTCTTTATAAAGTAAAGGATTTTTTTTAAGTTCATTAAAATAAAAGTTGTTTAATTTGAATATATAATTAATTATAATTTTATTAATATTTTAAAAATTAATTTTATGACATTTTTTATTATAAATTTATATATTTTCTAATTAACTAAATTTGATATAATTAACATAATAATATAATTTTAATAATATTATTAATAAATATATATTAAAATTAGTATACGAATTCGAATTCATATCTAAGACCCCAAACTCATACCCATTCTCATATGAGAAAGAGCAACTAAGTTTTTGTTTGTTTGAAGTCTAAGTTACCAGGATCGCTCCTATGCCCTGCTGATTCCGAGTACTGGTTCGTATCCGAATCGGATACGCGTAAAAACCCTGTGGAATGGACCAAGGTACTGCATTTTTTACTCCTGAAACGTATTTTAAAAAATAGACGAATCCCAACGTTTTTCCGACATTTTTTAGGTCGACATGGCACGTTTGACTGATTCTGAAAGTCTCGACGCATATTTCAAAGTTTTTTTCAAATTTCTACCTACATCATCTATGTCAATGATGATGTTGATCTTAATCAACCTGATGACCCATATGATGCCTACTATTAATTGTATTATTTTGTTTTAAATGTTGAACCAATGAACAATGATTTCAATATAATTATATACCTATTGTAACATTCAAGTTTTGACAAATTGATATCAAATTAACTTAGTATAATTGTATTTCAGATTTGTTACATTTATGGTAGTTCTAAGTTCTGTTTAGCATATGCATGATATGTGGTATTCTAAATTTAATTCTTGTTTTTACTTTTTAGGCTGCAAATATGTCTATATCTATGATTTTTATATGATTTATGTACAGACGTACGCACCCTCCCAAAAAAAATGTTGTACCGGCATACCATACTCGTACCCGTACCCATGTACCCGTACCCGATTCGGCAACTTAGTTTAAAGTTTGTGTGATTTCAAAGGCTTTAAATTGGGCTTGGTGGTCGGGACTCCACCCCTCAACCCCGCCCTATATAATGATAGAGAGCATGCCAGGGGCACTGCCCCCAAACCCTATGAGAGGCATTACCCCTCAACCTTGTTAGGGGTACTACCCCCAAACCCTTATGAGGAGCACCACCCCTTAGGGCACTGCACTCAAACCCCTGTGAGAGGCATTGCCCCTCAACCACGCTAGGGATTCCCACCCTAGATCCCTCACTTCATTTTTAATATATCTCTATATATCTATGCTATTAAAATTCTTTGAAATTAAAAAATAGTAGCTTCTCTTCTTTTTTATGTTTTTAAAATTTTTTGATAATACAATTTTTCCCAATTTTTTTGAAGAAACTTATAATTTTGGTTTGCCGATTTTTTCCCCAAAAGATTTTTGCTGCTATGGTTTATCCTGCAAACTTCCCTCAGCAATTGGCTACAAACCATGCATAGAGCGGGCAAGGGAAAATTGCTGCTATGGTTTATCCTGCAAACTGCCCTCAGCAATTGGCTGCAAACCATTCATACAGCAGGCAAGGGAAAATCATAATTTACTCAAACAGCAAACAAAACAATTCTGATCCAAACAATATGAACTTTATTCCACAAATCTGAATGAATTTTGAGAAAATTGAAACTTATGCTCTTTAAGCTATATTTGTTCACTATATCAATATAAAAAATATTGTTACTTATTCAAAGAGAAAACAATCATTACTTTTTAGGGTTCTGATTTCATTTATCTTATTTTAGAGAACTCTACAACTTGGCATAAAATTGATCCATTGTGATACCCTATTTATATGCTGGTGCATCATAAGTAGAAATTGTTTCACCAAAACCATTGTCAAGTTAAACTCAACCCATGATGAGATTGGTGGGGATAGGCTATTAAAAGCTAATAATGTACAGAGGAACCCCCTAAAGATTGAATTCAGCTCAATTTAATAGAGCTGCAAAAAGAAACCTAGAATTAGTAGAAGGAACATTTAGCAATGATGATGGATAGTCTGTTAGTTTTTTCAATCCATTTGAGACTGAATACAAGCAATGAATCTCTTATAAAAGGAAATAAAATTGGCTAACAATAAGGGGTAATAAAAACTTTTTTTGAGTGCATCGATACTTAAAGGTAATTACTAATTATTGAAGCAGTCAAGATCAGGGCAATGACTGGACAATAAACAATATTGTTGAGGAAACTAATATGGAAACAGAAGATTTCAAGTTATCATACAAAAATATCAGGACAGCAGAAAATATGCTTGCAGATCCAGCTGACAACTGGGGTAGAAAAATTGAGAAAAAAGGTTTATACTAGTCCTTTCCCACCATGGCAGATATCATACAAAACATATCAGGAAGGCACAAAAACAGAAGAGCTTGGTTTTCAATACTAATGTCAAACTCCAGCTCAAAAAGATGGAACACTTCAGTGGATAACAAACTGTCCTTATGCACATTTGATACTATCTTATCATGATGAAACCCACTAGCTTTATTTTTAATTTATAGCAGTGGAAAGATGCTTGGAGCTGAAAAATGGGATTATCCTATGACCTAAAATGTCATGTCCCCTTTTTTGATGAGGCCCTAACCTCACCCAGGGCGGGAAAGTAATATTTATCAACACTAAATTCAAATTAAATATATTTGAAGTATATAATTAAATAATATAATAATTATTTTATAATTAATAATAATAATTTGAATTCGATTTCTGGTCAACCACATTGGGTCAGCTATCTATTGGCAAGTACATAATGGTTTGGTTTGGTCAGTTTTCATCATCACGGATTGGATACATGGTTTATTGATCAGGAGAGACGAAAACCTGTGTGATCTGCCTCCAGGATCATCGAGCTGGGAGCATTCGCAAGGAGGTAGGCAATTGGGGCGATATCATGGCAGAGCCTTTGGCTCGTGCCACAGGTTTAGTGGGAGAAGTTCAACCTGAACATAAAAGACAAGATGATCTGACTTTGCAAGAAGATCTTCTCATCGCACCCGTGAATCGTGGCATCATAAGCATAGTTGGGCAAACTCTCCTTGTGAGGGAGTCTGAAGGTGGACAGGTAAATATGGTCGGAGGCGCCACTGCAAAGGGCACCTGGCTTCAATACAATTGCCTCTATCTCTTATCGGGACGCCCCGACCTTTATTGCCGCACCCTCGAAAGCACACACAGCTTTCACAGAACTCCATCCTCCTGTCGTCTAGCTTACTGCTTGGGAGTCATGGATAATACACACATTCATCTTGCATCGACCATCAAGGCAGCAACCTGTATTACTCACTCTTGTTTCTGGTAAAGAAATTGACAAGCGACTGTGTAATTGAGCTAGCATTACAATTTCCATATCGCGTGACTTCTGGCACCCGCATATTGCTCAATCAGGCAAGGCACGATATTTCTGATGTCGCGTAAATCGCCCGTGTTCGAATATCAAAGTATTCCCATGTCGCTGCCAGGCGTTTGTTTGTATTCATTCCCGTGAGTGAATTCGGAGCAGGCAACTATCAGTTACATATTATTTTCTGCGAGTCATTATTTCATATCGGTTAACAGTTTGATGTCTTCCGCTGTTGCTACCAGGGATCTATGTGTATTTAATGTTTAATCTGAATGCAAGGGAATCCATATTCCATTTATCATTACTGTGCATATTTAGTCTCCGTGTCGATTATTATCATTACTATCAATCAGTCCTTTGCAAATTGGCGCTTATCAATGATATCGGCCCATCGGGTCAGTTATCTTTCTGAGATCTGCCATATTGCTGTCTTTCTAGATCAGGATTGCAAACAATCAGTCTCTATCATACTCGGCTGTTGTGTGAAATCTATGCTATTATATTTCAGTTGTTGTATGCTATCTGTGCTTGGTTTATTACATAAAAAGAAGATACATAAATTTGATTTTTGAAATTCATGGCATAATTTTATTTTCTCAGCTTGAATAGTTAACAGTAACACCAACTGGGTTTTGGCATCCTGCCAACAAATTTTCACCTCAAACCTACCTAACATGAAGGTCACAAGCCAAAAACAAGGATGGTGAATGAAAATAGAGCCTCAAATAAATGGAACAGAAACACACCAAACAGAAGAAAAAGATGCAACAAGTACAGAAAACAACATAAAATAAACACTAAGTCATCAAGCTAACATCCAGGTGCCAGTTCAGGAGAAAGTTTTTAAAAAAAAAAACAAAAAAAAACTAGTAAATCATGTTGCAGGTGGAATCATTTTCTCACTTTTACTCAGAATTTGAAACCTAATATGCTTTGGAAAGCTAAGGATCTGATCTACAACAGACTAGTAAACATCCATAAGGGATATTGCAGAGCAAGGGATCCCCAAAAATGCTTTATATGGTCCCATAATCACAAAACACAAAATAAAGAACATCTAAAAATTCTGAAAATAGTAATACAGATTTCGTTTTGATGAGATCCATATTGTGATAGGTCCTTTACCCTTTCAATTTCTTGCAACATGCTCTCTCTGATTCTTGAGGATAACCACTTTGTATTATATTGAAACTCTTTATTTCTTGATCAAAAGTGTTTTTGGATACAACTGTGTCAGTTTCTGCATCTACATTTCAGATCATACTGCATGATCCAACTTCATCATCTCTATTTCTTGCTAAAAAGATATAAAAAGGAATAACATATGCAAGTTAAGTTGATTAGTTTTATAAAAAAAATGTCCATGAATAACTATTCTACATGGCTCTCTCAATCAATAAAACATGTGTAAATCTCAGTGTTTTGTAGAAAGAAACTTCTGAATAACTATTGTTATCATTAAAATAGCTATCTTACATCAGTTAAACTTTATTTAAATTAGAATACTGTTCCCCTTCTTGTATTATCTGCATCAATTTCATTTCTTTCCTAACATTAATCAGTTAATATGATGTCCACTGATTGCAAATTCAATACAGATCACCTATTTTGTCAAGCCAACCTTGAAACGTTTCCTATTCTTTTCTATTTGCATTTTTTGCATAGGAGAGCTTTCTAATGTACCCTGAGCCATCTCCCAAAGTTTTGGGAGACATTTCCAGACTTACCCAAGACTTTGTGGAACTGACAGTGTTACATTAATTCCAAACTATTTAACCAATTGTATACAAAATGCATAAAAATTACAAGAGATTCTGCACTAAAGGTACTTTCAATCTTTGTGTATAACAGGATCCAGATATAATCTACATCAAACGATATCAAAAATAGGCTTGCAAAATGCTTGCAAATAAAGTTATTTTTTAACTGTGTACCTTGCTCATCTTTCAATTGCTGAAGTTTATGCAATTCACTCTTGTCTGAAGTATCCAGGTGCCTAACCTGCATAAGAGGACAAGTGAAACAATATGACACAACAAGCATGGAATACAAGCGGATAATTCAGTGAAAACAAACTAAAAATCATGTTCACAAATATAAACAGACCTGATAATGCAGAGTTAAGTGTTCAACTGGAGAACTCACTGCTTCCCTTGATTTGGCACATAGCCTGACAACCTACAAAACCAAAATAAATGAATATATCATAGTAAGTTTGAGTAACTATCTCAACTTTAGGTCTTATACATCCTAGTTGCTGGTGCATATAAGCACAGCAAAATATATTTTCAAAAAACAAGGCACTTTGACATCAATAAGCCCAAAATGGCAAATCTATACCATCTGAGCTGAAACCTTTCAAATTTGAAAATGGTTAGCCATATGAAAGAAACAAATGTGAATGCAAATGGGCCAATGGCACATATGAACAACTGAATCCCATAATATGGTTTAAATTAGAATCTATTGAGTAACCTTAAAAGTGCAAAAATCAACTCACATACAGGGATTTTGCTAAGGAAGATATTTTATCCAATTCTTTGCAGATTCAATTGTTCCAGATTGAAAAATCAATACCTATGATTTATATCTATTGAAAGCATAGTGATTTTTCTTTGGAATAATCATCTCTAATCTTCAATAATTTATTAACACTAGTAAAACCACTTACTTTTTTTACTAGAGTAATTTATCATGTGGTGAATATTAATATTCCTTTGGAGATAACAGCTGATAGTAATAAGTTATCAATGACTGGTATGTATACATAAAAATTCTCCTAGAATTTAGAATAGAAGCTTGGGATGCACAAACACGTTCAACAGGATACAAACTAATGTAAGACCAAAATTTGACCTGTGTAGTTTTAATTACATTTTAATTTTTGGAACTTGACCTGTGTAGTTTTAATTACATTTTTATTCTTGGAATTTGACCTGTGTAGTTTTAATTGGATTTTTAATCTTTGCAGAATTCAACCCATGTAGATTTAAGTCATCTCAATATGACATCAATAAGTAGTAATTTCACTAATAACATTTTACTTCATTTATGTTGGCTATAATCACAAAGCCATAGAACCCACTTAGCAAAGAACACACCTTTAAGGGACAAGAATGGAAAATACATTCCCCAATTTCGCCATTGGCAAAGAGACCACAGCTTACCCCTACACAGCTATTTAACTTCATAATGCTAATTGCCCTAAGACCAACATACAATATGAAGCAAATTAAAACTCATATACAGAAATTTAACTTAATCCACATTATTACCTGCCCCTAAATGAATATATCTTTCCTAAATTATGAAAAGACCACCTATTTATACCAAGAGGCTCTTGGATTAAAAAATATACAAAAAGGGAAATTAGATTCACCTTTTTATACATCTTTGGGTACAATGCATTTCTAAAAAATTAAACAAAGATAATACAGGTACTAATATAAGGTATCAACATACCCCCTAATACAGAAAGGAAACTTTTAATTCATGTAACAAGTTACCAAGCACAGCTTTTGAAATAAAGACTGTTATAAGAAGATTTTCTCAACAACATTGAACAAATTAAATTGAAAAACATATATCAAACATACCTTTAAACCTGTCGCACTAATTTTCTCAGCAAGTTGGTCAACAGCAACATTACTAGGGGCACATACCAAGACCTGTGCCACATACATCAAAAGTATATTTGAACCATTAAATGAAAATGGTAAACAAGCAACCACAAATCAAAACCATCCAAAATGCATGCCTTCTTACCTGGCCTTGCCCCTGCTTTGCTAAATGATATACAATAGCTGCAGATGTAACAGTTTTTCCTGTTCCAGGGGGGCCTTGAATCAAGCTCACAGGTTTTTGTAAAACACTCTTGACAGCACTGACCTGTACACAACAACAAAAGATAAGCTGCAATTCACAACAATCAAAAGTACTACACCTTGTTAATGGTGACCTTTTGCAGTCATTAGAGTTGATCTCTATGTATTATAGAATGGCCCAATTTTTGGGCTGTAGCTATTAATTACCTCTCAACATCACTTGTGCATGTTCCAAATTCAAGCTTCCATCTTGAGTTAATCCTAATATGATTTGTTATGAGTTAAGAGAGCTTTTAGATAAAACTGTCTGCGAATTTTTTAAAAATCCTAATATGATTGTTGACATCTGACATTTATAGGGATTGTCGTAGAAGCTCTCTGGCACGGATTTAATCATAAAGGGAATAATTGAGTACACTAAAGAGAAAACTTGGAATAAACTGTATTAATTGAGAAAACTTAAAAAGAAAAATCTTGGATTGTACTGTATTTTGGCATCTGATAAGTGAGTTATAAGTCAGCAACTTCTAATGATGCAGTAGAGAACTCAACTAATCTTGTTATAGTATTTTATCATTTCTATAGTGATTGGTGGGTACACATGTGATGCTATTTTTTATGACCCAATAGGCTGCTCTGGTTTTGTGGACACAAGTAAAATCCATAGTTGCAGGGAGATGAACATCTCCCACACCCAGAGATGCCCATCACATCTCCCAATGTCCTCCACTTGTAAGAGTCATCTCCCAAGAAAAAACAGTTGTCTTTCCAAAAAGATTAAAAACCCCAAAAGTTTAAAACAGTATTTGATGCGTATTTAAAATGGACTGTATTTTGGCACCTCGTAAGTGACTTTTATGTCAGCAACTTCTAATACAGTAGAGTGCTATATTTATCTTGCATTATGATTGTATCATTTCCATGGTAATTGGTCGGTAGACACATGTAATGTTACTTTTTTTTAATCCATGTACTGCCTTCGTCTCATGGATGCTAGTAAAATCCACAGTTACACAGAGATGCATTTCCAGTACAGGAGACGAGTACAGAAATGTCTCCCGTGCCTGGAAACACCTATCCATGTCTCCCAATGCCCATCTACACTTGTCATAGGCATCTCCCAAGTAAAAACAGTTATTCTGCATAATAGCCTATTTCTATGGGTATTTCTAAATTTGATAGATATTTCTAAATAATGCATGTACTCCTTCAATGTCGAAAAATTCATTATTTACTCAATTAACTCCCATTAATAAATCTGTTCATTTTATTATGTCGATATGAATCTACAAATATGATCTATTGTATCAGATAAATTTTACTGACAAAATTACCAATCCTAAATCTTTCTACTCAGAACTTAGAGATTATGTATTTCCATTCATGATTATACAACAGATAATCAAAATGGAAAGAACATTTCACGTTTCATACATATCAAATTACATATGCATTAGAAAGTTGGAAAAGTTTGGGTCCAATTAATTGAATTAATGATGACTCAACATGGGTTCACCTATACAAACTGCAGCTAGAGTTACAAATATAAAAGCTTGAGTAAGACTTATAATTAATCCTAGGAACATAGATGGCAGACTCGCCGAAAATTTGGCAAGTCACCGAGTACTCACTGAGCCAAATGGCTGGCGAGTTTTCCCAAGGTTTACTCACCACTCGGACTTGCCAAGTTTTTGACAAGTACTTGCCTGAATCAGCCAGTACTTGTCAAAAACTTGGCAAGTTTGACAAAAAAAACTCTCTAGATACATCAAAAATGCAAAACATGAAAAAACCGCAAAATTTATTAAAAAAAAAAAAAAGAAAAAAATAGTCAAAAAACCCATGACCCTATAAATGCATGAATGCCCCTCACACTTCCTCGCATAGCGCTTGGAGAGCAAATATTCTTCATAAAAATGTGCCAAATACCTAATTTCTCCCTTAAGTGATAAAATTGTGAAATGGTGTGCGACAAGAAGTTTTATGTGGTTTCAAATGCCTTAATTCAAGCTTGGTGGCGGGGGCACTACCCCTCAACCCTGCCTTGTATTGCAACAAGGAATCCCAAGGGCGCTACCCCTCAATCCCATTGTGGTTGTTGCCCCCAAAACCCCACTAGTTATTGGGATCTCTTCTCATATAAGAAATTTGATTACAATGAGAGGATTTGGGAGTGGAGACTAGAATCGACAACTTAGACAATTATCTTTATCACTATCATAATATCATTAATTCTCCCCAAGTTTTCACTAGACTACAACGGTGTGCAAGGATTAGAACCTCTCCCCAAGTTTTCACTAGACTAGGATAGAGGAAGATGTCAAATGTTGTAATATGCAATTAGTGAATTATGATGATGATTTTCAAAAACAATCATCATAAATTCATGATAGTTGTTAGGTAACTATTGTATCAAGATTTTGCATGATGGTGCAATTTTGTACTCAATTTGTATTCAAATGAATCAAATTTAATAAAAAACACTTTTGTACTCATTTATGGACTCATTGGATACATCTTGTCAATGAATTTTGCAAAAAAAATGTGTTTCTAAAGTAATTTAAGCAAATTTTAAGACACTAAGTTTTTTGCCAAGTTTTCGACGAGTTGTAATTTTTGGGCATGTTGAGTTTTTGCCCAGTCTGAGTTTTCCAACTATACCTAGGAACAATACAAGTATAGTTACCACTAAAAGTACTAAGGAAAGAAGAATGGCAACCACCAATTCGTCAACTAATATATTTCCAAAAAGTCGAAAGCTAAGGGCTTTGTAAAATCATCTAATATGTTAATTGGTAAGAGTATTGGGGTTAGTTATATATATTTACTACAATAGCCTAAACCCTTCTTTGTTAGACCTGTAATATTAATATCATTTGTAGGTGCAACTAATTCCCCATGAGGTAATTTATTAATTTAACTAGGTGGGTCTTGGACAGCTAGAGTAGCTGAATCTAATAAGACAGTCCTTTGAATCCAGGAAGTTATAAGTACACTAAATAAAAATGTTGACCTACTTCAAAACCAAATATCTTGTGGAAATGCTTCAGCATGTTAACAAGAAACTGTACAATATCTATATTTGAATGTATAAAGATGAACTTCAAAAAGAAATGATTATGGTCCAATGACCAATTCCTCAATCATGTCACTATCATTAGTCAAGCCATGAAATAAAATAATGGAATCGCCTATCTTCAATAGCGGCTTACCAATGTTGGATCAAAAGAAAAGGTCCTCTTTGACATGAAACCAAAGGTGAGGAGGTGCACCACCTATCACAATAGGTCCTAACGAACTAGAAGCACAATGGGTGGGTCTCAATTCCCCATTTGTAGGAAAATTCCAAATTCCAGCAACCAAAGACACCAAAATACATAACATAAGGGATCTAACAACCCCCCACCATCGCCCCACCCAATAGGGGAAGGAACTAGTTGCCCACCTAAGCATAAGCACTTCGAATCAAAGATTTTTCCTCTTATTGGAACTTTAGGAAGATCCCTTGTTACCAAATTGGAAGGTGAAGAAGTGGACAAAAGATGCAAGCAAATTGGCATGCGATGGTTGGGATGCCCTAGACAATTAAGTATAGGAAAAGGGTAGGGGGGATTGATTGAATGTGGTTAAGCAAGTGTGGTGACATAACCGAGCCACCACATCTCATACTCCAATCCCTCCATACATAACCCCTTCCAAACGGAAGATAAAGAAGTTCAATAATAAAACGACTATATGGAGAGGATGCACCAATTGACAACCAACCTCTAAAACCCCCAGCTAATGAGTACAATGAGTCCTTCCACCTGCACATGAATACGCCAATCAGGTGGGAGCCCCTACTATCAACTATTATAAAATATAAAGGGGTGGGAGAGACATTTTCTTACAAAAGCAACTACATCCCTAAAAGTTTAAAATAATATTTGATGTGTTCTAACTAAAACATATTGTTGCAGACACATAGACCCATCCTAAAATCATTCCATACTAGTGTTTTCCATCATCATCAATTAATTAAATAATTATAGTATTTAATTATCTAATCCACTGCTAATTAATTCAATAATTATATTATTTAATTAACTAGAATTAATTAAATAAACGCTATTTAATTAATTTAACCAATCACATTTATTATTTAATTACCTCAATTTCCACCTCCAATCTAATTAACTAATATTTAATCACTTCAATTTCCACCTCACCTAAATAATTAAATTAAATAATATTTTATTATTTAATTAACCTATATTCTCTACACCAATTCTAGAAATAAATGACCAACTAATTGTTTTTCCCTTCCATATTTGGTTGCAAGTAATTATTTATGACTTTTTCTATTTTAACTGGTTTATTCTCACCCCTTCATCCTGAACAAACTACATCTGCACCCTTCATCTTTTCCTTTATCCAAGGAAATTCCTTTCATCCATTCTCCACCATCAATCTTCAAGACAAATCCCCACTGTTCATTCTCCCTCCCAAAAAATTATAAATGGAGGTGCAAATTCAAACAAAATCATTATCCATCCCTAATAGGTATACACATCCTAAAATCATTCCATACTAGTGTTTTCCATCATCATCAATTAATTAAATAATTATAGTATTTAATTATCTAATCCACTGCTAATTAATTCAATAATTATATTATTTAATTAACTAGAATTAATTAAATAAACGCTATTTAATTAATTTAACCAATCACATTTATTATTTAATTACCTCAATTTCCACCTCCAATCTAATTAACTAATATTTAATCACTTCAATTTCCACCTCACCTAAATAATTAAATTAAATAATATTTTATTATTTAATTAACCTATATTCTCTACACCAATTCTAGAAATAAATGACCAACTAATTGTTTTTCCCTTCCATATTTGGTTGCAAGTAATTATTTATGACTTTTTCTATTTTAACTGGTTTATTCTCACCCCTTCATCCTGAACAAACTACATCTGCACCCTTCATCTTTTCCTTTATCCAAGGAAATTCCTTTCATCCATTCTCCACCATCAATCTTCAAGACAAATCCCCACTGTTCATTCTCCCTCCCAAAAAATTATAAATGGAGGTGCAAATTCAAACAAAATCATTATCCATCCCTAATAGGTATACAGAGCAGAAATTTTAGAGCAAATGTTTAAGCAACCATATCCTGAACCCTTTGAGCAAATCCACTTGCAAGAATGGAATTTGTTTGTGTTTGATAACATATTTGTTTAGTCTTATTGTTTTAACTTCATTTTCTGCTTTATCGTGAGGTGAGCATTAGGATTCAACTTTGCATTTTGCTTTCTGTTTCGAACTTCATTTTTGTGCTCTCACACATCAAATACTGTTTGTTTAGGGTTTTTAAGTTATTAACTTTTGCTGCTTGCATTTTCACATGTAAATTCCGAGATAAATCTCAGTCTGCCTGCAAACAGTTCATTGCTAATGCCTGCAAACTCTGACATTCTGATTCATTGGTACATCCTGCAAACTTTGATGTTCATAGCTATGATGTGGGCAATAGCCATGTATATAACCAAATTCCTGCTGTCAATTCAACATTGCCCTTACAGCTCATTGAGAATAAGAAAACATCAAATACAGCCTTCAAATCCAGAACACCCAGTGGTAAAGGAGCAATTGATTAAGTGCCCAATAGTGACCAGTAACAACTACTTGATTTCAATTGTTCGTTGCTAATGACTCCAAACTATGACATTCTGATTAATTATTACAGCCTGAAAATTGACTCTCATTGCAAATTCCTTTTTTTCCAAATTCCTGCTGTCTATTCAACATTGCCCTTTCAGCTCATAGTAAAAAAGAAAACATTAAAACGTAAAGACTGAATACAGCCTTCAAAACCAGACCAGATCGGGGGTGAATAAAGAGTAAATGGTTGAGACTTGAGTGCCCTAAAGTGACCAGTGGCAACTACCTAATTTTACACATTTGATTAAATTACTATTTTAATTATTTTTCTAAATTTTAATATGTAATTAAATATCAATTTATCTTGCCATCTCCAAGTACTAATCTTGTTTTTCAAAAAATGGTATACCGGTACCCATAACTGTTTCCTGTACCAATATTGGAACCTGTCTCCTGGCAACTATGGTAAAAATTAAAATCAATTGCATTTACAATTATCATTGAGGTTTAAACTTTAAAACAATAAAGCTAAAAGTAAAATATACCATAGGAATATTGACTATAATAAAAGAAAACATAATAAAGCATTGACACTAAAATATACAAGGAATATTAACTACAGTCAATACGAAATAAAACATACTATACCATTGTGCCAATAGTGATGAATAAAGAAACATACAAAAGACGTAATGCACTCACATAAAATATCAATTAGCTCCACCAAAACTGTTAATTTAATCATTAATCTCCCAAGGAATAAAAATGTAATATTGATATAAGTGGCAATGCACCTGAGATGCATTTAGTTCAGGCAAGCCAGGGGCCCCAAAGCGACGTGGTAAAGTATTTCGAACCATAGGATCCTCAACTTCATGTCCTAGCAAGCGGTGATATATATAACTGAGAAAAAAAAATATAAAATATGTTACAAAATTTGTGCCATCACTCCAGAGAAGTCACTTTAAAAAAAGTTAAATTTGTCATTTAATTAATCATCATTCTAATGGAGATGAGATCTGTGACATTTTATTAGGTATCATTAAATGTGCATGAAAAATAATCATCCTCCAGAACACACTCACTTAAAATCCCCACTCCATATAAAAGCACTAAATTTATTCATCGATGAAATACTTAAAGGAAACGCAGAAAATTTGCATTGATAATACATCATATTTTATAGAGCATATTTCAGCGGGCTAAAACAATGATAAACTTCAAAAATTGATGTTTGTATCATTTCTGTTTTGCCAAAGTATATGAAACATTAATAGTTAATTTCAAAAGAAGCACAGGGCGTTCAGATCATACCCACTAACACTAGTCTCATCTACAGCAAATGTTTTCATTGCTGTTTGCATACGATCAAAGCTTGTACTTTTCCACACAAAATCTACGCTATAATTATGGATGACATCAATAGGAACACCCTGTAAAGATGAACCAAAGACCTGTAAGTCACGTACAAAGTAAAGATACAATTAATGAAATTGCATAGAGATGCCCTCAAAGAGATACAGAGTGAAATCTTCTGCAATAAATGACTTCACCTGACTGGCCCGCAGCTCAAGTGCAACCTCCTCTTGTGCAGTCAACTTAATCTGCAAATACAATACAAAAAATAGAATTTTTATAAAGTGAGTTAGCTTCAATAGAATTCAACTAACAAAAAGAACCATCTATCTGTTCCATTACAACTAAATTTATCTCTTCCTCCATTAACTGATTCTACCAAGCCATTAATATCTCCTGTTAGAATGAAGGAAATAAATATAGAGTACCACATGTCCAACAGACTGCCAGGCAGGGTGATTTGCATCCCCAGAATAGCGCAGGCGCAACTCATCACCGGGTACCAGACGTAGTTCATTATCCTCCTGTGATAGAAAAAAATCATTAGAGTCAAATGCTTTCCAATGTAGAATGAAAACTTATTTTATTAGCTAACAAATAGAAATTTTAATTAATGTCTATTGTAACTTACCTTTGGAAATACAAAATATGCTATACGCTTCTTATTGAGACCAATATCCCAGCGAACAGTTATGTTGTCTTTACTCTGAGATTCTTTCATCATCTGAAAATAATGTCATGTTAATAAAAACTTCATTCTCGAACAGTACCAATAATTGAAGTAATCCAAGCAAAACTGCTACTTTTCTATTGCACTATTTTAAATTAGTTTTCATTAAGGCATTTATATCCAAAACTCTAAATCAAGATTTAATCTATCCTTTTCATCAATTGTCTATGACTTGATCATTATGATGTTTGAAAAATTTTCATGACACATTTACAATATGCAATATGATTTATTGGCATATGCATGTTGAGTTATTCGCAGTTCAAGTAGAAAGACCATGTGTCCCCATCGGTGTTTGTCATTAACCCCTGCTTATCAGACCTTCAGTTGTCTGAAAATGCTAGCAGGAAATTTACTTCCTAGCTATTTCTCTTGTAGGTATGCCCAATGTTTATTAGTCTTTGCTCCCTAGATCTCATTGTCAGGCTGTAAAATCATGTCAGGATATGAAAGAGAAACTCCACAACTGTATTACAAGGGGTCAACACATTTTGTCCTTATTGTTCCAAATATATGGAAGTCCTTGGGACAATATTAATATCATGTTTGTAATTCCAAATTTCCTAATTTGTCTGTAACTGTGACCATGTTCGTTGATCTAAGTTCAAATATAATAGGTTTTCCTATTATGTGTAATTTCAATGCTCCTAATATGTCTATAATTCTGACAGTGTTTATTATAGAACTTTTTAGCCAAAGGATTAAAATTTCCTTCGTTTTTTTAAATGGAGTAAAAAATCGTTAAACAAAACAACATTTTTTCTTTGATTAAAAATCAAGTGGTGTAATTACAGATTTTAAAAGGGTAAATTGGTTGTTCAAACTTCAACAATATTTGAAAACTATTTATTTCCTTGAAAACTTGGATATTTGGCACAGTAGAATCTCTTGGGCGACGGAGCAAGGTGGACAGTGGGCACTGAAGAAGGGGTATGCAAGGTATGTCCAACCAAGGATACAGGGCCAATCTCAAAGAAAACAACATATATGTATTATCTTTCTTGAATTCTTACTTTTCCCACACAATGAAAGCTAACCTACATAGACTGTTTGTCTCTCTTTATAACACATATTTCAGTAAATGATTATGCTCATAAAATGTTTTTATTTCCAGCAAATATAGATAGCTTTTCTCTGGCATTATTTAGCACTCCATGCCCTAACAAAGGCTTCCTACATCTTCTAAATGCAAAAGTGATAAGATTACATAGTAAAGAAACTGTGATCCTTAAATAACATCCCATATCCCAAGTAAAAAAATATGCTAATGACCAGAACCAATTTTTATTAACACCTCTGAGCAATAAGATCGTCATCAGTTGTGGAATATTGAATCACTGTACCTTGTCATAGTCTGCCTCAAGTTTCACCAAAGGTGCAAAAACATTTTGGTACTGCAACCAGAGAAAAGGACATTTTGTGAACAATCACCACAAGAGGAAACATGTATAACACAGGAAATCACAATTAATACCGAGACCACTACTATACCTGATATGCATCTTCATATTTTAATGCAACTGACTGAGGCTCATCGTCTACTCCAGGCTTCTCAAGGTCTTCAAGAGTAGCTTCAGGGCTTGTTTTCCAAAGTTCTTCTAGTTTGTTAATTTGTTGAGCAGTAACATGGCGTGCTCTCAGTTGTTCCTGCTCTGAAGGGACCTGCAAATAGCACAAAGACGCTTTTGAGGATTGCTGTTGCAACTTCCAATATAAAAATTTTGAAATAGAGAGGAATCAAACATAATGAAAGGTCTATGTTAGGTTTTCACAGTCCATACAATGATAGTAAGAGCTTCTGAAAAAAACTGTCTCAGTTTTGTTTAAGCAAAATAGAAATACAAGCAGTATGAAAGCATTTTTTATGTAAGCAAAACCTACACAGTTTTCCAGAAGCTCTTACTATCACAATGAAAAGTACAAATTTTTATGAAGAGGTAACCCAAAACTTGAAATGTCTGCGAAGCAAATAAGACCTTGACAAGCCACTGTAGGAAGCATCTATCATCAATCAATGGTAGCCACTGGCTGAGATCCCAGTTCATGTCCTTTAAAGCATTGACACTCAAGCAAGGTTCCCTGCATAATAGAACTACAACACTCTCTGTCTTAGCAGAGATAAATCCCAACAAGAACACATTTCGGCAACCACAATTATAGCACTCCAGAATAGTGTCCCCTAAGGGACTGTCTTTATGAAGGCAAACTTCCTTGTGTTTTGCTCGAACCTGCCAAGAACATTCAACAATTTTGTACTATCAGCAACCACATCCACCTAAAAGAGATGATGTATCCAGATGAATGACCATTCCAAATGATCACACATTTGGCACAACAGGTTACAGAGTTCTAATTGTTTAATATTCAAAATTACCTTTTCAAATCTTTCTACTTAAATTTTCCTACTTCCCAGAGAAAAACATCATAAATGAAGATTTAAAAACAACACATTAAAAGATCTTATTTAAAAATACTTATTCAAATATTTAGATTTACATTCTCTTACTCCTTGGAGACAAAAGGCGGTAAAAATGAGCAGCATCCTAAAGAAGGAAATGAAAAACAACTCTGGCAGTAACAATAAAAATTTGTGCCCCTGTTTATGGGCTTGTGAAGTGAAGTCTACTTTAAATCCCCAGGTGGGAATAAGTTGGTCTCCACCTCAATCATGCAGCCTCAAATTAACTTTTGACAGAGCCTCGTGAGGAAACCCACACCCTGGAATGCAGCATGATTTTTGGCTTGTGCATCATCGAAGAAATTGAAGGAAGCAACTAACAGTGAAGCAGAAGCACAGGCTCTTCTTTTGTGTTTGTAGGTATGTGCAAATCTTGCATTCTCATCAATTCTATTGGAAGGAGACCCCGGAATAACAGTCAATGCTATCATAAAGAGGCGCTCACAGAATTGGAAGGTGGCTAACATCTTACAAAATGTACAGTCATTATTAGACACCCTAGTGTTTTTCACAATTCAACATTGCCACAGAGAGGTTAATCAAGAAGTGGATTTTCTCGCAACATATGCAGTCAATCATGAGGAAGATTTAATCCTTGAAAATATACCTAGCGCATGGGAAGGCTTTGGAGATCACTTCAAACAACCTTTCATAATCACTAATTAAGCTATCCCTAGCATAGAACCATTGGACAGAAAAGCATCACTGACCTTGAAGATGCTGGAGGTGTCAACTGGAGCAATATAATGGGTGAAGCAGCAGAAGCAACAGCAGGTTAATAGGTGCTGTGGTCATTTATGATTTTTATAATTGGCAGTAGAAGGGTTGATGCATAAACTGATGCTTATAATGGAAGTGGTCCCCAAGACCACAACTAATGCATCGATAAAATAATCAAATTTGTCTGGTATTAAAAATTAAATTCCTAATTATATCATCATCTAGATTACATTTTTATGGCCATAAGAAGCATTTAGTTTAATCGACTGCTAAGAAAGAAGCATACAAAAAGAAAATAACTATGCTACTGTACGTCTTAAAGCATTTTGTTGACAGAGGAGTAAACTGGCAAGATTGATAGAACTTTTTTTTAACAAAACAAAAAGTCCTGAAGTAAAGTAGTTAGCACTTAAAGATGATTAAAAAATATCAACACTGGATTCAATAGTTCAGCCTTAACATCATGTACACTTCCAACAAAATGTAGTAACAAAATGGGACAAAGTCTGAGTTATTTACTTCATATCTCTGTCAAAACTGTGTCAAAATTTGCAATGATCTCAGACCAAACAGAATTTCAATAAAAGCTAGTACAAAGCAAACTCCCACTGAAATTGCTCAATTCTATGTAACCAATGGCTTCCCCATACTTATGATATGATGCTGAGAAGAGTTATAGTGCCCCTACAAATATAACTGGGGCGGATTGGGGCATGGGGATAGAGCAAGGACAGAAAGAGAGCTAGATGGGGTGACCAAAGGAGCCAGGTTATGTACAAGTGGTGACCCCATCTATATCTTGGGTTTCCTCAAATGGAACCCGCTCTGTTGTAGGGTTCGTACCCACAGGCCCCGAACCTGGTTCGGGTTCATCTGCGGGTACGTGTGGGTACTTGCTGGGTGAACATAGATGTATATGATATCATTGATATGGCTTATTTGAATATTTTTCAACTATCAATTGGCATTTAATATTTATCTTTGGCATTTGGCATTGATCAATGATCAAGTATCATACTATGAATTGATTTAGTTTTACAATTCTGTATATTTCTCTTATTTATTTTTATATATATATATATATATATACACACGTACCCATACGTACCCAAACCCCTAAAAATTCACATACCCACATACCGGGTTCTCGTACCCACACCCATCCCCGAACCCAAACCAGTAACTTAGATGGAACCTTATAGTTTGTAAAATTCATGAAACGTTACATTTAGAGGGAAACACAATATACTAGAGAGGAAATTTCAGTCTACTGAGGTTCCTAAAAGGAATTCCAGATGGGTATAAACCATACTGAGGAAGGAATTTAAATTGGGTATCAAAAATTATGGTCTGATGTCAAGGAAGAGCATACAAAAGAATTCCCAACAAAATAAGAATAGTCTCATGCAGCAAACTGGTATCTTACTTGGCTACAACCCACAAAACTACCTTTACCTTTTGCTTTTGAAAAAAGACATTTGCTTACTACGAGGTCGGGTAAAAATGGAAGGGCTTATGATCTGACGTTAAGGAAGAGTATGCAAAAGATTACCATACAAGAACAAGAACAGTCTCACACAGCAAATTGATATCTCGCTTACCAGAAACCCACAAAACTACCTTGCAAAACTTTTTGGAAGCATGATGGAACACAGAATTAGGAGATGGGCAGAAAAAGAGGGAAAAAGAGCTAAAGGACAGGCTGGTTTTAGACCAAAACATTCTACTATTTATCATGGTGTTACCCTTAGGTTCTTGATTATAAAAATATGCGACATCCAAGGTAATAAGGCTTTTTGCTGATTTGTAGGCTTTAAAAAAGCCTTTGACACAGTACCCTGGGGCATACTATGGAATAAGATGGAGGAACTAGGGGTTCCAGATGAGTTTAGAGCTGCTGTCCATAGGCTCTATGAACAGGTCAAGGCTAAAATCAGAACCAACGAGGGAATGTCAGAGTGCTTTGGCAGCAATGTTGGCATCAAACGAGGTTTCCCACTTTCCCCCAACTTTGTTTGGGCTATACATTGATAAGTTAGAAGAGTGGATTAACAAAGTCGGTGGGGAAGGATTTCAGGTGGCTAAGTACAAAATAAAGTTACTCTTATATGCAGATGATCTCATATTAATTACTAAAATAGCTCGTAGTCTGAGGAAACACTTGAGGGCGCTTGAAACCTTCTGTCAAATGGTTGGGATGTAGGTGAACACTAGCAACACCAAAATAATGATCTTCTCTTTGCAAAAAAAAGAAGCAAATTAACTCTCTTTGAAGGAGGCCCGTTGGAAGTAGTGGAGGAGTACAAAAATCTTGGGTTGATTTCCACAACAAGCTCACTTGGGAAACATGCAGAGCAAAAAGAATTCAAGGAGGTTGGAAAGCATTACACTCCTTGCAAAATAGATGATTAAACACGGAGCTATGGGATTGGAAAACCAAAAGAATGCTTTTTGGCTTGCTTGCTACTCCGGTGATTCTATACATGTGTGAAATTTGGGGCAGCAGCATGTCAGAGCAGAAATGGAGGCAGGTAGAAAGAATCCAAAAGCATCTAATCAGAAGCAGTCTCAAAATTAAAACTGCAGCTCAGTATGAGATTTTATTGGCTGAGACTGGTACTTTCCCTTTGAAAGCATCCACGATGGTTCGGTTGCTAAGTTACCTAAAGAAGATTCAAAGTATGGAGTACCATCATTGGCCTAGGCTAATTATGGAGGGAGAGCTAGCTAGAAGAAAGAGCACATGGATGAAACAAAATGACAAATGGATGAAAAAGTGGGATGTTAATATGCAGGAATGTCCAAATATTGAGGAAATAAAAAAGTATGTGAGAGAAAAATTTTGGTACTTCATCATGGAGTGCTCAGCGTACAGCGACTTACATTCCAGCTATGAAGACACCTTGAAAATTGTCAATTTAAGCACCTAGTTTGAGGAGACAAGGCTGGGCAAAACTGCTAACTTCCTGATCAAACTCACTGCAGAAGATCTGATCTCGAGAGGGGTTTACAAACCAGTTAAGGCTTTTGTGCTGGGGAGTTGTGTTGTTCTTGGTTCCATAGGCTGCTTTGGCCTCGTAAATGTTATTAAAACTCTTTCATTTCATTTTATTTCATTTCATTACCTTTTTCTTTTTTTTTTAAAAAGGAGCTGTTTGCTATAAGGAAAACAGATAAAAATTGAAGGGCTTAGTAGGAGAGGAAGAGGTAAATACTAAAAATAGAATTGAAGGGCTTGGCACGAGAAACACCAGTTAGTTACTTTATACCATTTTCTTAAAAAAAAGTATTGATTAGTAGGGGGGAAACGACTAGTAATGGAAGTTATCGGTAAGGGAGAACTAGATTAAAAAAGAATTGCTTGGCACGGGGAAAATATGTAAAAGCATAATCGTTTGATTGGGAAAATAAGCAAAAACAGAGTACCTTAGTAAGGAGAAGTAAGTAGAAACAAATTTGTTTAGTAATGACTAATGAATAAATAGATTAATCAGATTTACTTTGTAGGGGGAAAGCGGGGTTTTTTTTAAGGAATTGCTTAGTAAGGGGAAATTAAGCAAAAACAGAATTGGTTAGCAGGGGCAAAAATTAGTATAAACAGAGTTTGGTTAGTAAGGGGATGCAAGTTAACCCACAGTGGGAGGGCAAAGTTCAAATCTTAAGTTTCCAAACCATGGGTATGAGTTAGCCCAAAAGGAGAGAATATAATTGCTCGGCAGGGGTAAAATAAGCAAGATGCGGATTGCTTTAGCAAAAGGAAAATAAGTTTTAAAAAAAAATAATTGCTTACCAGGTGACTGACAATGTGAGAACCTGAAGTATTCCCCCTGGAGTTGCAGAACCACTTCCTGCATGACGGTACATTACAGCGAACAATGCATGCCGGGTTATGAATCCCGCAATATTTACAGGCGTGTTCGGGAGTATCCCTCTTAGAATAATCATTGCCATCATCCTCGCACCCTGCATCCTCGAAATTAAGACCTCGCATATTATCCACAAGGGCATCGGCTCCTATACCCACCTGGTTAAGGTTGTTCCTCGGTTTACCATCGTTCGAAACATCAGTGCCGAGATTAATTCCAGAATTGACAACACCCATTAAATCATTTCCGTCGGTGGGTTGCGACCCGTCGGCCCAAACGGGCGGTCTGATGGGCTGGCTGAGTTCTGTAAATTCTGGGTAATCGAAATCATCTCCCTGCGTATTGAACTCCAGAAAAGTGTACGCGTCGCCATGACCCTGAGAAGAAGGCTCGTAGATATTCGAAACCGGCTGGTCCGCCATTGGCAAACCCTTAAAACCCTAAAACAATAGCACCCAGATGGCAAAATCGCAAGTTTTTTTGGTTTCGATTGCGCAAAAACAAAATCCGGCAGTAAGTTTGACGTGCCGGAAGGGTTTTAAGAAAAGAGGGGGCACCAACCTGTTTGAGGGAGATGTCCTGAATAGATTGGAGCGATTGAGAGCTCAAATTGTAGGCCTCCTGATTTCCGTGAAGGTGGAAACGTCGTCCGCGCAGGATTTTAGAAGTAAAATTGCGTGCCGATCGCGCTAAGTGTAGGTTTTCTTTTGGCTTTTTTATTGTTTCTCCTTTGCTGGAATCGCACGCGACACGCTCAGTGAAGAAGAAAGCAGGATGAACTTTTTCGTACGTATTAGTAAAAAATATGGGGGTGTTTTTTCGGGCAACAAACCAAATCAAAAGTAGACCGATTTTATTTTAAGCGGTGGGAGGTGTAACTCGGGTTACATTTGGGGTTAAAATTTGACTAGAGGTAAAGAATTTGATTGGGAGGGAGGGCTCTAACGTCGCTGCCCAAGATACGAGGTTTTGCCCTTAAACTCAAATACCAAATAAGGAAATATAATTGGTTGTAACAAATTTAAATATTAGCCTAATCTTAATAATAAAATTCATTGCAGAGTAGATCTCTAAGTTAGACGATCACATTTGTATTGTTTAGCATTTGGACAAGTGAATTTTAGATAGTGCACGCCCAAATTATTTATTAATTTGAATATTTATTTTGTTTTGATTATTAATTTGAGTTTATTTATTTAAATTATTATTTTTTAAATAAAATATGTTATTTATTTAATTAATTTTAAATATTTATGTAAGTAAAATATATACATAATATTTTAGATTATATATATGTGTATGTGTGTGAGATTATATATGTATGCACATGTGTCTATGTATATATGATTTTACATATACATGTTCTAGTGAGAGTTAAATGTTGGGGTGTGAATATGTTTTATTTTTTAAGTATATATTTTTTTAATGATATCAAGTTGCCACAATTCATAATGTTCTTTGTAATGATTTTTGGCTTTGATTGTGTGAGAATTTTTGCATCAACGTTTCAGATCACACTATGTGATCCATCATCAAGATGAGAGCAGAGCTAAAGAAATTATCCTGATGATGGATCATGGAGTGTGATCCGAAATGTTGATGCAAAAATTCTCACACAATCAAAGTATATATTTTTTATTTTGGAGATTTGTTTTTTATTTATAACTTTGTGAAAATATGAAGGGGATATTTTTGCAATTTTTGTTTGGTTTGTAAGGAGAGAGACTTAAAGGTTTGAGAAGAGAAGAAGATGGAAGGGGTTGCGAGAAAAGTGGTGTATGAGATGAATATGGCATGGACAAGGGTGGAGGCTTCCTCTACAACTAACGTAGTGAGATAAGCCCTTCTAACCTATTCTACATTTGTTTTTATTTTTGTGGATAAACTTTATTTTGTTGAATCTTTTGGTTGAAAATTGCTCGTGGAGATAACAAATTTATTGTGTTGAATTTATTAGGTGAAATTGGATGTGATGATAATAGTTTCATTGTATTTAGTTGTGTTTCATGTCCACGTGTAAGATGTGGGCATGACATATATGATATATATGTATGGCATGTGTATGTATAAATAAATTTATTGTATTTAGTTGTGCTTCATGTCCATGTGTAAGATGTGGGCATGACATATATAATATATGTATATTTGTATGGCATATATGTGTATATATACACATATTTGTATATTATATATGCATTTGTATATAATATACATAAATATGTATATACATACACAAATACATAATTTATATAAATGTATCTATCTACGTATAAATACATAAATGTATTTATGTACGTATATATGATATGTACATATATGTATATAATATATATATGATACATATATATACACACATATATTTTTATATTATATGCATGTATATATAATATACATTTAAATATTTGTATAAACACACACATATACATAAATTACAAAAATATATCCATGTACTTATAAATACATAAATACATTCGTGTGAGTATATACAATTAATTATGTAGTCAAGTTATTCTTATCATCTTGTCATGTTGTTGATGTGTAATCGCGGGCCTCATACTTCCAGTGGCGATAAGCGATAAATTCATATAGTCATTGGCTATTCATTTTTTTATTGGAGTCAATTTATTTACATGGTGGTATATCGCTCTATTGCCAGTTAGTCACAAGGCTCTCGCGGTATGGCGGTACACCGCACTACCGCTCGTCAATCACAAGGCTCTCGCGATATGGTGATACACCGCACTACCACCAGGCAGTAAGAAGTCTCCTGTGGTATGGTGGTATACAGCACTATCGCACCTCTCTCACAATCATCCAGCGGTACAAGCATGAAAGTTCGTCAAGGCTGACATCATCTAAAGATCGCCATCTTTTGTTAAGTCACACCCCTTCATTTGAGGTCAACTTTGTATCTTGAAGGGATGCATTTATTGGAGACCTCCTCATCGATTTGTATATATAAGAGGTGTTGCTCCTTCTTATTCATCGATTCATTATTATTCAAGGGTGTTCGCATATCAGCAAGAGTTCAATTCATATAGTAGATTGATATATTGTCCAAGAGATCAACTTGAGAAGAAGTTTGATATCCTTCATTGGTTGTGTATTTGCATCATGTGTGGTGCCATTGTTATTACATCATATCAACCTTGTGTTTGGCCATATTGTAAAGTTTATTGTTGCTCAATTCTAATATATAAGAGAGATAATTTTGGCTGGGTTTTTCTTCCTCGTGAAGGAGAGTTTTCCAAGGTTAAATTTTGTGTTATATTGTTCATGTGTTGTTCATGATTCTGTGCTTTCTGCTTATTCATTTATGATCCTAAGACTAACACATGCCACCTATTTTTCAATTTCATCATGCCAATTCACCTATCCCCTATCTTACACTAGTGTCGTCTAGTTTTGATTTGAGTGCCTTAAATCAAATGGTTATCAACAATTTCGTTGTGATGATGAAGCCCTAACTTGTAAAGCAAGGGAAAAGGAGTCAACTTCAAGAGTTCTAGTAGCCCTACAAAGCTTTGAGGTTATGGCCTTGTATGTACAATGTAAAAAGATGGCCAGCTAATGTGTATAAATGTAAAGGAAGCAAGAAGTATGTCTAATACAATCCAACCCATTGGATGAATGAGTTGATTTTCTAAGTTCCCCACATGCCTGATGTGGGCCAACGACAATTGATGACTCGACAAGGAAGTCTTTAAGAAAATTAATTTTACAACTTTGAGGTATTCCCACTTGTCATTGAATTTTGAACCTAATGGGAGTGTAGTCTAGCAAAGTGGCATCTAGCAAAGGAAAAAGGACTACATAAATTATCGCATGATCCAAGCATTTAAATACTATATCAAAACCAACCCCAAAAATTAAAAAAGGCCCAATTTATTACACATACAATACTATGACTCTCTTTTTGTCAACTTTCTACTGTAAAGAAAAGGTCACATCTTCTCATACACCATCTCCACCATATGAAAGTCCCTACACATAATCTAAGTGGTAGCAATCAATGATTCAACAACTCATCACCACAAAAGCTTGATCTCTTAACAACACCATTAGAAGCTAAATATTTATAATACCAAAAGAATGATTGTTGATATTTAAGAGGACCCAAATCATACCATTAGTGGGTTCAAAATCATGGTTGGAAACATGCTAAAACCATCTAGGAGAGAGAAAGGTGATGTGAGCAATAATACATAATTGAACAAGGAAACTAATGCAAAACACAAGATTCCTATTCTACAAACTACTACAAACCTTTAGGTGGAGCTCAATAAAAAAGTTCAAAAAAAGATAATAACATCAAAAACCAACTCATTTATGTTACCAAAAACCTCGTCGTTGAATGATTTTCTCCAAGTGATTGTTGATACATGTGGATGCTCCTTTGCTTCAAGTTACCAATTTTGATGGCATATTCTTAGCTCAAAGTTGATGGATTTCAAATGGATGAAAGAGTGACTCCATTTATAGAATTTTGGAAGAGGCAATGGATGGTTGAGATCTAATGGTGAGAGCAATGGTGGAGGATGCTTGGGAGGAATTCCCTAGGATCAAGTAGATAATGGAGGGTTGAGACAGAGGTTATTGGAATGTGAAGGGCTAGGATGCACTTTATATACTTGGTAAGTGGTTGTAACCATGAGGGATATAAGGGACATCTAAGCTTAGGAGGCCTATATTCTTGGGTTTGGTCGAGAGAATATCAAAACCATAAGGGCAAGTGTTCTTAGGTGTCCTTTATTATTGGGATAGATTGAGGGAATATAGACATAATTAAATAATAAAAATAGTTAACTATTTTAGGCATTGTGATGTGGAAAGTACGTGTAAAAAGTAATTATTTATTTAGTTTATGTGAGATAAGATGGAAAGGGGGGTTAATTAAATAATAATATTATTTAGTTATATGTGAGACATTGGGTTAAAGAAACTAGTTTGGGTGATGGGTTTGGTCGATTAGAACTAGGTACACTAAGGAAATATTTGTATGTCTATAAGTGACTACCCCTCTACAACTAGTGTCATGATTGTTGCAAAACATAGAGTTGGTTGGTCAAATAACACAATAAGCAATAAAAGGAAAAAAATCAATAATCTTGACTTCTCGTAAATAGAGAACATCTAAAGTTGACTACTTCTAGAACAAACATCTGGCACTGAATATTTCTTGGGTAGTTCAATAAGACCTCAGACATTCCAAGAGAGAAAAATAATTAGGAGCCATTTCATCATTATCTGACTCCTATAGAGAACAACAAAGATTTTACAAAAATTCTTTTGAAGAGAAATTAACCAACTAAATATTAGTAATTGACATTATTTTATGCAACATACTCTCCCTCCTCCGATCACCTAGATGGGTTGCGAGAACGTCACAAATATTTAGGAGAGAGAGGAAAGCGAATGAGAACTTCCAATTGAGTAGATAAAGTTGACACTAGTTGGGGTGTCTAAGAAAATCTTGGCTTGGAGGAAGGCTTGCCACTACATGGGATAACCATGTTCCCCTTCTTGAAGGGGCTTGAATTATTTGTTAGTTATGCCTTGGAGGAAAGCTTGCCACTACATGGGATAACCTCATTCCCCTTCTTGAAGGGGCTTGAATTATTTGTTAGTTATGCCTTGGGTGAACCCATAATAGTGAGTCTCACTTGTGGGACATCACATTTTTTAACTCAAATGGAGGTGAAAATTTAAAAACACCTTCACTCGAAGGTATTTATTTGAATGAAGGTACCTTTGTTCAAAGATTAAAATTTTAAAAAAATCTTCAAACAAAGGTAATTTCCACACATGGAAAAAAGGGGACCTTCGCTCGAAGGACCTTTTTTGGAAATTACCATAAAAAGGCATAAAAAGGACCTTTCAATGAAAGTCCATTTTTCTTCATTTTTGGAAATTATCTTTATTCTTAAGTTTTTGTTTTTATTTTGGAAACGACACACCTTCGAATGAAGGTCCTCGAATACCTTTGAATGATGGCCCTAAAAGTGACCTTTCCACCTAGGCCTCGAACTTTTCTTAAAATTTGTTGTTTCCAACCTTGGGTTGGACCAACAAATAGAATGAATATGAAAAGATAGTTTGTAGGATCATAGCGCTTGAAGTAAGCTTTCCAAATATTATAATATCAAATATATTTAAATTTATTATTATATTTATTTTCTATGTTCTAATGAAGACATGTTTTTCAACAATTGTGAATGCCATTATTCCACAAACATGAAAAAATAGTAAAATAACTTAATTTTTTTAAAATAATAATCCTCTATATATTGATGTTCTTATTTCAATAAAAAATAATAATTTAGACAAATACTAAAAAATTACGTGATATCAAATGAACCTATGTTTGAATTATAGCTAATCTTACTTCAAAAGATAAAAAATAAATTATACAACATAAAATTATGAAAAAATATCCATGCCCTAGATATTTGTGTTATGAATATATGTTTAAAATTTTATAATTTTATCCTTCTTACAAATAAAATTATGTTATACAAAATAAACATCACTTTTTAAAAATATTGCTAACTATAAAAATAAGTTATTAAAAATTATGTAAAAAAATACAAATTATTTCTAAACTTTTTTTTAAAATATATTTATAATCTACAAATGAAATCTCAAAAATCATTAGTTTACATCATCTTCAAAAAATTTATAGTTTGGTTGTTATAGGTGTCAAAAAGTGAAAATTTGGTGAAAAATGTTGATTTCAATGTCCCAATTTAGCCAAAAAATGGGACACACTATTCTAGGATCACCCCCTTAGTAGTTTGTTAACCCAAAGTGAGTTGGACTTTAGCTTGGGAGTCACCAAAATTGACATTTGCAGTGTGAAATCATTATCCATTATTTCTTAGTTTTTGAGGAAGAAACCTCAATAGATCGAGGAGGTGTTTGATATAAATGCATGTGTATCTATATATTGCAGCTAGCCCAATATTTTACCCAAATGAATTTAACTATGTTTAACCCACATGTGAACAATTTACATTTACCGACATATAGCTATAAAAAAAATATTTTTTAATTCAGTAATAAGATGCACATTTGAAATAATCCCATTCCAAACTCCCATTGCATTTATAAAGAAACGTTACATAATCCAAGTAATGATTTCATATTACATAATCCCATGTAATGCTAACATTTTTCTATTTACAATTCTACATAAAGATAGAGTTACATGTTACATACTTAGCTACCATGAGCTTAATGAACAGAGATACAAATGGTCTAGATCTCCTTGCTGGCATACATCCTCAAATTTTGGCCACCAACTAATGAGGGAGGGTATCACTCAAGTGATTTTCCACCAACCATGGACTTATTGCAGTCCCCCGCACATCTACTTAACTGGTAAGATGGCCCCCCTTCAACGAAGAGATTGGGTTGGTAACCTCACAATACTAGCCTTCCTAAGCATGGTGTTGTGTCCCACATAAGCTAGTGCTATCATACACTGGATACAACTTACATGTATGGCATTCCCAACCTAGTTATGCAAACCTGGCTCACAATGAACCGACAGTGCAAACAGTGGCTACTTACACTACTTTAGCCAAAGTTTGTAATATCATCAGTCGCTCGTAAGGAAAGTCGTAAATTCACCCACCCCTCAACTCGATTTGGTATTTGACCATTCATAATATTTCCAATCATAATGTACCCTTATCCTAAAAGAGATGTTCATCTAAAGTGCTAACTGACCAATAGGTTACTTCCTTCTATGGATTATCCTAACCCTAGGAATAACCAAAATAATCACACTTGAACATATAGGTTTATAAATGATAAAATCAACATAGTACATCAAGGTAATATTAATTCCCATATTCACAACCTATGAAACATAAATATAGTCTATGACAATTTAGGTATTGAGCTAATACACTAAGATTATCTTCTATATCCCCATGAAATCCAATCATAAAGAATAACTATATATATTATATCAACCATTAAAGTTTCATAATAAATCACCCAAAGATCATACAACCTATTTCAAAACAAGAATAATCAAAAGATTGAACAAATAAGTTCATCACAACAAATAATACAATCTTTTCTCAAGCACTTGCATTCAAATGTAATTTTCAACATAAAAGGAACAAATAAGTAAAACTAACATGCCTAGAATTTATAGCTCATCAACGAAGATATCGCTTCCCAAGCTCACTCCCACAACTGCATTTTTTTCTCCTTCTAGAATCAACCTATCTCCAAACCTAGCCTCTCACAAAGCTCTCAACAATATGCAAAATATGCTAAAACCAACTCTTTTTCCTCAATAAACTCTTAGCAACTCTCTCTCACAAAGAACTACAGCAAAAACTCCAAAATTACAAATAAGAATAAATTTGAATGAATGAGTGAATGTAACAAAGGGTAGAGAAGTTGCCTCTATATATACTAAAATATGGGAAAGTCAATGCTACAAACAAGCTGCTAAATTTGCCACCTTTTCTCTCCTTTCTACCACCACTCAATAGAAAGACTAACTCTAAAATTCATCGACTCGACCGTCTAGAATGAAATGTGGCTGCTCTAAACTCAAAATTTGCAACACATAAGTAGTCCAAATGTTTCTTGATTCTTAAAATTGATGAGTCATCCTCTTTCAAGTGAAAACAATGACTCTTTTACTAAGTCAAAACACAACAATGCATAAAAGTCAATGACTAAAGGTTACTTACCATTTCCTGACTGACTTGACTCAACTTGACCAAACTAGGACATGAGTGTGTGATAGCTCAAATAGGCATATTAAAGGTTACCAAACCAATTTATTCTCCTGAGTGATACTCCCCTTCTCTTCTGGAGACTTGATTCATTTCCTGCATCCAACTTAGTGCATCACAATAGTAGTTAGCTGATAGCATTGCATTCATATGCATCATAAAGCATTGAAAAAACATTCACATTGAATTGCACATTCATTCATCATATTTTCCATCAAAATATATATAAAGCATATTGATGTATTTAAGCATTTTAACTCATCAATGTAACAATAAATAGGTAATAACACAATGGGGTGTAACATATTCCCCCCCTTATGAATCGTTGTCCCCGATGATTTTAAGTGTCAAACATGGAACATATCCATAAAACATAAAAACATTATTTTTTAGGAACTTTCAAAGTCTAGCAAAATATGAGGGAATTTTTTCTTCAACTTAGCATAGTCCTCCCAAGTGGTAGAATCTTCTGCATACTAATCCCACTGGACCTTGCATTGCAAAACCTCTCTATTAAATAAGTGAAGCTTACATCTTTCGAGTACTTTGAGAGGCTCAATTGTTAGCACTCTTGGGTCTTGTACCTGTAAAGCATTCCAATCAATTGTAGAAGTTGTCAGATCCAACTTTAGAGTCCAAGAACACCTGCATGCAAAGGGATACCTATCATAGGGAAGAGTATAGAGAAAAAAGCAAGCGAGGGTTTGAAGCTTTGTAATATGAAAAATGTATTAATCAGAGAGTAAGATAAAATACAATGATTAATCCTTATAAAAGGAGATTGTGCAACCCTAAAGAAACCCTAATAGGTAGACATTTAATAATTAATATAATTATTAAATTTCACAATATGCAAACTAAAGTCAAATCTTAAGAGAGGAATAAAGGTAACTTAATTAACATAATTAAGTTAAAACCTTTACTCTAACACCCCCCCTTAAGATGAGCAAGAGTGCAGCTACAAACATGTGCAAGAAACCAAAGGTAACTATAATGCATGAAAGTAAAATGAGGGTCCCGACAACTAGGCCTGATCAGGTACCCGAATACAACCAAATCTCTATAAAGTGCAGAAATAGAGAAAACCTCATGGGAAAAACTCTACTCCAAAAGAGAGAAAAGAAAGGAATGAAATGCACTAATGAAAGAAGGATAGGAGGTGGATTACATGATACCCCCCATAGACAACTTCTATCATATAAGTACATATACAATGGTCTCCATAGGAGAGATATAAAGAGATAAGAAGGCCCCCCCACAATGAAGAAACTCCTATCACAATGGTAGATGCCTAATGTAGAATCCAAAAGGAGATCCTAAAGCAGAAAATAATATTCCTCCCCTTGGGAAGAAACTGATCCAAAGGACGATGTCAAAGAAACCCTGTGAAGAGTGATGAACCAGTCTGTCTGAAGATGTGTGCCATGATAGGATGCTGAAGAATCTCTCTGTCTGAACTGAAACAAATGATGCCAAATCCAAATTGATATGGAGAATCCAGAAATGCAACCTTTGAATGCACTGATAATGGTGGGCATACAGTGATAACCTGACTATCAAGGTAGAGGAGATGAATGTCCTCAAAATAATCCTCCAAATCTGCAATATAGGACTCAACAAACAAGAAAGATATGTCTGCAAGATAAGAGTCCAAAGTAGCTATGTCTGGAAGGTGAATGATGCCTTGCTGCACTGAATCAGGAACAACAAGAGATGTTGATGAAGTCTCAGTCTGAAGAGTAGGAACTGTGAGACAAGCCTCTGATCCATCAGAATATGTAAGGGTGTCTAAATACTCAAGTTCCTCTAAAGTATCATGATCAAAGGGTGTATTATCTCTCCAAGCAATGGGTAAGAGACAATCTGAAGCAAGATCCTCTGGGAATGGAGAGAGATTTGGGTCTCCATAGATCTCCCAAAGACGTGTCCAAAGTGGGTGAGGACAATCAATGTCTGATATAGCCAACACAGTGTCATGATCAACACTAGACAATATAAGTCCTACTATGTGATCTCTAATGATATCCCATGCTAATTTTCCCTCTGAAGTGGCTGGTTCAGGTATGAGATCATACAAATAAGGCAAAATATTAAGCCACCTACAATGTGTAAGTATACCCTTTGCCCATGACTCATAATTACCCCGTTCCAGAATAACAACTGAAGGGTGAGTAGAAAAACCCATGATAACTCTTCAAATGAAAAAAAAAAAAAATCTAACCTTACTTCATTTAGATAAAATTAATATAACCCATCCCACTCAAACAGAACCCATGTAGGTGCCAGAATGTCCAAGTAATTAAGCAAAGTGTAAAAACACACAAAGCTGAATAAAATTTACCTGGTAAATTTTCTGATGAAATAGACTACATATCTGGAAATATCATTGTAACACCTTTCCAACGCCTATTTGTTTGTGCAAAACGGAGTTCGGACGCAAAAGATACGCCCCTGGGAGTGAAAAACATAAGTTCTGACTTTGACTGGCAAAAAAGACTGCAAAATAGAAAAATTAGAAAAAATAACCACCATCAACAGATCAGGCTTGGAACTAGCTTTCCGATGCCTATTCTTTTTTGAAAATCCGAGCTCGGACGTCCATTTTACACCCGATTTAGTGAAAGTAGGTTAAAAGGGCACTTGCAAAAAGTGCTTGAGCCCTCAAGGGCTAAGGATCTTCAGCCCCTGGTCACGTGAACGACCAGGGGCTGGCGGATTTGCTCCTAGGCGCGGCTGTCAGGCATATGGCGAGCCCTTAGGGGCTGCGCAGGGGCTGGGAGCTGGTGGGCCTGGCTGGTGACGCTGCGGGTGCCGCTGCTGGCCAAGCAGTCCTGGCTGGTGGCGCTGGACAACGCTTGGGTGGTGGCCGTGTTGGGGAGGCCGCTTGGCGGCAGATGGGTGGCCGCCGGGCGGCGGACCCCTTATACTCTGGAGGCGTTAAAAAAAATGCAAAAAATTAAAAATATTTAATTTTTTTTTTCAATTTTTCACCTCGTTCTACGTGCCTTGGGGCCATTCAGCTCTGGGGCAATTTTTTTTTGCCTTTTTCAGTCGACTGTGGCCAAACTAGACAAATTTTATATGAAAATAGGGGTTTTCGGGCACTACAGACTCAATGGCGAGGTCCGTTTTGGCCCAAAATGCCCAAAAAAATAGGCAACCCCAAATCCACAAAAAAATCAAACTGAAAACCTGTGAAAGCCAGATCCAACCCTCGTAGCTCCAAAATATTCAAAACAAGAACAAGTTGCAGAAGGTACACTCTGATACCATGTAGAAGTTGTCAGATCCAACTTCAGAGTCCAAGAACACCTGCATGCAAAGGGATACCTATCACAGGGAAGAGTATACAGAAAAAAGCAAGTGAGGGTTTGAAGATCTGTAATATGAAAAATGTATTAATCAGAGAGTAAGATAAAATACAATGATCAATCCTTATAAAAGGAGATTGTGCAACCCTAAAGAAACCCTAATAGGTAAACATTTAATAATTAATATAATTATTAAATGTCACAATATGCAAACTAAAGTGAAATCTGAAGAGAGGAATAAAGGTAACTTAATTAACATAATTAAGTTAAAACCTTTACTCTAACACCAATAACATGATTATCCCCTGGCATGCATTTCTTAAGGTACGACACATGAAATACATTGTGCATCCTAGTAAGAGCTGGTGGAAAAGCAATTTGATATGCAACAGGGTTTACTTCCTCGAGAATCTCATAAGGACCTACGTAATGCAGAGCTAGTTTAGATGACTTCCCAAACTTTATAGAACTCTTCTGAGGTTTAACTCTTAACAAAACTTTCTCTCCTACTAAGAAATTCCTAGGTACCCACTTGGAATCTGCATAACTCTTTTGTCTATCATTAGCTTCCACTAAGATTTCTTTAATTATACCAACTTGCTCCTCCATTTCTAATAGCATTTATGGCCCAAAGCTTATCCTATCCTCTAACTTATCCCATCTTATAGGATTTTGGCACTTCCTACCTATAATGATTCAAACGAAACCATCTTAATTGCAAAATGATAAGAGTAATTATATGCAAATTCTACCAAAGGTAGGCAATCTTCCCACTTGTATTATTGATCCAAGCAATACATTCTCAGTAGATCCTCTAACACTTGGTTCACCCTTTCATATTGACCATCAGTTTTTGAATGATTTATTGAACTTATGTTCAACTGTGTCCCAAGTGAAGAAAATAAAGTTTTCCAAAACCTGGATGTCACACGAGCATCCCTATTAGAAATAATCTTTTTAAGTATTCCATGTAACCTAAATACCTCTTGAATAAATTTTTGAGCTATAACAAGAGCTCCATTCATTAGATTCCCTGGAATAAAATGAGCTACTTTCATAAGCTTATCCATCACTACCAAAATGGAATTATGCTTATTTCTTGACATATGAAGACCTTGCACAAAATCCATGCTAATGACTTACCACTTTCTTTCTGGTATTTCATGAGGATACAAAAGTCCTGCAGGGTGATGATGCTTTGCCTTAACCCTCTGACATTCCAAGCAACTTGCTACAAATCTTGCAACATCCCTTTTCATCCCTTTCCAAAAATACAATGGATTAACATAGATAAACAACTTAGTTACTATGGGATGTCTAGAATAAGGTGTGGTACAAACTTCTTTCCACACTAAATTCCTTAATTGCTCAAAATTAGGTACATAAATTCTTCCCTTAAACCTTAATAAACTATATGGTTCAAAGTGAAATCCTTCATACCTTGGGTCTTGTGGATTATCCGAGAGTTCTTGCTTGACTTGCTCATAGTACTCGTCACCTTTGGATTTCTACAAAACTCGACCCTTGAAATCAATTTGAATTGATATCATCTAGGATATATTCCTCCTACGACTCAGGGCATATACTTCTCAATTTTCCTTGCCCTTGATACAATTGATGTTAAGATCATAATTAGATATCAATTCCAGCCATCTCCTTTTTCGTGCATTCAAATTAGGTTGAGTAAGCAAATACTTTAGACCGTGATGATCGGTCTTCAGTTCAAAAGGTTTCCCCAATAGATAGTGTCTCCACATTTGTAATGCATGGACAACTATTGTCAATTCTAAATCATGTGAAGCGTAATTTTTCTCTTAAGGTTTCAATTTCCTTGACTCATAGGCTATGAATTTCCCATCCTGCATCAATACTCCACCCAAACATTCTCCTGAAGCATCCATGATGACAATAAAATCACCATCTGAATCTAGTACTTTCAATATCAAAGTTGTGGTCAACTTCTCCTTGAGTCAGTCAAACTATGCTTGACATTTCTCTAACCAATCAAACTTCTTCCCTTTTCTCTACAATGAAGTAATGGGAAAATCTATTATGGAAATTTTTGCTACAAACTTTCGATAATAACTAGCCAAACCCATAAAGCTTCAAACTTTTGGCACTAGCCATTCAAGTACTGCTTTTATTTTCGTTGGATCAACTACAATCCCATCAGCTAAAATCTCATGACCCGGATACTACACTTTCTTCTGAAAGAAGGTACACTTAGAGATTTTTCCATACAGTTTATGTTCTCTTAATAATTGGAGAACAATCCCAAGATGTTGGAGATGTTCCTCTTCATTCTTGGAGTAGATGAGAATATCGTCCAAGAAGACCAACACAAACTTATCTAAGCAGTCCCTAAATACATTATCCACCAAGTTCATGAATGTTGTAGGTGCATTTGTTAGTCCAAAGTGTAGGACTATGGACTCATAATGACCATACCTAGTCTTGAAGGTTGTTTTGAATATGTCTTCATCTTTGATCCTTGTTTGATGATAACCTAATCGTAGATCAATCTTTGAAAACACTGTCACCCCTCACATCTGATCAAAGAGATCATCAATACATGGTAATTGATTTTTGTTCTTTATCATTGCTTTGTTAAGCAAGCGATAATCTATACACAAGTGTAGTGTACCATCCTTCTTCTTTGTGAAGATTACTAGCACTCCCCAAGGTGAAACATTGGGTCGAATCAACTCGGACAACAATTCTTCCAATTGAGCTTTTAGCTCCATTAACTTTGTTGTGGTCATTCTATATGGAACTTTTGATAGAGGTTCTGACCTTGGAATAATGTTGATGGAGAAATCAAACTCTCTTTTGGGAGGTAATCTAGGTAATTCATTTGGAAATACATCCACAAAGTCCTTAAGGATAGGATATTTCTCCATATTCGATTTTCTTGATTCCACCATCTCACCATCTTCAACTTCTTAGAGATCTTGGGGTCCATAGCACACTACGTCATCCTATGAGATGAACTCATTGCACTCCTCGAGTTTCTCCATCTTCACAACAAAAAGTTGACAACCTTTCTTCTTTGCTTTATGCATTTGTATGGCGTAACTTTTCCACAACTTAACTTCTCCAGGTGTTCCTTGCAAAAACACCTAGTTCCCAAGATCAACTAAGCATTCTACAGTTTTTGCATGATAATTTTCCTTGGCTCTATGCTTCCACAACCAATTCACCCTAATATGACATCATCTTTTTGAGGGGGTAGAGGATTCCCACGTGGTTGTGCCCCTGATGATTTGTTGGTACACTGACTCGCATAGTGATCCCCTCCACACGTGAAACATCCTCTCAAAGGCCCACTCCTGGACATAAGATTTTTAGAACTGCCTTCATTCCTACCACAATTGCTATTGTTGTTGGTGTTGTTCCCCCCTACAGTCCCTTCTAAATTCCTTCTGATTATTACAGAATCCCTTGTCCCCTTTCCTTTAAAAATCTTGTCCATCACTTGGCTTCTTTGGTGTTTGATTAGCTTGTGACCAATTAATTTTTTTTTTATTATTCTCACAGTAGTTTGAGATAGCTTTAAGCCTTTACTCTTGCTTAATGGATTTATCATACACTAGGTCCATAGTAGCAGGATCATGCACGTCTACCTCTCCTCCAATTTGGGCATTGAAACCTAAGATGAATTTCCTTATGTGAAACAGCTCATCCTTTTGGTACATTGGTACATATTTTAGGAGATGAGTGAATTTCTCCTAATACTCGATTACAGAGGAATCTCCTTGCTTCAAGTTTTAGAAATTAGTAATATTCTAGTCATAATACAATTGAGGTAGCCACCATTTTCGAAAAATCTCCACAAATTCACTCTAAGTAAGACTCAAGGAACTTAACCCAAGCTCCATATTTTTATTCATCCACCAATTGGATGCTTCTCCTACCAACTGAAAAGCTCCCCATACGGCCTTGGTTACCTCAGAGTAATTCCTAATCTCAAAATACTTCTCCATTTCTATGATCCATGCCTCAGTTTCATCCCCATTAGTGGTTCCCTCAAACTTAGGAGGGGTAGCCTTTCTCATATCTCGAGATAACTCATTCGCAAGTCATTTCCTCTTGCCTCCTTTAGACCTAGATTGCAATTCATCATCCTCATGTTCACTTGACTAAGTATGATTATGAGAATTTTCCACTTCTTCTCCATTAGGAACTTCTTGTTCTTGCCTCTCTTTTCCCTTTACCTCTTACTCGAGGTTCCCAATTCTTTCTCTGGTCTCATTCATCATGGCCAAAATATGATCCATGTTAGCCTCAAAGCTTTTTGCTCCTTGGCCTACCTCTTGACTATCCCTAAGGTTGGTCCTTGTTCTTACCATTTTCACAAATAACGATTCACCTGGAGGTTTTATTTCAATTATATCCTATGATGGCTTAGCATTTAAAATAAATATTTCCATAAATATACATTCATACATAAAGAGGTTGAAAGAAGCGTTCTTTGCACAATTTTTTTGCCAAATCAAATTTTATTAATATAAAAAGGATTTCAAATATCCTTAAATTTACATAAGAGTGACTATAAAGTAGTCTAGGGAAGAATATCCCTCAAATTCATTTTTTAATGCATATCTAAGTGGGACATATCCCTCTGATTGTTGTTCACATTCATTATCGAAGGGTGCATAACCTTCAGACCTACTCTTAGATACATAGTTTTGGGGAACATATCCCTTTGATTCACCACTTGAGGCGATTTCAATAACTTCTGACAGTGGAAGTACACGAGGGTCCCTAAAGATCATGGTAGGACTAACACTCCATTCTAAGGGCATATTCTTGGAAAGCGGTAGAGAATTTGACTTTGTAGGAGAGACAGGAGGTACGAACTTAGCAGCCTCATGCATCCTCTTTCTTTCTTGACTGACACGTGATAGGGCATGACTAATGGTCTCATTGTCACTCAGCCATATTGTGTTGTCATAATTGGTCCCCTCTATGGTCCTAACAATGGCTTCCCTTTCTTTCTTGGCCTTGAGGTAGCGCTCATTACTGATTATTGACTTCCTTGTGATCATCTTGAGATGCACCATCTTGGCACAAGAATTCCAAATATTAGACTCATATAATTTTGGATGAAAGCATAGTGAGCACAAAGGTTCCAAAGCTGAACATAGTAGCTCTGATACCATGTGTAACAATTCCAAAGTTTTACCCAAATGAATTTAACTATGTTTTAACCCACATGTGAACAATTTACATTTACCAACATATAGCTATAATTTTTTTCTTTTCTAATTCAATAATAAGATGCACATTTGAAATAATCCCATTCCAAACTCCCATTAAATTTATAAAGAAACAATACATAATCCAATTAACTATTTCATATTACGTAATCCCATGTAATGATAACATTTTTCCATTTACGATTTTACATAAAGATAGAGTTACATGTTACATACTTAGCTACCATGAGCTTAATGAAACAGAGATACAAATGGTCTAGATGTCCTTGCAAGCATACATCCTTAAATTTCAATTGCCAATTGATGAGGGAGAGTATCACTCAAGCGTTTTTCCACCAACCACAAAATTATTGCGGTCCCCTGCACATCTACCTAGAACTGGTAAGATGGTCCTCCCTTTGACGAAGAGATTGGGTTGGTAACCTCATTATACTAGCCTTCCTAAGCATGGTGTTGTGTCCTACATAATCTAGTGCTATTATACACTGGCTACAACCTACATGTATGACATTCCTAGCCTAGTTATGAAAACTTGGCTCACAATGAATTGACAGTGCAAACAGTGGCTACTTACAATACTTTGGCCATAGTTTCTAATATAATCAATTTCCTGTAAGCGAAGTCGTATGTTCACCCACCCCTTATCTCGATTCAGTATTTGACTGTTCATACTCTTTCCAATCATAATGTACCCTTATACTAAAAGAGATGTTCATCTAAAGTGCTAACTAACCAATAGGTTGCTTCCTTTTATGGATTATCCTAACACTAGGAATAACCAAATTAATCACACTTAAGCATATAGGTTTATAAATGATAAACTCAACATAGTACATCAAGGTAATATTAATTCCCATATTCACAACCTATAAAACATAAATATAGTCTATGACAATTTAGGTGTTGAGCTAATATACTAAGATTATCTTTTATATCCCCAAAAAATCCAATCATAAAGAATAACTATATATATAGTATCAACCATTAAAGTTTCATAATAAATCACCCAAAGATCATACAAGCTCTTTCAAAACAAGAATAATCAAAAGATTGAACAAACAAGTTCTTCACAACAAATAATACAATCTTTTCTCAAGCATTTGCATTCAAATGTAATTTTCAATATAAAAGGAATAAATAAGTAAAACCAACATGCCTAGAATTTATAGCTCTGGGGCAGGAGCACCATTGCTACAAAATTGTCAATTCAAATTGTTAAGGTCTAGGTTATAGATTTTTGAAGATTTTTGTCTAAAATAAGGTCTCAAGACCGTTTCATGATGTAAATATTGAATTTTGATTCATGTTTAGGTGTTTAGGAGGTTAGATTGTTCAAAAAGTGCAACATGTTAAAAAATTGCAAAATTGTGCAAAATTTGCAAACTTAAAAAGTTGTAAAATTGCAAAATTTGCATTGTAAAGGGAATATGAAGAGTCCACTCGGTTCAAAGGGAAGTTGTGGAAGTTAAATCAGTTTTATTTTGGTGTAAAACAGTTTAAAAACCATTAGAAACTCGTTTGGAGGTTGTTGAAGCATATATGTTGATTGAAGCATTCAATAAAAGTTCAATTTTCATCAATTTTCTGTATTTTTTGTTGCAACAGTAGATTGTACGGCATGTACATCTAGTATTTTATTCAAAAAAAATGTTCTTTGAGTATTATGGTGAATTACCTTTCTTTTGAATCCTATTAGAAGGTTTTTCATTATGTTTTGAGCATTTTTTAACAAATTACTCAAACCGGTCTGAACTTGTAAATTAGGGGGTTTTGAATCAATAAAATGGATTTATGACCCATTCCTCTTTCTGTAGCCTCTATGACTTGAGGAATGGTTCTGCATCACCAATAATAAGGTGTGGGAGTGGTAAGTTTTTGCAGGGGAGGTCCAAAAAGATGTTGGACATGAAGCCCTAGGCTAAAAAAAATAGTGTTTCCAATGAATTTGAGAGGTTTTGAGGTGTCAATTTGAGTTTTGAGTCAAGGCAGCATAATTTTATGCTGGATTAAGCTTGAGCAGGCCAATTTAGACTTGTTTGGGGTGGTTTTGAGGTTTGGTAAGTGGTCGCGCCCACAAAAGGATATAAAAGTCACAACAAATCCTAACCTAGGAATTGGACATTCCAACAGGTGACTAACATCTTCTTATGGTCGTTCATTTACATTGTCAAACCAGGGAACATATACTTGAAATGGAGTGGCACTGTATGTGCACTAAGAACCAGTTTCAGTCATGATTTACTAGAAATAAATGCGTGAAAAAAATTCTTCTTATGCTACAGGAATGTAATGCGAAGCCTTCTAAACTTAATCAAAGTAGAAATCATAACAACTATGACTGAGAAACAAACTATGAACTGGCCTTATGCTGCAGGAACAAACACATGGATGGATTCCTGATGCTGCAGGAACAATATAAGACTGAGTTTGCACTGAAACATTCTATAATGCAATCTAACTTATGATCAACATAAGATAAACAACTAACTAACTATAAATACTTACTAAGTGGGCCCCCTTAGCAAGCATCAACCAGCTATGCAAGAATTGAACTCATAACTTCATCAGCTTTTATTCATAAATTCGGAATGATATACATTGTTCTGCTCATATGAAAACTAACACAAAATTCTATCTCTTATCATAGTACTAACTCTTACATATTTTGCTTCTTATTATCATACTAACTTTTACATGCTATCCTTGCTCACTCACGCAGGAGGAACACTTATTTAAACCAGAAAAGCAACTAACTAACTAACAAAGAAAGACATGGACATAAAATGTATCATGAAATCGAGAAATAGACTTCTCATAAATGAAAGCATATCTGTTCAACACGATCCAAAGAGAATTTAGCATTCCACTCTTCCTAAATTAATGATCATTTAGGTTTCTTCCCAACGACCCGGTTAGAGAGTCTTCGCTGGAACAACTTCCTCGACATCGTGCAGGAAATGGACTTTACTGTAGGGCCGAGATCCGCTGCGCTTGACTCGTTCATGCTCCCTTCAACAACCTGCGATGCACACGGCAACAGAAGCGAAAGAAAGCATGTGTGGCAAACAACACGATATATTCATTAATCACATATTAAATCTATCCCATTATTCAAAAACCATATGCATTATACCAGTCATTCGAAAGGTCAAACAGGGTAATTAATAAGACACATCGAGATGTTAGGCTGTAGAAATATAGGAATGTATTGCTACAGGATACTACCCATTTTTTAGATAAAAAGTCTTTAATCACATAGTTAAAACATCCATTAGCAATAAGAGTAGAGATATTAAAAATACATCATGATACTAAAATTATGAGCATATCCTGAGCTCATCATCTGCCCCCTACTTAACCTAATGATGGTCCACCAGCATTAAGTTTCCTGGTTGTTTCCCTAAAATCCGTAGGAGCAATATGGTTTTTTGGCATAGTCCCAAATTTATAATAGAAACCTTTGAAATGTTGCCATCTTTCATATCTGGGGGTTTTTGTATCCTTATTAACATCTGTAGCTCGATAAGGATAAAGTGGCCACATTAAAATCGAAGGTTGAAATGTTATTGGCAACCATAACTCGAACCTCTTCTAAAGACCAAGTTGTATGTACTTTTTTGTCCTTCCAAGGGTTGCTTTAAAATTCAGGGGGCTATGTGGCTCATATTTCCTGAGCCCAATAGTCAATTTCTCCTATCTCTTTTCAATTTTGGAAGAGGCAAGCTTCCAAAACATATACGATTGACCTTTGAATTCTTCATACACTTGCTTTCTGATATCAAATATTTTTATTCTTTGTGTTTGATTATTGAACCCATATACAATAGTAAGCCAAGTTTTTAGCATTGTGTAAGGATCTGTGCCTGATCGCAGTGGGATAGGCTCATCCCTTTCAGCTTCTTCATAGACTTCCAATTGTCTGCCATAATTAGTTTCATTGGCTGCCCATGACATAAGTGACCTCAAATGAATATCACCAATATAAAGAAGTGGATTCTACTTTGTTTCAGAGGGAATTATCAATCCATGCAAATAAAATTCACACAAAGAATTCTTTAGCCAACTAGGGGCTACCTGGTATGCATCATAAAATTCTTTGGCTGTATGAATAACAGGATCTAAATTCCTTGAAATTCTCATTAATTGAAACCAAAGAAATTGTTCCTTTAGGCACATAGCATAGACCCTAGGCGATGGTCTACATTTCACAATTTTACCAGTTATTTCATCATTTCATTCATTCTCTTTTTCATTTCCTAGATTTCCTGTTTCTACCTTTCAATTTCTCTTTTCAGTTTCTTCTTCTCTTCCTTCCAAAGAATTTGTTGAATTTCAATCTTGGCTAAGCGGCGGAAACTCAAGGTTTGAAATGTGACCGGTCTCCATGTGGTTCTAAGGTATTCCAAAAATTCAATAAAAAATATCTTTTTATAGACAACCATTGCTTGACAAGTTGCAAGGGGTAACGAGGCTTCATTAGAAACTTCCAACTATTCAGGCTGCTCTTCCTCTTGTTGCAGGATGAATTCCTATTGCCGTGCAGGAGGAGATTGTACTTCCTCTGAAATTTGCCTAGCTGCCTCGACCAAGTCATCAAGACTTGGCATTCTCCTTTCATTACTATCATGTCGTGCTTCGTCAACTTCCATTGGCTCATTTTGCATGTCCTCAGAAACAACAGGTGGACTATGTGGAACATTCTCAGGTACATTATGAGAATCATCATGACTGAGTTATTTAGATTCCTCATAAATTATTATAATTTCAGGCTGAGCAAAGGTTGAGGTGACTTTCTGTTGTTTCCTTGCTGAAACTCTTTTTTGCAATGTTGCGGCTACAGGAGGCACTCTGATGGATTTCCTCTTTCTGACTTGCCTAGAGGGTTTAGACTCGACAGAAGAAGATGATGGCGAAACTGCACTGACAATAGGTGTTGTTGCAAGAGGAACTGCTACAGGAGAAGGTGCTGCAGGAGAGGGACACTATTGTCTTTGAACATGAGGGTCAGACTCTGGGGTTTGTTCTGCCCTAGATGACTCTCCTACCTTCGTTTTTCCTTTTTCTCTTCTACTAGCAGACCTGGCTTGTACTCTGGTAGAGGGCTCTGGTGTGGAGGCCGTAGGAATAGATGTTGTAGGGGTAGGTGTTGCAGGGAGTGCTCTAGGAGGTTCTGGAAGTTGTAGACCCTTTTGGGCAACAAATTCTTGCCAAGAAAGGGGTGATACATCCCTCAGGGAACGCTCAATCAACAGTTTAATGAGGGCATGATGGGCAATAGAGTTGTCCCTTCCCCTCTGGGTTTCATGGGCACTTTGTTTTAAAAGATTTAACAAAAAAATTAGGACATTAACAACTAACCCATGCCTCATATGGCTCAATAATTTAAAATGGTAGGAATGTAAATAGGAGAAGCGTCCCTCACAGGTTAAGTACTTGATTATGAATGCAACATATTATGAATATGGAAAGGGCAGCGACACTCGTTTGCATCCTTGTTTAGAGACCTCCAAGGGTCCATCAGTTGGTACTGTAAATTCTGCCCTAGCAGAAACAACATCTGAAGAAAAATTTTCTCTTGCTGCAGGAAGCCCGGGTACTTCAGCAATTCATTCTTCTGTTACAGGCACTGTCAGACCCCATACTGAAGCTTCCCCTTCTGAAAGAGTTCTTAAAAATTTACTAGCAGCTTCCTCATTAAAAGAATCTAACCTCATAAAATAGTTTAGCCACCCACAATTACTAAATACCTGAACTGTTTAAGGATTTTGTGTTAAGAGCTCATGAGCTACAGACTCATGTCTTACCAATTGACCACCCATATTCGCAAATTACTCCTGCTGAGATTCCAGAAACCCAAACCTTTTCTGAAAATTCAAAAGAAAATTCTTTTGCTCTGCTTTTTTTTGTCCTGCTGTCACTTTTCTCTACTTTCCCAAGAATGACTCGAAAGATAATTGCATGAAATGATTGTTAGGAACTACTCATATCAAGCAGTTAATGTTGTTTAGGATAAAACACACAGCCATATTTGGAAAGTACAAGAAAAATAAAAATATCTTATTAGTTGTGACAACGACATAAGAAAAGGTTTGAAATGGATTATCCCGCCCCCTACTTAAATTTTGACATGTGTCCACACATGTGTGAAAGGATAGGCAAAGAATGGGTGATAATGATTGATATGTACATAGCAGTTGATGAATTAATGAAATAAATAAACAATGTGATAACAAAAGATATTGTGTACCTTTTAATTAATGCTCATGCATGCTGGGAAAGATCACAACACACCATGAAATGATGGCTGGAATAGAAACCATGAATGAGGGCGGTACGACAGGATGGATGACGTGGAAGAAAAGAAAATGAATGGCAGTGATGGATGGAAAATGGAGAATGTGGCTTCCTTTAAAAGGAAACCTTTATTATGGGCATACAACGTGGAATTTAAAGAGATGTAGGAGAAAGACCAAAGCCTTTCACTGCAGGAAGATCAGTGGCCGCATTCGAAACAAACTGCTGCATAAATTCATCTTTGGACACTGACTTATGATACAACCGAAGACGGTGTCCATTAACTAGTAGCTTGAATCGAACTGGATCTATTGTAGCCAACTGCACTGAGCCATTATCAAACACATTTTCTATTTCATAAGGACCAAGCCATCGTGTGGTTAGCTTACCTTGATTTTCCTTGTACTTAGAGTCATAGAGCAGCGCCCAATCATCGATAAAGAATTGCTTAGTTCTGATATGATTGTCATGCCATTTTTTCTTTGCTGCTGGATAGCTTCAGTATACTGCAGGGCAGCTTTCCTCATCTCATCCAATGCATTCAGCTGTAGGAGGCGTTCCTTTTGAGCCTCAAAAATATCAATGTTAAGCTGGAGAGCAGTCCTTAAGGTCTTATGCTCAAACTCAATCAGCAACATGGCAGTCTTACCATAGAGTAATTCAAAAGGAGTAAACCCTGTAGTTGTTTTCCATGTTGTCCTATAGGCCTAGACTGCTTCAAGAAGGCAACTGCTCCAATCCTTCTTGTGTAATTGGACTGTCTTTGTAAGGATTGCCTCAATTTCTCTGTTGGTAACCTCTGCCTGACCATTGGCTAGAATTTTTGTGCCTGATCTTGTAATCATTCATCAATGCAGTGATTAAGTTGGATGTAAACTGAGCTCCTTGATTAGTAACAAGTTCCCTTGGGACTCCAAACTTTGTAAAAATCTGCTCATACAAGAACTCAACAACTTTATTGTCACGGGCATGTGTCATTGCTTATACTTCTACCCACTTGGTTACATAATCAGTACAAACGAAAATGTATGATTTTCCATTAGACGAAGGATCAATAGGCCCAACAAAATCCATGCCCCACTTGTTAAAGGGACTGACTACCACTTGAGGATACAGGGGCATTTCATCAGATCTGGTTGGTCTCCCCATGTGTTGACATCTATCACATTTTCTGGTATAGGCTGCAGCATCTTTGTGTAATGTAGGTCAATAGTATCCTATAGTAAGCACTTTCATAGATGTTCTTTTCGCTGCAAAGTGCCCACCATAGGGCTCATCATGATAGGCATACAAAATGTCATAGGTCTCATCTTCCCTAACACACCTTCTCATGACTTGGTCAGGTCCTGTGTAAAATAAACTGTCTGCAATCCATGAAAAGTTAAAACTTTTCTCAACCAACAATTTCCTTTCCTTTGGTGAGAAGTGAGCTGAGATCTTGTTTATTGCTAAATAATTTGCAATATCTGCATACCATGGAGTTTGAGTAGCAATAGAAAACAAATGTTCATCGGGAAAGTTATCATCAATTACCTCAGGGGTGGCAGGTGTAGTTGTTTGAAGTCTTGACAAGAAATCAGCCACCACATTAGCCCGACCTGGCTTATCAATAACTGTGATATCAAATTCCTACAACAATAGGAGCCATCTTGCTAATCTGCCAAATATGGCAGGCTTATTCATGAGGTACCTTATTGCTGCATGATCTGTATGAACAAATATTTGGTAACTAGCGACATAATGTCAAAACTTGTTCAGGGCATACACAACTGCTAACAATTCTTTCTCTATGACAATATAGTTTAATTTAGGGCCTTGAAGATTTTTGCTAATGAAATATATGACATGCTCTATGGAACTCTCTTTTTGTCCTAAAACTGCCCCTATGGCATAATTAGAAGCATCTGTGTATATATGAAAAGGCAGACTCCACTTCGGTCTTTGAAAAATAGGTGCCCGAGTAAGTAAGTTCTTAAGCTGCAGGAAAGATTTGTCACAGGCTTCAGTCCAGGTAAATTCATAATCCTTAGTCAATAAGGCATATAGTAGACTGACTATTTTGCTGAAATCTTTGATGAATCTTCTATAATATCCAACATGTCCTAGGAAGCTTCTAACATCCTTCTGTTTCATAGGTGTTTGCAAAGTTAGAATAACTTCAATTTTTGCAAGATCAACTTGAATTCCTGCTTGAGAGATATGATGGCCTAAAACAATTCCCTCTTGCATCAACATAAAACATTTCTCACTATTCAAAGACAAATTTTGCTCCTTGCATCTTTTCAACACTTTCTCCAAATTGGCTAATGCTTCTTCATAAGTAACTCCATAAGTAGTGAATTCATCCATGTAGATCTCCATAGAATCATGAGAATTGTCAGCAAAAATACTGATCACTGCCCTTTGAAATGTTGCAGGTGCATTACACAGTTCAAAAGATAAGAAAGAGTAGGCAAAAATGCCCCATGGACTGGTAAAAGTTGTTTTGTCTTGATCCTCAGGGGTAATTCTAATTTGATTATACCCACTATATCCATCCAAAAAGGAGAAATACTTTTTACCAGACAATGAGTCTAGTATTTGGTCAACAAATGGCAGTGGAAAGTGATCCTTTTTAGTTGCTGTGTTCAGCTCCCTATAGTCTACACAAACTCTCCATTTTCCACCTTTTTTAAGAACAATCACTAATGGAGACACCCATTGACTGTCTGAAATGGGGTGGATAAAACCAACATCAAGCAATTTCTGGAGCTCTGTTTTAATTATTTCCCTGAGTGCTGGGTTTATCCTTCTTTGAGGCTGCCTGATAGGTGAACAATCTTCCTTAATATAGATCCTATGAGTGTAGAGTTGAGGATCTATTCCCTTCATATCCCCATAGTCCTATGCAAAAGCTTTGTGTTCTTGCAACATTGTGACTAGGGCAGCTTGTTGAGATTGAGGTAGCTTATTATTGATGTTCAGACAGCGACTTGGAGACACTTCTACTTGCTTGATAAGATCATTCATGGAGGCTGCTGATAAAGGTGGTTTCTGTATTTCATATGGAAGCAAATTATGATAAACTGCAGGAAATTCAGGTGGCAGGCTCTTAGAATTCAGTTGCTGCAGGAAACACTGCTAAAGACAGTTATCTGGAACAAATGGGCTACTCAGATCAGATTTCGATTGCAAAATGTGTAAAAGCAGGTCATCCTCGCTCTGAAGTTGGGAAAACGGATTAGTTTGCAGCATCATTATTTGAACCAATGAATTGACTTCTTCAGTTTCTTCTCCTAAATCTGGCCAAATTGGTTGAGACAAGTTTGAATGAGGCTAGGCAGGTGGGTATAAAGCCAATTTCTTTCTTGACTGACCATTAGAAATTGTTATGTCTCTTGAACGACATCCTATAAAAGCATCAATTGTGGCTAACCATGGTCTACCTAGGATGATAGGATATCCTCCCAAAGTTGCCTTAGTGGACAATATGGTGAAATATGCTGGCTATTCCCAAGACTCAAGGATGACAATAACATCTTCTACCATTCCATCAAGTTTTACTGTGGAACTATCAGCAAGTTGCAGGATAGTAGGTGTAGACCGAATGTTTAAGATATTCAAATACTCCATTGTATTCTTGGTCATTATATTGATGACTGCACCAAGGTCAATCAAAACATTCTTTAGTATTTGACCATTAATATTTATTTGTACCATAGGACTCCTAGGGTCAGTATATTTTTGAATGACTACCTTCCCTAACATAATATCCGCCATCTGTCCTAGAACATGGATAGTTTGGGAATCTTTTTTCTTTCTTCCTGGTTTCTTTAAACATGCCTCCTTAATGACTTTTCCATAAATTGGGACATCTTTAATGGCTTGAAAAATGGGGATTTGAATGTGTACATTCTTTAGCTGATCCAAAATATCAAAGGTAGGCTCTTCCATAGACCTGGATGTAGTAATTTGCAATCTCTGAGGAAAAGGCGGTTTGGCCTGATGCTGCAGGATAGGCTCCTTAGAGACAGTATTAGATACAGTTATATGTTTTACAAGATCAGTAGGTTGGTAAGAGGTAGAGTTTGGAATCTTTGTTATTACAGACGGCTGTGAAGCAGGGAGAGTGGTTCCAAATATGAGATGGATATCATGAATATTCATGGCATAAGCTGGATACTGATTGACTTCTGCAAGATACATAGGCTGTTGTTGCTACTGCTGCTTATTATTAGGATTTGGCAATGGTTGAGCAGGCATAGGCATTTGTTTTGGAGGGCCAGTATTTGTTGCAGGTGTTGCAGGAGGTGGCATGAGGGCTAGAGGTTGTGGCTGTTGAAACTGTAGGGATCCAAGAGATTGGTTATGCCATTGCTGTGGACTTCTCCATTGAGGATTCTACTGCCAGTTACCTTGGGGTGGAGTCCATTGTCCATGTGGCTGCTGCCAACTTCCTTGAAGAGATTGCTATTGAGGACTCTGATAGTTAGGCCAGTGTGATTAAGAAGTATTCCAAAGTGGTGATGGGCCATATGTAGGTTGTCATTGGTTATTGTAAATAGAATGAGGATTACCAAAAGTTAAAGGCTTGAGGAATACCTTGTCTTTGAGCCCATGACCGCCTTTGTGTGACGAAAAATACTTGGTCATCATCACTCTCTACCATCTTAAAGTTGGTAAGTAATTGCTTAGCCTCTAGTTTAGCCACCATCTTACATCTGTAGTCCCATTTCTTCTATCTACAATGTGGACAAAACTCAGCCAAGATTACTTCAGCTTCCTCATGTTTCTTCCGAGCTTGCATAGTGTCCAACTGTGTAGCCATGTTGTTGTAAGGAAAATTAGATGCGGAAGCAATTCTCCTAATGTTAATACCTCAGAGAAGAATGTAGATATATTTTTAATTTTTCAATTATAGTTCAACTAAGATGTACTATGAAGTAAATAATAGAAACATAGTATTTGTCAATCACACATGAACACCAGATATACGTGGGAAAACCCTTACTGGAGAAAAACCCACCACACCAAGAGAAGTTGCTTTGTATTACAGTAACAAATAATTACATACAAGTTTCAGACTTATCTTTCTGATGTCTATTTACAGCAGCATTCACCATGAACAATCTTGTACAGGAACCTTCAAGTTACAGTCTACACATAATAGAATTCATTTATTGATCATACAACTACCAACAATCCGTCGATGCAACCATCTGATCACAATTTTCAATCACAAAGTATAACCATGTCGTTCCATGTCCATCGAGCTTCCTCACAGAATTGTCACAACGAACTACCTTCTAACTGTTTAGATTAAGCTTCTCCTATTGGTCCACAAGACCACATAGGATGGTCAAACTGTCAAAAGAGATTCATTTTTTGTTGGCATCTCAGTGAGACACTAACAGTGTCTCCTCGATGCCCAAAAGCTTCATATCAATTTCGCCAAGAGTTCCATTGAGCTTACAACATGTATCAGCTTCAATTTTCCTTTCGGCAAGACTATCACTCTCACCAAGACATCTCAACGATCTTTCTTGTGTTACACTGAAGCACCAAACAGTCAGCGAGACCTATCGCTTTCGCCAGGAGATCATAGCAAGGTCTAAAAGTCTCATAGATGTGAATTTACCATTCGGCAAGAGTATCGCTCTTCGGTGAGACCACATATCGATAAACAAAGTCACAGCGATCTCAACATTCCTATCGGCAAGACTTACCGCTCGCCAAGAGGTTTCATCGAGCAACATTAGGTTACACCGAAAGCATACAACTATTGGCAAGACCTATCACCTTCGCCAAGACGTTATGCCGAACACACACAAGTCTTACCAAGCACCAAGTCATAGTCAACAAGACTTACGTCCTTCGCAGAGAGATCATACCGAACTCCAAGACTTACCCCGAAGGCTCCAACATAAAGCGCTGTCGGCGAGACATGTTACTTTCGCTAAGACTTCTCACCGAGCCACTGTGTTACATTGATGACTTCAATACGTAACCCGTCGGCGAGACTTTCCTATCGATGAGAGCTCATAGCGAACCACTAAGACTCTCCCCAACATACGATATCTGATTGAATGGCCTGTCGGCCAAAGATCTTCATGCGATGAAAGGTTACAACGACTGCTCTATGTCATAGCGATAGACTCCAAAGAGAAAGTGGTCGGCAAGACCTCTGCAAAGTCACAGTGACCTGTGCAAAACATGATGCTACCAATTTGCTAGTCGGCCAGACATGATAGATGTCATACCGACTTTGGTCCAATGGAGGTTTCAGCCTGTGATGTTTGAGACATATATTTCCAACAATTGTTTATGATATCCTACTTGAAATCAGACAGCAAATTTGTGATCTCCATCTGTGAAACTCCATTAATAGAAGACTTTCCCACTGTGGCTTGATGACCTCTACCCTTCTTAACAATTGCTCGAGAGTAGTTGAGACATATTTTCTTGATATCATCCCAAGGCAGTTGGGTTATATCTCCTCCCATCAGGTCTAGGGCATCTATATAGGTTTCACTGATTCCTCTCAGAAAAAGTAGTTTCTAAGATTCTTCATTGAGAGTATGATCTGAATTCTTTTTCAGGGAAAATAAGAATCTTGAGATATAGTCTTCTAGGCTTTCATCCTCCTTTTGTTGAATTCTGAATATATCATCTCCCTTACTACCACTCTTACAATATTCCTTGTATTTCTCAATAAATTTTATTTGCATGGCTGCCCAAATATCAACAACTCCCCTTCCAAAACTCATAAACCATCTAAGGGCTCCTTCCTTCAAAGTGGCATGAAACAACTTCAGCCTGTGAGCATCTGAAGTGTAGTCATAGCTGCGACAGAGGATATCAAACTCAAACAAGAAAGTCTTTGGGTCCTCTGTAACTAGTCCATAGAATTTGGGAAGTAATGAAGAAGGAATATTTTTAAGGTTATCATTATCTTGCTGAGCAATGATAGGGAATTCAAAAGCAGGAGGTCAGTTAGGTGGGTTACATGCCATATTTGTTGGACGGAGTATCAAAGCAAATGGATTTTCTTCAGGTTCTTCGTCAGTTGGATCAAATGGTAATTCAACAAGCAGGTTTTCAGCAAATGGATTGATATCTTGGTCTCCTCCTTCCTCAAATAGATTATAAGCTGGTTCAGGACTGTGATCAATGAATGGAAGGCTAGGGATGAATCTTCCTAGAGCGTCTCTTCTTCTATGCATGCAATAGAATGAACTGTAACTTGAAGGAATTTGAAAATGCTTGAATAACGGACAAAACTACTGCTAACAATGACTATGACATGTTCTTAGCTTGACACCATCCTCGACAACGGTGCAAAAAATGGTTGCGCCCACAAAAGGATATAAAAGTCACAAAAAATCCTAACCTGGGAATTGGACATTCCAGCAGGTGACTAACATCTTCTTATGGTCGTTCATTTACATTGTCAAACTAGGGAACATATACTTGAAATGGAGCGGCATTGTATGTGCACTAGGAACCAGTTTCAGTCACGATTTACCAGAAATAAATGCGTGAAAGGAATTCCACTTATGCTACAGGAATGTAATGCGAAGCCTTCTAAACTTAATCAAAGCAGAAATCATAACAACTATGACTGAGAAACAAACTATGAACTGGCCTTATGCTGCAGGAACAAACACATGGATGGATTCCCAATGCTGCAGGAATAATATAAGACTGAGTTTGCACTGAAACATTCCAGAATGCAATCTAACTTATGATCAACATAAAATAAACAACTAACTAACTATAGATACTTACTAAGTGGGCCCCCTTAGCAAGCATCAACCAGCTATGCAAGAATTGAACTCAAAACTTCATCAGCTTTTATTCATAAACTCAAAATGATATACATTGTTCTGTTCATATGAAAACTAACACAAAACTCTATTTCTTATCATAGTACTAACTCTTACATATTTTGCTTCTTATTATCATACTAACTTTTACATGCTATCCTTGCTCACTCACGCAGGAGGAACACTTATTTAAACCAAAAAAGTAACTAACTAACTAACAAAGAAAGACATGGACATAAAATGTATCCTGAAACCGAGGAACAAACTTCTCATAAATGAAAGCATATCCATTCAACATGATCTAGAGAGAATTTAGCATTCCACTCTTCCTAAATTAATGGTCATTTAGGTTTCTTCCCAACGACCTGGTTAGAGAGTATTCACTGGAAAAACTTCCTCGACGTTGTGTAGGAAATGGACTTTACTGCAGGGCCGAGATCCGTTGCGCTTGACTCGTTCATGCTCCCTTCAACAACCTGCGATGCACACGATAACAAAAGTGAAGGAAAGCATGTGTGGAAAACAACACGATATATTCATTAATCACATATTAAATCTATCCCATTATTCAAAAACCATATGCATTAGACCAGTCATTTGGAAGGTCAAACATGGTAATTAATAAGACACATCGAGATGTTAGGCTGTAGAAATATAGGAATGTATTGCTATAGGATACTACCCATTTTCAAATAAAAAGTCTTTAATCACATAGTTAAAACATCCATTAGCAATAAGAGTAGAGATATTAAAAATACATCATGATACTAAAATTATGAGCATATCCTGAGCTCATCAGTAAGATTGGGAAGTGTAATTTCCAATAGGCCCTAGGGTTTCTAGGCCTAAAGTGAGGGTTTTTTATTTTGGTCCTTTAAAGTGAGTTTTTCTGCAAACTATTTGTGGAATCTAAAGTTTGTGAACCTATTTACTACTTCCCTAGTGATTTTGAAGTTTGGTGAAAAGATTAAAAGAAAATTCCTTTGGAAAAGTGGCCTATTTGAGGCCTAAAAAGCATGAAATTTCAAGTTTTGAAGGAATTTTTACAAAGAAACCTATGGAGCTATGCTGATATGTTGTTGAGCACTAAAATGGGTCCCTGAAATGGCTTAGTTTTTAGTTTGATTGGATGTCATTGGGAAGATTCACCCAATTTAGTCAGTTTGCACTACTATAAGGAATAGAGTGCTATTGATGAGATAGTGTGAGATTATGGGTTTGATGATCTAACAGGTGTTGTTATTGATTGAAATTATGTTGAGTGTGTTTACAAGACCTCCCCCACTACATCAAAGTGGCATTAGAGCAAGGTACCAAATTCTTGTGGAAGAAAAGTTGAAGATTGTGAAAGAAAGATTGGAAGGTGAAGAGGCAAGTTTGCAAAGATACCTCCAAAAGGAAAGAGTACAACAAAGGAGATGAATGAATTGAGAAACCAATACATTAAAGAGATTAGAGAACTAAAAGAGAGATTGGCAGCCTTAGAAACCAACAAGAGAAGAGAAGCAGTTGAAAGCAGTGAATCAGAAGAAGAAGATGATGAAGAGTTTGAAGATGTTGAAGAAGAGCTTGATCCAGAAGACCAGAGAATGGCCAAGTTGATAAAGGTTGTAAAAGGTGAAAAATACAAGGTAAAAATAGATGTGCAAAAGTTTGGTGGTAATTTTAATGAAGAGGAATTATTAGATTGGATAGCTTTTTTGGATAACTATTTTGAATGTGAAGAGATTCCTGAAGAACAAAGAGTGAAGATTGCCAAAACAAAGCTTAAGGATCATTCACTTGTATGGTGGGATTATCTACAGTAAGAAAGAAGAAAACAAGGCAAGTCCAAGATTGTGGATTGGGATAAGATGGTGGCTAAGTTAAAAGGTAAGTTTCTCCCTTCAGATTATCAAGTTCAAATGTTTAAGAAGTTGCAAAATTTGAGACAAAAGGAAATGGATGTAAAAGCATACACTGAAGAATTTTATAGATTGAGTATGAGGTCTAATCACAATGAAAATGAAGATGAGGAAATAGCTAAGTACTTGGGTGGTTTAAGGATGAATATACAGGATGAGTTGGCTTTGACTAATCCTAGAAATGTAGAAGAATGTTACAAAATGGCATTGAAGGCTGAAGAGAAGGTAAAGAGAAGACAAAAGAAAATAGTAAGAGGAAGAGGCAACACCATGAGAGGAAGAAGAAATTTCTCTACTCCAAGGCAAGCAACTGAAAATCCACAAGAAGAACCAAACAAAAGGGATGAACAAGTTGCAGATTTTAGAGGAGGATACCAAGGTACAAGGGGCAGATTTTGAGGTGGAAGAAATTCCAACACTTTTGCAGGTAGATGTTATCATTGTCAAGAGTATGGACATCCTGCTTGGAAGTTCCTTGAGAAGGCTAGTTCATCAACAAGTGGAGGAGAAAGAAAACCAGATAAAAGAGCTCAAATTGTTCATGAAGATGAAGCTGAAAGTAGTTCAAGTTTCAATAGATTGGTTGCTACTCCTGAGATTGGTGAAATGATGATGATGAAGAAGCAAGTTTTAAAGACCACAAAGGAGGAAGAGTTGCTTCAAAGGAGAGCATTATTCAGGACAGCCTGCAAATGTAAGAAAAAGGTATGCAAAGTCATTGTTGATTCTGGTTGTACAGATAATATTGTGTCAAATCAGATGGTAGAAAAGTTGCATTTACAAAGAGTACCTAGAGAAAGACCATATAGGGTGTCATGGGTTAGTGATAGTCAATCCTTGGTGGTGAGAGAGAAAGCAAAAGTTGAGTTTCAGATTGGGCAATATAAAGATGAAGTTCTTTGTGACATAATTCCCATAAATTGTTGCCATATGTTATTAGGGAGGCCATGGCAATTTGACAAGTCAACCTTGTATGATGGTATACAAAACACATACCTCATTGAAAAGGATGGAAAAGAGTTCATTTTGACCTCATTGATTGAGAAAGCAAAATACCAAGGTGAGATTATTATGCTTAGGAGAAAAGAGTGTGTGAATATAGAGGAAAAAGAGAACAAGAGTTTAGAAGCCAATGCAATGCTTGATAAAGGTGGGACAACAGAAACAAGAAGGGAATCTGATTTGCAGACAATTGAAAGAAAGAGTAAAGGTTATTTTCAATCAGTTATGAGGAAGAATGTTTTTGTGTGGCAAAAGAAAGTTGTTGGTAAAGATTTTTAGATTGGTAAAGAGCAGAGTGGGTGTGAAGAGCCTTTGGAAAGGCAAGACAAGAGTGAAAGTATCATGGTTGGAATGATTGTGTGCCTTATAACAAGGAAAAGAGTGAAAATACAGGTAAGAAATGATATAACAAAGTTTGATGATGTTGGTAAGACAGTGGGTAAAGGTACAGTGTGTTACCAAGATGTGATAGTGAATAAGAAGACAAGGAAGTGTGATGATGATGTGACAGTAAAGTGCAAGGTTGCTGGTACATAAAAAGGGCAGTTAAAGGATGTTAGTACAAAGGTATATGGGATTGGAAAAATAGAGGACAAAGAGATAAAGATGGGTGATGATAATAGGACAGTAAACAAAGTGAGTGCATGTCTGACAAGATTGGTAAATGTAAAAGGACAGTGGATAGTGAGAAAGTTGTTGATCAAAAGGTTAAAGGGCAGTGGAACGAGGAAAAAGTTGAGAAACAAGTAAGGACAGTTGATGAGAGAATGAGTACAGGTGAAAAGGAAAATGTGACAATAGTATTTGGTGGTGAAGGAGTAAAACAACACCCAACAATGCAGCAGGACAATGAAAGGTATGTGTTAGAGTAATAAGTTATTTCACTTAATTAATCTAATCACATTGGTTAATTAATTAAGTCACTTATCACTTTAGTTTTACTTAAGCTAAACTTAGGCACATTAATAATTAATTATTTATTAATTATTAAGTGTGCACACTAGGGTTTCCTTTTAGGGTTATGCATACATTGCTTTTATAAAGCAATTCATCTCTTGTATTTTCTCAATTCCTGAATATTATTCATTTGCACATCTTCATGCAAACTGCTCTATATTTTTCTATTTTTCTCTTGTGAAAGGTATTTTCTAGTTTGCATGTTTGATCTTAGATTCTAACATGGTATTAGAGCCTTGATTTGCAACCCCTTCTCAGTTTTATGGAGAAATTCATTGCAGAGCACATTCGAGGTTCCTCAAGGGTTTCATGCCTTGAGCTTATTTATGAAGCGTTTTGGATCAGATCAGGCATCTCCATTGGATTTAGAGTGTTGGGAAAAGTTAGGATTGGCTTTTGTTTCATTGATTTTCATCATTGTTTGCCAGATCTGCAAGGGTTTCAAGTCTGGTAGTTTTTTGCAAGATCTGCGAGTACATGATTTTTTTAGGAACACTGGGCACAAACGAAGGTCACCATCACGTTCGCAGTGGCCAAAAACCCTAGGAACACCTATCGTTTGGTCAATTTTGGTGTAGTTGATTTGGGAGGCAAAAAAAAATTGCCAGGGGGCGTATGACCTCCCCAACACGCTTTACAAAGCATTTAAAAAAAATTGAAAAAAATGATTAATAAAAAGTGCTACCATTTTTAATGGCTCATGCCACCGCCACGCCACCTAGCGGCCACTAGGTGACGCCCCACCAATCTGCCACTAGCCCTGAGCAACCCCTGTAGGCTCCTCCGAACCACCAACGATCATATGGGGGACCAGGCGCTTTGTGCCTAGCCCCCGGCTGCCCTTAGCTCTAGCGTCGGTCACATGGATGACCAGGGACTCTACCCCAGCCCCCTGCTCGTAAGCCCCTGGTCATGCACAGGACTAGGGGCCGATTTTTTTAGCCCCCTGGGCTACTTTTAGGCCTTATTGGCCCTTTTGGAGCAATGTTCACTAAGTTGGGCGTAACTTTTGCATACGGTGTCATTTTTTCGCAAATGAGATATCTTGGAAAGATGATTCTGACACCGATCTAGTGGTGTAGGATAATTTTCCAGATTTTTCTCCAATTTTATTTTGTAGGCCTCTAAAGTCAGATGAAGCAATTTTCACTTCGGAGGGCATATCTTTTTCCTTGGTTATTCGTTTTTCACGATTCAAGTGCACCAGAAAGCTGATTCAGTCCTCTACATAGATCTGAGGTCATTTTTAATCATGGAGGCAGATGTGAACATTGGTTTGTGCATGCACTCTTTCTTGTTTTCATGCACTAGGTTTGCATTTTCTCTTTAATTTATGCATGTTTTGCATGTTCTCCTTTTACAATCATGGGGTATTGTAATAAATGAACTTATATAAAGTTCCATCAAGGGGGATTCTTACATAATAATTTGATTAGAGTGTAGTTGCATTGCATGCACTTTGATCTCATCTTCATATTGATGACAACTCATATGAGTTGTATCTGGATTCTGTAGTTTCTTTTGGCCACATCTTGCTCATAGCTTGACACATTTTGGTTCACATTGGTTCACATCTTAGATTCAGAGCCTATGGTGAATGATCCTGAATTGCATCAAATTCACATTAGGTCACATCTCAGTTTGAGGGCCATTCATTTTATGGTTAAGTTCCAAAATCTTCATGGTACTTGCTCCTATGGATCAATTTTAGTCACAGTTTGGCATCGACATCGAGATACACATAGCTTCCAAATTCTTTCATCAAATCATTCCTTCTTATGGGGGGCATCATTTATTCATCTACTATTGCTTTATATATTCCAGGGTTGTTCCAGTTTGTGAGTTTTTTTAGTGTTCCTTGGCATCGGGTCTGCTGTTGCATTATCATGATTCTGCCTGAGTCCTTCAGTGACTCTCATATGGTTTCTTGTAAACAAAGGTATCTTTCCTTGCTTGCTAGATTCAGGATTCCAGTGTTACTCCACCAACGCTTCTTTGCAGCAAGTCATCTCATTGAGGGGGGGATTTTGTCCCACTAGGTTTTCTCCTTTTTCCCATTCATTGCATTTGTAATGGGTACCTGATCAGGCCTTATTGTCGGGACCCATCTTTGCTTTCATGCATCTTTTCCTTAGTGTTTTAGATACTTCCTAAGTTCATCTTAAGGGGGCTGTTAGAGTAATAAGTTATTTCACTTAATTAATCTAATCATATTGGTTAATTAATTAAGTCACTTATCACTTTAGTTTTACTTAAGCTAAACTTAGGCACGTTAATAATTAATTATTTATTAATTATTAAGTGTGCACACTAGGGTTTCCTTTTAGGGTTATGCATACATTGCTTTTATAAAGCAATTCATCTCTTGTATTTTCTCAATTCCTAAATATTATTCATTTGCACATCTTCATGCAAATTGCTCTAGCTTTTTCTATTTTTCTCTTGTGGAAGGTATTTTCTGGTTTGCATGTCTGATCTTGGATTTTAACAGTATGAAGATAAAGGCAAGATCAAAGAAGATAAAGACAGTGAGCAGGGAGAACACAATGGACCAGTTGAAGAAAAGAAAAGAATTTAAAGGCATGAATAATACAAAGGAGTACATGTGACATTCATCTTTCCAAGGGACTTAGAAAAGCTCAAAGCTGGGGTGTATGGTGCAGGAGCACCATTGGTGCAAAATTGTCAATTCAAATTGTTAAGGTCTAGGTTATAGATTTTTGAAAAAAATTGTCTAAAATAAGGTCTCAAGACCATTTCATGATGTAAATATTCAATTTTGAGTCATTTTTAGGTGTTTAGGAGGTTGGATTGTTCAAAAAGTGCAAAATGTTAAAAATATTGCAAAATTGTGCAAAAATTGCAAACTTAAAAAGTTGTAAAATTGCAAAATTTGCATTGTAAAGGGAACATGAAGAGTCCATTGGTTCAAAGGGAAATTGTGGAAGTTCAATTAGTTTTATTTTGGTGGGAAATAGTTTAAAAACCATTAGAAACTCATTTGGAGGTTGTTGAAGCATATTTGTTGATTGAAGCATTCAATAAAAGTTCAATTTTCATCAATTTTCTGCATTTTTTGTTGTAGCAGCAGATTGTACTGCCTGTACATCTAGTATTTGATATAAATTTGTTGTTCTTTGAGTAGTAGGGTGAATTATCTTTCTTTTTAATCCTATTAGAAGGTTTTTCACTATGTTTTGCGCATTTTATCAACAAATTACTCAAACTGGCCTGAACTTGTAAATTAGAGGGTTTTGAATCAATAAATGTTGGAGTGCAATTAACACTGAGAGGTGGGGGGTGAATTAGTGTTAACGAACTAATCAATTCTTTTTAAAACTTTTAAACAATAATTTGATCATGAATGCACTTATGTTGAAAATATAAATGAATAAACAACGAAGCAAATACTTTTAAAAGATTGACACATAATTTGTCTTGAGTGGAAACCCTCCTGGGGAATAAAACCACTCGAATGTGGCCTCACTGGCCTTATTTAAAAAAAATATTCTTTGTACAAAGCCTCACTGGCAAATTTGTCTCACTGACAATGGTGCTATCTCACTGATAGTCTTTTGAAATGTACATATATGAAAGTAGTATAAATATATAGTTGATATTTGTTTCATTAATCATACACTCTGTTCTGCAATGACCTCAAAATCAGAGTTACAAAAATTCCAAGCTTCAAAAACAATATATTGCCTTTCAGAAAGATATAATCTGTGCCTTTCAAAACCTCTCATTCATCTCATCGAATGAGCATGTCAAATAATATATATATGTTCTCTGTTCAGGAAAACAAATCTGTTTGGAAACTATATGCGCAACTGCCATATGAAGATCAAAACTAAAAAACTGCCTTTGCCAGATGTTCCAACTATAAACCATTGAACAAAACTTATCAAGAGTGTATTAGCAACAACCAACATATAACTGTCATATAGTTTGTTGAGTCGACACATCATAACTAATCCAAAAAGATAGACTCACAACAAAACTCAAAAATAAAGATAACAGGGTTTTCTAAAGAACAAAGACATTTGATACACAATAAACAAACACCCTTACAACAAACCCGAATTGGGTTTATTTGGAACAAAGATATACAGATCTATTAAGGAGTAATCAAATTAAAAAACTTGTTTACTATTCTCCTTCAAAAAAAATGAAATTGCTAGAGACCCGTGGGAAAAACTTAACACACAATGCTATCTCAAATAACAACAAGGCCGACCAAGAACAAGTTCATTTTGTTTCCTTTAAACAAAACTTTGAAATAAAAACAAAACACAGTGCTACACAAAACCCTTTACAATTTAACTTGCAACTAGCTAACAACAGATTTAATGAAAATAAACACCGAGCCCAAACAAACTGAAGATCCCAAACACATAAAATACAAAGAAGCATAATAAGGAATACACCTGTTGTCGGTGCAAATAGAAGAAAATTGCTGTTTCTCTTTACATACTCCTTGTTTCCTTGCAAACCAAACAACCGACTTCTGAAAACAAAATGTGCTTACCACTGCCGCCATGATTAGGGTATCAAACCCTATCTAACAAAGAATGAATCAAGTATCAATGCACATCGAAATCTCATAAAGGTTTCTACAATTCAACATAATGACTTTTGGAGTCCGGGTAATATGATGGGAATAATTTCCCATTCAAGTCAAACAAATAATTACCACTGACAACCCAAAGATTCTTTCAATCTTACCTTTAAAAAGCTTTATTATTACCTTTCTTTCATCATGAGCTTTTGAATAAAGTCAATTTGCCACCCCTTTTATTTTTGTTCAAATATTTCCACACAATGATGTTGCCTTGTAATATAATGTGTCAATATGCCTCATGATATTTGGAGAACAATATTGCTTTGTGATATATGGAACAATGTCTCATTTTAGAATAAAACCGATATCACTGCACTTCAGTAAAGATGTCGATCGATATGCAAGTGAACATTACAAAACCAAGTGTAGGAGAAGGATAAGCATAGATATATAAACACATGCAAAACTGAAGAGAATCACCACATGTGCACAACCTGTAATATCAACCTTAGTGTATTGACATGAATGCCAAACAATACTGAGGGACAACAATAAAATGGCTTTTTGACCCATTCCTCTTTTTGTAGCCTCTATGACTTGAGGAATGGGTCTGAATCACCAATAATAAGGTGTGGGAGTGGTAATTTTCTGCAGGGGAGGTCCAAAAAGATGTTGGGCTTGAAGCCCTAGGCTAAAAAATAGTATTTCCAATGAATTTGAGAGGTTTTGAGGTGTCAAATTGAGTTTTGAGTTAGGGAAGCGTAATTTTATGCTGGATTAAGCTTGAGAAAGCCAATTTAGACTTGTTTGGGGTGGTTTTGAGGTTTGGTAAGATTGGGAAGTGTCATTTCCAATAGGCCCTAGGGTTTTTAGGCCTAGAGTGAGGGTTTTATGTTTTGGCCCCTTAAAGTGAGTTTTTCTACAAACTAGTTGTGTAATCTAAAGTTTGTGAACTTGTTGACTACTGCCCTAGTGATTTTGAAGTCTGTTGAAAAGATTAAAAGTAAAGTCCTTTGGTAAAGTGGCCTATTTGAGGCCTAAAAAGCGTGAAATTTCAAGGTTTGAAGGAACTGTTACAAAGCAATCTATGGAGTTGTGTTGATATGTTGTTGAGCACTAAAATGGGTCCCTGAAATGGCTCAATTTTTGGTTTGATTGGATGTCATTAGGAAGATTCACCTGGTTTAGCCAGTTTGCACTGCTACAAGGAATAAAGTGCTATTGATGAGATAGTGTGAGATTGTTGGTTTGATGATCTAATAGGTGTTTTTATTGATTGAAATTGTGTTGAGTGTGTTTACAGGACATCCCCCACTACATCAATCTCTCAATGAAGATATTGCTTCCCAAGCTCACTCCCACAACCACATTTTTTGATCCTTCTAGAATCAACCTATGTCCAAACCTGGCCTCTCACAAAGCTCTCAACAATATGCAAAATATGCTAAAACCAACTCTCTTTCCTCACTAAACTCTTACCAACTCTCTCTCTCATAAAACTCCAAAATTATGAATAAGAAGAAATCAAAATGAATGAGTGAATGTAACAAAGGGTAGAGAAGTTGCCTCTATATATACTAAAATATGAGAAACACAATGCTACAAACAAGCTACTAAATCTGCCACCTTTTCTCTCCTTTCTGCCACCACTCAACATAAAGACTAATTCCTCCTCTAAAATGCATCGACTTAACCATCTAGAATGAAATATGGCTTCTCTAAACTCAAAAGTTGCAACACATAAATAGTTCAAATGTTTCCAACTTCTTAAAATGGATGAGTCGCCCTCTTTCAAGTGAAAATAATGACTCTTTTACTGATTCAAAACACAACAATGAATATCTATAGGTTTCCTATAATTGTTATGCAAGTTAACTAACTTCATGAGCTTCAGCCAACTTTGGCTTTGACAAAGTCTACATACTTATTTTCAGCTGTGCATTGGTCTTTCCAGCATTTGACTTCTATTTGGTTTATCCTACAAATTATGGCATTTCATTCTTCCACATGATCATGATGTGTGTGTTTTGTTTGTAGCACTTGAAACATGTTTCATTACAACTATGGTGCTGCCTTATGCACTTTAAATCTTCTCCTATTTGTTTTCACTTTACATTGTTATAACAGCTTATGCACTACCTTTACTCATGCATATATGCACATTATATAAGCGCTCCACATGGATATTACATTGTGGCTTTTAAGTATGCCAAGCTCTTAAATATGGTCTACACTATTCATGTGCCCAAGTTCATATTAAAACATTTCAAAATACTTTCAAATATATTTCAATATATATATATATATATATTATACCTCCATTGTTATATTATATATATATATACGTTTATTAAATTATTATTTGCCAATCACACACACACACACACATATATTAATGATTATATATATATGTATGTATTCGATGTACTCTCATACATATGTATATATATATATATACACACACACATATTGTTATCTTAATACTGATATAAAACACATATATTCACATATTCATTGATCGATATATATATATATATATATATATATATATATATATATATATATATATATATATATATATATATATATATATATGTCCAATCGATATTCTCATGCACACGATACATCCGTACATGAGTATGTGTAAGTACGTCCACCTATGTTTATGCATGCACGTATATATTCATATGTATGAGTTATCATAAACATGTACACATATACATATATACATTCTATGTATATATACTCATCAATTTATATATAAATTTGAACACATGAAGAAGAACTTACACTTAGCACAAAGACTTAATCACAAATTCCAAATCAAGAATAATCAAAGAATAAAACCAAAACCAAAGCAAAACATTCCCATTCAATGATCGAAGGTTACTTACCATTTCCTGACTAACTTGACTCTACTTGACCAAACTAGGATGTGAGTGTGATGAAGGGGACTCCTCTTACAAATATGAAATCAAACACACACAAAGAGACTTGCAAGATGGCTACAATATGCCATTAAATTTCATATTTAAAGAAAGAAAAATCAACAACATTCTTATTTGCTTAAATCATAAAATGACTACATCAAACTGAAGTTGATGGGATTCCTTGCAATTCAGGCTTCATACATACAAAAATCTACAACATAATGTCTTCAACATTATGGCATCATTCTGACAACATTTGGGTATGCAACCACAACTTCTCCAAAATCCCCCCTCTCTCCAAATGAGCAAGCATCAATATAAATAAATCATGTGAGAAGAAGCCACCATTGGTTTCTCAAAAAAACCTCCACAAACCACCAAGCAATCCCACACCCAACTTGAGGAGAGATAAGAAAATAAAATATAAAATAATTCATTGCCTTCACCACCTTCACATGGGCACCTAACTTTTGGTCAATCATCTTGGTCAATCAGGCACCTTCTTTGACTCTTGTGGCCCTGATGGCTCCAAATATAGTCATGCAACAACATGCAAAGATTGTGGCACACACATGTAATTAAATGCAAGGCATGCAATTGAACATGCAAGAACACACACCCCAAATGGTCCCCACCAAGAATTTGGATGCCCAAGAGGGGTATTTTCCCAATTATGTCTTAGAAAATATTCATAAATGCATATTTCCCACCAAAATTTCAATTACAATTTCATCCCAAGGGAAATTACAAAGTTGCAAATCAAAATATTTGTTCACCTAGCCCCTAATCCCTTATTGAAAATGAACAAAATAAAATAACAATATTTTTGGTGATGCAAGATTGCTAGTACCCCTAGATGTCCCTGCATTACACACCCAGGGTAGGGATTTTTTTTTTAATATGGATTCACAAAATGGAGTTGAGTGGTAGTACCACCCTTCCGGATTGCAAGAAATCCTCAACAAACTCCATCACCGAATCTAGTACTTGCAATTGTTTCTTCTTTCTCCTCTTCCAACACTTAACAGAAACAAGCAACCTCCTCCTCTGACAACTTTGATCTTTACTCCTTTTCTTCAATGTGGAATAAACTCCACCATAACCTGACCACCTCCTCCAAATGTATCTCACATTATTCTCTGATCTTTCGGGATTCAACCCACCATAGTCCGTCCACATCCACCAATTTGCACCTGCACTTAACTCTGCAACACCATACAAATCCTTCTCTGCATACCAATCATCTCTAACAAAATCTAACTGAACCATCTCATCTGCATTCACTAACTCATCCATCTCAACATGAAAATAATTATTCTCAAATTCACTGAATTTTGAATTAACTTTTTCATCGTCTGTTGCATCTTCAACTTTGTTTTCTTCTTTCATGCCTTCTACAAGACATGAAATTGTATCACTTCCTTATCCTATAACTAGTGTTGTAAATTCAATGTCAATAACACAATCAAGATATTCAGCCTTTCCATCTTCCTCCTCTACATCCATTTCAATGTCAGTAATACAATCAAAATATTCATCCTTTCTATCCTGCAATAAATTATCATTCTTACAAATCTTTCTATCAAATTCCTCTTTTACCTTCACCTCTAACTTCTCAATTTTAACATTCTCAAATTGATTCATTGTTGCAACAAATTTATATATTTCTACATTCTTATCCTCATCAAAACACACATTAAAATCTGATTTTACCTCATTGCCTTCCGCTACAAATTTCACCGCTACAATTCTTTCTTCACTATAACTCACCATATCATTCAAACACAAATTAGATTTGGTTCTAACCTCATCAAAATATGATATTCCTCTCTTCCTTACTACTGCAACAAAATTTTCAGCCTCCTCATATCTATCCATCTCGTTCATATCATTCACATGCAAACCAAAATCATCAATGAAAGTTCGCAAAATGCAAGTTTTACCTTTTATTTAACTAATGCAACTTGGTTTTCATATTCTTCAATGTCCTCCTTTTCTCTCAACTCTTTAGTTTTTGTTGCAACCTCTTTAATCTCTTTTTCACTTTTCTCTTCCTTCTCACTTTCTTTCTCTATCCCTTCCTCAAAGCATACTTCTCCAATATTTTGTCTACTTGTTCACCTGCATACACAACTATGACAAAATTTTTGCCTTTCCTATTCGGCATTTTTTCAAACACTTGTCACACACTCTCAATCTTTAACCTTTCAGGTATATACTACCTCACATTCAACGATTTATCTACACACCACACACACACCACCATAGGTTCTGGTGCAAAATTCCTAACATCGATGCTTCTTCTTGCACACTCAGGAAATCCAACTCTGATACCATTGATGAAGGGGACTCCCCTTACAAATATAGAATCAAACACACACAAAGATACTTGCAAGATGGCTACAATATGCCATTAAATTTTAGATTTAAAGAAAGAAAAACTAGCAAAATTCTCATTTACTTAAATCATAAAATGATTACATCAAATTGAAGCTCATGGGCTTCCTTACAATCCAGGCTTCATAAATACAAAAATCTGCCACATAATGTCTTCAACATTCTAGCATCATTCCGATAGGATTTGGGTACACAACCACAACTTCTCCAAATGCCCCCCTCTCTCCAAATGAGCAAGCATCAATATATAGAAATTTGTGTGAGAAGAAACCACCATTGGTTTCTCAAAACAACCTCCACAAACCACTAATAAATCCCACGCCCAACTTGAGGAAGGACAAGAAAATAAAACCACTAATAAATCTAAAATCAAACACACACACCATTGGTCAATCAAGACACCTTCTTTGACTCCTGGTGACCTTGACGGCTCCAAATGCAGTCATGCAACAACATGCAAAGATTGTGGCACAAGCATGCAATTAAATGTAAGGCATGCAATTGAACATGCAAGAACTTGAACCCTAAATGGTCCCCACTAGGAATTTGGATGCCCAAGAGGGGTACTTTTCCAAATTTTCCTTAAAAAATATTCATAAAAGCATATTTCCCACCAAAATTACAATTATAATTTCATCCCAAGGGAAATTACAAAGTTGAAAATCAGAATATTTATTCACCTAGCCCCTAAGCCCTTATGGAAAATGAACAAAATAAAATAACAATAGTTTTGGTGATACAAGATTGCTAGTACCCCTAGATGCTCTTGCATCAGAGTGTGTGATAGCTCAAATAGGAATATTAAGGGTTACCACAAGTTCTTCTCTTGAGTGATATTCCCCATCTCTTCTGAAGGCTTGATTCATTTCCTACATCCAACTTAGTGCAACACAATAGTAGTTAGCCAATAACATTGCATTCATATGCATAATAAAGCATTGAAAAAAACATTGACATTGAATTACACATTCATTCATCATATTTTCCATCAAAATATATACAAAGCATATTCATGTATTAAAGCATTTTAACTCATCAATGTAACAATAAATAGGTAATTACACAATGAGGTGTAACATATATACATATGATATATAATATATGTATGTATTGTATATATATGATATATATAATATATGCATGTATATGTAAGTATATATATGATATATATAATAAATGTGTATATATCTATGTATAGATATGATATATAATATATTCATGTATATATATACACATATTGTATCTATACACACACACATATATGCATATATTGATATATAATATATACATGTATATATACACATATTGTATTTTGTTATCAAATTTCTAAATACACCCTTGAGAGAGTAAAAGATTAATTGTATCTTCAGTTGATACTATGGAAACACTCTAGGCCCTATGGGTTGCTCGTAAATTGGAGTGAATCTCTAAAGAGGGCTATTTCCCTTGGTTTATCACCTAAACACATCTATACTACTGTTACTTACTAGGAAAAGGAGAAGAAAATGACCTCAAAATGAATTCTACAACCTAAAGGAGGTGATAAACCAAATGTTTTGTGGCTTATACTATTGTTTAAAACACACAATTTGTTCATTAACCAAGATAATTCATGCACAACTCAAATTTTTACATACTTATGCATCAATATTTCATAGGAAAGTTGGAATGTTCTATAGTTTTAGAAGGAAAATTAAATGTTTCACAACTAATAATTGTTTGAATTAGTAACATAACCTATAACCCACATAAGATATGTATGTAGTTATTTGAGAATGAGACATAAAATTGAGGATAACATGTATTATCACTAAACTACATTAGTCATTCATGATTACACACAACATACATATTTAAAAAGGCCAAAAATGCTTGATTTTTATTGATAAAAGATGCTTACAATTGTAATACAAGTTTGGAAATTTCTTGTATTTCTTCAAAATACTACAATATGTTTCTTTTGTTTGAGTTACAATACTTAGAGAAAACTAGAAAGAAGTACCAAATACTAGCCTCAATTCATCTCCTTTTCTCAATCCCAACATAGGAGAGAATATAGGTCATGCTTAAGACCATAAATGACATTACTTGCTTGGACCTAGAGGTTTGATCTTCATTTAGGCATTGGAAAACAACTCCTCCTTTTTTGACTCCTTCAAAGATTACAAGGTGGTGTTGAAGAAAGATAATATTATTGATCTCAGGCTTTGTCAACTGAAAGCACTCTTGAATCTACCCGTCAAACCTCCTAGATACCTACAAATATTGTCATAAATGCTTCCAATTTCCCCTTAATCTTCTCCAACCATCTCTTACTCCCTTGAATACCACTTTCACGATAATAGGACATGTTTCAAATTTTCTACAACTATCCTAACTCCTAGGAGGCATAAGATAAGGACTCCTCCAATGTATTTTCATAAATATCTTAATTAGCCTTAACCAGTCATGAGTAGGGTTCACTATGGTGTAGGACTACTTGCTCCATACTGGATACCTATAGAAAACATTTCATACTTTTTAAGACATTGAAATAGGTATTCATGGCTAATTAGTTTTTCCTTGTTTGTAAAGTGTCATTTGTAAACATTATTATGGAGCATATGTGCATCCAATCAACACTGTCTTCTCACTAAAGCTCATCTCCTTATGGCATGTCATACATATCTTGACCCATTAGACAATGTATTTCTATCGTTTTTATTTATTTACTATGAATACTATCATAACATTGTGAAACAGTCATAATTATTTGATAAAACAATCATTTGACAATCCTTGTTCATAATTAGAATCTTGAAGTACTTATATGATTAGTAGGCCATGTTCACCATTCACTTGTAGGTTATGTCTATGATTGTTACTAGCCTCTAATGGTTGTTAATAGTTTTCACATATGCCAAGATTTTCAAACCAATATTGAACACCATTTATTAACTGTCATATGTTACAAAGTCCATGAAAGGCTCCCTATTATGACATTGTTTTGTACTCTTGAGCAATATAAATCTATGGACTGTACTAATCTCCACTTTGATACTCTGAGCATGCTTGATTAGGCTTTTAGGAGTAATCTTGATCCATGGCACTATATTTTAACTTGTAGTTTGTCTTCATTTTTCTAGGGTCATAAGTCTCAAATTCCTTCTTGTTGCACCCTTATTTTTGTCTCAACCAAAACTTTAGTCACACACTATTTATTCTCATCAACCATATACTAGATTGCTATTTATACTTGGTTACCTAGTTACAAGGTCTATAGGTTGCTATTTTTTGAGTAACTATTATGTTGATTAGGAATACTTGTCCTTTGTCTACAACCTATGCCAAGCCTCCTGTCATACACATTATTTTGTAGACTAACATGCAACTGTTCCTTGTGACAATCTTTTGACTACCATTTTTCATTGTATTATATATGTTCTAGATATACACAAGGCCTTTATAGTATCTATTTAGAAGTCATATGACTATCTTCTACCATTTACAATAGACTCTTCTATCACAAGCCTATCATAACATTCTCATTTGATAATAAGTAGATTCAAACAAGGTTTGGGAGGTCGCTTAAAAAAAATTGTATGCATCTTCTTGGGAAAGGCAAGAAAAAATTTGTTAACATTAAACACTAACTTGTTGCCTTAGGTTGTCCTTTAGGTCTATCATACATGTTAAGTTTCTTGAAAATGTCATACATGTATAGACAATATTTTACCTTGCAACATTTTCATATTTCTTTGCATAGTCAATATCATCATATAGTCTTGACACATTAGATTCCCACTATCTATTTGTCATGTAAGCTACTTAAACTCCATGTCTCTTGTCACTACCATGTATGTTCACAATCATCATTACCATTTGTGGATGTTTAGGATGACATGATGCATTTGACCCTATCATTGTCATTTCTAGCTTATCTTATGCTATGTTCATGGGTCTTAGAGGCATACCATGCCACTATTATTGCCACCTATTTTTATCAAGATCTCATTTTCACATGACTCTATTGTTCTCTTGAATTGTCCTTGCCATAATGACTATACTATCATGACCTTATAGCTTTCTAGCATTTCTTTCAACATTTCCCTTTGTACTCTTCGATACTACCACCTCTAGGTATATATATATATATTGACTGCACTTCTACATGTAATAGGTTATCATCTCTTCATTATTCATTAATTTATGAATTTTTCACTAGTTGACTACCTTTCTCAGGGTTTGCATGTGATTTTTCAAAGACCCATTGTTAGATTGTATATGAACCTATTGTTAGAAAACCAAGATCACCTGCATGCAATCACCTGTCACATGGAAAAGACATGCAGAACCAAAGAAGATGTTCTGTAAACCTCAAAGTTAAAATGAATTAAAGAGAATCAAATATTACAAAGAGATCAATCCTTATGAAGGAGATCAAGAAACCCTTAAAGGGAAACCCTAAATGAAACCCTAGTGTGCACACTTAATAATTAATCAATTATTAATGTGCCTAAGTTTAGCTTAAGTAACTAAAGGAATAAGTGACTTAATTAATTAACCAATATGATATAATTAATTAAGTGGAATAACTTATTACTCTAACACCTTAAGATGAACTTAGGAAGAAGCTAAAACACTAGAATAAGATGCATGAAAGCAAAGATGGGTCCCGACAACTAGGCCTGATCAGGTACCCATTTACAAATGCAAGAATGAGGTAGAGAAGGAAAAACCCAGTGGGATAAAACCCCCCTACAATGAGATGACATGTTGCAAAGAAGCACTGGAAGAACTTTGTAGAGTAACACTGGAACCTGATACTGGTAAGCAAGGAAATATTCTTCTGTTTACTATTGAAACCAGATGAGAGTCACTAATTGACTCAAGGAATCATGATAAAGCAACAACAGACCCGATGCCACGGAACACTTGAAAACTCCAAACGGGAACAATCCTGGAATCTATGAAGCAACAAGCAATTATTGAAAGATGTATTACTGAAAATGAAGTGCAAAGATGCAAGATGCACCCTCCCAACTGCCAAAACATCCAAGTAATCTCCAAACAACCCATTGGGCCAAATCTAGACTAAGTGATCAACCTAGGACAGATACAGAAAAAGTGCATGGACAACAATATAGAGCTCCTTAATACCTTTCCAACTCTGCAAAGATAGCGAAAATTAGAGATCATGGCAAAAAGTTATGAGCTCAGAAGTCCAAAAAAAACATCTGACTTCAAACAACAATAAATGCAGATAAACAGTAAAATACTGAAAAATAAACAACACTACTGGAAATAGCTCGGAACCAGCTTTCCGGTGATATCTGGTTTGCCTGATTTTGATACCATTTATGACCAAAAGAAAAAAATTGCTCTTATTTTTTACTCATTATATTATGTACTTTGTGCATGCGTCTTATTTAGGACTTCAAAGTATTTTGCAAGATTGTCCCTTGTATTATGACTATGTCAAAAGACATTGTTCATTGGATGACTATGGTATTCCTTCTGTTGCTTTTCCATCGATCTTTGTGACTGTTAGGAGCTTGATGGAACTCAAATTCCATCATTACTATCATGTAGTCACCTAACTATTCCATAAATCATATATATGCTTATCATGATAATGGTCCATGATTGTCTTACCACTATCCTCTTTCTCAGGTACTAGAATCCTCTCTAAACTATCATACTTGATACCATAGTTTCCCTTAGAAATCATATTCCACTTGAATATCATTTACATTTCCCCTCATGCACACTAATATCCACAAACACGCTACCTTCCCACAATCTCTAGCCATAATCAACACTCTCATTATCACCTTGATTCATTCAACTTAGTGTATTGTTATTGTGCTTCAATCATGTATTGCTTGTCCACTTTTATCCTTCTTCATGTCATTGTGGTCTACATCATGATTGTGATCTCCTTTGATGCCACAATATTTTCCTTAATTTTGTCCTCTTTGATCACTGTCATCATTACCTATAGGTGTAAATTTATTTATTTTTCATGGAAAATAGGCTTTTCATTATCATTATCACAAATGAGGCTTGGATATGGTCTTGATAACTCATTGTGATGGTAGAAAACCTAGAATGATAGGCCATAAAACCCTAATAAACTTGCATAATTTTACAAATGCATATTTTTGTGAAGATATTTGGAATAAGACTCTTATTCCTTGGACTTAGAATACCTTTGATAAACTTTTAACACTTTTTTTGCAAGCTTTCCTTAAAAAAAACAAATATAGTCCTTGGTAAAGAATGAGCCACATACCATGTAAAACCTAGAACTAACATTTTAGGGACCTTGAATGTGTGGTGAATGATCTATCATTGCTTCATTTAGCTCTTAAAAACTCTCTTCTCAAGTTCCCTACAACGTGCCATTACTCCTTCTCCTTCTCTTCAATGTGGATGGAGTTCGAGAAGGTAAGGAGGCAACCTCCACACCAAACATGAGAACTCTTTCAATGCCAACAAAACAAAACCCTAGCATTCCTCATGCAATGTGAGTACACTTGAAACTTTCAAAAGAAGATAAGCTCAAAATTTAACTCTTTCAACATGGGCCTTAATGAGAGGTCATTTTTTTTGTTTATTCCCCCCCAAGACCTTTTCCTTCTTGGTTTAAGCTTTTAAAACATGAGCTAAGACTCTTTAAAGATCCGTAAGCAAGATAATAACTTGAACACAAACACACACACACACATAGGTATACTAGTGTCATACTGTTTTGTGATAGTCACATATATGTTGTGAATGGTGATCCTATACCTGCACAAACACAAACAACAAACACAATATTAGTCCATTATGCAAATTAAATCATCATTCCCCATAAGATTCATTTGAAATATCAAGAATAAGAAATAACACAAAGAACACAAATAAAAGATATCTAATCTTGCTAAAAAAAAACAAAATCTCAATCCCATGGGGGAATTGGTGCTAATTTGATGTGGAAAATAGCCCTTTCACAATTCCTTGCAAGCTTGGTGATGATCAATGGTGAAGATTTGATGCTCCTTGATGAAATTTCTCCATAACCTAGCTATGAAATGATGAAAAACTATGAAAATGGATGACAATGGATGAACTTTGCTCAAAGTATGAAGATAATAATGTTGCATGAAGTTGTGTATCAAATGCCTAAGATTTTGGATGATTGTGGATCCAAAATTAGTAAAAGAGCCTTCTATTTATAGAAGAGAATTATGGAAGAATAGGAAAAATAGATGAATGTGGGATCAAACACCAACCAATAACACAATGCCACTTGTCAACATGTGAGTGGACAAAGGTGGAGCATATTTGGATGAATGTGCACATTAATGCTATTAGGTGGAAATTCAAAATTGGAGAAGTGACATGTTGGAGGGAGATGAAAAATGAATTAAATGCCACTTGGCTCAAGAAAATGACATGTAAGAGGCCTTTAATGCCTTGTTGGATGGACAAGTCCTTTTGGGGGGAGATTTTCAAATTTGAGGAATATTCCATCTTTGATGCCTTTTTGAATGAAAATAGAGATTTTAATAAATCAAATAAATTGATTTACTTGCACAAGTTGCAAAATCTAGAGGATTTGAGGGATTAGTGTTAGTATTAATTAGGATTTGATTAATTTTAATGGAAATTAGCTTATTTGACATTTAGATTTAGATTTTAGGATTTAAATAAATCAAAATGAGATGAATAATGATTTTAGACTTAATTAAATAAAGTTTGATTTATTTAATTAAAGAGGATGGTGTTAGATTTAAATCAAATAAAGATAAATTTATTTAATTTAAATGAGATGACTTTAGGATTTAATTAAATAAAATGAATTATTTAATTAAGAGAGGGACTACAAGATTAATTAAACAAAATGATTTATTTAATTAATAGGAGATAATGACTTAATTAGATAAAATTGATTTATTTAATTAAGAGATGAAATGTGATGAATTTAATCAAATAAAAAATATTTAATTAAATGATTAGTAAAGGAGATGATTTAGGATGAACTGGTGTTAGTAAATCAGGATCATGTGCACGAAATCAATCAATATATTTTACATGTCTACATATGTTATCTCACCTATATAGATTGATTGCACTTCTACATGCAATAGGTTATCATCTCTTTATCATTAATTCATTTATGAATTATTCACTAGTTGATTACCTTTCTTGGGGATGTCACTTGTGATTTTACAAATACCTATTGTTATGACTGCATATGAACCTAGACCATTCAACTTGTAGCTTATATTTTCTACTTATTGTATTATGTACCCTGTGCATGAGTCTTATCCAGGGCTTCAAAGTATTTTACATGATTGTCCCTTACATTGTGACTGTGTCAAAAGACATTGTTCATTGGATCACTATGGTCTTCCTTCTATTGCTTCTCCATCTCTCTTTGTGATTGTTACCTAAGCTTGATAGAACTCAAATTTAATCATTACTACATGTAGTCACCTAACTATTCCACTATCATATATATACTTATCATGATAATGGTCCATAATTGTCTTATCACTATCCTCTTTCCCTAGTACTAGAATCCTCTCTAAACTATCATACTTGATACCATATCTTCCCTTAGAATCATTTTTCACTTTACTATCTTTTATATTGCCCCTCATGCACATTAATATCCATAGACACATTGCCTTATCACAATCTTGAGCCATAACCAACACTCTCATTATCACCTTGATTTATTCAATAGTATATTTTTATTATGCTTCAATCATCTATTTCTTGTCCACTATTTTCCTTCTTCATGTTACTGTGAGATACATCATGACCATGATCTCCTTTGATATCATAATATTTTCCTTAAGTTTGTCCTCTTTGACCACTATCATCATTACCTATAGTTGTAAAATTTATCTTTGTTACATGGAACATAGGATTTTCATTATCATTGTCACAAATGAGGCTTGGATATGGTCTTGATAACTCATTGTGTACGTTATATACGCAGAGACCACATAGTTCAATTGACACAAACTTGATTATTGATGAGATATGAATATGTGGATTGTCACTTTATTATGAAGGACTCCTAAAGGACCGACCTAAGTGTCTTGAGGGATGATCCAAGATCAACCTTGCCTACGTTCAAAGCTCAGAGACAACATAGTTCGACAAGACGACTCTATTTTTGAATTTTTTGACATTTTGACCTATTTTTGGATTTTTATATGTTTTGAATGTTTCTGGATTTTTCTAGTTTTTCTAATTTTGGGAAGACTTCAAGAATATACACGAATATGATCCGATGAGAACATGCTCCCAATGTGATGTAATAGACTACTCTGATATAAGCAAGACAAACTGACCTTAAGAATGGGCTAAGTAGTACTAGGAGGGATCATGACATGAACACATGACCAAGCTATGATGCAGATGCAGATGGATGATGGATGGAGATAGATGGAAGCATGATGGATGGATGGTGTAGAACAAGTTGTGGAGATCTTGGTGGAGAGTGCTTATTTACACAAGGCACCTATTTTCTAGGTTTTCACCAAGGTACTTTCGCAAAGCGCCACCGAAGTGGTTTTCACTAGAGGACGATTTTTATCTTTATTGTTTTTCAATATTTTTTTGGATTTTTTGTATTTTTGGATTCATACCTTGGAAGATTAGGCATAAATTTTTTTGAGATGGGAACTATTTATGGGCTCCTGTAGAGGTTCACCTTCTAGTGTTGATAACTGATAATGTCCCTGACTTATAGCTCCCTGTGATGATGAAGGGTCCCAACCAATTGGGTTCAAAATTTCCCTTAGTATCTAGATTAGGAACATTCTTCTGATTCTCCTTCAGCACAAGCTCCCTGACTTGGAAAATCTGACTCCTAATCTTCTTGTTGTAACTCTGTTTGAGGCAGTTTTGGTAGACTTGCAAATGGTTTAAGGCATCCATGCGCCATTCATCTAGTAATTCCAGCTCATTCAATTGTGATACCCGATATTCTTCATCTGTGATGAGATTCTGCAATGATATTCTCAGGGACAGGAGCTTGATCTCAATAGGGAGTATGGCTTCTAATCCATAGACCAGCGAGAAAGGGTGTGCACCTATTGGTGTGTAGATACTTGTTCGATAGGCCCATAAGACATGATTTAATTGGAGGTGCCAATCACAACTAGCATCATTGACTATTTTCTTGAGGATCTTTAAGATGGTCTTATTTGTAGCCTCAGCTTGGACATTTCCTTGGGGGTAGTATGGAGTTGAAAAGTTATGTTGGATATTGAAATTATGGAATAGATCACAAACATCCTGGTTTTTGAAAGGTGTCTCATTATCTGAGATAATGACTTGAGGGACACCATAGCGGCAAATTAGGTAGTTTAGGATGAACTTTGATATCTACTTTCTTGTGATGTAGGTCATGGGAATGGCTTCCACCCACTTTGTGAAGTATTTTATGGTAGTGATGATGAACTTATGTTCGTTGGATGAGGTGGGGGTAATTTTGTCGACAAGATCGAGCCCCCACTGTGAAAAGGGCCATGGTGTAACAATTGGGTGGAGCTCTTGAGCTGGTGCATGGATGAGATCCCCATGCTGCTGACATTGTAAACACCTTCAAACATAGTCGTGAGCTTCCCTCTCCATTGTAGGCCAACAGTACCTAGTCCTCGGCAATTTTTTAGCCAAGGTCGTACCACTTGAATGTGAACCAAAAATGTCGTTGTGCACCTCGGTTAAAGTGGTCAAACTTCCTCAGTGTTTAGGCAATGTAAAAGGGTTCCTTCAATGCTTCTACGGTATAGGGTATCTCCTAAGATGACAAAATGGGATGAATTCTTGACAAAGGTTCTCTTGAGGTTCGGGGTTAGGTCAGCGAAGAGGACTTCTATTCTCAAGTGTATATATCATGATACCGGGGATCACCGGGACCAAAGATTTTGCACACAAATTTAGACTCTGGTACCTCAAATGTTGGTATGAGAAGCTGCTCTATGAGGAATTCTTGCTTTGGGACATTGCGTGGGATATCCAATAATGATCCAATTATTGCCATGGTGTCTACCGCTTTGTTATTTTCTCTTGGTAGCTTCTCAAATGCGATATCAATGAAGAACTCCTTGAGACTTTCCACCAGCTTCTTATATGGAGTCAACTTATTGTCCTTTGTTTGATACTCACTGTTTACCTAGTTGATTATGAGTTGTGAATCCCCATAGACCTTGAGTGCCATGATCTGCCACTGTACTGCAATTCTCAACCCTATGACAAGAGCCTCACATTCTGCAATGTTATTTGTGCAAGGGAATGACAACTTGTATGATTTTGGTATGCAATCCCCTTGTGGAGTGATGAAGAAGATCCCTGCTCCCAACCCATGTGTGTAGGATCCATCAAAGTACATTTTCTAGTGATTATCTACACTTAGGTTGAAGGTTGATTCGTTAGGGAATTATGATACAAGTGGGTTCTCTAAATATATTGATGCTTCCTCCAGCTGATCTGCAATTACTTGTCCTTTAATGGCCTTGCGTTCCACATACTCAATGGAGTGCTCTGTTAGGATCATGACCCATTTAGTTGTCTTCCCTATGAGATTTTCTTTAGAAAGCAGGTACTTGAGTGGGTCTATATTTGTAATGAGCTTTATTTGATGTGCTAGCATGTAATGTCTGAATTTTTCTGCTACAAACACGACTGCTAGACAAGCTTTCTCAATGGATGTATAGTTCAGCTCATGTCCCACCATAGTTCTGTTGATATAACATATAGCTCTCTCTTTCCCATTTTCATCATGTTGTGCTAAGAGAGCGCCAAGAGTTGCCGCTGTTGCTGATATACACAAGATCAAAGGTTTGCCTAGGATTGGCAGCATGAGAACCAGTGGTGTGAGTAAGTACTCCTTGATCTTGTTAAAGGTTTGATCATATTTCTCATCCCATTTGTATGCTACCCCCTTGTGGAGTAGATGAGAATATGGGATAGCCTTGTCTACTAGTTGTGCTATGAATCGGCGGATGGATTGGAGTCTTCCTTGTAGGCCTCTTAACTATTTCAATGTCTTCGGTGCCTCCATCTCGAGGATTTCTTTGACTTTGGCGGTGTCTACCTTGATTCCTCTCATGGATACAATGTACCCTAGGAGCTTGCCTGATTATACCCCAAAGACACATTTTTTTGGATTTAATCAGACCTTGTACTTTTCCATCCTATTAAAGATGGAGCTCAAAGTTGATATGTGATCCTATCGTTTCCTTGATTTAACCAATATATCATCCACATAATCTTCCATAGTTTTGTGAATCATATCATGAAAGATTAGCGTCATGGCCCTTTGATAAGTAGCTCCTGTATTCTTTAACCCAAATGACATCATATTCTAGCAATATGTCCCCCATGGACAAGTGAAAGCCATTTTTTGTTGGTCATCTTTTGCTATCATGATCTGGTTGCAACCTAAGAATCTGTCCATTAACAATAGCATCTCATGTCCTGCTGTCATATCCACAATCTTGCCAATGTTTGGGAGTGGGAAGTCATCCTTGGGGCATGCCTTGTTTAGGTCTTTGAAGTCTGTGTAGATGTGGATGCCCCCAGTGGGCTTTGAAATAGGTACAAGATTTGAGACCCATTTTGCATAATCAATGGGTCGTATTAATCCTACATCTAGGAGCTTTTGAAATTCCATTTTGACCAACAATGCTATCTAGGGATGCATTTTTCTTAGTTTTTGTCTCACTGGATTTGCTTCGGGATATATAGCTAAGTGGTGAACCACAACTTCTGGATCAAGGCCTGGCATGTCAGCATAAGTCCATGCAAATTTTATCGTTCTTTCTTTTAGGAATGCATCTAAAAGTTCTTGTTCTTCTGTGAGAAGTGACTCTACATAGAATGTTATGTGTGGTATTTCCTTTGTTCCTAGGTTGACTAGATTGCACTTCTCTGCTAAGACCGCTGACTTCTCCTGATGAATTGCACTAAGAGGAAGATTGAATCCTTCATCCTACGATGCCTCAAAGAGGTTTTCACCATTGGATACGTCCTTTATTTTTACTGTTTTCGGGTCAGAGAGTGCCACAATATGGTTTTCACTTAAAGACCTAGAGATTATTCTCATATTTTCACTTTTGCGATTGAAAGATTCAATCGTTTCCCGGTAATAGGCATGTGTGTCCAGTATAATGTCGAACCCGACCTTGTGATGTATGTATGGTATTGTATCCCACAATCCCATGAATTTTGAGAGTGCCTCATCATTTTTGAGTGTGTCCAAAATTGGTGGTCCTCGTTGGTCATAATTGATGAGTTGGGGATAGACTAAGTTTATTTCATGGGTTTGATTGGTTGACTCAAAAGATAGGGTACTAATCATGAGGAGGGAGGAATCCTATAATAGCATGGGCAAGTCAGTTATGGGATCTTCATCACTACACACATCGATTATGTCAAAGGTAAAGTTATTTATGACTCGACCTATGGATATTGGTAATTGAAGGGCATATGCTAATAGCTGAGGGGGATTTTTGACCTTCTTAACCGGGGTCGCTTTTCCAAGTATGGTTACCTTCAGAGGGGTACATCCGAGGCCAAGATTTCTCATAAGCTTCTCCAAAATGAGAGGTACCAAAATACCATTGTCATTCTATCCAAGTTTCTTGTTCCTGTTCTAACCCATACCAATCATCATTTGCAATCCTTTGCTTCTCTCATCCATGGGAAGATCAAGTGCGGGCCTTTCATCTTAGTACAACAAGCTTGATATATCTTTTTCATCCACCACTTCCTGACTTAGATCTCCCCAACATTTGAATCTAGAAGGGTCTGCTCTGAAGGTTTGGGATGATGTTTCAGTTGGTTGGGGTTGCCCGTGAGACCTAGGAGATTGAGCTAACTCTCCTATTACAAAAGCACTTTTCTTCATTCTATAATCCCCACACCCATTGTCTTGGATAATGACCTTGATTTCGGATATATCAGGAATGGTGGGTGTCTTTGTCTCATAAGTGGAGGCCAAGGTAGCTAGGTCTATATGTGGAGTTGTAGGGCCTTCATCGTTCTTTGGGACTTGGGGATTTTATAGTATTTTGCTTCTAGATTCTTGTAGTAAGCAAAGGGCTCAAGATCACCATAGAATTGACCTCTTCATTTTGATATGGGAATTTGACACACTGATGGAAGGTTGATGTGACAACTTGCATCCCATGGATCCACAGATGCCCTAGCAGAATGTTATAAGGAAAATCAAGGTCAAGGACTTGGCATGTGGTTTCCATAATGGTTGGCCCTACTTGAATAGGGAGTTGAATAGTGCCCTGAGACACTCTTTCTTGATCATCATACGCTCTGATCGTGATGCCCTTGCCTTTTTCAATGGCATCCTCTGAGAATCCCAAATTCTTTATTAGTTTGATGGAACAAATATTTAGGCCTGCATCCCCATCCACAAAGACCCTTTTGACTTTGTTTTTATGTACCAGGACTTCAAGATGGAGTGTGCGATTATGAGATGATCGGGTAGGAAAGTCCTGATCGGAGAACATTAGGAGATTCAAGGTGGTGATATGTCCAACCATAGCTTGGAACTAGTCAACATCTAGATCCGCAAAAACAGTGGATGAAGCCAATGCTTCCTCTAAGATTTTTCCATGTGCGGGTGATATCTTCAGCAACTCCATGATGGAGATCTGAGCAAGAGTTCTTTTTAGCTGGTCTAGGACACTATAGCCATTGGGAATGAATTTTGGGTTGGAGGTGGATGCCCTAGGTGGTTGTGATGGTCCAACAATGGTGACTTTGCTGCCACGTGTGGTGACTCCACAATCAGCTTTGGCTCCCTTGATATTAATAACAGTGACCATTTTATCTATGGATGCGACAACATGATCGTACACATGGTTCACATTGGCATACTCAGTCTTTCCATGGTTTTTCCCTTTGTTATGATCCGACATCAGATTCGTGTATATTTTTAGGTCTTGATTTCTAGCTAGTTGTTCAACGTTTATGATCTTGTCATCGATGAGTTCTTGGATCAGATTTTTCAACCTCATGCAGCTGGTAGTCGTGTGCCCCTTGATTTTGTGAAAATCACAAAGGTGATTTTCATTGTACCATGGTGGTTTCACTTGTGGTTCCTAATAGTTCTCATAAATGGGAATTTTGATGAGATTATCGTTTACCAACTTCTTCATGACAGATTCAATTGATTCCCCAAGGGCAGTGTATTTTCGCTTGGGGGGATATTGTTTGTTTCACGGGGGTGGTCCCCCTTGATTGTTCAAGTTGTTGACTTGATTGTTGGGTGGTTGTTGTGATACCGTGTTAGCTTGCGTGTTGTTTCAATTGTTGCCTTGCAGTTGTTGGTATGATTGCGTGTTTTGTTTTGGAGAATTGATTATACCTTGGCATCCACCACACCATCATTAGTGACGTTTCTATTCTTCACCCAAGTGCAAGGTTTTTCATTGTAGCTGGTGGGTGGGAAATTATCTTGATGTTCTTGATACATGGGTGTCCCCCCTTGTGCAATAAGGGCTCTTTTGATGTTGAGCGCCTTGGGGATCAAATGGTCGTATGTGGTGATACATTGCATCTTAAGATGGAATGCCAAGGTTTTCTCAAGATTAGCAATAATGGTGCAAACTTGTTATTTTGGCATGGGCCATTTGCTCCTATTGGCCTTAGATCACCATCTTTGCAAGAAGGAAGCAAATGACTCCCCCTTAGCTTGTTTAAGAGTAGATAGTTCCTCTAGACTAACATCCATACCTATATTGAATGTGTCTATGATCTCTTGGAATTTTTTGATTCCAGGAGGAAGGCGAGAGAACCATTCCATAGCAGGGCCAACCAAACTTCAAGGGAATAGCTGCATCAAATAGGTATCATCATATGTAACCTCCATGCAATGTACTTGGAATTCCCTAATGTGATCTTCAGGGTTTCCCGTCCCACAATATTTGTTGAATTTAGGGATTTCAAATCCCTTTGGGAATGGTACCATTGCAAGGCTCCTGTCAAATGGATAGGGGCACAAGTTGCTTGGTGTTTTTGTTGTTTTCCTTGATTGAAGATCTAACACCTATTGTGAGAGCAACTTGATTTGTGTCGTTACATCATTTTGCAGATCGGGGGGTGGAGTGAACATGTTTTGAAGTGGCAAATTTGTTCGAGTGACAGGTGGAGTGTCAGGTATGTTCGTGGGAGTTTGTTGTAAGCTCTGTTGTGCGATCAAGGCTTGCTGATATGTCTACATTTGTTGTTGTGCCAACAACACTTGTTGTTGGTCTTGCTGTTGTTGTGCCAACAATGCTTGTTGTTGGTCTTGCTACTGTTGTTCCAACAACGCTTGTTGTTGGGCTAGTAATTGGGATAATTCTTGTTGTGCTTGGTACTGTTGTAGGGATTTCTAATATGCTTGCTACTAAGTAGCTTGATATTGTGCTTGCGCTTGCGCTTGTTGAGCTTGGTATTGTGCTTGAGCTTGCGCTTGTTGGGCAGCTTGTGCAGCCTGGGCAGCCTGTGCAACTTATGCAGCTTGAGCTGCTTGCACAACTTGGGCGGCTTGTTGTTGTTGCAACAAAGCTTGAGCTTAGGTAGCTTGTGATTGTTGCGCTTGTTGTGCGACTTGAGCTACTTGCACTTGTTGAGCAGCTTGCGTGTTTTGTGCTTGTTGAGCTTGGAACTGCTGAAGTGCCTTTTGATAAGCCTGTTGTGCTACTTGTAATGTTATGCTATATGGGTTTTCCATATTTGGTCTTGGTGGTGGCGGATTTAGAATGGTATGAGTTGTTGTGATGAGAGGTGTTGTTGGATTGATGATAGAGGTTTGTGTGGTAGATGGTGCGATTGATATGATTGGTCCTTGAGAGACCACATTTATAGATGGTGTTGCGATTGCTTATGTTGCTTGGATGGTTGCCACTTGTTGTTGCGATATTGATGGCATGATTAGAAGATTTGGTGCAATGGTTTGATTTATGATTGGGGGGTTGTTTTGATTCTGTTGATTGAGGTTTGATAAAGGGGGTTGCCCTAAATCAAGGAGTGGTGTGGATGTTAATGGTAGAGGTGGAAATGGTGGGAAGAGGGGTGGTATGTTCCCTTGGGGAAATGATGATGATGAGGGGTCAAAGATTCCCCCTTGTCCAAATAATCCACCTTCTCCTTGTGAAGTCACGGGGAGAGAGGTTTGTGTGTTAAGAGGATATGTCGGTGTTACGTGAAAAGAGGATGGGTCGTTGGGGTTATGAAAGGTGAGCGAAATATATGGGTGTAGTAGATTTTGAGGAACAGATTGACCCAAGATGGTGTTTGCGTCCAAGTCTTGGTTGTTAACAAGGGATGTGTTTGAAGAGCATGAAGTAATGAGCTCCCCTTGTTGACAATTGGTTGAGTTGGAGCAATGGATGATGTGATTTGTGGGATGGTTTGGGTGATGCTTTGGAATGGAAGTGTGGATGGTATTGGGGGCATAATCTTGAGAGGCTTCCCCAAAATAGCATCAAAATTAGAGGGGAGTTTAGCCCCTTATTTGGCCAATTCTAGCATGTATTGTGAGGGATTAAGTTTCATCATGGCATTAATAATTTTGTGAGTCTCGATATTTTGGACCATTTCAATAATCTCATCTTGAGTCACCCCTAGAACATTGTTGGTGATGTCCTCCACTTGGCCACCTTCCTCTTGATGATCTTATGGAAGTGGAGGGAGATTGAGCATGGGATTACTAGACCCAATGGGATTCATTTCGGGAGCGGTTTGACTCAAGTCACTTGAAGTGGATGTTTCTTTTTTTGTTTCCATGTTCTTCTTGTATTCAGATCTAGTTTGGACCATAAAATGAGGATCAATTTTCAAAAATGGGAGGTGAACCTCTTAATTCCTTGGATTGATCTAAACTCTAGGTACAAAAAAGAAAGTGTAAGGTATTTAAGGATCAAGAGGATGGTGACGAGATAATGAGAGATGGATGATTGGTAAATGATTGAACTCTTAGGAAACTTTGAAGGGGATACTAAACTTTAGGGCTTTTGGGTTGATGTTTGATTTGATTTTGGATTGATTTGATTTTGATTGGATTTGGTTTGGATAATGAACTCATAAACTCTAAGAGGTTGGATGTTGTCCTAGAGTAAACTTGTCCACAAGATGATAATTTGACTAAGTGTGTAAAGAAGGATTCATCTACACACACCTAGTCAAATAAGATGATTTGGATTTGGATTTCAAAGGATTTTGCCCAAAGTTTAGCACAAAGGATTTTTTCAAGATTTCTAAGAGTTGTTTATGAGGTGGATTTTGATTTTGGTGTTTAAAGATGGATGCGAGTTTGATTTTGATCCTAAGAGACTTAGAGAGACTTTGTTTACTAGACCTAGGTGTCAAAGAACATGCTAATACTTCCTATGTGAGATACTCAAACCTTTGAAAAAGTGTTGGATTTTGACAATTTTAAAATGAATACAAGTTTGGATTGTTCCTTGATGCACGTTTGTAAAATTTGATTGTCAATATTTCTCTAAATTCGTAAAGCATGAACAAATGTTTCTTACGAGCTTTTTGACTAAGACCTTTGGATTTTGATCTTTTGGGAAATCATTCGGAAGAGCACAGGTGTGGGGTCCAATTGTTTCTTATCTTTGCTTAATGAGTTCTTTTTACCACAAACAAATTATTGATTAGGTTTTTAAACTAAATGTCTAATGTCCCAATTTATTTTCATCTCACAGAGTCCATTATGTGGAAATAAAGGAAATTAAGGCAATAGTTCCCTAATGTTTGAATTTAGTGAAAGAAAATTGAGATATAAACCCAAACACTTAGAAGCCTCTAAGGATAGAATCCCTAGGGAAAGCAACAACACTTGGATTTTATCAAGGGTATTTGCTTCTTCTAAAGGGTTTGAAATTTGATGATCATGGTTGAATGCTTGTTTTCCAATGTTCTAGATCCAAGCAAAGTGTTTTGATTCCAAGAAAATGCACAACCCTATGGATAGTCAAGAGGCAATATTTGTTGAATCCCCACTTGGATAAAGCCAGTTGCACTTACTCTTGGCGGATGATTAAAAGCTTGACCACACTAGCTCCCCTCCACGACACTCACTTCTATGGGTCAGCCAAGCTTTAGTACCCATGAAATTCCCATGGAATACTTCTCATCTCTACCAAGAACTACAAAAAATGTGGGGCGGCTTCAAAATGACCATTTTTGCACCAACAAATAGACAAGGATTTGGTCTTCTAAACAAATTGGTTCTTAGTCAAGGTGATCAAGGATATGGCACCTTGTGAGCATCCAACAAGCCACTAAAGGATTTGATCAATCCTATTAGGGGCTCTTATACTTTTTAAGGTAGTACCCCATTCTGAAAGACACTGTACAACTAAGGCCTACATACCATTGGACTTGATGATTTAGTCTTATCCTTTTATATACCGGCTCGAGTGAAAAACTAGTTGGAGTCGCCTTTGATTTCTCCTTTCAAATGTGTCTCTTAGGCAGACCCTTCTAAGGGTAAACAAAAGCGAGCAAGCACATCCATAGTTCAATCGATCTTTATTTATGTGAACAAAGAGAGAACACATGCGATATAGTCCACTCACACTAGCAAGATTTTGTTCAATTTTAAGAATCCAAATTGAAGTGTGGAGGAAATATTTTATATAACTTAATATCATCAAAATATTTTTGATTCTCAAGATCGTCGTAAGGTGCAAGAGAAGCGTGTACACCTTTTAAATGATATTACTTTATAGAGAAGATTACAATGCACAAAGTACACATGTTCATTTTAACCTTCAAAGCAAGAATGGATCCTTTTTAAGCACCAAGATTGGAATGTGAAATTTGCTTGTTCAATTTTAAAACTCCAAAACAAACTCAAGTAAGTTCCTAAGGTTCTTTTTAATCCCTTTATTTTGTTCTTTTTAAGCCTAAATGAAAATTATTGAGTCCTAAAAAGCTTGAAGATGACAAAGTCCTTAGAAGTGGGATTATAGTTGTTCCCTAAAGTGTTTAAAAACACTTGATACAATAGGGTGAGGATTCCATAAGAATTATCACTTTCATTTCCTCCTTCCCTTTGAATCACTCCAACCTACGAAAATAGGTTAAAATTACAAAAACAGAGACCAAAAACCAGTTAGAAGTTTAAATGGATCAAAATGAAAAAAAACACATGTTGAAAAAACTTGAAATTTTCCTTTTACCCCACCCTAGTGGTGTAGTCTGCGATGGAGGTGCAGTTTGGAGTGAGTCAGTGATGCTTTGGTGAGATTAGCGGTGCTCTGTGAAAAAACAGTGAGCGTAATTATGGTGCTATTTTATCAAGTGGCGCAGTTTGGAGTTTGAGTTGGTTGGGCTGAGTGGAAATGGCTTCCAGCATCACAGTTTGAAGTTTGATAGCATTGCTAAATAGTGCCGTTGGACTGATAGCGATGTAGTTTGACTCTGTTAGCAGTGCAGTTTCTTGTAAACACACAAAAATTTAAAAAAAAAAAGGAATTTGGGTGAAAAAATGTGTTAATTTCTTCAAGTCTTCTCTCCTTCTAGCGCCAAAATGTGAATGGTGATCCTATACCTACACAAACAAAAATAGAAAACACAATATTAGTCCATTATGCAAATTAAATCATCATTCCCCATAAGATTCATTTGAAATATCAAGAATAAGAAATAACACGAAGAACACAAATAAAAGCTATCTAATCTTGCTCAAAACAAACAAACTCTCAATCCCATGGGGGAACTAGTGCTATTTTGATGTGGAAAATAGCCCTTTCACAATTCCTTGCAAGCTTGGTGATGATCAATGGTGAAGATTTGATGCTCCTTGATGAAATTTCTCCATAACCTAGCTATGAAATGATGAAAAACTATGAAAATGGATGACAATGGATGAAATTTTCTCAAAGCATGAAGATAATAATGTTGCATGAAGTTGTGTATCAAATGCCTAAGATTGTGGATGATTGTGGATCCAAAATTAGTAAAAGAGCCTTCTATTTATAGAAGAGAATTATAGAAGAATAGGCAAAATGGATGAATGTGGGATCAAACACCAACCAATAGCACAATGCCACTTGTTAACATGTGAGTGGACAAAGGTGGAGCACATTTGGATGAATGTGCACATTAATGCTATTAGGTGGAAATTCAAAATTGGAGAAGTGACATGTTGGAGGGAGATGAAAAATGAATTAAATGCCACTTGGCTCAAGAAAATGACATGTAAGAGGCCTTTAATGCCTTGTTGGATGGACAAGTCCTTTTGAGGGTAGATTTTCAAATTTGAGGAATATTCCATCTTTGATGCCTTTTTGAATGAAAATAGAGATTTTAATAAATCAAATAAATTGATTTACTTGTACAAGTTGCAAAATCTAGAGGATTTGAGGGATTAGTGTTAGTATTAATCAAGATTTGATTAATTTTAATGGAAATTAGTTGATTTGACATTTAGATTTAGATTTTAGGATTTAAATAAATCAAAATGAGATGAATAATGATTTTAGACTTAATTAAAAAAAGTTTGATTTATTTAATTAAAGATGATGGTGTTAGATTTAAATCAAATAAAGATAAATTTATTTAATTTAAATGAGATGACTTTAGGACTTAATTAAATAACATAAATTATTTAATTAAGAGAGGGACTATAGGATTAATTAAACAAAATGATTTATTTAATTAATAGGAGATAATGACTTAACCAGATAAAATTGATTTATTTAATTAAGAGATGAAATGTGATGAATTTAATCAAATAAAGATTATTTAATTAAATGATTAGTAAAGGAGATGATTCAGGATGAACTGGTGTTAGTAAATCAGGATCATGTGCACGAAATCAATCAATATATTTTACGTGTCTACATATGTTATCTCGCATATATAGATTGATTGCACTTCTACATGAAATAGGTTATCATCTCTTTATCATTCATTCATTTATGAATTATTCACTAGTTGATTGCCTTTCTTGGGGATGCCACTTGTGATTTTACAAATACCTATTGTTATGACTACATATGAACCTAGACCATTCAACTTGTAGCTTATATTTTCTACTCATTGTATTATGTACCCTGTGCATGAGTCTTATCTAGGGCTTCAAAGTATTTTAAATGATTGTCCCTTACATTGTGACTGTGTCAAAAGACATTGTTCATTGAATCGCTATGGTCTTCCTTTTGTTGCTTCTCCATCACTCTTTGTGACTTTTACCTGAGCTTGATAGAACTAAAATTTAATAATTACTACATGTAGTCACCTAACTATTCCACTATCATATATATACTTATCATGATAATGGTCCATAATTGTCTTATCACTATCCTCTTTCCCTAGTACTAGAATCCTCTCTAAACTATCATACTTGATACCATATTTTCCCTTAAAATCATTTTTCACTTTACTATCTTTTATATTGCCCCTCATGCACATTAATATCCATAGACACATTGCCTTATCACAATCTCTAGCCATAATCAACACTCTCATTATCACCTTGATTTATTCAATAGCATATTTTTATTATACTTCAATCATCTATTTCTTGTCCACTATTTTCCTTCTTCATGTTACTGCGAGATACATCATGACCGTGATCTCCTTTGATATCATAATATTTTCCTTAAGTCAATCCTCTTTGATCACTATCATCATTACCTATAGTTGTAAAATATATATTTGTTACATGGAACATAGGATTTTCATTATCATTGTCATAAATGAGGCTTGGATATGGTGTTGATAACTCATTGTGTTGGTATCAAACCTAGAATGATAGGCCATAAACCCTAATAAATTTGCATAATTTTACAACCTATGGATGCATATTTTCATGAAGATATTTGGAATAAGACTCTCATTCCTTGGAATTGGAATACTTTTAAGAACTTTTAGCACTTTCTTCAGGCTTTCCTTAAAAAAAACAAATATAATCCTTGGTAAAGAATGAGGCACATACCACGTAGAACCTAGAACTAGCATTTTAGGGACCTTGAACATGTGGTGAGTGATATGTCATTGATTCATTTAACTCTTTCAACCTGTTGGTTTTTTTTGTGCTTTAAGCTCCAAGTGATTCCTAGAACAATCTAAATGAATAGCCAATTCTTATACTCAATTGTTCTAAGGGGTTGGCCAACAAACATGAGAATTATTTAACAAATATCTCCTCTACACATAAAGCTCTGTAAAACCTAAGAGGGTGATGCTATGCAATATAAAATTAGATTCCATATAATTGATATCATATACTACTGCAAAGAGATATGTGTTGGTATGTGGTGACTGATCATGCTATACTATATAGCCCATGGTATAGTGTACACCCCGGCATGTATCCTTACTGGGGTTCAGGGGCGGTAGCCCCCGAGAAAAAATTTCCTCCTATTTTTCGCGTCATCACCGAAAAAGGGAAAAATCAATGAAAAAAAGAAAAATCTGATTTTGTAGAACTCAAAATCTGGAAGCTTCTAAGCTTGATAAAAAAGGGGTTCAGATGGGTGTTATAGTATGATGAAAAACACGATTATTCGCAAGATTGTAATAAGTTTTGCACTAGATAATAAAAGTATTGGATGGCTGCGGTTTGGTGGATGTAGCTCGGATTGGGTGAACCACGTTAAATTCTTTGTGTTATGATTTATTTTGTGTGTGTTTTAGTTTCTCTGTTTATTAATTAAATCTGCATTTAATTGTTAGATATCTGCCTTTCAAACCCTAACAATATGTTCTCTATATTGATCAAGAATTACAAATGAACACACTAAAAGGGTTAGATTCTTGGAGTTATTATGTATTTTATGCCAGTGAACATGATAATAATATTATATAACTTACAACTATAATAGAAACTTGATTTTAAGATTGATGACCAAGTAATTAAAACCAAAGACATTCATACTGATTGGTGCCTTAGACCTAAGCAACGAAGTCAAGGAAGATACAATTGAAAATTTACACAACAATACTTAACCTAGTTCCATGAAAGCTCAAAAACAATGGCTTACACTACTACTCTTTATATTTTACAACTAATTCTACTTATCAATCCCTTTATACATTCAAAACATTCAATATTCCTTATATAGTGGATTAATATATCCTTTGAATAGAAGCCATAAAAGAAACATTCCATCACATAAAATTTGTAAAGATGAATAAAAAAGATCTCTGATCAATTTATATTCATAAATGAAAAGAGGTATACATTTTAGGAGACAATTGGCTACAAATTTTCCAATAAATATTCATGTATGGAACTAATACTGTTATACAAAATTAATAGTTACATCAACATCCCTCTATATGATGACCTATACCGAACATGTACAAACTACATACATATGCTCTGCTTACAAAAAATTCTAAGATCCTAACAAAATGGCCCTGAATTTGATTTTATAGAAACAAGGGAGCAAACAAGCTTCATGCCATGGATAGATGCCACATTTTCATTTGACAATCTTGTCCCTTAAGAAACAAATAAAATAAGTCACAATTGCCCCATGGGAAGAAACAAATGTTCTACTACAAGACAAAATAGTTGCATATGCCACTAAAGATGATTTGTGATGATCAAAAAATGATGAAAGAGGAAAGGTGGAAGTACAAGTACATTGTTGTACATTTCCATCACCTTTTATAACTTCAAAAAAATCTAAGAAGATGACTAGGCCATATAGGACAAAGTAGCCCCCACCCTTCCAAAAAGACAAGAGGAGAATGGGAGATATCTATTCAATGTACTTCTCCACCTATGAACTGTACTCTTCCTTTGATGGCCATTGAAAATCCAAGAGCTTCTATATTTTTTTGTTATGAGCGTTATATATCACATTTGTTATTGCTCTTGTTTCCCCAAAAATATCCAGATTTGTCTCCAATTTAAACAAGTCATCTATTCAGCTGTTTAGGAGTGCTAATTTTGGCTTGTCATCCTTATAGATATAAGATGACAATGAGGGAATTATGCCCACAAATTCTACCTTCCACACATCCAAAGACTTGATTGTACCTAAATCATCCATAATTTTGGGCATAATTCCCTATTCCATGCTTTCAAACATCTTCAATTTTGACTTGAACTACATATCAAGCTTTGTTTGAAAAAAAACTTCCCCTAGTAATTCTATCTACTCATTAATTTGCACTAAATTCTTGGGGGTGCTTCTATCAAATGATATCATTTTTATCATTTTTGTTATTGAGGTGTCCCTCAAGATCCACCTACTCAACACATATTAGAAGCTATTTTGTATTTGCTTATGCTTAGCATAAGCCTTATGAAGTCCATCAAGTGCACTCCAAGCTCCCTCAATCTTGTGTTAGACACATGACAATCTATGACCTAATAGGTCATCAATAATATCAATGGCTATATTTTTGGCCTCTTCCTTGACCTTCTTTTCACTTTCTTTGCTCTGTTTCAGTTGATCCTTTAATTCCTTTATTCTAAGAGACAAAGTCTCTCTACCTTGAGCTAAAAGTTCAACTGATGTGGATGGAGGAGGTGGTGGAGCTGCAACTTGGGGTGGTGGTAGTTGAGCCACCACCTTATTGTACTGGTCTTGCAACTTTACATGCTTAGCATATGATCTCTCATATTATTCCTTCTGCCTCTTAGCAGTCTCAGCAATGAACATGGTTGTATGCACAACCAATTATGCTTCTTGTGGTGCCAATGTATCAAATGTCCTCTTAATGATCACATTATTTGTGATCTCTTCAATTGAGTCAACCACTCTTGGTTTATTTGTAGCAGGGGCCATTGCCCATATAGATAGGGTTTGCAAACTAGGATTGAATCCTGACCCAAAATATAACTGCTCTACCTACTCATCTAAAGTAAATGCACCTTCATCCTTATGCCTGATTGTATCAAGAGAAATGACTGATGTGAGATCTCACTCTGGCAACAAGAGGATTCCACTTTCTTTTACCATTCTCCTTCCTTCCTCTTGTGTGATCTTTGAGGCATCAAAGTTCATTTCTTGAAGGACTTGCTTAATGATCTCTTTATTCCTTGAAGGATCAACTCCCTCCTTTTCCTAGCTTAACCTTTCATTAAATTCATTTTGCTTGACTTTAATGATGAAGACCCTGAGCAAAGGTATCATCATCCATAAATTTGGAGCAAGACAAAACTCTAACTTCATCAAGGAGTAACTCTTCATCAGAAAACTCAATAGCAATCCTATCATTAGGAACCTGTTCATCTCCTTAGTTTACTTGAGGGGAAGGGAAGTGTTGGTCCACTTCATCTCTTGGCATGTTTTCTGCAGACTCATCTTTCCTTCTCTACCCTTCTTTTGGATTTATTTAGTAATCAACCAATGGTTGAACAGGTGTTGAATGGCTAGGGGTAGCTTGCATTAAATATTTTGTTGGCAGGGCTTCTTATTGAACAGGTTGTTCAATCTCCATTTCCCTTGCCTCTTGCTCAACAAGATTCCTTTTAAAGTATGTGTCACTCTGAAAGTAGGCAAACATCTTCTCCATCCTCTAAATAGGATTTTTAATATTTTCAAAGGGGCTCTTATAGGAGGGATTATTTTTTATTCTTTTCTCTTCGTACTTAACCATAAAGATCCATTGTTGCTTCCTCTCCTTTACTTCATTATCAGTCCCGAGGTTTATGATAACATCATAAAAATGCATGAAATTAGTGGTAGAATTGAGATCTACCCCTCTCTAACCTCATTTTATTGACGTACCCCTTAGGATCAAAATTCCTGGTGGGGTCCACTTTCATCCCATAAGCTTGCAACATTGTTGGGAACATGTCTAGCCCCTCTTTAGTAGTTATAATAAAATGAGAAAATTTCATTCCTCTAGGAATCAAGGATTCATTCTTAATCAACCTGAAATGAACTTGTAGACACTTAAAATTGTCCTGACTAATATTGCATATCTGAATTTGATTACTAACACCATTTCATCCTAAATTCATCTTCTTTTCTACTGTTTAATTAAATAATCCTAGTTATTTAATTAAATGCGTCATTCTCATCTATTAATCTGATAATTAATTTCATTAGGTTAATTCATCCCCTTTCACACTAACTTTTCATCTTGTTTAATAGGATAATGCAAATTATTTAAATTAAACCCCTTATGTTCTCTCATTTAATTAAATAATCTAAATTATTGAATTAAATGTCACTTAACCCCTTTTCATTAAATAAATTGATTATTTAATGATAATCCTAATTTCCTCTAACTTGCACAATTAAAATTTTGTTTTAATTATCTAATTCCTATTTTTCCTCACTCTCCCACTTGCAAGGGAATATTCCCATGGAATATTCTTCCTTTGCACATTCCTCCAAAAGAGAATATTCCTCCTTTGTACATTCCTCCAAATTTGAAAATATCTTTAACAACTTCCTAATTTTTAGGAAGTGTGTTTGTTGAGAGAAAATTAGGACCATTGATTAAATTGATTGATTCTTGTTAACTTTCAACCTTGACCATGGATTAAAATCCTTAATCCATGCCTAATCCTCTCATTGATTTTCATCCCTTGATTGAGATAATCAATCTTGACCATTGGTTTCATAATTTTACCTATAAATAGATCTCACTTCTATGAAATAGGGATCCACAATCATTTGAGAAAATTTATGCACTTGAAATGCATCCATACTTTCATCCATTAGCATTCATTTGAGCATTTTTCATCCATTGTGGTTCAAATAATCCATTATCACTCATCAATATATAAAACAAAGTTTGTTTTATCGAAGGGATTGGGAAAGGGTTGTCATTCCATATCAATACAACACCAATCCCCCAATGGGATGAGGTTTGGAGTTTTAAATTAGGTTTTCTCTATGCATTTTTGGTTTATTTCATGTTTTGTTTAATGGTTTCTTGGTTTGAAGCTTTCAAGAATTTCATTGGGATTATAGCTTAACTAACTAAACCTTGCTTAATTTTGTATGGATCTGGTAGATTTAGGTCATGTTATGATTAGAATCACATTTTGGTGCTAGGAGGGAAGAACTAACCAAATTTGATGAATTTCTCTTGAGTTTCCCGTGTTTTGGAGTTACAGGCAAGGAGCCACTTTTGCTTTTTACCAGAGTGATACTTTTGCATTTTAGAGTCACTTTTGCAAAAGCAACACTAAATCGGCATAGCCACACTTTTGTAAAATAGCCACGCTTTTGCGAAATAGCCACGCTTTTGTGAAATAGCCATGATTTTGCAAAATAGCCATGCTTTTGCAAAATATCCTTGCTTTTTCTATCTAATAGAGAGGGGCTTTTGATATTGTGATGCATTTGGCCTCCCTAGTTTTTCGCAGAGAGGCACTTTTCAATTTCACCAGAGCGACGCTTTTGCATTACAGTGGTGCTTTTGTGGAACACCGACGCTTTTGATGTCTCATAGAGAGACACTTTTGTGGTCCATCAATGCTTTTGCAAGGTAAAATAAAGAGCTAGATTTTAATGTTTGCTTTGATTTTTCAATTCAATCCACTATCTGATCATTTATTGACTTATGGGAATTTTTTTTCTGTGAGGCTAACTGATTTTGCATATTTGAAAAGGAGAAAAATATTAAAGTAAAGAAGTATAATATCACTTGATCTATATTGTAAAAGTGATTTAAATACTTATGGGATGATATAACCCATCATATTCAGCTTTATTTTATGTTTTAGGACAACTATCTTTCAATTGGGTTTAAAATTTACAATGCTACAATCTTTCAAAGTTGGTTAAAATTGAACCCATACATCCTCACCATTGCAATGTTGGTTAAAATTGAACAAATACAACTTCATACTTCAGTTTGGTGCTATTTAAAATGAATTCATCATTGCCTTTGAGGATTTAAAAAGAATGAGTGTATTGTGTGAGTGCTTTAATTGTGTAAACTTGTAGTGTGTATCCACTCCCCTTGCGCTTTGTGCGATCTTGGGTGAAGAGAAATAACATTTTTCTTATCTTTTTTAGATAAGGGCTTGCTAATGAGACACATCCTACAATGAAGAACTCATATAAGCGACTCTTAAAAAAACACGTCTATTGGTGGGATATATAAAGATTGTGAAATCTAAAGACACTAGCTTCAATTTGCGGTGGGAATAACATATCATGCCTCATCCTCATCCAAACATATGTGTTGGGTAGGAACGACTAAAGCCTTTAGTGGCTTATGGATGATTTATACGTCTTGGTGTTCATGGTTGTCATTAAACACTTTGTCTTAGCAACCTATCCTTGTTTTTTGAAATTTACTTTGAAGTAGTGAATAGGAGATGCACCACTCGTAGAAGTTACTTACCACGTCTAGTTTTTGGTTGAGTTAATAAAGTAAATAGCGAAGGGACTCTTTTGCTTGGCGTGTCAAGATGGTACATTTCCTTGACATAGCCTATTTGTCCACTCCATCTTCACATATTACATCATTCCTTAGGGGACGAGGTAAGCACACCAAGAAGTACATACCTACTCTATAGGGTTGCTATTGCATGTTCTTGTTGAGTTAGATTGACACATTTCTTGGTTTCAAAACAATTTAAACAAACATCAATATGTTCTTCAAATTTTAAACTCTTTGGACTTAGTGTGAATACCTTTGAAAAGCCCTATATTGCTGCTTGTCCCTAAGTATTTTTTCCTTATAGGATTCTAAATATTTGTACTTGTATCTCAATTCACACATTCCAAAGTTAACATAGGAGACTATGGCTTGAGCCTCTTAATTTTCACATATTGGACCCTATGGAATGAAAGTTGCTTAGTCATAGACATTTTAGTTTGAACTTAATTAAGACATCTTGATGTGGTAATGAAGCAATCTCACTAAACAAAGCTTAACTCAAAATTGAACACACCATGCATTGGGATTATTTTCAAACCATCCAAACTTCCAAGCAACAAAGTGACAACAAGGAAATGTATTGCCAAACATTGAATCAAAGTTCTGGAACCAACCAAACATTGAGTTCTTAGGTTTATCACTTTAGGGGTAAAGCATGTTTTTACTAACTTGGTCTTATAAAAAAGAGTCTCCCTCTAAACATTAGGATCAAACATCTCATCCATCTCAAAACACCTTTGACATCCCACTTCACAAACAACTTTGAAACTCTAGAAACATCAACATTGTAGACTTAGGTTCTCATCAAATCAATCCCCTAACTTAGCTATATGTGTGTAAGTGAATCTTTTTCCATACACTTAGTTGACTTAGTCATCATCCTTTTGAATAAGTCTATCTTAAAGGTTACAATTCTACCTTTAGATCTACAATTTCATTAGCACCTTTTATCCAAAACATCAAACCTTTAAGTCAAACCTTTAAGTCTAAAGTTGTCCAAAGTTTAGAAAGTTCATCCTCCATATAACCCACCCTTTTCATCATCCACTCACACCATTGGTCCAAAACAACTTAGAGGGTACCTTCTATCAAAATTTGAGTAAACTAGAGAGTTCCAACAATACAAATCTCAACACACCTCTCCCATAGTTGATCCACAATTTATGGTAACAACAATATCACAACACAAGAAAAACATGGAACAAAACAAACCTACATCCATCACAAGTGATCTCAAACCACAAGAATTCAATCCTAAGAGCCACTCTACCCCATCACAACAACCACCAAATCCACTAGACATGGGGTATGAGGTAGAAGATTTCATGAAAACCCCCTTGAGCTCATCACAGAGGAATTGCTTGAATACCAACAAGATCCTAAAACAAGCCATATCATCAAATCTTTGATGAAAATGAACCCTACACAATACATGCTAGCTTTAGCAAGTAGGGGCTAAAATCCTTTCAAAATTCAATTTTGAGACAATTAGGGAACAACCCTTAGGAAATGTGGCTTCAATTCCTTGAGTTTCCACCACACAACCCTTGGTACAAGGTTTGACCCAATCTATAAATCAACCAACTCATCACATGCACCAAGTAAACCTTTGACTACTAGTCTTGCAACACGACTTGCAACCAACCTTGGTATCACTCTAAATTTAGGAGGCAACACACTTTTGGGTAGCCAAGACACCACCCTTCTACAAAACATAACTTTGAAACCAACATTTAGTGGCCAACCATATTCTTCCACCACCACAAATACCCAGAGTACTCCTACCATTACAAAAAGTCATGTGAGCCAAGTACCCCAAGTGGGTCAACAAGGAAAAGTCAATACCATAATGCAAGGTCAAAAATCCATGCAACAAGGTTTGTATTCATCAACCCATCCCATTGACACATCAAAACAATGGGTTCCACAAGCCACACAAACCAACCCACAAAACACATCAAATCCACTTGTCACGAATCCAAATCAAGGAAACCAATTGGTCATGAATTCCATCAACCAAGGTAACACCTTCGCCCCAAATCAAACAAAAGGTAAGCCCCAACATCAAAATGATCAAGGGAACCCCTCCAATCAATTGACCCAAGGTCAAAATGTGCCATTGATATCACAACACCAAATGGAACCATCACAACCATTGGTCCCCCAAGTCATGCAAAATCAAATGGGACCCCAAAATTACATTCCTCCACCCCAATCAATAATTTTACAAGGAATGATAGCGCAAAACAACCCTCAAAATCCACCTCATATACCACAAAATCAAAATACTTCCACATTGCAAGCACAACAAGCTTTACAACAACAACAAGCCTATCAACAAGCATTACAACAACAACAAGCTCAAGCATAATCATTGCAACAACAACAAGCCCTACAAGCACAACAAGCCTTTCAACTCGTATTGCAACAACAACAAGCTCAAGCTTAATCCCTGCAAGCATAACAAGCTCAACAATAGGCATTGATTGTGCAACAACAACAAGAAGCCCAACAACAAGCATTGCAAGCCCAACAATACACCCAACAACAAGTGCTTGCGCAACAATAACAAGGCTTGTACTACAACCCCCAACAATATGCGAAAATGCCACAAAATATCTTGAACCCAAATTTTAAAGGAGCATACACACCTCCACCACTATCACCATCACCTACACAATATCAAAATCCACTCTACATGTCATATAACACCCCCATATCAAAATCCCACCTACAACTTATCTACCATCCCACAATATAACATGTATGCAACTCCACCAAATCCTCAAGATTATTTATCATCACAAATCAAGGCACTTACACAATAAATCCAGGACATTCAAATGGGGAAAATAAAGAAACCACATGTGCAACAGAACCCATGTCCATACCCCTTTGATCGAAGCATCGTGATGATACCTTTCCCATCTGGATTTGAAGTCTCAAAATTTGATAAATATAGAGGGAAGGGAAATCTGATGGATCATATCAAAGAGTTTCACATAACATGTATGGAAGTTGCTTACAATGATTCCTATCTAATGTGCCTTTTCCCACGTAGTTTGGGAGGCCCAACAATCGATTGGTTCTCACATTTGCCTCTGAGAATTCAAACCTTACATGAGATAATTGATCGGTCAATAGATCATTTATCCTTTAATCTTCACATGGATGTAAGCCTAGAAGAGTTGTTCACCCTAAAGAAAAACAAAGGTGAATCCTTCACAAATTTCCTAAAACAATGGAGGTAGAGAGCTAGCAAGAGAAAATGGCCTATTCCTGAAGAGAAACAAGTAGGAATCATCATTGCCAATGTTGATGTTAACAATCAGATATGCACCCTTTGTCAGATTTTCAAAAAATCAGACTATCTGTTGAAACATGGAAACTCTTTTCAGATGTGGGTGATCTATGTGAAAAGAGAATCTCTAGAGTGAGCTGGTTCTTTGAATGATGGATCCTATTCTAAATTATTTTCTAGGAAAAAGGATAGAGAATATGATTGAAATGAAAACTTATCTGATATGATCTCAACTTAAAGAAGATTCTGATAATAGCTCACTCCCACCACCTCTTTAAAATTTGGTTCTCACAATCTCACAACACATACAATCCAAAAGTGATTTGTGCAAAGGTTTAAAGTAAACACAAGGAACAACCTGAATTAGCATGCAACTCCTACAAATCACTTATCAACAGTAAGACAAGAAAAGGATTCAACAAATTTGAATCACAAGACACATCAAATTACTATTGCAAATCATAAACAAGAATTGAGAAAGGAAAAACTTTGTTGTTTTATTAGATGGAGTGAAAACTCTCAAAATTTGAGTACAAAGAAGTTTACAAGCTCAAAAATGTGTAAGAGCAAGAAACTCGAATCTGAACTGAGAAAACACTAAGTTTTCTTCAAGATATATATTCGAAACCCTAATACGAGCTCAAGAAGAAAGCTCAAGGAAAATCATCAAAAACTACCCCAAAAGTTTGCACAAAAGCAAAAAAATCACACTTTTTGCATGTACATACTGAAAAGCTTCTCAAAATAGGTCAAATATGCTTTAAAAGCAAAAAAAACACCTTATCTCTTCATCAGGAAGCTCAAATCCGACCAAGGAAAGACCACTCACAAATCTTCTAAAAATAGCAAAGAATTAAAACAACTTGTTTTATTCTTGCTTTACATGGCTTATAGATTTTATATTCTCACAATTTGATTATTTTTGCAATTAAAGATTTTGGAAATATTTTGCAAAACAAACACAACCTTATTTCTCCAATTACAATAATTGATTTTCTTAAAAAATCATAAAATATAATGAATACTATCCGTACATTGTAATTCATTTCTTTAAAATCAATTAAAAAACAAACAAAGCCAAGGCACATATCTTACCAAGGCACTAAAAATAGAAAACCTTAGTCACTTATTTTGATAAAATCCCATCCTATTGATTGATTTCTAAAAAAATCAATAATAAAAACAATAAACCTAAGGCTCTATGAAAATAAGGCATATATTAAAATGCCTTAGGCATCGATGCATAAGGGAAACCTAAACACATTGGATCAACCACCATGATGCATTTTTGACATAGACAATTATCACTCATAAAACTAAGGCAAAAAATCTCCTAAGTCGAATTAGGGTTGGGGAAAACCCTAAAGAACAAAACTAAGAGATTTCACTTATTTTGCTTCATTTTGAGAGAGAAGACTTTGAAGAAAATTGCTCTAAGCCGCCGCCATGTATGAGCTAGGGTTTTAATATCTAAAACTCTCTTCGAGCTCTCTCCTTGCACATTCTACACCATATTTGATCTCCACTGTTCATGGTAAGCTCGACTGTTACTTTTATTGTTCCATGGCTTCTTTCAATGAGGAATATGGCTTCTCTGGCCGCGACCATTGACATATTTTTTTGATGCATCTCCTTGGTCTCTATATTTCCATTCCTTCTGGCCACCATGAGGGTGAGCTCGAGCTACGAGTTAGAGTTATGTGAGAGCTTGGCCATGACATGTTGTCCCTCTATATGCATAAAATGGTAACCTCTCACTCTTAAATTGCTTTTCCCATATCAAACAAAGCTTCAAAATAGTTGATTTCTCTTTGAAATAAAACTGAACCATTACGGGCCGCACCATGTTCATGCATTTCTAATGCATTTCACTTAGAAATTTTTGATGAAAGCCATTGTTTACTTCAAATCTTGGGGTTTAGACGACAGACCCAAAAGAGTTTTTCTATCTCCAAATGAAACTTGGGACTGAAACCCCTCCTCTTGGCTGTGCCATTCATGCACACATTGGGTTTTGTCATTTTCTGGGCTCAACCCAAGAGATTATATTGTATATTTTGCACTTTTGGAACAAAACCCTATATGGGTATTTGCTATTTTGAAGAAAATGCATCTCTGAGACAAAAAAATTCAAATGGGTATTCGGTATCTTGAAGGAATACTATTTATTTTGTAATTTTATGTTGAAAACCCCATGTGGGTATTCTATAAAATGAGAAATCTACATTTTTAAATCAAACCCTCTCATGGGTATGCTGGAAATCATGGTAAATATATATATTTTTAATAAAACCCCATGTGGGTTCACTTTATTCTAAAGAAATCTGAGTATTTGACTGGAGCCCTCATATGGGTATTCATTCTGAGAGCTAAAAGCTCGAAATTGTGCACCTTTGATTATATTTTGCATTTTAGTTGAGATCTCCATATATTTGCATTCGTTTGAAAATCCTGCCTGGTCATTGGCACTGTTGTAGCATAAATGCATTCTTAAGGAATAAATATGATTGTATTGCATTCTTACTTTATTGTAGTCTCAAATGAAATCACAGTCTTTACTTTATACTGGAGCCATCTCCATGCCTTCATGTATCTTTTATTTGCACTTTCCAGGCGCCATTGTCATGTTGTTCTGCACCTTCTTGATGGATAGAACATACAAAGACTTAATTTCAAATGCACCATTTTTGATATATTTTGATTCCTCATTATGCAACCCTTTGGTTTCCATCCATTGCAATGTTGTTATCGATCACTTTTGATGCATACCCTATTTACTTAATGCCCTTGAACCCCACAGTCCCACATTAGATGAAACGGTGCACTATACTCCCCTTAGTTGTAGCATTGGAGACTCCGAACAAGCATCTTCGTCTTTGCAAATTTTATCCCTTAATGATGTTGTCCATTGATAATTCTTGATCAGTTCACTTGACAACTATGATAGTAGTCCGACAGTAGCACTCCATGGAAATGCACTCACCACTACCCTCTTGCTTCATGTTCCTCTTTATCAAGACATTTTTGGTTACTATACCTTGCACTTTAAATGTTGTCCTCTTTTCTTGTTTTGAACTTTATGCAAAGATCTCCTTGGCAAGGCATAAAACAAGAAACTCAGAATTGTTTCTCACCTGTACTGTTCATGCATTTTAGATGATATCACTACTCCTCTTCTTGGAACTCTTCATGCATATTTATGTTCCATTTAATAAAAACTGCTCTATGCACTCGTTCTCCCTTCAAATGAAAATCTGAAGCTTATCACATGTTTTTCCCTTATCGAACAGTGCTCCTTGTTAATGAGGAATTATGTATGCCTGTTCACTATCACCGTTATGAGCATGGACATTGTTGTACCTCTCAAAAAACAATACTATGGCATCAATATCAAATCTTTCCAGAATAAACATGATGGATTCCAGCTGAAACAAGCTCATCAAGTTTATTGTCCATTTGTAATTTTGAATTCATGCTTTGATTTGACTATTATGAATGCATGATAAATTTGATTACTCCTTCAATTGTATAGCTCAGAAGAGCATGATAATTGTATTTTCCTTCTCATCCCCATTTGTAATACCGAAGGGGCAACATGTCGAGCTCTACCCTTGTGGGAGCCCATTTTTCTCCACATGCTTGGTCTTCATAAAACAATTAGCTACATGAATTTTCCTATACCTGCACAAGGAAACAAACAATGTTAGAAAAAAACAATATATGATAATGATGTTTCCCTTTTCAGTTCATGTTTTTGTTCTTTCCTTTAGTTGATTCTATGCATTCCAAGGATTGAAATATATCTTTGTTAGTATGGCATGTAGTATAGTTCATATCCCGAGCTCTTAATTGACACCCCTCTCAATCTTTTGCAGGTACATTCAGGAGCGGAAGCATAATGGAGCAAGCTACGAGGCGTCAACCGAAGATCAACCCAGGAAATGATGGATATGTCCCACGTTATTTGCTTCTCTCTTTCAGTTGTATATTTTCTTTCTTGTAATGAATGGAACTGGCTAAAACCACAACTTGTGTGGATATTTAAATTTATTCTTTCATTTCCATTCTGAAAGAAATGCATCGAAATGAAAAGTTGTACCATCATTTGTATTTTTGCAATCAAATGAAAACATGTAATGTGAATAACTTCATGAAATAAATGAAAGAATTCTACTATGCTTAATCATTTGTATACTCAGTTATGTACTTCATTTGATTTGTAAAATATTCAAGCAATACTTCTTAAACTCAGTTTTCTCAAAACACTTGCATAACTGTCACTTGATGAATGATAAATATAATGCAAACAACACTTAAGCACATGCAAAAATAACTGTATTTCACTTTTAAATATAACAATATTTAATCAGCTTCACCAATTGAGTTGTAGCAAAAAATTGGTAATAGTTGACACAGACCTATCCTTTCAATTAAAGATGCAAAGTGTCACAACATATGACGAGCTTATCCCTAGGTCCATTAACATCAAGAGGGCCCTATTCATACAAGGAAGCACACAAGCATATAAAGACAACCGCCCATCTAGTAGCTCCAATGACAAACCCCGATTTTGGGCTAAGAACAAGAATGTTACTAGTGATAGTGTTGTTGATGCTAAAGTTGTCCTAAGTGCTCCTAGACAAACCAACAATCAACTAACAAACACACAAAAAAATGTACCACCAAACAATCAACTAATAATCAATGCTACAGACACTCAATGTGGACCACAAAGAACAAATAGTGCTCCTAAGTAACAATTCACTCCCTTAGGGGAACCTTTGGAAGATGCGTTGAAGAATTTGATACAGTCTAACCTTATCACACTTCTAGATTTCTCAAACTATCAAGAGCCAAAAGTCAAACCTCCTAGCTATAGAGAAGATCATTTTTGTGAATTCCATTGATACAAAGGTCATAACAAACAAAATTGTTTTAGACTTAAACACCTAATACAAGATTATATTGAACAAGGAGATATTCATGTTGATCAAAAATATGGGAATGACAATTTGAAAATTTACACAAACCCTATGTCTGATCATGGAAAAACAAAAGATTCGAGAAAGGATTCAACCTCAAATAACATAAACCATATCCATGATACCATAGTGGGACATATTCGTGTCATTCATTCATCACAACATGGGGAATCATACATGTATCGAGATAATTTTTTATAACAGTCTAAACCAATCGACATTTTCTAGCAATATTTCATACCACAATGGCATCAAGTATGTATCAGATTGTGATATCTATCCCACATATAACTTCATTATTGGGCATATTGAAGAAGTTATAAAGGAGAAAGAAATGTCCCTTATTGTACCCACACCTACAAAATGTTGTTAAGGGTATTTTACTGATGATGTATCATCCACCCAAGGATCATGTCAAGAGGAGGCTCTTGAGGATAACGAAAGTTGCTTCGAATCGAGTCAGGATCAAGAACCCCTATCCCAAAAGTTTCATCAAGAGTTGAGGGACATCTTCCAAACCATTTTAAATTCCAAAGATATCCCTAATATCAGCCCTGAGATGTTTCTTTTTGATGGACATATAGATGTTCTATATCCAAAACAAGAGTCTTCCACTCTTGAATTCCTATATAAGAGCAAGCAGAAGTCGATATTCTTGATTCTCATAGTGATTGTGCATCATCAACATCTTTTGAAGTAATATCAACAAATAAAGATGTCATAGAATCATGGCAAACCATTCATAGTCCTTAACAACAGGAACCCATAACAATATCATGTATTCACGACAAGTCATATTCAGTGGCTATGGATCAAAGGATACATTATCAAGGAAAAGGATTAGGTATTGTTAATCCCTTCACAATGTTGAGGGAAATATTTTCTAATGCAAACATCAACATATGTGTTGTGCATGTTTTGCACACACGCCCCGTTTAGAACGAGGACCCTCTCTTCCTGTTGCCTTGTAGGGTTGTTTTGTGTTGTTTCCTCATTTTGCGTTCCCCCAATTTTGGTGTCTAAAATGGTCAGTGAGCCTCATAGTATTATTTCAAGTTGACCATGTTCCCCCCACAAATTTTCTAAGTCCTCCAGGTCCTCCGGGTCTGCCCTGCCGGATTTCCTTGGCTGGATTTCTCTGCTCCCTCGATTCGCTTTTTCCTTCATTTTTGACTTTGGGGACAAGTTTCCTATGGATTTGGGATGTTTTAGTGGTGCCTAAGTGAACTTCCAAGGTTTCATTAAGTTTCAGGAAGTTGCAAAAATTTCATTCTGAGACCTGGCCCCTCTGTGGCCATTTTGAACATTCACCGGCCCCCGGCAGCCTGTCCTCCGGAACTCGGCCCCTCCATGGTTGTTTTTAGGACTTCGACCCTCGGCTGTTTTGAACATCCGCCAGCCCTCGGCAACCCGACCTCTGGAACCCAGCCCCTCTGTGGCCATTTATGGGACTCCGACCCTCCATGGCCATTTTGAACTTCCGTCGGCCCCTGGCGACCCAGCCTCTGGAACTTGGCCCCTCCATGGTCGTTTCTGGGACTCTGGCCCTCCATGGCCATTTTGAACATCTGCCGACCCCCAGCAACCCGGCCTTCGGAATCTGGCCCCTTCGTGGCTGTTTCCAGGACTCCGGCCCTCCGTGGTTGTTTTGAACATTGGCCGGCCCCCGGTGACTTGGCCTCTGGAACCTGACCCCTCTGTCGCCGTTTCCAGGACTCCGCCCCTCCGTCGCTGTCTGGGACTTTCCTTTCAGGTCGCTGTGTGATCATTGTTGTTTCAAAAGGGTGGTGACCCTTCGGCTTTCCCCTTCCAAAATTTCATTTTTTTCAAAATGAGTCCAATCTTGAGGAAGTTTTTCTTGGCACTCTTTCTTCCCCTTTTCCCATGCACTATAATTGAAAAATCTTGGTTTTGCTAAGTTTTGTGAGGTCTGGGAACTTCCCTTCTAGTTTGATGTTCCTTGTATGTTGTCCACCTTCCTTTCGCCTTCCGTTCATCACCTGACATCCGTCAGAGCTTCCGAGCCTGACCTTGGGGAATGTTGTCCCCCATTCGCTGTCCGCCTTCCTTCCACCTTCCGTTCATCACCCGACATCCGTCGACGCTTCTGGGCCCGACCTTGGGGAATGTTGTCCCCCATTTTTTGTCCACCTTCCTTCCACGTTCCGTTCATCGCCCGACTTGGCACCTGCCTCCCTTAGGCACGCATTAATGTTTATGGTCCAAATGAGCTCCAAATATGAATATTATGATCTTTTGATGATGCATGGACGGATCTAACAAGGAGTTGCAAGATTTGACTAACATTTATCTTGATTTGTATATGAAAGCACTTATGAAAATTCATGTACGCAGGATTCAAGGAGCCTACTGCGGGTCCGTCAATAGACCCATTAAGAAAGCTGAACAAGGAATGCACATAGCTCCTGTCACCTTTCATTTCATGTTCGCCTCTCCCTCTAGCACCTACCAACAAGGTCAGCATTAGAAGAAGGCATGTGCCAAGGAATTCAATGACAAGAATGCAAGGGGGTGGCCTTGAAGAATGTATAGGGGAGTTGTTCTACTTTTCACCAGACGATGATGATCTGTCCCCCGAATCAGGGGTAACCAATCCATTGATGCTAGTCGTCGACAGGCCCGTTTGATCCAATGAAGAACACTACAAACACATCAAGTAAGAAGGCAGCCTTTGGGCAATTTCAACTACAGTGAAAAAGGGCAATCAACTAAATGACGAAATTGCTACAACCCTTGAGTACTAGATGACAAAACAGAAAAATGACGAAAGATGTATTTTAAATTACTGGATAATGGGGGGTAGGTGAAACCCTAATGTAATCAAATTTGGGCCACACAATGTAATTCAATCTTGGCCATTCATTTGGGCTTTGGAAAACTATAAATAGGGGCTTGCCCCTCATTTGTAAAGGGTTGGAGAACTGATGTAAAGACATTATGTAGCAATAGAAAGCAACATTGCATGATTTATCAGTGTTCCTTTTGAGTTTTCTCTTTATGTATGCATGGTTCAACTCCCCTATTAGTTTAGGTGTTAGATTCTTGAATGGAAGTGGTGATGGTGATTGTTGTTTCAGTATTTGATGAATTTCCAGCTCATGTTTTTTGTAGTTTATTGATGATGAACTACTTTGTAAAGCTAGTTTGAGCTTCCTTCCTTTATTGCTACAACTTAGTTCGATTGCATGTTCATGATGTGCATGTGCAATCTGAAAATCTGTAGTCCTTAGAAGATTACACTGGTTTTGTGCAACTATAGGTTTCTCTTGGCCAAACAAAACCCAGTTTAGGGAGTTTTTCTACTGTAGCAGCTACCATGATCATTGTTCATTCGTAGTTTTAGATCTAGGAACCTTCTCTCTTCCCTGCGCCCCTTTTTACTTTTTTTTAATGAGTAACCTATGCTAAGGTTCATTGCACATTGTAAAGCCAAATCTAATGATAAAAATGGAGTTCAAGACTACTATTTGAACCTGCAAAAAATGCACAACAACTCTCCCATCCTAAGAACTCCATTTGCAGATCCAACTTCCCACTCTTTGTAACTCATCTATAAGTCCGCCTTGTGATTCTAGCAAATCACATAAAACAACTGAGATATTCCAAGCACTATCAAGACCTGACATTAGAGACCTTGGGATAGTGTTCTGCAATCTGATTGTGGAAGATTTTCTTTCAAGAGAGGTGATGCACCTATGCATTGCCTGTGTTGAGAAGTGCATAAAAACACACCAACAATATGGGGAATGAAGGATCCTTATGAGGAAAATAATATCAATACTACAACTATTTGTATCATGAATCGTCATCCACCCATCATCTCATACATAAATTGGGACCAATGTAAAAAGAAAGATTCCTATCAAAGCAAGGAGAAGAACATCAAAGCGAATGAAGCAGTAAAGCAAAAAGGAAAAAGTAAATACAAATGGATACCAAACAATACAAAAGAAAATCATCCCAATCATACTCCATCAGTCAAAGAAACTATGGGGAAAAGTAAAAAAGGGAAATGTATCCATCAAAGATGTCCTCAAATACAAAAGCAGGCTTCTCTAGTGGTGAATAAAGTATATCAAGTGGTCGGTCCTGATTTCATGAAAACTGCCATATTTAATCATCATTGCTCATCTTCCCATGTTTAGAGAGTCAAAGGTTCCAAACCATCGACCAACCTATCCCATATTCCTTCATGCATGAAACCATACACTCCATTCATGATATCCAATTCTCTCATTGATCGTGTGTTGGCAACTACTCTTCATCATAAGGATTTTGAAGGCACTATATCGCGATGTGCACACATGGACAAAGTAAATTTCAGTACCAACAGGGTAGATCAGAGTTCTCTGAAGTTGCATTCAAGTGCTTGTATCTTAGCAAAGCAACTTCTTTAAGTAGGATATCGTTGACAGGTTATGACAATGGCTTGTATATTAGTACCACTAGGTGGTTCAACATGAGGGTAAAATCTTCAAAAAAAGAAAGAAAAGGAAATAATAAAAATAAAAATCGTCGTCTAGTGAAAACCACTTTGGTGGCATTTTGGGCAAGTACTATGATGAAAACCTAGAAAACAGGCGACATGAGTAGAATTGAGCATCTATGTGGTCCTTCTCAGACTAAAGTATCTCATCTTTGTCATGATAAATTTGGAATGTTCCCTCCATCCATCCAATCCAACTTTATCTAGATATTCTAGTTCATCTTGATCTTGACAAAAAATCAACGTATACTTCAAATCTACTAATGGAAAACTCTTGACATGCTCTTTACCATTTATCTCATAGAGTCCAGTAGCCTATATCTAGCATGATAAAACTTTGTTAAACTCTTTGCATATGCATTACCTATCTTGGTTTTTCCATTGAACTATGAAGCATTGCTAGATATTGGGGGCAGGTTCGTGTACTCTTGTTTTTGAATAACTCTTGATCCATGTCTTATATCTTGCAATGTGATATCAACATTATGATCTAGGTATCGTTTATCTCAAAACCCTCAAAAATCCAAAAATGCTTGCAAAATCCAAAAATCCAAAAATACTTGCAAAATCCAGAAAATCCAAAAATACTTGCAAAATCCAGAAAATCCAAAAACATCAAAATCTTGTAAAGCCAAAAATTCAAAAAATCAAAATTTTTTAAAGCCAAAAATCCAAAAACATTCAAAAAATTGTAAAGTCAAAATCCAAAACATCCAAAACATTATCAAGAACCATAAACAGGTCTAAAACATCAAAAAATCAAAAACATTACCTTGTCGAACTACGAGTCTCTGAGCTTGGACATAAGCAATACCACACTAATGTGCCCTTGAGATGCATTAGGTCATTCTTTAGGAGTCCATCATAATAAACCAACAATCCATCAAGTGTTCATATCTCATCAATAAATGGTTATTGGTTAGAGTCAGACGAACTACAAGTCTCTGAATTGAACATAGGAAAGGACATCACTGATGTGCCCCTGAGACACATTAGGTCAGTCCTTAGGACTCCATCTTAATAAACTAACAATCCATCAAGTGTTCATATTTCATCAATAAACGATTACTATTTAGAGTTAGTCGAACTACATGGTCTCTATGTGTATAACATAGGCAAGGCTAATCTTTGATGAGCCCTTGAGGTTGTAGGTCAATCACTCTTAGGTCTTAGTCAAAACTTGGAAAACACAAAAAACATTTGAAAACTTGAAAACCTAAAACATTGGAAAACATTCAAAAAATCCTAAATAGCCCCAAATCATCGAAAACCTAAACATTCACATAAACATTCAAAAATATCAAAAATAGCCTCAAAATATTGCAAAATACTAAAAACATTGAAATATTCCAAAAATTCGAAAACCACCCATCCCATTTTTCTTTCACCTGCAATAAAATTCCATCCATAATAAATCAATCATCACACTCACCCTTTGGTAACACAAACATAAAACAAGTACAATAATCAATAAAAGTAGAACCTTTAAACACAACACAAAATAAAACTATTGATCATTATCAAACATGTCAATCAAACCTCATATCAAAAACCTTTCAAACAACCTATTAAACTAGCTGACATCCACTAACATGTCCTAGGATACATCTTTCCTACAATGGGAATTATCATTGACAATCATTTTGGATACTTATCCTTAAAACAAAACACATCCTTTGGCAAGAGATATGAATGACATTGACTATTTGTTCATTTTGATCTTTTATTATGATGTAGAGTATGGGGAAATTGTCTAACAATCACAATTCAAACCAAAAACAACAACTCTTCAAGTTATAAAACCCCAACTTCACCTTATTCCACCAAACCTTCACAATCTCCTTGTAGCATAGCCAATAGAGAAATTTGTGCACAACTTTCAGAAAACACCTCAAACCCCCAAAAAAAAAAAGGTGTTTCAAACACCCATTATCCCTTTCTTTGACATATCTCCAAACCGCATATGCTTATTTTGGAACAACACCTCTGAAATTGGACTAGTACGCTAAACAAGGGCACAATTGGCCCACTTTTACAAAGAAAATCCCCTTAAAACTCTCTCCTAACCCAAAAAATTTATGGATAGTCCTTTTTCAGACCATAAAACCTCAAAATCCACAATATTCAACCAAAGAAATTCCCTTTAAGTCAATAAACCTTAAAACCCTCATTTTTGACAAGTTTTAATGGGGTTTATTGAAAATATGCCTTCCCAATCTATACTCACCCTAACAATACTTCAAAAACATATAGAAATGTTTGCATATGCTTAATAGACCTTTACAAATTGTTGCGCCAAGGATTTTCAATCATTCTTAACCTTTTACCACCAAATTTCACCAAAAACACATAAAATTGCCAATTAGGGCATCACCCAAAACCACTCAACTTGCCTCCTTTGCTCTTGAAACCTCATGGAAACCTAAACCTACCCTAGACCACCCATTCCACCAAGTTACAAACAAAACCAATGGTGGAATGGGTGTTAATCCATTTTTAAATGTTTACAAACCCTTAAGCTTGATTGTACAAACTCGCTCTTAGAGAAATGACTCTAAAATTCTTAAAATGCTATGAAAACTCTTCAAACAAAGATTAAATTGAAGTTACTTCACATGTCCATCAAATTAAATGCACCAAGGATCCAAAACAAACTATACGAGCAAGTACAAAGATCTGAAATAGCAAACTTGATTGGAAAATACAAAAAAATTAAAGCTTCTTTATCGATTTTCTCCACAAAACTTCAAGAGAGGATTTACAATGAGATATTCAAACATATTTAAGCTTTTCCCTCCTAGAAAAAATCTACCCCAACCAAAAAAATTGACTTTCAAACTCCCATGACCGTTGGGATTCCAAGTTTGCACTTTTTTGCACTATTCACTTTGACAACTTTATAAGTTTTGCAATTTTTGCACAATAAAATCTAAACTGATCCCCAAATTCCCATTACATTATGAAATGGTTTATTATGACCTTATTTAAATGACAAGACTCAAAAAACACCTAGAATCAATCACAAAATCAAAATTGACCCTATTTACAAGTTTCATCATGGTGCCCCTGCACCATACACCCGACCTAAAAGAAGACCTCAAGTCCCTTGAGGAACATCAAAAAAATACTGTCTCTGATCCTTGAATGCTCTCCATCCTGCATCTTCATCTGGTGACCCTTTCCAATGGGTCAAGAACTGGAAACTTGCACTATCTCTATCCTTTAACCGATTCCATCTTTGGTTATGTTGTCCTCCATTTGATGAATGTCTAACTTTCCCTTCATTTGAAACTGATGTTGCACTTGCTTTTATATCTACAAATATTCTTGTAGCATCCATGTTTTGAACTGTCTTCTCCCGCACTCTTGAAGTAGACTTGAACTCATTCCCTTGTCTTTTCCAAACACCTTCAATCACTGCACCTTTTGTTCTTATCTTTTCCTTCAGACCCTATGCCCTTAGGATCTTTGTATTAGAAGACTTACTCACCACTGTATTAACATAATTCAATTGTCCATTGACCTCTTTTGAAACCATAGAACAAAGTATTGTTCCCACCATAATCTTATCATCCTTTCCTAACCCATTTTGCATACCCACGGTCAATTCATCCTTGACCTTCTCCGTCTCAAACCTTGACACCAGCATATTATCTTTTTTGTTCAACTTTGAATCATTCTTTACACTTGTTGTCATGATACTTTCAAGCCTTGAAGTGGCTGCAACCTTTATCTTCTTGTCTTCCTCTCTGTTCACAAACTCTCTCTTGCCAAACATGATGACTTTTGCTGCCTTGGTTTTTTCTTTACCATCCTCCTGTAATAGTGTTAGTATGAAAGTATTTCCATCCTTTACAATAGTGTAGGTATTCTCTCTTCCATCATAAAGTGCATTCCTATCAAATTTCTATGGTCTTCCAAGCAATAAATGGAAACAATGCATTGGTAAAACATCACAAAGGATCTTATCTCTATATCCACTAATACTAAACTCAACATAAGCTTGTTCACTAACCAAAATTTATTGATCATCATTCACCCAAGATGCTTTATAAGGTGTTTCATGAGGAATTATTTCTAACTTCAGTTTATCTACCATCTCAGTTGACACCATGTTATCAGTAGAACCAAAATCTATCACTACCTTACATACCTTGCCTTTGCATTTGCAGGTGGTCTTGAACAATGTTCTCCTTTGAGTCATCTCCTTATCTTTTGATGCTTTAAGAAGTTGTCTTCTCACCATCAATGTCTCCCCAACTTTTGGAGCAACAACTAGGAGAATGAACACTCTCACAATCATCCTCTTGGACCAATTGGACTCTTTTATCACCACCACTTGATGTAGAACCTAGCTTTTCAGGACACTTGTATGTTGGATGCCCAAACTGATTACAATGGTTGCACCCACCTAAAAATATATTTGAACTTCTACCACCACCAAATCTTCCTCTAGAGCCTTTGAATCCACCTCTTTGATCAACAACTTGTTCTTGTCCTTTGTGTGCATCTTCTTGGTTTTCACTTATTTGTCTTGAAGTAGAAAATGATCCTCTTCCTCTAGAAGTGTTGCCCCTACCTCTATTTGTCTTGTCTTGCCTTCTTTTCACCTTTTCTTCAGCCCTTATTGCCATTTGATAACATTCTTCAATAGTTCTTGGATTTTCCAAGGTTAACTCATCTTGAATGTTAAATCTCAATCCACCCAAATACCTAGGAATCTTTTCATTCTCATCTTCATTGTGACCAAACCTAATACTCAACTTGTAAAATGATTCAATATATGTTTTAACATCCATTTATTTTTGCTTTAAACTTTGAAGTTTCCTAAACATTTGAATAACATAATCAGAAGGTAGAAACTCACCTTTCATTTTTTCCACCATTCTGTCCCAAGAAATAATCTTTGACTTACCTTTCTTTCTTCTCTCAGATTGCTCATAATCCCACCAAAATAGTGCATGACCCTTCAACTTTGTCTTTGCAATCTTCACCCTTTGCTCTTCAGGAACATCTTCACATTCAAAGTAATTGTCCAAGGTTGCAATCCAATCCAACAATTCTTCATAATTCAGATTACCTCCATATTTTGGCACATCAATCTTCACCTTATGTCTATCATCCTTGACTGCTCTCAGCAACTTAGCCAGCCTCTGATCATCAGGATTCAATTCTTCTTCCTCTTCACTATCAGTTTCCTCTTCTTCATCGGAGTCACTTTCATCTTCTACCACCATACCTCTTCTCTGATTTTGTTCCAGAGTATCCAAACTTTCCTTCAATTCTCTCATCTCCCTAGCATGATTGTCCTTCAATTCACTCATTTCTCTAGCCATAGTTTTCCCTTTTGGAGGCATCTTGCTTTTCAACCTTCAACCTTTCACTGATTCAAACTACAACTTTATCCTTCAAAATATCTACTTCCTAATATCTGATACCACCTAATGTAGAGCAGGGAGGCAATTTTCTAACAATCACAATTCAAACCAAAAACAACAACTCTTCAAGTTATAAAACCTCAACTTCACCTTATTCCACCAAACCTTCACAATCTCCTTGTAGCATAGCCAATAGAAAAATTTATTCACAACTTTCAGAAAACACCTCAAACACATAAACCAAAAGGTGTTTCAGACATCCATTATCCCTTTCTTTGACATATCTCCAAACCACATATGCTTATTTTGGAACAACACCTCTGAAATTGGACTAGTACGTTGAATAGAGGCACAATTAGCCCACTTTTACAAAGAAACTCCCACTAAAACTCTCTCCTAACCCAAAAAATTTATGGATAGTCCTTTTTTAGACCATAAAACCTCAAAATCCATAATCTTCAACTAAAGAAATTCCCTCTAAGTCAATAAACCTTAAAACCCTCATTTTTGACAAGTTTCAATGGGGTTTATTGAAAATATGCTTTCCCAATCTCTACTCACCCTAACAACACTTCAAACACATCTAAAATTTTCTGCATATGCTTAATAGACCTTTAAAAATTTCTTCCCCAAACATTTGCAATCATTCTTAACCTTTTACCACCAAATTTCACCAAAAACACATAAAATTGCCAACTAGGGCATCACCCAAAACCACTCAACTCGCCTCCTCTTCTATGGAAACCTCATGGAAACCTAAACCTACCCTAGACCACCCATTCCACCACGTTACAAACAAAACCAATGGTGTAATGGGTGTTAATCCATTTTTAAATGTTTATAAACCCTCAAGCTTGACTGTATAGACCCGCTCTTAGAGAAATGGCTCTAAAATTCTTAAAATGCTATGAAAAATATTCAAACCAAGATTAAATTGAATTAACTTCACATTTCCATCAAATTCAATGCACCAAGGATCCAAAACAAACTGTACGAGCAAGTGCAAAGATCTGAAATAGCAAACTTGACTGGAAAATACAAAAAAATTAAAGTTTCTTTATTGATTTTCTCCACAAAACTTCAAGAGAGGATTTACAATGAGATATTCAAACATATTTGATCTTTTCCCTCCTAAAAAAAAACTAACCCAACCAACAAAATTGACTTTGAAACTCCCATGACCGTTGGGATTCCACGTTTGCACTTTTCACTTTGACAACTTTACAAGTTTTGCAATTTTTGCATGTAATAAACTCTAAAATGACCCCCAAATGCCCATTACATTATGAAATATTCTATTATGACCTTATTTAAATGACAAGACTCAAAACACACCTAGAATCAATCACAAAACCAAAATTGTCCCTATTTACAAGTTTCATCATGGTGCCCCTACACCATCTTATGATTTATCTTATTGACTCATTCCAAGGACCTCTCAATGATGTCTATCAAAATGATTTAGAGAGAAATGAATGGGGAATTGATCATTATATTTCATTTTATATGCTTGTGGGATGTTCTTGTAAAATAACTTTGGCAAATACTTGCTTTGTTGTATGTAGGGAGGTTGTTTTAAATAGATTGTTGACTATTGTGTATACTTAAAATGTTCTAAACTTCTAAATTACATTCCAATGAGGTTTCCATATGTCAAGGTGTGAGCAATGATTATCCTATTTTTTTGTAGAGTCAAAGTCCATTGCATTAGATACAATGCCACCCTAGTTATCAATACCCTGATGCATCGTATCTATGTGTTATATCAAAAATAAGGAGTGAAATGATGAAGTATCCCAGTCCTTGAAACAAGTAAATCATCTTTCTCATCACCATATCTAATAAATTCTTGAATGATCATAGGCTTTCTGGACTTCTAAATCAATTTAAAAAAATGGTTAGTCTATATCCATTTCATTCTTCTCATTCTATCAGTCTTATCTTCTTATTTTTCTATCTTTACTAACAATTCTATTCAAGTATCAAATCTGTGTGATATATATCAAAATGTACATGAGGCTACCCATGGTCGATGATTTCCTATACATCATAAAATTCATCTACATCAAATATCTGATCTTTCTAAAGAAGTATCTTTCATCTTTTTTGAGCTGAACCTATGTTCAATTTGTCACGATATCAACCCAAAAATTCAAATTTCCATCTAATCTCTCGAGGGGTAGGGTATCAGCTTAATTTCTTCAGCAGGGGAAATAGTGGGGCATCCAAAAAGTCAATAATTTTAAATTGTTTTGATTTGAGCAACAACATTAATCTGAAAAGCGTCAGCCTTTGAACCAATGTAACAGGTACCTCGCTTCAAAGAGGGGAAAAATGTAGACACTTAAAATTGTCCTGACTAATACTGCACATTTGAATTTGATTACTAACATCATTTCATCCTATATTCATCTTCTTTTCAATTGTTTAATTGAATAATCATAGTTATTTAATTAAATGCATCATTCTCATCTATTAATCTAATTATTAATTTCATTAGGTTAATTTATCCCCTTTCACACTAAATTTTCATCTTGTTTAATTGGATAATGCAAATTATTTAAATTAAACCCCTTATATCCTCTCATTTAATTGAATAATCTAAATTATTGAATTAAATATCACTTAACCCCTTTTCATTAAATAAATAAATTATTTAATGATAATCTCAATTTCCTCTAACTTGCACAATTAAAACTTTGTTTTAATTATCCAATTCCTAATTTTCCTCACCCTCCCACTTCCAAGGAAATATTCCCATGGAATATTCTTCCTTTGCACATTCCTCCAAAAGGGAATATTCCCATGGAATATTCCTCCTTTGCACATTCCTCTAAATTTTAAAATATCTTTAACAACTTCCTAATTTTTAGGAAGTGTGTTTGTTGAGAGAAAATTAGGACCATTGATTAAATTGATTGATCCTTGTCAACTTTCAACCTTGACCATGGATTAGAATACTTAATCCATTCCTAATCCTCTCATTGATTTTCATCCCTTGATTAAGCTAATCAATCTTGACCATTTAACAATTTTACCTATAATTAGACCTCACTTCTATGAAATAGGGATCCAAAATCATTTAAGAAAATTTATGCTATTGAAATACATCCATACTTTCATCCATTAGAATTCATTTGAGCATTTTTCATCCATTGTGGTTCAAATCATCAAGTATCACTCATCAATCTATCAAACCAAGCTTGTTTTATCGAAGGGATTGGGAAAGGGTTGTCATTCCATATCAATACAATACCAATCCCCCAATGGGATGAGATTTGGAGCTTTAAATTAGGTTTCTTTTATGCATTTATGTTTTATTTCATGTTTTGTTTAATGGTTTCTTGGTTTGAAGCTTTCAAGAATTTCATTGGGATTATAGCTTAACTAAATAAATCTTGCTTAATTTTGTATGGATTTGGTAGATTTAGGTCATGTTATGATTATAATCACAGAACTTTATCAGCTTCAATAAGCTACCACATTATTTCCACAAAGGCCATCTTTTATGTGACATACTTGGGGAGGCAATGTGGTTGAACTAGTGTACGATACACCATGAATATTGTGCAATTGGCATGTAAATACCAATCTCCCCAATTGTGATCAATTTTCATTGTTGGATCAAATTGCAATGGCTTGAGAAACATGATAATAATTTCTAAAATTTTATGCTCTGATTTGTTAACACATCCTATACAAAAAAAAATTCAAAACCCAAATAATTGGATGCATTGCAATGGGAATCCCAAATGTGTGTTCACATTTGAACAAGTAATATTCTTCCTTCTAAATCATGGATTTTCAAATCAAGTGGTTTTTCCCACATCGTAGCACCATTGTAAAGAATCATATGCATTAATAGAGAATACCATTTGAAATGTAGACCAGCATTAAAGTCTTTCAAATTTGTCAACTACTTGTGTATTCCCTCAACAATGAAGGAAGCATAGTCAAAATTCTTATCTACATTCATGTGGTGAATGTCAGTATCCAACATCATCATATAAATATGCATTTTCATTTTATAGTCCTTCTTGAGGACTTAGAACATATAGGAAAGTAAGTGTTGATGAAGTAATCTTCAAAAATATCAAATTCAAAAGGCTCAAGTTCATTCTTTGTAAATCTGACCATCTTTTGGTCAAAACATCTTCTTCTATGTTGTGGAAGCCACAATACCCTAAAACTATGCTTTTCTTTCTCTCATTCTCTCTTGAGAGAACCAAAGTCAATCATCACACTCGTAGACACATTTAGGTCAAATGTTTTAATAATCTACTACCTAGAAATCTCCAACAAGGGGATCCCTTTTGGCTTCTAATTATTATGTCCTTCTTATCATAACCCTATGCCAAGGCCCTAACTAATTCAACATTAACAAAAAAAATTGGGATGAATAATTCCCCAAATCTTGGGTCCATAGGTTCAACATTGGTTTGTTATATCTACTCCTCTTGTAGCCATATTTAAATAGTGTCCAACCATGTTTAGGGATAACATTATCATTTATCTATGCAACCAAATCTTGTAATCTATCTATTAACACCCAGTGTCTTGATCATGCTTCACTCTCTTAGTAATTGTTTCATTAAATTATCTTACATAAACTATTTAGTTCCTTTTGATTTAACACTGGATTCATTCATTTAAGGGTTTTAAAATTCCTAGGGTTTTTCCTTTTTCTTCTAGAAAATTCAAGAAAAAACATAATAACCCTTCTTTTTATAACCCTTTTGAAAATTTAGAGATAATTTTATGATTGGTATATGATTAGATTAATTGCCCATGAAATCATCTGAAACCCTAGCTCTTCTTGCTTGCAAATTCATTCTCTAAGAGCTCTAGTCTTTAGAAATCTTGAGTTCACTTGAATTGTGATGAGAAATAAAAAATCTATATTTTATTGCCTTCAAAAATCAATTGTTGAGCTTTAATTGTTGAATAATGGTTCACACAGATGAATTGACCATCAATCAATTAGTCATTCCTGTTTGAATTTCATTCATTGATCTAGGTGCTTTCAAATAAGATCAATGATTAGCGCATATCCTCAACACACTACATATTCCATTTGAATCACCTTTTTGTGAAAATGTGTTGTGAAGGAAATTTTCACTAAAGCCTAGAATTGACATTCATCCCACTTATTTCTTGTCACCTCGAGCGTATTTTAGTTTTACTTTGAACTCATGACCTTGTGTTGCATAGAAGCTCTTTGCTAAAATATGTGGCGAACATGTGCTAGAATCTTTGTGACTATTGCCGAGCATAATTTATTTATGTGTTGATGGTTTAAAAATGTGTTCTAAAATAACCATGCATTGAAAGGAATTAATTCCAAGTGTCCATTTGTGACATCATCTCCCAATGCCTTATATATATGCACTTCTTGAAAATAAACATGTTATGAAGAGATTAAGCATTACATATGGGGCAGAAGGATACTTATGAGGAAAATACTGTCAACACTACAACTAGTTGTATCATGAATCATCATCCACCCATCATCTCATACATAAATTGGGACCAATGTAAAAATAAATATTCCTATCAAAGCGAGGAGAAGATCATCAAAGCGAATGAAGCAGTAAAGCAAAAAGGATGAAGTAAATACAATGGATACCAAAGAATACAAAAGAAAATCATCCAAATCATACTCCATCAGTCAAAGAAACTATGGGGAAAAGTCAAAAAGGGAATTGTATCCATCAAAGACGTCCTTAAATACAAAATCAAGCTTCTCCAATGGTGAATAAAGTATATCAAGTGGTTGGTCCTAATTTCATGAAAACTGCCATATCTAATCATCATTCTTCCCAAGTTTGGAGAGTCAAAGGTTCCAAACCATTGACCAACCCATCCCATATTCCTTCATGCATGACACGATACACTCCATTCATGATATCCAATTCTCGCATTGACCATGTGTTGGCAGATACTCTTCATCATAAGGATTCTGAAGGCACTATATCATGATGTGCACACATGGACAAAGTAAATTTCGGTACCAACAAGGTAGATTAGAGTTCTCCAAAGTTGCATTCAAGTGCTTATATCTTAGAAAATTAGCTTCTTCAAGTAGGATATCATTGGCACGTTATGAAAATGGACTCTATATTAGTACCACCAAGTGGTTCAACATGAGGGTAAAATCTTCAAAAAATTTAAAAATTAAGGAAATAATAAAAATAAAAATCATCATCTAGTGAAAACCACTTTGGTGGTGCTTTGGCCAAGTACTATGATGAAAACCTGGCAAATAGGTGTCATGAGTAGAATTGAGCATCTATGCGGTCCTTCTCATACTAAAGTATCTCAACTTTATCATGATAAATCCAATGTTCCCTCCATCCATCCAATCCAACTTTATCTAGATATTCTAGTTTATCTCGATCTTGATAAAAATCAGCATATACTCCAACTCTACTCATGACAAACTCTTGACAGGCTCTTTACCATTTTGTCTCATAGAGTCCAGTAGCCCATATTTGGCATGATAAAACTCTATTAAACTCTTCTTATATGCATTACCTATCTTGGTTTTTCTATTGAACTATGAAGCATTTCTAGACACTAGGGGTAGGTTTGTGCACTCTTATTTTCGAATAACTCTTGATCCATGTCTTATATCTCACAATGTGATATTGACATCATGATCTAGGTATCGTTTATCTCAAAACCCTCAAAAATCCAAAAACACTTGCAAAATCTAGAAAATCCAAAAACATCAAAATCTTGTAAAGCCAAAAATCCAAAAACATTCAAAAAATTGTAAAGTCAAAATCCAAAAATCCAAAACATCATCAAAATCCCTAAACAGGTCTAAAACATCAAAAAATCAAAAACATCACCTTGTCAAACTACGAGTCTCTGAGCTTGGACGTAGGCAATGCCACACTGATGTGCCCCCGAGATGCATTAGGTCAGTTTTTAGGAGTTTGTCATAATAAACTAACAATCCATAAAGTGTTCATATCTCATCAATAAACAGTTACTGGTCAAAGTCAGTCGAACTATGAGTCTCTGAGCTTGAACGTAGGCAAGGCCATCACTGATGTGCCCCTAAGACACATTAGGTCAGTCCTTAGGACTTCATCATAATAAACTAACAATCCATCAAGTGTTCACATTTCATCAATAAACGATTACTAGTCAAAGTTAGTCGAACTATGTGGTCTCTACGTGTATAACATTCGCAAGGCTAATCTTTGATGAGCCCCTAAGGTTGTAGGTCAATCCCTCTTAGGTCTTAGTCAAAACTTGGAAAACACAAAAACAATTGAAAAATTGAAAACCCAAGACATTGGAAAACGTTCAAAAAATCCTAAATAGCCTAAAATAATAAAAAACCTAAACATTCACATAAACATTCAAAAAGATCAAAAATATCCTCAAAACATTGCAAAATACCAAAAAAATTGAAATATTCCAAAAATTCCAAAACCACCCATCCCATTTCGCTTTCACTCACAACAAACTTCCATCCATGATAAATCAATCGTCACACTCACCCTTTGGTAACACAAATAGAAAACAAGTACAACAATCAACAAAAGTAGAACCTTTAAACACAACACAAAAATCAAACTATTGATCATTATCAAGCATGTCAATTGAACCTCATATCAACAGCCTTTCAAAAAACCTATTAAACTAGCTAGCATCCAAGTTAACATGTCCTAGGATACATCTTTCCTACAATTGGAATTATCATTAGCCATCATTTTGGATACTTATCCTTAAAACAAAACACATCCTTTGGCAAGAGATATGAATGACATTGACTGTTTGTTCATTTTGATCTTTTCTTATGATTTATCTTATTGACCCATTCCAAGGACCTCTCGATGATGTCTATACAAATGATTTAGAGAGAAAGGAATGGGGCATTAATCATTATCTTTCATTTTTTGTGCTTGTGGGATGTTCTTGTAAAATAACTTTGGCAAATACTTGCTTTGTTGTGTGTAGGGAGGTTGTTTTGAATAGATTGTTGACTATTGCATATACTTAAAATGTTCTAAACTTCTAAATTACATTCCAATGAGGTTTCCATATGTCAAGGTGTGAGCAAGGATTATCCTATTTGTTTATAGAGTCAAATTCCATCGCATTAGATACAACGCCATCCTTGTTATGCATACCCTTATGCATTGTATCTATGTGTTATATAAAAAATAAGGAATGAAATGATGAAGTATCCCAATCCCTGAAACAAGAAAATCATCTTTCTCATCACCATATCTAATAAAGTCTCAAATGATCATAGGCTTGTTGGACTTATGAATCAATCTCAAAACAATGGTTAGTTAATATCCATTTCATTCTTCTCATTCTATTAATCTTATCTTCGTATTGTTCTATCTTTACTAACAGTTTTATTAAAGTATCAAATCTGTGTGATATATATCAAAATGTACATGAGGCTACCCATGGTTGATGATTGTCTATACATCATAAAATTCATCTACATCAAATATTTGATCTTTCTAAAGAAGTATATTTCGTCTTCTTTGAGCCAAACCTATGTTCAATCTTTGTCGCGATATCAACCTAAAAATTCAAATTTTCATCCAACCTCTCGAGAGGTAGGGTACTCACTTAATTCCTTTTGTAGGGGCAATAGTGGGGAATCCAAAAAATCAAGAATTTTAAATTTTTTTGATCTGAGCAACAACATTAATCCAAAAAGTGTTAGCCTTTGAACCAATGTAACAGGTACCTTGCTTCAAAGAGGGGCAAAATGTAGACACTTAAAATTGTCCTGACTAATATTGCACATCTAAATTTGATTACTAACATCTTTTGGTCCTAAATTCATCTTCTTTTCAATTGTTTAATTGAATAATCCTAGTTATTTAATTAAATGCATCATTTTCATCTATTAATCTAATAATTAATTTCATTAGGTTAATTCATCCCCTTTCACACTAAATTTTCATCTTGTTTAATTGGATAATGCAAATTATTTAAATTAAACCCCTTATGTCCTCTCATTTAATTAAATAATCTACATTATTGAATTAAATGTCACTTAACCCCTTTTCATTAAATAAATAAATTATTTAATGATAATCCTAATTTCCTCTAACTTGCACAATTAAAAATTTGTTTTAATTATCTAATTCCTAATTTTCCTCACCCTCCCACTTGCAAGAGAATATTCCCATGGAATATTCCTCCTTTGCACATTCCTCTAAATTTTAAAATATCTTTAACAACTTCCTAATTTTTAGGAAGTGTGTTTGTTGAGAGAAAATTAGGACCATTGATTAAATTGATTGATCCTTGTCAACTTTCAACCTTGACCATGGATTGGAATTCTTAATCCATGCCTAATCCTCTCATTGATTTTCATCCCTTGATTAAGCTAATCAATCTTGACCATTTAATAATTTTACCTCTAAATAGACCTCACTTCTATGAAATAGGGATCCATAATCATTTCATCAAAGTTATGCTATTAAAATGCATCCATTAGCATTCATTTGAGCATTTTTCACCCATTGTAGTTCAAATAATCAATTATCATTCATCAATCTATCAAACCAAGCTTATTTTATCGAAGGGATTAGGAAAGGGTTGTCATTCCATATCAATACAACACCAATCCCCCAATGGCATTAGGTTTGGAGCTTTAAATTAGGTTTCCTTTATTTATTTATGGTTTATTTCATGTTTTGTTTAATGGTTTCTTGGTTTGAGGCTTTCAAGAATTTCACTAGGAATATAGCTTAACTAACTAAATCTTGCTTAATTTTGTATGGATCTGGTAGATTTAGGTCATGTTATGATTATAATCACTGAACTTTATCGACTTCATTAAGCTACCACATTATTTCCACAAAGGCCATGTTGTCTGTGACATACTTGGGGGGGCAATGTGGTTGAACTGGTGTACGATACACCATGAATATTATGCAATTGGAATGTAAATACCAATCTCCCCAATTGTGATCAATTTTCATTGCTAGATCAAATTGCAATGGCTTGAGAAACATGATAATCCTTTCTAAAATTTTGTGCTTTGATTTGTTAACACATCCTATACAAAAACATTTTCAAAACCCAAATAATTGGATGCATTGCAACGAGAATCCCGAATGTGTTCACATTTGAACAAGTAATCTTCTCCCTTCAAAATCAAGGATTTTCAAATCAAGTGGTTTTTCCCACACCTTAGCACCATTGAAAAGAATCACATGCATTGATAGAGAATACCATTTGAAATGTAGACCAACCTCAGGGTCTTTCAAATCTATCAATTGCTTGTGTATTCCCTTAGTAATGAAGGAAGCATAGTCAAAATTCTTATTGACATTTATGTGTTGAATGTTAGCAACCAACATCATCATATAAATATGAATTTTCATTTTATAGTCCTCCTTGAGGACTTGGCACATATAGGAAAGTAAGTGTTGATGAAGTAATCTTCAAAAATATCAAATTCAAAAGGCTCAACTTTATTCTTTGTAAATCTGATCATCCTGTGGTCAGAACCTCTTCTTCTATGTTGTGGAAGCCACAATACCCTAAAACTATGCTTGTCTTTCTCTCATTCTCTCCTGAGAAAACCAAAGTCAATCATCACACTCATAGACACATTTAGGTCAAATGTTTTAATAATTTGTTGCCTAGAAATCTCCAACAAGGGGGCTCCCTTTTGGCTTCTAATTATCATGTCCTCATCATATCCCTATGCGAAGGCCCTACCTAATTCAACATTAATGAAAACATTTGGGATGAAAATTTCCCCAAATCTTGGGTCCATAGGTTCAACACTGGTCTGTTATATCTACTCCTCTTGTAGTTGTTAGGAATTGTATGCAGAAAATATCAATTAAATGCAAATAAAGATTAAATAGTGGAATGAAAAACACATAAATAATAACAGTGAGAGACAATATTTAACGTGGTTCACCCAAACTCGGGCTACATCCACCAACAGAGAGTCTAATATTATTATCTAGTAAATCGAACCGATTACAACTAGTAATCCTTGCAACTCAATACCGTTGCAAACTGCTACAAATACAATGTCAAATAAACCCAAACCCTTAGCCTTTTATCAGGACTTATGTCAGTTACAAAATAGGGTTTTTTATGTCAACTAATAGAAAAATAACACTCGACGCCTTTTATAAAATAATAAAAAATCGTGAGAGGTTTCGGGGGTGCTGCCCCTCGACCCTGCCTTGTATCATGACAGGGAGTGCGCCAGGGGCACTGCCCCTGGACCTCGCAAGGGGTACTGCCCCCAAACCCTCATTAAATAATTTGGGGGGAAATTGCACTTATAAAAGTGGAGAAAAATTTAACCTCTGAGTCTGATTAGGCTCCATATACCAATAGTAGCCATATTTAAAGTGTCCAACCATGTTGAGGGATAACATTGCCATTTATCTATGCAACCAAATCTTGTAATCTATATGTTAACACCCCTATGTCTTGAGCATGCTTCGCTCTCTTAGAAATTGTTTCATTAAATTATCTTCCATAAACCATTTAGTTCCTTTTGATTTAACACTAGATTCACTCATTTGAGGGTTTTAAAATTCCTAGGGTTTGCACACAATTATTGAAATTTCTAGGGTTTTTCCTTTTTCTTCTAGAAAATTCAAGAAAAAAACCTAAAAAACCTTCTTTTTATAACCCTTTTGAAAATTTAGAGACAATTTTATGGTTGTAGATGATTAGATGAATTGCCCATGAAATCACATGAAACCTTAGCTCTTCTTGCTTGCAAATTCATTCTCTGAGAGCTTTGGTCTTCAAAAATATTGAGTGCACTTGACTTGTGATGAGAAATAAAACAATTCTATATTTTATTGCCTTCAAAAAGCAATAGTTGAGTTTTAATTATTGAATAATGGTTCACACAGACGAATTGATCATCAATCAATTAGTTGTTCTTGTTTGAATTTTATTTATTGATCTAGGCGCTTTCAAATAAGATCAATGATTAGCACATATCCTCAACACACTGCATATTCCATTTGAATCACCTTTTTTTGAAAATGTGTTGTGAAGGAACTTTGCACTAAAGCCTAGAATTGACATGCATCCCACTTATTTCTTGTCACCTCGAGCGTATTTTAGTTTTGCTCTGAACTCATGAAATTGTGTTGCAGAGAAGCTCTTTATTGAAATCTGGGGCAGACATGTGTTATAATCTTTGTGACTATTGCCGAGCATAATTTATTTATGTGTTGATGGTATAAAATTGTGCTCCAAAAGAACCATGCGTTGAAAGGAATGAATTCCAAGTGTCCATTTGTGACATCACCCCCCAATGCCTTATCTACATGCACTTCTTGAAAATAAACCCGTTATGAAGAGATTAAGCATTTCATCTTGGGATAGAAACGTGTTCCCCTTTTGCTAATCACTACATGACACAATTTATTTTTTCACCAAGAGCACAAAAATGCACTCCAAATAAGCCTTACATCAGAATCAAAAGCTAACACCTGTCCCTTTCTTATTCATCTTCCTCCGATGCATTTTCAGTATGAACTCCTTTCATAAAATATGCTCTGAAGAGTTGAAACACTGAAATCATGAAATGACAAGTGTCAATTTATTAGTGGTTCCATCCTACCACAATTTATTTATGTGCTAAGGAACCAAAAATGTGATGCAAAGGAAGCATGCACTGTAATAACATTTTTACACTTGTCTTCACTGTGATAAAGCAAACCTAACATATTTTTACTATGTGCTTTGTGAACAAGAATGTGCTCCAAAGAGGAAGTGTGTTGTGATTAGATCATGACACATGTTATAATCTTATGAATCCCACCTAACACAATTTTGAAATGTGCTCAACTTAAGAAATTATACTACATAGAATCTTCACACTACAATCAAGGGAAACCACTTGTATTCATGTCATTCATCTTGGCTCGACACATTTTCTTTATGTGCCCTCTTCATGAAATTACACTTTTAAGGAGTGAAGTGCTGCTATATGATAATGCCATGTGTCCCCACTTCATAAACACTGCTCAATGCATTCTTGCTATGTGCCAGAGGCAAATAAATGTGTTGTGGAGAATTTATGTGCTACACTAAGGGGTTGACACGTGTCCTAACTAGGGCCAGACTCTTAGTGCTTATGTGATAGATTTAAACATGTGCATAAAAGATGTTATTAAGGATGCACTTAGGAAAAGGGGCCGAAAGTAACACACATGGACTTAGACTTAGAAATTTTAATAAATTTGGAAAAAGGTATAATCAAGTCATGGGTCCAACCAGTATGCTTAGCATAAAGGGTCGGTTAAAACATGAGATAAGGACCCATAAGTTGTAACTTAAATGAAAGATCATCGAGGCAAAAAATCAACAAAAGATTAAAAGAAAAGTGTTATAGCATCATTCAGACTTAGAGTTTTTTGAGGGTGCAAGCATAAAAAGGTGACCATTTCTAATAAACCCTACGAAAAAAACCATCACTTCAAAATAGGAATGAAGGAGTAGAACTAGAAGCTAAGGAAAAATGAAAACATACCACCAATGGCTGTAGTTGGGGACACTTACTTTGTAGAAGTAAGACGAGAAACTAGGATCTCCGGAGAAGCACACCAACCAAGAAAAAACCAAAACAAAGCCAAAACCAAAAAATAGGGAAATTGTATAGTATGAACATATAATACATTGTGCATGGAGAAGACATATTTCAAGAGAAATATAGTTCCAAAAACTGTGCATGCATTGGCAATTCCAAAAATTCACCATCTAGACCTTGTAGAAATTAGGAATCCTCACCATGAGTGTTGTTGATCAAATATGGTATGAGTCATAGAGCTTCAAATTTCCCACGCTTATCTTTCTCTTGTGACCTAGCATTCCACAAAAGCACTAGGTCATACACCTAAAGCTTTCTCAGGTTGTTCTTTTTTCATAAATATGCTTGACTTATTGTTGCATTTTAATGTTTCTCTGTCGAGCTACTCTTCTTATTTCATCCAACTAGGTTATTTGGTTTATCTTGTTAACCAGTGCATCAAAAATGTCATCATCATGCTCCTGAATGAATTTGTACATAGATAGTAAATTTTTGATAGGCATTCTAGCCTCAAAACCATATACTAACTCAAAGGGATATTGATTAGTTGCTTTCTTCATTGTCACCTTATCCACCCATAAAGCTAGTACGAGCTTTGAATCCAAAGCTTTCTTATTATTCTCAATCATTTTTTTAATGATATTCATCAAGCTCTTGTTACTTGATTATGCTTGACCATATCCTTGGAGGTGATATAGGAATGTATAAGAGATATTTATCCCATACTAATTGCAAAAAATTGAAAATTTCTCATATCTAAAGCATGTTGCATTGTCAAATATTAACTTTAGTGGCACTCCAAACCTAGTTATAACATTATTCATCAGAAAATCCATTACAAATTTACTTGTATCCTTCCTTGTAGGGATGGCTTCTATCCATTTTGTCATAATTAGTGGCTACTAAAATCTAGCTATACCCACTACTTGATTTTTTAGTTATCTCTCCTATAAAATCAATCCCCAATTGTTGAAATGGAGCTTCTATAGATATTGGTCTTAAAGGTAGGTTTCCAGAAAACTTCAACTTCCCTGAAAACCTTTGGCATGCATCACACTTTCTAACCAATTTGTGTGAATTTATAAAAATTGTAGGCCACTAATAACCATACCTCAAGATTCTATGGGTTGTGGTTTTTGCCATATAATGGCCTCTACATACTCCACTATGCATTTCATTCAGGATGGTAGCAACTTATTCTTCATTGAAACATTTAGACAAAATTCTATCTTTTCCTCTCCACCATAACTCATTTTGGATGATGACATACTTGATAGAATGCAGTTTTAATGTTCTATTCTGATTATCACCCATACTATCTGGGCAATACATGTGTTGTAGGTAGAATATGATATCCTTATACCATGGAGAAGACTACATATCACATTTAGTAAACCCCAAATTCATTTCCATATTGTTTATATGGTTAGCTTCAAGGTGTGATTTAGCCATGAGTTTGGTTAACCCTTTTCCTTTGACCAACTTGGTAATCTGAATATCTATATTGAACTCTTGGATCTTGTTAATCCTTGTACATCTTCTCCTAGTCACCTCTTGCTGTGTAAAAATTTCTTTAACTAAACATTTGGGACATATGCAACATTATTGTAGCTCCCACTAGATATGACCTAAAAATTTTGACTGCTTTAACCAGTGCATATGCCTACTTTTCAACCATATCATACTTGATCTCGACAGATTGTAAGGATTTTCTAAGGAAGAAAATAGGTTTTTCAAACCCTTAATTTTTCTTTTGCAACAATACTATTGTAATTGTATGGAATGAAGCAAAGGAGAACAACTAGAAAGGATTTGAAAATTTAGGAGACTTCAAAACATGAGCCTTCTTTAGTGCTTCTTTTATACTCTGAAATGCTTTAGTTGACTCTTCACTCCAAGACACAAATTCCCCCTTTTTTCAATATTTTGGAGATTGATCTTGTTATCTCTACAAAGTTTGTTATGAGTCTCCTTAGAAAGTTCACTTTTCCAAAGAAATATTGGATACCTTTAATAGTCTTTGGCTGAGGGATCCTTTCTATTATTGCAAATCTCTCTAGATCTATCTTGACACCTTCTTTTGAAACAATATGACCTAATAAACTTCCTTCTATCACCCCAAACACACACTTCTTATGGTTTAGAGAAATACCATACTCCAAATCCCTAGATTTTTTTTTTCAAGGTGTATATTGTGATCTTCTTCCTTTTTAGAGTATGCAATTAGGTCATCTTGATACTCCACCATGAAAATGTCTATAAAATCTAAAGGTGCAACATACATTGCTCTCTAGAATGTTACTCTTGCACTAGTGAGACCAAAAGGCATTCTAACATAGACATATGTTCCCCATGGAGTGGTGAAAGTAGTTTTATACTGCTTTGATTCTTTTACTTTTACCTAGTTGTAACCTGAAAACCCATCCACAATTAGCAGGTATTCAATGATGATCAAGATTTGTTAATTTTTTTTCACTATGTGGATGAATATCATAGTCAAGAAATTGATTTCCAAAATATTGTAGAGGACATATGTTTTCATTACTTGTGTTTTTAGGATCCCTTCTTTTTTATTTTTCTTTACCGTTTTCAGATGGAGTAATCACCTTATTTTCATTAGAGGTTGTAGCTACTCCATTGATAAGGGAAACCGCCTTATACTCCTCAATCCTCATCATCTCCAATAGAGGAACACATACTTTGACTTGTGACAATATCTGAATCATGTCAACAATATTTTATTTTGGGATGTCACAAATTGTCACAGCTTGATCACTAGTCTTCTTATTATGTTCCTTTGATTTGATCTCTTGAGCACATCCAACATCTCGTTTCTCTTTTTTTGCTTTCATATTTTGATATCTAGCTTTGACAAGAGGAGAAATAACCCGATCCATAGGATTTTCAGAGTTCTATGTTTTGGATGGTGTCATTTCTTATTTGAACTCCTCATTTTATTTGCAAGAGAGTTGACCCCTTTTATCACCAGTATTTTCCTTGATGAATAGACTCCTACCTTTACCCTATTCATTATTGATCACTCTATTTATCAAGTTATAATTGCTATTGACTTGATTAATTGCAAAAACTGTTAGAGATTTGATCTCTTCTTCAAAAGGTCTTCTAAGTCTAACATCAAAATTTGTTGTTTAAACATTATGAATATTCACACCTTCCTCTTCTTCATCGTCAATTTTTTTTTGCTGGTGGTAACCACTTGACTTGCATCTTGTATCATTAACATTGCGCTCAAGGCATTCTTCATCAAAAGAATAAATCATCATTAGTGAAAGACAATCCATTAGTCACCATATTTACAACAAGATCCTCATTATGTTTGTTATCACAATCATCAAATGGATCATGTTGTTCTTCTACAAATTGAGCTACCATGAATTAATGTGGAGAATGAGGTAACTAACAAACCATAAACCAAGGAATATCCTTTGTAAAATTGGAATTATTCCTCCTTAGAGGATTAGGAGTTTCTTTATTAGGCATTGTTCTTTGGTTGTTCTACACTGGTTTTCCATTATGCAAATTTGTATCACATGGCTGATCTAACAACTTAGGCATACTATCCTACCTTTGATAATTAGGCTTATCCTAAGACAAACCTTTCTCATTCTTTTCCACTTTGTAACTCAAATCCTTTAATTCATTCATGAATTTGTCAAGTTTTTCCTTAGAAGGTGCAACTTTAGATGAATGTTCCTTTGGACTTTGTAGTATTTTTATATCATCCCTCTTGCTAACCTTTCTAGAAGCTTTTTTGTTATTCTCAATATGCATTACAATCTTGAAGGTATCCCTCAAATATTGAGGCTCTTTATCCCTCAAATGATAACCCATCTTGGGATCATAAGCATTATAATATAAGACCAAACACATAGGTTCACTAGGTCTCATGTATTGGGGTATTATGTTCATGAATTTCACAAACCTAGTGTTAAAGTCTAAAACCAATTCATTATGTTTCTTTGTAATACTAGTGAATTCATTAATGATAAATCTTGGATTAGTTTTTTCACCGTATTTCTCTCTAAACACCCTCTTAAATTCCTCCCAGTACCTAATACTAGCCTAAGGTAGACTTCTGTACTAATCCCTGACATCATTTGTCAAAGATTGCACAAATAGCTTCATGACAACATCCTCATCTTCAACTTCAAAATCATCAATCAAGTTCAGAAAAATATATTAGGTGATCTTCACTTGAGATTGCATTGTTTCTTAAGAACCTGAAAAACACATTTCTTATGTCATTTGAAATAGGATTTGGGTATCTAGGGATACCAGTGAAATCCAATTTCCTATATATTTCTAATTGTAGTGGCCTTCTTGTAGGGAAATTCCTCACAACAAGATTCATTTGAGGGTTTCCTTGAAATTTTTACTGGTTTATAACATTATGACCTCCTTGTGGATTGGCATTTACATCAAGGTTGCATTTCTGATAGTTTCCATATTACCCATAACCTCCCAAATTTTGTTGTGGGAGACTTATTTGTAGTTGTGGGTTGGGTTAAGGCATATTCTAGCCCATTTGATTACCTGCTTACACACAATATCTTTGAACAAAATTTTGTTGTGGGATTGAGGTTGTGAGGTCAATTAATGGAATATGTTGGGCATAAATGGTAGGTGGAATATGAGAATTAAGATTACCAAAAGGGAAATTTTGAGAATTAGGATTAGAAGTTGAGGCATTTCCAGATCCATAAAATGCTTCATAAATTCCACGCTCTTTTGGATATCATCCCTAATTCTAATATTTTTCATTCTCTCTAATTATGTTTTGAGATATTCAACCTCCTTTTGTAATTATCATTCTTTCTGATCCGGTAATCGAGAGGTAGAAGGTTTTTGTGATGACACATTCATATTCAATGTAGCATTTACATTTAAGGAGACCTTTCCCACATTCATACCTTGTGAGGAGGTGCTTGAATGTGAAGCAACTAGCAATGCACTAGTTGCTGCAGCATTACTCTAGGTGTTTGCATGGGAGTTTCCAAGAGGAACATTCAAAGTGTTGCTACTTGTAGCAAGGTTTGATGTTATTAAAGAAAAAGCATTATTAAAATGATAGGAAGTTTTAATGCTCTCAATTCTCTTCTTCATTTCATCTCTAACATTTGTAGCATTCCTAATTTTCATTTCTTCAAGTTTTTGCAACTCTTCTTGAATATCATTCACTTCATTCAATAATTCATCCTCAATCTCAAGCACTTTTTTAGATCCTGAGGTTTGTGGTACGAGTTGGGAAATATTTGTAGCACCACTAGATAGAGCAAGGTTTCTATGTGAAAAATGTGTTTGATTTGGGAGAGGAGGGGTCAAAAATGAATTCTCTGCCTAAGAATTAGAGTCAGTAGTCTAGTCAGTTAAGAGCGCATCCTTTCTATCTCCTTCTTCAAAGGCCTTTTGCTTTTCAGGATTGTTCCATAACTTGGAATTCCTTATATATTTTACATTAACCTTAAGAACTCCTAGAGCTATATATCTAATTGGCCATTCTACCAAATTATCATCACTAATTTCATAATCATAATGAGTACCAAGAGGAGGAGTTGACTTACTTGCATCTTTAGCCCTCCATGACTGCCTTTTAGGAGGTAGTTTTATTTCAAGCTTCTTTCTAGGATTATCTCTGAGCAAGGACCTTCTACCGTCCATCATTTCTTGCTAAAATTTGTTTTACACTTGCACCAACAATGAGACTTTTAGAGTCACCTCCCACTTGGGGAATTAAGATACACAAATCTTTTTTCAAAGAAGCTTGTGAGAGTAGATATAATAAACAAGATTTGGAATATCAAAAACGCACTTCACAAAAATATACTTGGTGTTAGAGTAATAAGGTATCTCACTTAATTAATTTAATCATATTGGTTAATTAATTAAGTCACTTATTACTTTAGGTTTGCTTAAGCTAAACTTAGGAACATTAATAATTAAATATTTATTTATTAAATATTAAGTGCATGCACACTAGGGTTTTCCTTTTTAGGTTTTCTTTAGGGTTTTCATGATCTCCTTCATAAGGATTGATCTCATTGTAAATCATTACATTATTCAATAGTCAATATTCTAGTTTTTGCTTGCACATATTTGCTCTGAGGGTTTACAAAACATCTCTTCCTTTTGTTCTGAATATCTGTTGCATGTGATAGGTGATTGTATGTAGGTGATTCTTGGGGACTGTGAAGTTGGTTTTTCAACTTCTACATGGTATCAGAGCTCCAGACCTGTGGCTTCTTGTTCATGATTTGAAGATATTCTCTCACAACATCTTTTTTTGTGCAAGGGTTTCAAGCCAAGCATTTTTTTGTGGATCTGGGGGTACGCAATTTTTCTGTGCATTTTTGGGAAAAAAGGACGTCTCCATTGCGTTCAGAGCACCAAAAACCCCATAAACACCTTTCGTTTCATTGATTTAAGAGAAAGTTGAAAAAAGGCAACAAAAAAAAAGCTAGAGAGGTCATACAGCCTCCCCAACTTGCTTCCCGAGGCAACAAAAAAAAAAATGCAGAAAATCCTGTGCAGCTAGTTCAAACAAGTTTGCCACCACCCGTCGACCTGCCACCCACCACCGCTTGCTCCACCACCACTGGTATTCATAGCCCGAGCACTGCCCTCCACTGACAGCTCTCCCCTCCGCCGCTCAACCGATCTTCCATCCCTGCAGGCTCCAAGTGGCTTACCTGAAGTCTTATCGGTGATCAGGGGCCAATTCCCAACCTCGCTAGGAAGTTCGCCCCATCCGTTGGTCATATTGTGACCAGGAGTGGCCAAGCCAACCCCTTAGCACCAGCGGAGGTCATATGCGCGATCAAGGGCCAGAGCAAGGGGGTCGAATTCTTGCTCTTGTTTAGCATTAAAAGTGCCTTTTACAGGCCTTTTTTTCATTTTCTCATAACTTTTGCAAACAAAGGCCTTTTTTTGAAAAAAAGATATCGTCGGAAAGCTGGTTTGACACTCTTTCCAATGGTGGAGGTTTTATTTTTTTATTTTTCAGTTTTGATTCTTTTTTTGCTTGTCAAAGCCAGAAGTTGTTGTTTTCACTCCGAGAGGTGTAACTTTTGCGTCCTGACTCCTTTTTGCGAAAACAAATAGGCGTTGGAAAGATGGTTTAGTGCTCTACACAGATCTCAGACCTATTTTTTCATATTTTTTTACCAGGTATCTAATATTCCTTTTTTATCTCAGCCTTTACCTTTTTATTATTTTCTTGGGAAGCGTGCAATCAAGCTTTTTTTAAAAAGATCTGCGAGCATTATTATTTTTATTTGAGAGTATATATTGTTGTTTTCTATCATGGATACACATAATATTGCACCCCTTACTCCATTCAACTATTTTGGTTGGAAAAAAAAATGGAGATTCATTTGAAACACAAAGGGTTGTACAGGGTAACCATGGGTAAAGAAATTGAACCTACAGGTGCTACTGAAAAGAGAAAGTGGTTTAATAGATGTGATGAAGCTTATGGTACTTTATGTCTATCTCTTTCATCTGACCTTCTTTTTCATATTGAGTCTTGCACTACACCGAATGAGATATGGACTACTTTGGAGTCTTTGTTTGGGAAGCAAGATACTATGAGAGGGTTTCAGTTAGAGAATGAGCTTATTGGCTTAAATCCTAGGGATTTTGACAGCATCCAGGAATTTTTCACCAAACTCAAGTCTCTTAGATTACAGTTGTCACAATGTGGTGTTTAGAAGGAAGACTCTCAGTTGATATTGTCCATTCTTTCTAAGCTTGGACTAGATTATTCAGTTTTTGTATCTACCTTTTATGCCACTAGGGATGCACTTGGTATGAGATTCACTATGCCATCTCTTGATGAATTTGCTTCATCTCTCACTCGAGAGCAAGCTAAGTTAGCTAGCATGGGCATGGTGAAACCTTCTCCATGATCTCAGGCACTCATTGCATCACAGGAGCCCAAAGATCAGAAGGATTCTATAGGCAAAGGAAAGAAACAAAAACAAAAGGATTCCAAACCTCATGAGAAGCAAAAGGAGTCCTCAGATTCATCCTCCTCTTCTAAGGGGAAATCATCTAGGAAGGAGAAGGGTCCATGTGCATATTGCAAGAGAGAAGGACATGCAAAACATAATTGTTACAAGAAGTACATTGATGAGCTGAAGCATCTTCTTCATAAACATCAGATTGATTTTCCTTCTAGGATGTATGCATCATCTTCTTCTCCTCATTCTTCTTCTTCAGAGCAGCATGACAGGGGCACAACTGGTTTACATACTTCATCAGATATGAAGGGACATGATCTTTGTGCTTCTTTAGGTATTGGATCAGGGAGATGGCTTCAAAGTCAGATGATGGTTTATGCACTTTGGGGGGGCATAAATTTTGCATTTGAGCTCCGTTTTGCACAAAAAAATAGGTGTCGAAAAGTTGGTTCATTGCTCTACACAATGATCAGACTTATTTTCCCAGATTCTTCCCTAGGTATATTTTATTCAACATTTTGTGTTTTCACAGTTTTCATAATTACTTGGATGTTTTGGCACTTGGGAACCTCTTGTTTGCATCATTAGGCTCTATTTCATTTGACCTACATGCTGTAAGGTCAGTTTTCTCAGATTTTTTAATTTGAAGAGTTATCATGGTTTTTTCTACTCACCCTTCAGTTGCAATTCTAGAACGGGGTAATTATGAGTCATGGGCAAAGGGCATACTTACACATTATAGGTGGCTTAATATTTTTCCTTATTTGTATGATCTCATACTTGAACCAGCCACTTCAGAGGGAAAACTAGCTTGGGATATAATTAGAGATCACATAGTAGGACTTATATTGTGTAGTGTTGATGATGACACTGTGTGGGCTATATTAGACATTGATTGTCCCCACCCACTTTGGAAACGTCTTTGGGAGAACTATGGAGACCCTAATCTCTCTCCATTCCCAGAGGATCCTGCTTCAGATTGTCTCTTACCCATTGCTTGGAGAGATAATACACCATTTGATCATGATACTTTAGAGGAGCTTGAGTATTTAGACACCCTTGCATGTTCTGATGGATCAGAGGCTTGTCTCACAGTTCCTACTCTTTAGACTGAGATTATACATGTATCATCCATTGTTCCTGATGAAATCAGTATCACCACATTGTCCCCTATGGATTCAATTCAGTATCATGACCATCTTGGTCATTCATTATCTGCTACATCATGAGATTCTTATCTTGCAGACACATTCTTGTTTGTTGAGTCTCACACTGCAGATATTGAGGATTATTTTGAGGACATTCATCTCCTCTACCTTGACAATCAGGTTATCAATGCACACCCACCATTAACCATGAATTCAGAGGCTACATTTTAGGATTCTCCACATTAGTTTGGATTTGGCATCATATGTTTCAGTTCAGGCAGAGAGATTCTTCAGCATCCTATCATGGCACACATCTTGAGACAGATTGGTTCATCACTCTTCACAGGGTTTCTTCGATATCGTCCTTTGGATCCATTTCTTCCCAAGGGGAGGAATATCATTTTCCACTTCAGGATCTCCTTTTGGATTCTACATCAGGCATCTACCATTGCAACATGAGTTTCTTCATTGTGGGGGGGCCTTCTTGTCTCTTTCCATCTCTCCTATGGAGACCATTGTATATGTACTTATAAGATAGAAGTTGTCTATGGGGGGTATCATGTAGTCCACCTTCTATCCTTCTTCTATTAGTGCATTACATTCTTTTCTTTGCATCTTATTTTGGGGAGGAGTTTTGTTCCCACTAGGTTTTCTCCTGTACCCCGTTTGGTTTAGTTTGCATTGCATTTGTACATGGGTACCTGATCAAGCCTTGTTGTCGGGACCCATCTTTGCTTTCACACACCTTTTTCTAGTGTTTTAGCTACTCCCTAAGTTCATCTGAAGGGGGGGTGTTAGAGTAATAAGGCATCTCACTTAATTAATTTAATCATATTGGTTAATTAATTAAGTCACTTATTACTTTAGGTTTACATAAGCTAAACTTAGGCACATTAATAATTAATTATATTTATTAATTATTAAGTGTGCACACTAGGGTTTTCCTTTTTAGGTTTTCTTTAGGGTTCCTTGATCTCCTTCATAAGGATTGATCTCATTGTAAATCATAACACATTCAATAATAATCATTCTTCTAGTTTTGCTTCCACATTTTTGGCTTCGAGGGTTTACAAAACATCTCTTCTTTTTGTTCTGAATATTTGTTGTATGTGATAGGTGATTGCATGCAGGTGATTCTTGGGGACTGTGAAGTTGGTTTTTCAACTTCTACAATGAGATCAATCCTTATGAAGGAGATCATGAAAACCCTAAAGAAAACCTAAAAAGGCAAACCCTAGTGTGCACACTTAATAATTAATAAATAATTAATTAATTATTAATGTGCCTAAGTTTAGCTTAAGCAAACCTAAAGTAATAAGTGACTTAATTAATTAACCAATATGATTAAATTAATTAAGTGAGATACCTTATTACTCTAACACCCCCCCTTAAGATGAACTTAGGGAGTAGCTAAAACACTAGGAAAAGGTGCATGGAAGCAAAGATGGGTCCCGACAACAAGGCCTGATCAGGTACCCATGTACAAATGTAATGCAAACTAAATCAAATGGGGTAAAGGAGAAACCACGTGGGAACAAAACTCCTCCCCAAAATAGAATGTAAACTAACAACTAAGTGATGAAAGATGGAGGACTCTATAAGAGAGTGCAAAAACCATCATCTGACTTTCTTTTTCATATTGAGTCTTGCACTACACCGAATGAGATATGGACTACTTTGGAGTCTTTGTTTGGGAAGCAGGATACTATGAGAGGGTTTCAGTTAGAGAATGAGCTTGTTGGCTTAAATCCTAGGGATTTTGACAACATCCATGAGTTTTTCACCAAACTCAAGTCTCTTAGATTGCAGTTGTCATAGTTTGGTGTTCAGAAGGAAGACTCTCAGTTGATATTGTCCATTCTTTCTAAGCTTGAACCAGATTATTCAATTTTTGTATCTACCTTTTATGCCACTAGGGATGCACTTGGTATGAGATTCACTATGCCATATCTTGATGAATTTGCTTCATTTATCACTCGAGAGCAAGATAAGTTAGCTAGCATGGGAACGATGAAACCTTCTTCATCATCTCAGGCACCATTGCATCACAGGAGCCCAAAGATCAGAAGGCTTCTACAGGAAAAGGCAAGAAATAGAAACAAAAGGATTCCAAACCTCATGAGCAGTAGGAGTCCTCAGATTCATCCTCCTCTTCTAAGGGGAAATCATCCAGGAAGGAGAAGGTTCCATGTGCATATTGCAAGAGAGAAGGACATGCAGAACATAATTGCTACAAGGACATTGATGAGTTGAAGCATTTTCTTCAGAAACATCCAATTGAATTTCCTTCTAGGATGTTTGCATCATCTTCTTCTCCTTATTCTTCTTCTTCTTCAAAGCAACATGATAGGGGCACAACTGGTTTACATACTTCATCAGATATGAAGGGACATGCTCTTTGTGCTTCTTCAAGTATTGGATCAGGGAGATGGCTTCTAGATTCAGGAGCATCTCATCATATGGCATCTTCATAGTCTATGTTCACTTCCTTTGAGCCTTGCACTATGTCTCCCATTTTGATGGGAAATAATACTTACATGAGTGTTATAGGGAAGGGGTCTATTAGTTTTGGGGACAACTCCTTTCAGGATGTCTTCTGTGTCCCTCACTTGACAAACAACCTTCTTTCCATCTATCAGATCACACATGGATGCACTAGGAGATCTATGGAGTTCACACCTGATTTGGTTATCATTAGAGACTTGGAGAGTAAAGCAGTTATCGCTACTGGGATAGTGGATCACTCATCTCTGTTGTATTCCTTTACCGATTTTGCTACTGATGGTGCTTTTGTTCCTATAGTTGTTCCTCACACTTCTAGTGTGAATCATCATTCACAGGAGACATTTGGCTTCTTGAACATTGGTGTTCTCACTTCAGACCCAGTTCTTGATCCTTATGTTTCACCTCTTGTTGCAGTTGCTGATACTTCTATGACTATAGATGTGGTTTCTTCCGTTTTAGTGCAATAGGACATTGTTGATCATTCATCTTTGGAGGTTTCTATTCAGTCTCACCTACTTTGACTTCTTCATTTGTTGAGGTCACACCTACTTCTGTGGAGACATCTTGGGCTACACCTACTTCACCTTCAGAGATTGCATTCATTCGACCTCTTCCCTCTCACTTCTTTCAGGAGATATAGTTTCTTCAGTTCTTTTGGAGCTACTTCATTCTGGGGGGATCTGTGGTCTCTTCATTCCTCTCTTCTGGTGGGGGTTCATTCATGTATCTTTGTGATGGATGGTGTCCTTGGGGGGTCTTATGGAGTCCTCCATCTTTCATCACTTAGTTGTTAGTTTGCATTCTATTTTGGGGAGGAGTTTTCTTCCCACATGGTTTTCTCCTTTACCCCGTTTGATTTAGTTTGCATTGCATTTGTACATGGGTACCTGATCAGGCCTTGTTGTCGAGACCCATCTTTGCTTTCATGCACCTTTTCCTAGTGTTTTAGCTACTCCCTAAGTTCATCTTAAGGGGGGGTGTTAGAGTAATAAGGTATCTCACTTAATTAATTTAGTCATATTGGTTAATTAATTAAGTCACTTATTACTTTAGGTTTGCTTAAGCTAAACTTAGACACATTAATAATTATTTATTTATTTATTAATTATTAAGTGTGCACACTAGGGTTTTCCTTTTTATGTTTTCTTTAGGGTTTTCATGATCTCCTTCATAAGGATTGATCTCATTGTAAATCATTACATTATTCAATAATCAATTCTTCTGGTTTTTCTTGCACATTTTTGGCTCTGAGGGTTTACAAAACATCTCTTCTTTTTGTTCTGAATATCTGTTGCATGTTCTACAATTGGAATAACTAGATATTTTCTGCAATATAACTTAAGCTTGCTCCCCAAAAAATTCACCATTCTATTGGCAACCAATTCTTATACTTAGTTATTCTAAGGGGTTGGCCAACAAATAAGAGAATGCTTAAACAATTTTGTCCTCTACACTTCATGCTCTGCAAAACCTAGGAGGGTGATCCTATGTACTATCAACTAGGATTTCATATAATTGATATCAGATACTACTGCAAACAACTATCTTCTCTCTATTGATCAAGGATTACAAATGAAAACACTAAAAGGGCTAGAATGTTGGAGTTCTTATATATTTTATGCTAGAGAACATGACAATAATATTAAATAACTTAAAACTGTAGTGGAGAATTGATTTTAAGATAGATGACCAAGGAATTATAACCAAAGACATTCATACTGATTGGTGCCTTAGACCTAGGCAATGGAGTCAAGGAAGATGCAATTGAAAATTTACACAACAGTACTTAACCTAGTTCCATGAAAGCTCTGCAATAATGCCTTACATTTCTACTCTTTATATTTTACAACCAATTCTACTTATCAATCCTTGTATACATTTAAAAAATTTAATATTCTTTATATAGAAGATTAATCTATCCTTTGAATAGAAGCCATAAAAGAAACATTCTATAATAAAAAAATTGTAAAGATGAATAAAAAGATCTTTAATCAATTTTTCATAAATGAAAAGAAGTATACATTTTAGGATACAATTAGCTACAAATTTTCCACAGTATATTCATGTATGGAACTAATGTTGTTATACAAAATTAATAGTTATATCAATATCCCTTTCCATGAAGACCTAGACTGGACATGTACAAACTACATACATATGCTTTGCTTACAAAAAATTCCAAGATCCTAAGAAAATGGCCTTGAATTCCCTTTTATAGAAACAAGGGAGAAAAAAAGCTTCAGTCCAAGGACAAATGTCACATTTTTATTTGACAATCTTGTCCCTTAAGTATTAGACAAAATAATTTACAACTGCCCCATGGGGAGAAACAAATATTCTACTACAAGACAAAATAGTTGTATATGTTGTTGAAGATGATTCATGTTGATCCCAAAATAATGAAAGAGGAAAGGTGGAAGTACAAGTACTTTTTTGCACATTTCCATCACCTTTTATAACTTCAAAAATATTTGAGGAAGAAGATGACTAGGCCATATAGAACAAAATAGGCCCCTACCCTGCAAAAAGACAAGAGGAGCATGGGAGATATCTATTCAATGCACTTCTCCACTCATGAACTGTACTCTTCCTCTGAAGGTCATTGAAAATACAAGAGCTTCTATATTTTGTTGTTATAATCATTATATCTCACATCTATGATAGCTCTTGTTTCCCTTGCAAAAATATCCAGATTTGTCTCCAGTTTAAAAATCTATTGAGTTGTTTAGGAGAGCTAATTTTGGCTTTCCATCCTTATAAATATAGGATGACAATGGCAAATCATGCTTGTAAATTCTACCTTCCACACATCCAAAGACTTAATTGTACCTGAATCATCCTTAATTTTAAGAAAAATTCCTTATTCCATGATTTTAAACATCTTTAATTTTACTTGAATTATATATCAAGCTTTGTTTAAAACACAAAAACTTCCCCTAGTAATTCTATCTGCTTATTAATTTGTACTAAATTCTTGGGGGCACTTCCATCAAATGATATTATTTTTATCATCTCTTTTATTGAGGTGGCCCTCAAGATCCACATACTCAACACATCTTGGAAGCTATTTTGTTGCTTATGCTTAGCATAAGCCAAGTATGAAGTCCAACAAATGCACTCCAAGCTCCCTCAAACTTATGTTAGACACATGACAATCTATGACCTAATAGGTCATAAATAATATTAGTGGCTATGTTTTTGGCCTCTTCCTTGGCCTTCTTTTCACTCTCTTTGCTCTATTTCAACTGATCCTTTAATTTATTTACTTTAAGAGGCAAAGTCTCTCTATCTTGAGCTGAAAATTCAACTCATGTGGATGGAGGAGATGGTGGAGTTGTAACTTGGGGTGGTGAGAGTTGGGTCACCACCTTATTATACTAGTCCTACAACTTTACATGCTTAGCATGTAATCTCTCATATTCTTCCTCCTACCTCTTAGCAGTCTCAACACTAAAAATGGTTGTATGCACAACCAATTATGCTACTTGTGGCATTGATGTATCATATGTCCTCTTAATAATCACATTCCATGTGATCTCTTCAACCTAGTTAGCCACTCTTGGTTTATTTATAGTAGGGGCCATTACCCATATAACTAGGGTCTACAAACTAGGACTAAGTCCTGACCTAAAATATAACTACTTTGCCTACTCATATGAAGTAAATGCACCTTCATTCTTATGCTTGATTGTATGAAGATAAATGGTTGATGTAAGGTCCCATTCTGATAGCAAGAGGTTTCCACTTTCTTTTACCATTATCCTTCCTTCCTTTGGTGTGATATTTGAGTAATCAAAGTCCATTTATTGAAGGACTTGCTTAGTGATCTCTTTATGCCTCGAAGGATCAACTCCCTCCTTTTCCTAGCTTAACCTTTCATTTAATTCATTTTTCTTGACTTTAATGATGAATTCCATGAACTCCTTGGAAGTCACAAAGGTTTCATCATCCATAAATTTGGGTCAAGTAAAAACTCTAACATCATTAGGGAGTGACTCTTCATCATAAAACTCAACAACAAGCCTATCATTAGGAACCTGTTCATCTCCCAAGTTTTCTTGAGGGGAAGGGAAGTGTTGGTCCACTTCTTCATCTCCTGGAATGTTTTATGTAGACTCCTCTTGCCTTCTCTCCCCTCCTTCTGGATTTTTTGAGTAATCAACCAATGGTTGAACCCCAATAGGTGTTGAATGGCTAGGGGAAACTTGCATTGAAGATTCTACTCATAGGGCTTCTTTTTGAATAGGTTGTTCAATCTTCGTTTCCCTTGCCTCTTTCTCAGTAGGATTCCTTTTATAGTATGTGATGCTCTCAAAGCAGGCAAACATCTTCTCCATATTTTGAATGGGATTTGTAATATCTACGAAGGGGATCTTGTAGAAGGATTTTTTTATTCTTTTCTCCCCAGACTGGACCATGAATATCTATTGTTGCTTCCTCTCCTCTACTTCATTACCAATCTCAAGGTTTCTAATAACATCATTAGATGTATGGAATTAGTGGTAGAATTGAGATCTACCCCTCTCTAACCTCATTTTATTGATGTACCCCTCAGGATCACAATTCTTGGCGGGTCCACTTTCATCCCATAAGCTTGTAGCATTTTTTGGAACATGTCTAGCCCCTCTTTAGCAGTTATAACAAAATAAAAATAAATGATTCCTATAGAAATTAGACATCCCTTCTTAATCAACCTAAAATGAACTTTATCAGCTTCATTAAGCTACCACAATATTTCCATAAAGGCCATCTTGTATGTGACATACTTGGGGAGGCAATATGGTTGAACTGGTGTATGATACACCCTAAATATTATACAATTAGCATGTAAATATCAATCTCCCCAATTGTGATCAATTTTCATTGTTGGATCAAATTGCAATGGCCTAAGAAACTTGATAATCCTTTCTAAAATTATGTTCTTTAGATTGAAGCCAAGATTTTTTAACACATCTTGTACAAAAACATTTTCAAAAATCAAATAATTGGATGCATTGCAATGGGAATCCCAAATGTCTGTCCACGTTTGGGTAGGTAATCTTTTCCCTTTTGAATTATGGATTTTTGAATCTAGTGGTTTTTCCCACACTATAGCCCCACTGTAAATAATCATATGCATTAATAGAGAACACCATTTGAAATGTAGACCGACCTTAGGGTCTTTCAAATCTATCTACTACTTGTGTATTCTGTTAGCAATGAAGGAAGCATAGTCAATTTTTTTGTTAATATCTCTGTGTCAAACATCAATAGCCAACATCATCATATAAATAGTCATTTTCATTTTATAGTCCTCCTTAAGGACTTGGCACAGATCAAAGTAAGTGTTGATGAAGTAATCTTCAAAAATATCAAAGTCAGAAGGCTCAACTTCAGTCTTTGCAAGTCTGACCATCCTTTAGTCAAAACCTCTTCTTCTATGTTGTGGAAGCCACAATACCCTGGAACTATGCTTTTCTTTCTCCCATTCTCTCCTGAGAGAACCAAATTCAATCGTCACACTCGTAGACACATTTAGGTCTAATGTTCAATAATCTGTTGGCTAGAAATCTCCAACAAGGGGGTTCCCTTGTGGCTTCTGATTATCATGTCCTCATCATAACCCTATGCTAGGGCCCTAACTAAGTCAACATTAATAAAAACATTTGGGATGACTAATTTCCCCAAATCTTGGGTCCATAGGTTTGACACTGGCCTATTATATCTACTCCTCTTGTAGCCATATTTAAATAGTGTCCAACCATGTTGAGGGATTACAACACCATTTATTTGTGTATCCAAATCTTGTAATCTATTTATTAACACCGCCATGCATTGAGAATTCTTCACTCTCTTAGTGGACTCAAGTAATTGTTTCATTAAATCATCTTCCATAAATTGTTTAGTTCCTTCTGATTTAACATTGGATTCACTCATTTTGAGGGTTTTAAAATTCCTAGGGTTTTCCTTTTTCTTATGGAAATTTGAAGAAAACAACCTAAAAACCCTTCTTTGTATAACCCTTTTGACAATTTAGAGACAATTTTATGGTTGTAGATGATTAGATGGCTTACTTGTAAAATCACATGAAAACCCTAGTTCTTCTTGCTTGCAAATTCATTCTTTGAGAGCTCTGGTCTTTAGAAATCTCGAGTGCACTTGAATTATGATGGGAAATAAAACAATTATATGTTTTATTTCCTTTAAAAAATAGTAGTTGATCTTTAATTGTTGAATAATGGTTTGTGCGGATGAAACTAATCATCAATCAACTATTTGTTCCTATTTGAATTTCAGTCGTTGATTTGGTCGCTTTCAAATAAGATCAACGGTTAGCGCATATCCTCAACACATCGTATATTCTATTTGAACCACCTTTTACAAAAATGTGTTGTGAAGGACCTTTGTGTTGAGGCTTGGAATTGACATGTGTCTCACTTATTTCTTGTCACCCCAAGCGTATTTTAGTTTCTCATTGAACTCATGAAATTGCATTGAATAGAAGCTTCATGCTAAAATCTGGGGCAAACATGTGTCAACATCTTTATGACTATCACCAAGTGCAATTGATTTATGTGTTGATGGTTTGAAATTGTGCTTCATAAGAACCATGCACTAGAAGGAATGAATACCAAGTGTCCATTTGTGACATCACCCCCCAATGCCTTCTATATATGCACTTGAAAAGAAACACATTGTGAAGAGATTAAGCATTGCATCTTGGGACAGACACGTGTCCCCCTTTTTATAATCACCACCTGACGAAATTTATTTTTGTGCTATGAGCATGAAAATTTTTGTCTAAAGAAGCCTTATGTTAAAAAAAAAAGTTGACACCTATCCCTTTCTTATTCATCTTCCTTTGACACATTTTTAATATGCGCTTATTTCATAAAAATGTGCTTTGAAGAGTGAAGCACTGAAATCATGAAATGACAAGTGTCAATTTCTTAGCAGTTCCATCTTAGCACAATTTCTTTATGGGTTGAGGAACCAAAAAAGTGATGCAAAGGAAGCATGCATTGTAATAACATTATGATAACTGTCTTCACTATGATAAAGCAAACCTAGCATATTTTCACTATGCGCTTTGTGAACAAGAATGCACTCCAAAGAGGAAGCACACTGCGATTAGATCATGCCACATAATCTTATGAATCCTGACTAACACAATTTTGCAATATGGTCAACTTAAGAAATTGCACTGTATAGAAACTTCAGGCTGCAATTAAGGGTCGCCACTTGTCTTCATATTATTTATCTTAGCCCTACACATTTTCTCTAAGTGCTCCCTTCATGAAATTGTGCTCTTAAGGAGTGAAGCACTGCTATGTGATAATGCCACATATCCTCACTTCATAAATACTGCTTGACACATTCTTGCTATGCGTTAGAGGTAAATAAATACATTGCAGAGAAGGTACGTGCTACACTAAGGGTTTGACACGTGTCCTAAGCGGGGCCAAACTCTGAGTGCTTAAGTGATATATTTAAACATGTACATAAAATATGTTTTTAAGGATGCACTTATGAAAAGGGGCGGATGTAACACACGAGGACTTAGAAATTTTGATAAATTTGGAAAAGGTATAATCAAGTCACAAGTTGGACTAGTATTCTTAGCATAAAGGGTCGATTAAAACATGAGATAAGTACCCATAAGTTACAACTTAAATGACAGATCACCAAGGAAAATGGTTAACACAAGATTAAAAGAAAAGTGTTATAGCATCGTTTAGACTTAGGGTTTTTTGAGGGTTTAAGCATAAAAGGCAACCATTTCCAATAAAACCTATCAAACACAACCAACACTTCAAAATAGGAACCAAGGAGTAAAACTAGAAGCCAAGGAAAAATAGAAATATACCACCACATCCTCTCTCTTCAAGTTCCTTGCAATGTTCCATTACTCCTTCTCCTCCTCTTCAATGTGAATTGAGTTTAGGAAGGTAAGGAGACAACCTCCATACCAAACATTAGGACTCTTTCAATGCCAAAAAACCAAAACCCTAGCATTCCTTGTGCAACATGAGTAACCTTGAAACTTTCAAAAGAAGATAAAGCTCAAAATTTCCCTCTCTTGGTGTGGGACTTACTTTGATTTGAACTGCTTTGGTATAAAAAACCTCCTTATTTCCTTTGAGATACCCCAATCAATTTCACAACCTAAGTTCCTCAAAACACTTCTAACAAAATATTTCTCAAAAATGCAATAGTTGGTCGTTTCACAATTGCTATCCCAAATGTACACCCATTCTTGAATAGAGATTATAACATTATGTTCATTAAATGATCTAACCTTAAAATTTTTATCCCAAATATTCCTTCCAACATAAAGCAAAACATGACACAATAGGAAGTACCACTTAAAGTGGACAATGTTGGAATCCTTGCTAAGGGAATTCAAAGCCTTATGAAGTTCATCTACAACATACCCTGCATAATCATACAATATGTTTACATCCCTACTCTTGATTTCAATAGCCAAAACCATCAAATTTACTAGAATTTGAATTTTGCAATCAATTCCTAGTACATGCTACAGAGCAAAATAAGTATTCTGAAAGTTGTCTTCAAAAATATCATAATTGAATTGCTCTAGGTCACCTCCAGTAAACCTCTAAATTTCTCTATTTGCCCCCCTAGGCCTGAAACTAGGTATCCATTTAACTCTATAACTATCTCTTAATCTATAATTTTTTCTCATCAATGCCCCTAAACCAATGGGAAATTGAGCGTTCATGTCTAAACCAAAAACCTCACATATAAATTGTTTTTCTATAGTCAAAAGGGTGACACCTTTGTTGTTAACAATGCCCCTATACTTGGATTGTATGCCCTAGCCAAATCTTTAATTAGGTCAACATTAATAAAAATATTAGGGCATACCAATTTTCCCAGTCCCATTCTCCAAATGTTTAAAATTGGATTGTCTACAAAGTATTTCCTAGAATAATACTTGAAAAGGGAATAGCCATGCATGGGAATTATAACATCTTTGCAACTGTTGCTCAATTTTCACCTACGGGCTCAATCAGGCAGGATAAATTATGTTTCAGATGTTCATAAGGGCCAAATGGGACATTTGCATTGAGGGTTAGGTCATGCATCTGATGACATTTCATAAGGAGCTCAGTTGAAAAGCACACCTCAATTAGTTTTGGCACAAAACTTATTAGAGAAGAGAGTCGACAAGAACCTCTTGTTGTCTTGCTGACTAGTAGTGCATCCTATTTGGTTGAATAAACTAGTCGCCAAGACATTCGGGTGGCCATGACTCTTTATGTGTCTCTCCGTGTGGGATGTCTTGCCGAAGGTAGCTCACGAGGTTGGCATCGGGGAGATGCTTGTGTTCGTCGTGATGTCCTGGCGACCAAGCACAAGTCTCGGTGAAATGTAATGATCTCGGCAAAAGGTCTCACCGACAGGATGAAGTCTCCCCAAAATGGTCTGAGCCCGCCAAAAGATTGTGACCTCGCTGGGAGGTCTCACCGATTAATCGCGGTCTGGCTGAAAGGTTTTGGGGTCGCCAAGATGTCTCGCCGACAAGTGGTGGTCTCACCGAAGTAGAGGGAATTCGCCAAGAGGTCTTCCCGACTGGAGGGGAGTCTTGCCGAAATGAAAAGATGCGAGCTTGGGGCAAAGGAAAGTAGAGTTGCCGTGATGTCTCGGCGAAAGTATGAGGTCATGTTGATAATGGAGGGGTCTTGATATGTGTTTTTCCTTTGGAAAGAGGTCTAACTGATAACGAAGGGTCTCCCCAACATAGATGGCATCAATGTAGCATTTGGTCGTCGGCATGAAGTCTTGCCGACCGCGGGCGGTCTCACCGAAATGAATGCCTTCGGTGAAGGGTCTCACCAATAGAGAAAGTCTCGCTAAGAGGGATCAAGCTCGACGTGAGGTGTTGCCGAAACATGGGAGTCTCATCGAAAGATGATCGAAGCTCGGGGAAAGTGGAATGCCTTCAGTGTGAGATCTCACCGTTGGGGTGAGGTCTCGCCGAAGTGAAGTGGTCTCGGCGACACGATGAGAGTTTGGCGAAAGGTCTCGCCGACCAGGCAGTGTCTTCCCGACTGGATGGGCTCTCGCCAAAACAAGAAGGCTTGCCATGAGGTCTTCTCGAAAGAGAAATGTCTTGCCGATGGTCTGGGTGATGGCCACTATGGATGTTGATATGAATTTTGGGCTCACTATGAACTCTTGCCGACGGTTGTGAGCTATGCCGATAACAGCTGAAGAGCATAATCGCATCGGGGAGACACGATTAGTGTCTCACCGACATGCGATTCTATCTGAAGGATCTTTGACTGTTTGAAAATCTACGTGGTAGTTTGACCGATGATAGGAGGATCAACAGAATGAGCGACGTGGATCTGCTCTGAGCTCAAGAGCATTCAAGGCAGCTTGGCAAGGAGATTCGAAGAGGGACACGATGACCTAAAGTTAATGCTGCAAAAGATCTTAAGGCTTCCCCTAAGGGCGATCTGTCACCAAGATGGACACGAGGATGCAATCAGATGCAGAATTAATTTCATTTAAAAGATATAGGGGCAGATCTTTATGAACGGATATTTTTGTAAGCCCAGAGGGGCCGACATCATTTTAGTATATAGGGCATTTTTGCCTCTTTGTAAAGGAGTTCGGGGGGAGTTCTCCAGATTTATTTTCTGAAGTTTGTGACTTTTGCAGTCCTCTCTTAGATTAGAAAACTTCTGTAACTTGTTTTGGAGCATGTTATATAAAATTTACCTTGGTTACCATTGATGGTTCATTTTTTCCTTCTGGTTCCTGTGAAGTATTGTGCATTTTTAAGCGATTCATCAAGCTACTTAGTGAAATCTTTATTTTCCTTATAGCTTTGTTTCATGTTAGCATGCCTTTCTTTGCAAAAGTAGTATCATGTAGGCTATAAACTGTGTTTACTCAATTGCACATGAGCTTTTAATTTGTGAAAATCTGCTTTTCCTTCTTGAAAGTGTGTGCATGTCAAACCTGTTTGTATGCATAATCTACAAAATCTTGTTGTGCAGTCCCATGTCCATCATCAGTATTCAAGTGTAACCTAAGCATTCCATTGCTCTTATTAGTTCGGTGTATCACCATAATATTTAGTTTTATTTTTTATGCATTCCTTCTCCCTTTTCCTTTACAGAATCAGTAGTTTAGGTGACACCAAAGGAAGCCGACCTTCTTCGGAGGTTGATCTCTGTCTATAAGTGACCCACAGCTTTAGAGGTCTTCCCATATTATATTGAGGTGTTGAACATTAGTTTTGACAAGGGTGCAAACTTCAGGTGATAATAGTTTTGGCACACCTGGTGGGACCGTGAACTGCTTTTTAGTTCATGTTTATGCATTTTATTGCTGTTGTTTGGTGTGTGCAGCAGTAGTTTTAGACTTTTGGAGGCATTTTCTTTACATACCTGGCGACTCCGAGAGAATAACAATTGGTTTCAAGTAGATTAAGTGCTGGTATGTTCTTATTTCCAGAAAATCAGATCTAGTTTTCTTGTTTTGCAAGAAATTTTAATGCATTTCTAGCTTCTATGAATGCTCCAAAATGTCTACATTTTATGAAGACATGTTCTATCATCCAGCTTGTCATGAAACTACTAATCATCCCTCATTTCATGAAAGTTCTGCTTATATACCCAATTATCAGCCATATCAAAATGAGTATGCAGCTCTTTTTAGTCCAAGTATCTGTTATGCCTTACATAACCACCCCATTTTATTTTGGAACAAAATGGGTCCCCCTTCTTTTTGTTTCCTTCGGTTGTTTGGTTGGGACTTAGGAGTTCTTTTGTTTTCCTCCTAAGTCTGTCTTTTGTTCTGTTAGAGCCAGGTCTGGAGTTGAATTTGAACGTTGAATTCTTTCAAGGTTTCTGGTTCGTGTTCCATCCCGACTCCGACTCCGCTTTTCTTTTCTCTCTCTTCTTCATTGGTTGTTTTCCTTTGGTTTTGTGTCTTGTGCCTTAGGTATTTTCTTTTTGGCCTTGGGCATTTTTCTTTTTTGTTTTGGCAGACTCAGAACTGGAACAGAAACTGAACTTGGAATTCCTTCGAAGTTCTGTTTTATGTTCCTTTCCTAGTCCCGATTTTGCCTCTTTTACCTTGTGCGTCTTTGGTTTTGTTCCGGCGGACGTGGAACTGGAACCGAACTCTGGAACTTTTCTAAAGTTCCAGAACCCTATTCCACTCCGGTTCCGGTTCTGACTTTCTCATTGTTTTGCCTCTGTTTCGCTCGTTTGGTCACAGGATGTTTTTCCTCCCTCCCCCTTTTCTTTTTTTCTTTTTCTTTTTGTCGTCTCTTTGTATGTTGTCGGAGGTGGGATTGGGATGGAATCCGAAACTGAAACTTTGAAGAAGTTTCAGTCTCATATTTAGTTTCACCCCCGGCCCCATTGTGTTTCGCCCGAGATTGGTTTTTTCTCTGATTCCGCCTGCGTTTGTTTCTGTCTTTGTCCCTTGCGTTTGTTTCCATCTTTGTCCCTTGCGTTTGGTCTCTTTTGCGAACGTGGAGCCAGGATGGGGTCTGAACTAGGAAATGATGGTCATTCCCATGGTTTGTTCCCATTCCGACTCTAGTCCCGGCTCCCATTTCTTTTGGCCTCGTCCCCGCTAGTTTTGAAGGAGGGTGTCATTTCTGGTTCAAATTTGGTTCTGCCTCTGCCAGAGTTGGGTTTCTTTTTGCTATGCATCTGTAAGTAATGTACTTTTCATTCTTTGAAGACTAATGGAGGCATTTTTTTTTGCAAGATTGAATTATGCACATGATATTTCTCAAGGAGCTCAGTTGGAAGGCATCCCCCAATCCAGTTTGGCATAAATTTCCTTTGAGAAGAAAGTTGGCGAGACCTATCAAATGTCTTGCCGACGTGGGATGTCTCGCCGAAGGATTTAGGTTCGGCATGAGGTCTGGTCGAAGAAGAAAGTCTTGCCGACTGAAGGAAGTCCCACCGAAGAGGGCCATCATCGGCATAATGTTTTTCCTTCGGTGTGATGTCTGGCCGACCCATAGAGTCTTGGCAAAACAGAGTGTCTTCGATGAAAGGTATCACCGATAAGTGGTTGTCTCCCTGACAAAAAAAAAAGCTCTGTGAAGGTTTTGAGTTCGTTGTGATGTCTTAGCGACCAAGCAGAGTCTTGCCAAAAGATTTGGGATCATCATCGAAACAGGGTGGCTTCGCTATGAGGTCTTGCCAACTCGATGGGGTCTCGTTGACATGTTTTCTCCCTTCGGTGTAGTGGAATGCGCTCGATGAAAGGTCTCGCCAACCCAGAGGTGTCTTGGCGAAAGCGGCGTAGTTTCGGTGTAAGGTCTGGGCGACTACGGAGAGTCTCGTTGAAATAGAATGAGCTCAGGGAGAAAAGAGGAGCTCGACATGATGTCTCACCGACAGGGTGGACTCTTGCCGAGATGAAACAACGTCGGCAAAAGATTGAAACTCGGTGAAAAGTCTCAGCGACCACGTGATGTCCTGCCGACAAGTGAGGTCTTAGTGATGGAAAAGGATATCGGTATGACTAATGGAGCCCGCTATGACCTCTTGCCAATGAATGTTTGTCTTGCCAATGGAGCAGCTCGATGAACAGTGGTGTGGAGATCTAACGACAAGCTTGATGCTGCGTCCAGAAGATGGTCAACATACAGAAAGGTCTAGAGCAGGAAGAAGGCTGAAGGAAAGAAAGAACCATGAGTCTTAGGGACAACTGTGGTGTCTACTGACAGAGGTGGATCCACATTAATGACAATTCTTTAGGGAATTCAAAGCAGCCCTTCGAGGGAGTTCAAAGGTGGACACGGAGGCCAGAAGTAAATGCTATAGTTGCAAAAGATCTAAAGTCTTCTCCTAGGGATGATCTTTCACCGACATGGATAGTGGGGATTCACATTAAATGCAGCATTAACTATAGCTGCAAAAGATCTGAATGTCGACCCTCCTACAACCAACAGATATTTTGTAAACCCTAAAATAGGGACTAGTGCATTATTTTTGGGTACATTATGTATATATGAAATTTTTTGCCTCTTTGTAAAAAGGAGGATGGAAGTTTTAAAGGGAGTTAGTTAGTTAGTTAGCTAGGAGGAGGAGAATAGAGTACATGTATCTTTCCAGTTTTCTTAGTATAAATGGAAATAATTTGGAGTCATGGATTTTTTGTACACTGGTGATTGTGCCAGATTTGTAAATGTTGCTTATCTGTTTCACTAACAGTAGAAGCAACCATATTAAAATCTACTTCATGTTGTGTTCCAGAATGGTGTTTGTCTTGAGTTAATCATTTGATTTGAGAAGCTTTCAAGGAATGAAGTTTGATTTTATGTTTTGCTTAAATGGTGACTTACAATTTGTTATCGAAATCAGCACTGTGAATGAATGAAACTGTGTGTTAATCACAAGTTAATTTTGTTTTGCAGTTTTAGTTAGGAATTCCTTGAAAGGTAACAAGTCTAGTTAAGTTGGATGAATTAGCATTCTTTTTTGTTCCAAAGCTCTTTTTTTTGTTTCTTTGAAAACCTTGGTTAGAGTAGATTTAAGTTTATGTTGATCTTAGAATAATCTAGAAGCTCAACACCAGCAGGCCCCTTGAACATTACTGTTACATTGACCATTGAGCAACACCAGCACAGTTGAGAACCAACTACAAAGACCTTGGGAGCTAAGATATCCATGTGTTGTCTTTCTCTTTTAGGAGAAAAAAAATAGCAATATTCTGTTTGCACGTTGTTGTGTCATTGAGACCTGTCAACAGTATCTTTGCTACAAGAGATTATCAATATTCCCCACAAGTTTTCCACCCTCCCACCCCTGCTCAATTCCCCTCGTAGCATATTAATTCCACTTTGAGCCAGCCTTGTGGCCTCCCGAGTCAGTCCCAAAATTCTAACAATGCGGATACTGAGTTGGGTAGCATCAAGGAGATGTTGCTGCAGTTTCAAAGGCAGATGTTAGACATAGAAAGGGAAAATGATATAATACGCAGCGAGAGGAGCTTGCCTTTCAGGCTCACATTCGTCAGCAGGAGTTGGAAGTGCAGATATATGAGAAGGAATTGTTGGTTAGACAAGTTGCAACTAAGGATGAGTAGATGAAACACTTGCTTGCACAAGCTCATAGGATAGAACCCCAACTACTTGTGAAGGAGGGGGCCTCAAAGTACAAAACTCCAAGTTTCAGACAGGGTGAATCTAACATGGACAACTATGATGAAATTGCTAAGTTGGAGGAGCACGTGTTTTCAGTTCCAATCTTCGAGCAGATTGCTCCTTCTCAAAGCTCAAAACTGACTGAAGATCTTCCTCAAGTGGAAGGAACTTGTGAGGTTGCAGTTTCAAAACAACTAGAAGACATTAAGCAATTTGGGCAGTTGTCGGGTGATGACAGTTAGTAAGACAATGGAGCATTAGACTTGGAAGAAATCCCTAAAATTGAACCGTATACTTTTCTTCAAGAGAGCATGTAGGTTCCTAATTTACCGGTTGATTTGGGACAGCCAGAGAATATTGCTGACTTGTTCGATGAACTTCCTCAATTTGTTGATGAAGATGAAGATCTCACATGCATGATAGCATCTATGCCTGGTATGGAGCAATCAAATGATAAAACTCATCTAGACTTAATGCAAAATTATGAGTTAGATGATATCATAGAGGCTTTTTGTTCTAACATAGGTGATGAACTAGTATCATATGAAAGGGAAGCATGTGATCAACCCATTCAAGTCAGTGAGACTATTGAAAAGGTTGTAGAAGATAATGCCTTGCGGCCTATGAACTTATTTGATGAGCTACCCCACTTTGTTGAGGAGGAGTTATATTTTGTCATGGACAAAGAGCATAAGGAACAACAGTTTGAAGATTTGTTTTCAGTTATCCAATAGGGATATTAGCTCCTTAGTCAAGAAGATCAAACTTTAGTAGCCAATGAACAACCCGTATATTACCTCAAATCAACATATTTTCAAGGAAAAGATGAAGTCTTTAGAGATCAACGGGAGGCCAGCAAGGAAGGTTCAAGATTTTCCCTTACCAGAGGCTGTCCAATCAGGTACTTAGCCTAGATGGAGTCCAATGAGGCACCCATATATGAAGGTACAGCGAAAGAAGGTATCCAAGATGCACTGACAGCCAAACAAGAGTATGTTTAGTTTACTTATCCTCCTCTAATTGACAATACATATGAACTATTTAGTGAGGTAAGTGAACTTTTTCACCTCTTTCAAGAAGCAGCGCATCATCTTGTTAAGTATCTTCCTGTGTCCCATTTTTACTCAGCTATCCTTAAATATTCCAGTCACTGCATATTGAGAAGAATGGGCAGCTATTTCAGTCATCCTGTAAATGGTTTTGTTTGACCAATTTCATACTGGTTAGTGTAGGGTAGGTTTAGATGCAGTTTCATTCCCTAAGTGTTGTCCCAACACAGTAAATAATTTCACTTTAGTTTTTTCCTGTTTTCAATAAGTTTCCAGGTGTCCTGACCTACTTTAATGAATCTCAATTGAGTTGTAGCCATGTACAAAGTTGCCCTGGGTCTGTTTCTAAGGTTTTCCTAATGACTCTATGCCCAATGGATAAGCCTAGGCTACTAGTTTTCATGCTTAGCAAGCAAAAATCCAGCTGAGGTCGCAAAAATGTTGCTCAATTTTCACCTACGGGCTCAATCAGGCAAGATAAATTATGTTTCAGATGCTCATAAGGGCCAAATGAGACATTTGCATCGAGGGTAGGTCATGCATCTAATGACATTTCACAAGGAGCTCAGTTGAAAAGCACGCCTCAATCAGTTTTGGAACAAAACTTATCAAAGAAGAGAGTCGGCAAAACCCTCTTGTTGTCTTGCCGACTAGCAGTGCGTCCTATTTGGTTGAATAAACTAGTCGCCAAGACATTCAGGTGGCCATGACTCTTTATGTGTCTCTCCGTGTGGGATGTCTCGCCGAAGGTAGCTCACAAGGTTGGCATCGGGGAGATGTTTGTGTTCGCCGTGATGTCTCAGCGACCAAGCACAAGTCTCAGCAAAATGTAATGATCTCGGCAAAAGGTCTCACTGACAGGATGAAGTCTCCCCGAAATGGTCTGAGCCCGCCAAAAGATTGTGACCTCATTGGGAGGTCTCGCCGATTAATCGCGGTCTGGCCGAAAGGTTTTGGGGTCACCAAGATGTCTCACCAACAAGTGGTGGTCTCGCCAAAGCAGAGGGAATTCACCGAGAGGTCTTCCTAACTGGAGGGGAGTCTTTCCGAAACAAAAAAATGCGAGCTTGGGGCAAGGGAAAGTAGAGTCACCATGATGTCTCAGCGAAAGTATGAGGTCCTACCGATAATGGAGGGGTCTCGATATGTGTTTTGCCTTTGGAAAGAGGTCTAACCAATAACAAAGGGTATCTTGCCGATGGTCTGGGTGACGACCACTATGGATGTTGATATGACTTTTGGGCTTGCTATGAACTCTTGCCGACGGTTGTGAGCTATGCCGATAACAGCTGAAGAGAATAATCGCATCGGGGAGACACGATTAGTGTCTCACCAACATACGATTCTGTCTAAAGGACCTCTGACCGTTTGAAAATCTACGTGGCAGTTTGACCGATGAGAGGAGGATCAATAGAATGAGCGACGTGGATCTGCTCTGAGCTCAAGAGCATTCAAGGCAGCTCAGCAAGGAGATTCGAAGAGGGACACGAGGACTCGAAGTTAATGTTGCAAAAGATTTTAAGGCTTCCCCTGAGGGTGATCTGTCACCAAGATGGACACGAGGATGCAATCGGATGCAGAATTAATTTCATTTAAAATATCTAGGGGCAAATCTTTATGAACAGATATTTTTGTAAGCCCAGAGGGGCTGACATCATTTTAGTATATAGGGCATTTTTTTCCTCTTTGTAAAGGAGTTCGGGGGGAGTTCTCCATATTTATTTTCTGAAGTTTGTGACTTTTGCAGTCCTCTCTCAGATTAGCAAACTTCTATAACTTGTTTTGGAGAATGTTATATAAAATTTACCTTGGTTACCATTGATGGTTCATTTTTTGCCTTATGGTTCTTGTGAAGTATTGTGCATTTTTAAGCGATTCATCAAGCTACTTAGTGAAATCTTATTTTACTTATAGCTTTGTTTCATGTTAGCATGCCTTTCTTTGCAAAAGTAGTATCATGTAGGTTATAAACTGTGTTTACTCAATTGTACATGAGCTTTTAATGTGTGCTAAACATGTCAAATCATAATCTACAAAATCTTGTTGTGCAGTCTCATGTCCATCATCAGTATTCAAGTGTAACCTAAGTATTCCATTGCTCTTATCAATTCAGTGTATCACCATAATATTTAGTTTTATTTTTTATGCATTCCTTCTCCCTTTTCCTTTACAGAATCAGTAGTTTAGGTGACACCAAAGGAAGCCGACCTTCTCTGGAGGTTGACCTCTGTCTATAAGTGACCCACAACTTTAGAGGTCTTCCCATGTTACACTGAGGTGTTGAACATCAGGTTCGACAAGGGTGAAAACTTCAGGTGATAACAGCAACAATCATTCTTATTTGTAATTTTGTCAAACAAAATTCTAGGCCCCTGACCAACCCTGGGTCACTTTGTAGACCTTGGTAATTGAGCCATAATTTCATCATCCAATCTCTACTTAACTCCCATTGAGGTTCCAACCATGGCTTTACACAATTGATTGCTATGTTTTCTAACCTAGGGTTTTAGGGTTTTGAAAATAGTTCATAAATATTTTCTTTGAAGACAACAACTTACAACCTTTAAAACCTTGAATTACTTCCCTAGATCTTGAAGATACTTTTTTTAAAAATCAAATTTGTAGAGAAAAAACTTGAAATTACTTATTGGTGTGAATAACTTTGCAAACCCTGGAAATGACACCAAAAACTATGGATCACTCCAAAATTCATAATAAAATCACTCTGCAACCTTCATTTTATGCTTGAATGAATTAGTTATGTGTAATTAACCCACTTCATAAAAAAATCTAGCAGCTATAGATCAAATCCATCATCAATGCTCACACATGCTCAAAAGCATGACCAATAGTAATTGTTCTTGATTTTAAATGTTAGTCGTTGATCTTAAGAAATCTATGGTGATCTTAGGAATTTAAAATTCCTTCTATAAAAAGGAAAACCCCTTTTCTTTGGACAAGTCTAAGACACGCATTACAATTTTAGTGACTTGTAGAAAGAAATATAATAATTTTGAAGCTTCCCCGATAGTGCATTCCTTTGTGAAATACTTAGATTAAACTCTCAATGACCCATGTCATAATTTCAAGAACTCGAGGAAAGGAAAGTTCATCTAAACATTGTCTTTTGAAGGTTATATCTTACATGAAATGGTTATATACATAATTTTGACTTGAAATAAAAGCATTTTAGGAGTTGGCGGGGGTTAAAATTTTTAGAACAAAGGGCTTCGTGATGCAAAGGTTCTACGTGATACTAAAGGGCTTTAAAAGAACATGCCTTAAAAACAACTTAAGGTTATGAGGGAAACAAGGGCCTTGGATCATGATAAAGGGGGACATGCAAGGCATTTTAAAACATTGTGTGAAAAAAGGATTTCAAGATTTGATTGGCCAAAGAACCTTACATGTCACTCCCACTGGGGCTTTAAAAGAGCATTTTGTAGACTTGCGAGAGGAAAATAATAACATTAATTTCTTTTGTGAAATAAAAGAGTTATGTGATATATGTCAACGTGTGTCTCGTGGGACCTAAAGAAGCACAAGCCCCTTTTAGAGATAGATTAAAATATTCATGAAATAGGAACACTCAATTTCTTAACCAAAGGGGCTATTAAAAGCATGAATAAAAGGCCTTTAAGTTATAACTTAAAAGATATGGCAATGACATGTAGGAAGTCAACATAAAATTAAAACAAAAGTGCAATAGTGTTGCCTAGGTTTAGGTTTTTTGTAGAAAACCCTAGGAACATACATTGAAACCCCTATAAGGCAAATGATTGATAACCATTAAATCATAAAATAACCCAAGGAACTATATATTCAAAAGCTCTACCATAACCATCTCGATAGCAATGATATATCTAGTCTCCAAGTCCCTTATGTATACTCTATCAGGAGAGAACTCAATTGTTTTACCTTGTCCACTATGGTGATTTGATAAATAGAAAGGAGATTACATGAAAAGTAAGGAACACAAAGAAAATAATTAAAAGTGCCTTTTGCCATGTCAATAAAACCCTTCCCACATACCTTCATATACGTGTTGTTACCCAAAAAAATATTAGGTAAATTCCCAAAAGAAGAGAACATTCCCATAGATGATGTCATATGATGAGATGCCCCTAAATCCAGAAGCCATCTTCCAGATTTAGGACTTGTAGAGGCCAAGAGTGCTTGTCCTAAGTTCATTTTATTTAGTCCAATTGTAGATCTTGCATTCGCTGACTAAGATGATGAAGTTGTTGTTGATTGAGATGCTGAAGAAGAAGACACTAATAGGGAAACATAATGTTATTCTTTTGAAGATGGGTTAGTTCATCAATCTTCTTATCATAACATTTATGCTAATAATTTTCCAGCCATTTTCAATATTCACATTTCAACTTCTTTTTAAATGCTTCCTCTCTAGAAGAGGGAGTGGAAACAGGAGTGCTTTATGAAGGTGAATCCTTACCTTGCTCATTAGACTTGGGATCCTTATTTTACTTTTTACCTTTTCCACTTGAAGCCTTTGGATATTTTTCAAGAAGAACATGAGATTTGGAAGACTTCAATGTGCCCATGTGTGCTAAATTTTCTTGTTCCCTTGTGAGCTGAGTTGCAAATCCATCAAGAGAAAGCATTTTTTGTGTATTGTCTAGGGCATCTATTATAGCATAAAATATAGAAAAAAACACTAAATAATCAGGGCCAAGCTTAGCAAGAATAGAAATAATCAATTGGGAATCCTCTTTGGTGACCCCACAATCAAATAACTATAGTCTCAGAGAAGAATTCTTGGATATTATCAAAATCTAAAGGATTACGACTCATGAGTTCATTCTCCAACTTAAATTTTCTCATTTTATCTAGCTTACTAAAGAGAATCTCTAAGGTAGTTCAAACATCATTAGGATGATTACAAGATGTAACATGATATCTAAGATCTAGAGAAATGGAAAAAATAAGAGTACCAAGGGCTTCATCCCTTCTATCAAACAATTTTCTTCTTTTTGTAGCTCTTGTGGGTTATGGATATGTGCCAAATGTGATTCTTTGTAGCTTCAATTTTAATAATAAAATCTCCATTTGTAATTTCCATTCATGATAGTTATATGGAGTTAGAAGTATAAATTTTGGAAAATCCATGATAAAATAAAAAAGTACAATAGAGGAACAATAAATTACCCCTCACAATACAAGAAAATAACCCCTTTGTGCCAAAGAAAATGCCACTATTTTTTGCAAATTTATAAGTTATGCCAAAGGACTAATCTAGCTTCAAATTGAAAATTTGAAATTCTATTAAAAAATTTGCAAAAAGTGTATGTATAAATTGGAAGCGCTCCTTAATACCTTCTTGATGTCGTAAGAATCAGGGAAAATGAAGTCCAGAGAAAAAAGTTATGAGCTTGGAGGCTAAAAAGAAAGATTGACTTCAAGCTAGAAAAATAGGTATCAAACAATTTTTTTTTTGAAAAAATACATGCACCACTAAAAATTTAATAGTGTCAACTTTCCAACAATATTTCATCTGGAAAATTTCACCTCCTAGATTGAAATTTATTGCAAAATGAAAAAGGCCCTATTTAGGGCTTGGAGGGCAAAGTTTAAGCCCTTGGGGGCTGGCTAGCAATCTACAATGTGACCACATGTTAGTGAAAAGGGCACTAACAATAAAAATCCCCAAGTACAAGATAGGACCGCGGGGTTTCGCTAAAATAGAGCCATTCACTTAGTAGCAATTTCAAATCAAATTTTAATTTTTAAAATAAAATAATTTTAATAACAAAAAACCCGACTTCATACCATTGATGTGACTAACATGATAGGTCATACATTGACACATGATTACACAAACCTAGTTCAAGCACTACATAGATAATATGTTGCAAAGAGGTAATATTTTGCTCAACTATATATTTTACAACCCTGATGACGCTATGGATTGTACGGTATGATCGTCGTATGACTTTACGAACAAAAAATGATGACTTTGCAAAAAAACTCTTATGCCCCCCCAAACAAAAGTGTCCATTTTGACAAATTGATAATCGATCTTTAGGTTTTTGGGCCTTCCAGATGCAATGATAGGGTCAAATTTGGAAGTGCCACAAAAATTTAGCTACCTCTTGGATCTAGCAATTGTAACCCTTGTAGATCAGTCAAAACATAATGAAATTTGATGAAATGAAAGGCAAAACTATTCTTTGATGCCCTAGATTCAACCGTGAGATCCTTGAAGCCCTAAAATGTACCCAACACAATTTTCAAGCCTAGATGAATTCCTTAGATTTGGGAAGAAATATACAACATTGGAGCTCTAAATCCATGTAGAGTAAATGGTGACTCCCAACATCCCCAGGAACAATTTCTCGACCAAAATATCTTCCACAAGAGAGAAAATTGCTAGAATAGCTTGCTATGATTATGGATGAAATATTGATACAAATGCACATGAGAGGCCTTGCTTATAAAGGCAAGGTGAGAGATAGGACTAGACAAGATTGTGACATGTGTCTAAATCCTATGTTACGAGAAAACATTAAATGACCTAGGTAACCGATATTAAATAAAATTCAAAAAGATAAGATAGGATAAGATCTTATCTTGACAACTAAGACTTATAGAAAGACACCTATGACCTAAGTAAACTTAATAGGTAACTAAGTCCCCCTTGCTAGGATTTTCTAGGTACAAAACATTTATTCACACCAACATATATGACCACCTACTTTTGACCAACTTCGACAAGACATTAATTGAAACTAATTTTGCTCACATCCAAGAATGAAAAACTATTCCCAAACATTAATGTTTAGACTTCCTCTTTTTCATGCCAAATATAAACAAAATAGAACATTATAATGAACAAAAAAGTGAAAATATTGAACAAGAAACCAATCCCACACACTCATGTTTAGAATTAATCTTTTCCATGGTTACAATAATTAGAGAAGCAAAAAACATTGAACTAGAAACTAATCACGCACCCATGTTTAGACTTGCTTGAATTTCCATACCAAATCTAAACAAAAACTATTTATTACAATTATTATAAAAATGAAAACACTTATAATGAATTGGCTTTGAGTTGGTCTCATGATATTTTTAGTATGTGGCCCAAACCTTCATAAATGTGGTTTTTAAAAATACATCACTTCAACCCTTTTTTATCTTGGTAAATTTCCTAGTTAATTGTCCTTTCTTCATCTATTTCTCCTAGCAAAACTTTATACTAATTTTATTTCTTCAAAAGACCTTTCCTATGCTATAACAATGTGTTCTCTTCCTTTTTTAGTATTTTATTAAATGCAATCAATACATTGTAAAAAATAATTGACAATATTTTTGCATATAATTATGTGGTAATATTTAATATTTAATATTAGTCTTTTTTTTATAATTTTTTGAATCCTTTGTATTTCTCAAAAAATTCTTCTTGTCCATGATCAATCACTTAAGAGAAGTGGGCTTGATATTCCACTTTACCATTTTTTTGTGATTTTTTCTCTTCATTTTTTGTTGTTAAATATATCTCTATGGTTGGATATTGCTATTTCAACCCCTTTTGGAGTAAAGTTGCAATTTTTTGAAATATTTGGAGAACTAAGCTCTATGGGGTGAATCTAAGGCGATGGCTTCATGAGGGGTCTATTCATGAGGATTTGAACCACTTGTCTCTCATTCTAATAGGGGCACAAATTAGATCAACAACTTAATAACCTAAAGTAATTTATAGATTCAAGGGATGGTGTTTTTATGAAGGTCTTTGTTCCTTCCTATTGTTACTTGCATGATTTTGGTGTGCATAAATGTCTTGTACCTATTAGGGGACTTATTCACATGTTTACTTAGGTCCTATTGATTTTCTAGAAGTCTTGGTTGTCTAGATAAGATCTTATCATATCTTATCTTTTTTAATTTTAATTAATATTGGTTACCTAGGTCATTTAATAGTTATCAAGGTTATTGTGGCATTGCACAAGATTAAGACACATGCTAAAATCTTGTCTAATCCTATCTCTCACCTTGCCTTTATAAGCAAAGCCTCTCATATATATTTTACATATTCAATCTTGTAATATTGCATTTATCATCATAGCAAGCTATTCTTGCCATTTTCTCTCTCGTGAAAGATATTTTGGTCTAGAAGCTAATCTTGGGGTGTTGGGAGTTCAAAATTAACTCCTACATGATATCAGAGCTCCACTATTGCATATTCCTTCTTAGATCTAAGAGAATCATTTTATCTTGAAGATTTTGTTGGGTATATTTTGGGGTTTCAAGAACCTCACGCTTGAATCCAAGGTGTCAAAGAAAGTCAAGTTTGTTGGCATTGGTTGTCATTGATGTCAAAACTTGAGGAGATTATTGTGGTGACAACACTTGGTGAGTTTGTTAGAATTGGTTTTCAAAACTTGGGACATTGTTGCATACGATGCCATGCCTTGTTTGGATGTTTTGCTGATATTCATGGTTGGATGCCATGCCTTGTTTGATGAAAGTAAAGCAGTATTGAGTATGGTTGATGTCAGAAGAGAAAATATCATGATGATATATTAAGATAAGGATTAGAAGTAATGTTGATTATGGAGAGATGATTTTGATGTTATCCAATATGTTGCATGCTCTCTGCTATTGTCCCTGAAGAAGTATGTGTTGCTGTAAGGAAGTTTTTGTCTCTGCAAGTTGGAAAGTTTTTTTTAGGAAATTTCTGTGAAGAATTTTTGGGAGAATGCTCTACATTCCTCCATTTTTGAAGATATGGTCTTGTGTTTGTATTTAGTGTGTGTGTTGTGTGGATGTTTTACTCCTATCTTTTCAACTCACTAATGTTGTCGAGGAGGTTTTTGCTACTTGTAGTATTTTGGCAGTTTTGTTGGTTGTTTGGATTGATCCAAAAAATGCTCCACATTTCTCCACATTGATGATTCTACTCCTATGGCTTGGTGGACACACTATTTGTACTTGTGTAATGTATCAGTTTAGTTTTCATGTGATGATGTGTACTACAAGTTGATATGTTAATGTTCTATCTCATGATTGTATAATCTGTGCTTCTGGGGTGAAGTGTTCTACTTATGTTTGGTTTGTGGTGGTTGTTTATGGAATAAAAGTGTGAAAGAAGTTTTTGGAAGTGTTGTTGGATGTTAATGGAACATATCTTTGTGGTTTTCATGTCAATGATTGATCTCTTTGGTACTGCATATTCTGTTGAGCTGGTTTTCTAGGAAATTTGTGGATATCTGGTCGACAGGGCTTGTTATCTTACTTGTGTCATGTTCTTGGAGGTGTGAACTAGAATATGAAGTTGTGTTAAGACACATATGGCTCCTAACCTATCTTGTTGAGAACCACATTGATTTGATTTAGGTGTAAGAGTGTTTTTGGGCCGACTAGTTATGTGTTACACGTTTCATCCTCATGTTTCCTTGTTGCCAAATTGGATTGATGTGTGCCAATGTGTGTATGATTTGGGATCACATTGGAAGATGTAATAAGATTGTTTTTGGTCCTCTTTATCTTCTGGATAGGACCACATTATGTTTTTGTGGCTGACTCGTTGAAGTTATTGTCTGTATTTCTTTCTAACCAACCTAATTGATGTTTTGAGATCTTGCAGAGGATATAAATGTAAGAACATTTCAATTGCAAGAAATGAAGAGTGAGTGGAGATGTGTGAAGACAAATTTAAGTAGTGAGTTGTGAAAAATAGAAGAGAAATGAGCTTTAATGCCTCAATTAGCAGAGTGTATTGTTGAAAAATGTTGTAATTTCATATTCTTCATGTATCCTACTCTGAGATAGTGAATCTCATTAGGTCCTTGTAATTTTTATCTTTCCCTGGGGTTGTGTGCCTTAGTATTGTAATTCACTTGTATCTTGCCCTAAGGTTGTGCACCTTAGTCTACAAGTCCATAGGCAATGCGCCTTAAAATTATATTTTTGTAAGCAATGAACTCCTATATTGTGAGTTAACTCTTATCGTGGTTTTCCCTTCTTGGGTTTTCCACATAAATCTAGTGTTATCTTGTGCATGTGTGTTCATCATCATATCTTTCATTGTTGATTTGAATAAGTTCTACAAATCTGGTTAAGGGTTTCTGATCTTTTCAATAGTTTGATTTAGCACATTGCTAAAAGGTTTAAGGTCTAAAAGGGTTTAAGTTTTTGTAGATACTGATTCACCCCCCCCGTATCGGTATTTGGGTGTGTTCAACAATTGGTATTAGAGACAAGTTCATTTGAAGAAGCTTAACCACTTGAGGAAAGGTCCAAGATGGCACATGATGGAGCTTACAAAGGTCCTAAGTTTGATGCGACAAATTACACCTTTTGGAAGTTGAGAATGAAAGGCCATGTAAACTCTCTAGGGTTTGGTGTTTGGAAATCTATCAAGGATGGTTATATTGCTCCTCCAACATATCCAGTTAAGATCAAGTTGTATGAGAACAATGCCAAGGTAAAGAACGCTATCTTGAGTGGGTTAGTTGATTCAAAACTTTTGAAGGTGATGAGTTGTAATTCTGCTAAGGATGTATGGGAAAAGTTGAGCAACATCTATGAAGGGGACAATAAAGTAAAGCAAACCAAGATGCACATTTTCAAGAACAAATTTGAGACCCATAGGATGAAGATATTGTTAGTTATATGCTCCAGGTGGATAAAGTTGTTACTGGAATTAGAGGTCTTGGTGGAGAAGTAAAAGATGATATTGTGAAGAAGGTTATGAGATCTCTCCCTAAACCTTATAGTCCTAAGGTGTATGCTATTGAAGAATATAAGGACTTGGATAAATATTCAGTAGATGAAATGTTTGGTGCTCTTAGAGCCTTTGAAATGAGAGAATTTAACAAAGACGTTTCAAAGAAGGAAGCTACATTCAAAACCAGTAAAAAGGTGGAAGATGAATTTACAGATCGGTATGATGACTTTGATGAGGTAGAAGCAAACTTTGTGAGAAGATTGAAGAAAGGCATTGGTAAATACAAAGGTAAGTTACCTTTCTAATGCTTCAATTATGGAAGGATTGGTAATTTTGCTTCTAAATGTCCTTATAAAGAATCAAATGATAGTAGCAGAAGAGATAAGTTCAAAAGAGGTTTCTATTCTAAGGAGAGCAGTTGTTCCTCAGAAGATGAGGATGATGATTCAAATGATGAAACCCTATTCATGGCTTTGAAAGACAAAATAAGTGATTAAAAAATGTAAGAGGTCTTGTACTTTGCAGGTTGACAAAAATAATGAAATATCTATGGCTGTGTGGACTGCCTTTCATGCAAAGGAAGAAGCAAATCACTAGTAGAATTTGGAAAATAAATGACTATGTGACTAAAACGTTTAGTCATGACAACTAAAAATGATTAAATTCTACTCATTTTTTGCAACACATCTATAAATGACTAATTTGATCATCAGATAAAATCATAGCTATAAACGACTAATTTTTTGCATCAAACTTTATTTTTTGAGAGAAAATCTTCCTAACCATCAATTTAGGCTTTAGCTGACACTTATATATATATATATATATATATATATATATATATATATATATATGCGTAACAAAAATCAAACTATATAATTAAGACCACCATTTTCTCACAGTTTTCAACTATGCTTAGTTAAAAGAAATAGTCTGTGAAAAAAACAAAGGTTGAAGGGTTTTGAAGATGGAGATATTGAGCAGTAATCGAAGGGATTTCCGAGTGGAGGAATCTCCTGCCAGCAGTGCTTCAAAGTATGGGTCTAGAATGTGGCCAAATCTATCCTTCTATCAAATAGCTCCCCACCTAGAATTATGTCTTGATGATTTTGAGCTTTTTGTTGTGGATCGTCTCAAAGGTAAGCAAATCATTCTTAATTTTTTTTAAAGTTGGATGTATATGTTATGCCTATTGGGTATTTGAAAATTTTGATGTTGGGTGTTTTTGTGAAGTACTATTTGGCTATTTTGTTACTGGATATCTAGGTATGTTTAAAAATTGATGCTCGGTATTTTTTTTATTGGTTGTTTGGGTATTTCGTTGTTGGGTTTTCAATTGAAATGGGTATTTAAAAAAATGGTACTGGATATTTTCGCTATCAAGATAATGTTTTTTTTTTAGAAACAAGTGAGGTCTTAACCTTTTCTGGTATTACACATAGTTTTCTAAATTTTGATTTTGTTATCATTTTTCTTGGGCATTAAAAAAATTGATGTTCGGTGAACCCTTTGTTATTGACTATCTTGGTATTTAAAAAAAGGACGTTGGGCATTTTATTTACATGGGTATTTAAAAAAACTGGTATTGGGTATTTTTTCACTGTCGAGTTAAAGTTATTCTGACAAACAAATAATGTCTCAATCTTTCTGGTATTGCAACCTCACTAATCCACTAGAGTTATGGTTTATGTTTCTACGGAGGCCTAGGGTTTGTACCCTAGTCATGCTCTTACCAATGCTTCTGTTGGTATTAAAAAATAACTTTAAATCTTGGTTCAGAAAATTAGTTGTCTTGACATGGTGTGGTATGATCTTGGATTGTATCCTAGAGTGTGTGGGAAGCCTATGTTTGATCATTAATGTATATAAGCCTAATCAGGTAAATGTATCCTATATAGCATGGCTCTTGCTTTAATACTTCCCATAATGGTTATTAACAGATCACATTATTATAGTTTGTGGTAACCCAAGATTGCATTCAAGTATGTAACAAACTTGGTCTGTAGTTTAAGCTATACACTTTTGAGTAACATTCATAAGGTTTATAAGATCTTGATCACTCTCTAAAATAGGCCATTAAACATGGGTTGTGCTTGAACGCACTACATAATTGATATAACACAAGCACTTTGTATATCAACTAGAGTTATAGGCTCTTTATTGCAACAAGAAGTAATCGCTCTTGGATCATGCTATCATTACATCGTAACTTGTTAAACTTGAGCCAACTTGAATGCACCCAATGATGATTGACACCTAATTGTGATGGTAGTGATTTGTACATGAATTGTGCTCATATTAGTGCCTCCATTTCTATCACAACATAGCCACATTAAACTTGGGTCACACATGAATGCATCATGCATTTATTATAGTGCAACTGTGCCACATGACTAATAGAGTTATGGATCACATAATTACAGTCACAAGAATTTTTTCCTCGGTTGTGCTCTTATGGTGATTCCATTATTGTTATAGCATAACCCTTTGGACTTATATTGCTCAAATCCTTACATTTCTTATTTTCTCTTTGGATGGATGGCAATTCAATGGCAGGGATTTGTATGCAGGTCATGCTCATATAAGTGCCTTCGTCACCATTACACAATAGTACATTGGAATTTCCTTTCTTGAACCTTTACTTCATTTTTCATTGTTAGGGTTTCTTAGTGATTATTCCATTTCCACGTGGCATATTGATAAAATAAACCAAGTAAAAAAACATTTTTTTTTAGTTAACTCCTGCTAACATACTTTTGGAATAAATGTTTGACTGCATTACTTCGAGTGTGAAGAATTTTGTTTTCTGCTTATAATACATTTATTGAAAGTTGTAGTAGAAAGCTTCTTATGTTGAAACCCATGCTGTAAAATTGCTTTAAGCTACATTTAGGAAGCTTCATGGACTTTTTGTGATTTATACAACTTTTGTTTTGATAGTAAATGACATTAGTTTCTTTTTGAAATTGAAATGATTTATTAAATATGGTTTTATGATGATTAAATGTTTTATTTATAAGGGGTTAATATGTGGCATTTTTATGTGTCGGAAGAATAAATTGTGATGCAACTTTTGGGTATGGACGGTTTAGGAAAACTTGGATTGCTATTAGTGACATAACCAGGTTGGAGAGTACCTTGAGCCAATCTAAAACACTTACGGGTGTTTTCGCTCAGAAGCAGAACCTGAGTATAGGAATACAAACTTTAGTGGACTAAAACATTAGTTTCCACCTGATTACATCTTAGGAGTCAGTCGATTATTTCGGATGCCCAGTTGATCGCTCTAAATATCCGACAGAGAAAGTTACTATTCTCTAAAGATAAAGTCATAAATTTGCTGGTCCAATTTCAGATCCAATTTGAGGTCGTGAATATCTGACAGAGAAAGTTCCTGCATTCTAAAGATAAAATCATAAATATGGTGGTCCAATTTGACATCCAATTTGAGGTCATGAATATCTGACAGAGAAAGTTCCTACATTCTAAAGATAAAATCATAAACCTACTTGGTCCAATTTGAGGTCCAATTGTAAGGATTTGTCTTTTTAATTATACTTTCTGACATTTGGCTTGATACAAATTGTTACTTTAGAATTATGGTATTTCTTTTCTTCTAATGTTTTCAACCCTCATTTCAGGGAAGAGCTCTGAAGATGGTTCCTTCAGATGGAGACTACACTTTTCTACTATAGGTTCCATCTAGAAACACCAGAAGCTCAGGTACTATCATACTTAGAGAAAAAGTAGGAGTCATGCAATGATGAGATACTCATTTTTGGAGCTTTGGTTAAGAACTTTAAATTTTGGCTATTTGCACAAAGAATGTTCATGGAGGAGTGAAAAATTCCTTACAAAGAAATTACCATAGCAGAGTTTGAGGTGAATTGCACTTGCTATTTTATGCTGATATTGATATGTTCTAACCCGTAGTTAATTATTGTAGCATAATATATAGGCTAAATAGTTGTTCATATACCATTGTTTCTAATTCAAAATTTCTATACCTTATTCTAGGAGCAAATCATAGGGGGAGTCTATACATAAGACACCATTATTTCAAATTCAAAATTGTTGGTTCTTTCACAATTGTTTGCTTCATTTATTTGATCTAAGACAACTTGTTGTATAGAAGATGCTCTCAAAATCATAGTAAAATCCTTTATTCTAGGAATATTGTCCAAAATCTTCCCATCATAACAATGAACAAAAGCATCAATCATTAACCTGAACTTTGCAAGAGTTTCATCAAATTCTACTTTTCCACTCTCTTTTTCATTCTGAATTTTATTCCCAATTTCATCCATGTAGAACTTCCTCATCTTGTAGATCCTACTGTTAGCCATAACTTTACTGGGTGTCGAGGATAGCTTTGAGTTTTTACCCAAGCAAAAATTGACAAAATTCGGCCTTACCATATACAATGTGTTGAAAATCTCTTTGAAGTTATTCTGGAAAAGAGTTCCTGAGAATATAATGTGCAGTTTTGAATTAACCTTTTTGCATGAATTCCATATCTTTGATTGGCTATTTCGAGCTTGATGACCTTCATCAAGAACGAGTAGACTTGGGCTCTCTAAAATCAATTTTCCAATATGCTTAGCCTCTTCAGAAAGGCTCACATTTGTCTCACAAGTTAGGTATACAAAAACATTGTAGCCAATAACAAGCACACTTTTTCTTCTATGCCACTCACTTGTGAGACAAATGTGAGCCTTCATGAAGAGGCTAAGCATATTGGAAAACTGCTTTTAGAGAGAACATGTCTTCTCGTTCTTGATGAAGGTCATCAAGCTCAAAATAGCCGATCAAAGATATGGAATTCATGTAAAAAGGTTAATTCAAAACTGTGCATTATACTCTCAGGAATGCTTTTCTAAAATAACTTCAAAGATATTTTCAACACATTGTATCTGGTAAGGCCAAATTTTGTCAATTGTTGCTTGGGTAAAAACTTGAAGCTATCCTTGACACCTGGTAAAGTTATGGCTAACAACATGATCTATAGGTTGAGGAAGTTCTTCATGGATGAAATTGGGAATAAAATTTAGAATGGAAAAGATAGTTGAAAAGTAGAATTTGATGAAACTCTTGCAAAGTTCAGGTTAATGACCGATGCTTTTGTTCATTGTTATGATGGGAAGATTTTGAATAGTCTTCCCAGAATAATGAATTTTACTATGATTTTGAGAGCATCTTCTATACAGTAGGCTATCTTAGATCAAATAAATGAAGAAAACAATTGTGAAAGAGCCAACAATTTTGAATTTGAAACAATGGTGTCTTATGTATAGACTCCCCTTGTGATTTGCTCCTAGAATAAGGTATAATAATTTTGAATTTGAAACAATGGTATATGAACAACTATTTAGCTTATCTATTATGCTACAACAATTAACTACAGGTTAGAAAATATCCATATCAGCATAAAATAGTAGGTGCAATTCACCTCAAACTCTGTTGTGGTAATTTCTTTGTAAGGAAGTTTGCACTCCTCCATGAACATTATCTATGCACATCAGTATGTTGGCTATTATCTTGATCTCCTTTGTGATCAAAAGAATAGTGAAGTTCATTGCATAACTCATGACCATTTCCCAGTGCTATGATCTTGTGCTCTTTTACTTCTTACTCATTGTGTTCTCAATCACCATGTGCAAATGTCTTAGAGGATAGATCTTTGTCACCATTTGATAGTAACTTTCATTGTTTTTGGACTGTTTGTTATGATTCAATCACTGTTTGACAATGTGCTTCCTTTCTCAATCCTATAGGATAGAGGACAATTCACAGTTTGCAACTCTATAACAATGATATTCCTTTAAGTGATCTCAGTCACCTAATTCAATGTGTTATCTTCTTCATTTCTCAGTGCTAACAATGGGCCTACACACTATTTTCTTAGTCATAGTTATAGTGCTCCTTCATTTGAATGTATTATGTTGCTTAGACAATAATGTTATAGTGAATTCATATTTTTTCTTGCAAACATCTTGTTGCACTTGTAGAGTTTTGTTGTACATAATATGTAGTCAAGATGCCTTAAAATAGAGCTCTTTTGCAGAGGTAGTAGGATAATGGTGTCAATACAATAATAGTGTTAGTGAGAGGTATGATAGTAGATACAATGAGAATGGAAGGTATAAGGTTTTGACAGTAAAAGAATCATTTATCTGCTCAGACCTTGACACAAGTTTCCCCAGTACATAAGATAGTGTATAATGTACTTTATTCCATGGTATCCACCTAATTCCATACCACCCCAAGAAGCAATGACTGAGAGTATATGTGCCCTATATTTTTCAGCCCAAATGTGTCTTTCTAATGGTTTTCCACAATTAGGAAGAAGGTATTTCATGAAATGTTTGTGCCCACCCAAAACTAATCCTTACAAAGAATGTCTGCACCTATGCAAAATACCATAAAGCTACTTCAAAATACACATTGGCATCTTTATGATTATATACACAACATCTTTTTTGCCATAGTTTTAAAATACACATTTATGATAATATTCACATAGCAAGAACCTTGAAAGGCTGGAAAACTTGCTCTCATTCTTCCTAGGTCACTCCTCAAGAGCTCATATTAGTATTTGTGGGCTTTTTACAATAGCTTATCCATTGATGAGAAGGCTCCCCTCATTTTCTAATGGAATAAATTGTCACATGCTCTACTTGAATGTGTAATGTGATGTAGCACATTCAATGTCACAAGGCACAGTTTAAGAGTAGAATTTTGAGACTTGATATCCATAGAATCCAACTTCTTGCAACACAAAATGTAGAACCAACATCCCAACCAAAGCAACTTAGCTTTAATATGCACCATAATCAATTTTTTCCCACATGAATTGTGGAATTGAACTAACTTTTGGGGGTCCCTTGAATAACAAAAATACATAGACACAAATTGTTGTGGTAGCCAACAAGAAGAAAACAAATGGATGATACATGGCTCCATGATAGCATGTCATCCTTGATACTCTCTTGGAGGAAAATCTTGCACACTCACCTCATTTCCGAGGAAGCTTAAGTATTGTTTATTGAGACAATTTTGTGTCTGAACCAGCTTCCTGAATTGCACTCACATTCAAGGAAGGTGCTTTCAAAATTATTTGCTAAATGAGCACTCATGCTATCTCCCAGTTTTCTTCCAACTAACTGGTTATATGAGTGATTATTTCTCATTAAGGAATAAGCAAATTTGGAAGTGGATTTTTATCAAATATTGTAGTTGCAAGTTCCACTTCGGATCACCAAATCCTTCACAAAACCTTTTGCACAACCACCACAACATTGCACAGTTGTTGTTAGGCCTTCATGGTGATGTAGGGAAAGCACCCCACATCACCACGAATTCCCAACAACAACTGTGTGGTGTTGCAGTGGTTGTGCAGAAGGTTTTGTGAAGGATTTGGTGATCCAAAGTGGAACTTTCAACTACAATATATAATAAAAAACCACTTCCAAATATTCTTTTGATGGATGTTCATATCCTCAACCAAAGCTCTAATTCACACATAGGTAGAAAGAATGCTTTCAAAGGTTGAGGAGTTGGGATTTACACCCACTGGTTGCATTTTCTTAAAAATTTCTAACTTTTTAGAAAAACCCATTTTGAACATATCCTTCAATCACACATTCCATGATATCACATTTCTTTGAGGCATTTTTTGAAATAGTTTGCTTTCCTTTTCTATGCTTCCACATTTTCTATTGGATGTTGTGGTTGTGTTGCTGATATCTGGTTGTCATTGATGTCAACACTATTAGCATTAATTCATTTGAAGTTGTATATGTCGAGGATATTGAGAAAATTATAAAGGAATGAGTTGCAGGTTGTTAGTGGTGAAGTGATGTTCAGTGTAGCCATCATACTGGTGGTAAGTTCTATACGTTGATGATAAGAGGTTGTAGACTAAAGGTTTTTTTGTTGAGTGTATCTATTTTATCCATGTCAAGTTTTAGAGATCCACATGAAGATTTGATCGAGTTATGAAGATTTTTATTCTGACAGTTTTTTTGTTTCTTCAGTTGGAGTTTCTGATTGAAGATGAGGCTATCTTAGTTATTTCAGTTGCTACGGATGCTTCTCTATTGGTTTGTGATGCTTGTGGATGATTCTATATTGTGCTCTATCTTTGTTGCATGCCTGCATTGATCTTTGTACTCGTGGTTGACGATTTTCTCTTGCGTGTTCATGTTTTTCTTATTCTTGGCCGACAAGGTGTTGAAGCGTGTTGTGGATCTTCGAGGTGAAATTAATTGAAGTGTTTTCATGTTGAAGATGTTTATTTGGGTCCTCACTGAGCTGTGGCTGACTTTGGTTGATTCACATTAATAATCTTAATTTTTTTGGGCTGACAGTTTATATTCATTTTATTATTTTTATTGAGGCCAACTTGTAGCGGTGAAATTTCTTGTTGCAGATATATAAGAGAAATTGTTTATTTGAATTGAAGCTTGCAAATATATGCCAGTGGATGTTGAGTGTGTGTATGTGTGAATATCATTCAAAGGTAGATCAAAGTATGAAGAAGTTTGTGGAAGTGTGAAGAATTATTCATGTGCTTAACCGGAACTGTAATCAGGCATTGGTAGATGTTATTTTCTTAGTTCAAAATCTGGATGGTTGTAATCCAAATCTCTTTGTAAGATAGTGCGTCTTCCTTTGTAATTAAGTAGTGAGCTCTAAGCAGTGTGCTTGAATGCATGTGCATTCCCCATATTTCATTTTCATTATAATTTTAACAGGGTATAATCTTGTGGACTAACCTCCACCGTGATTTTTCCCCTAACAGGGTTTCCACGTAAAAAAATCTTGGTGTTATGTGTGTTTTTGATATGTTGATGATTTATGTTTTCATGCTTAATAATAAGATCTAAGAATAAAGTTGGTAAGTTAAATAAGTTTTGAATTTCTGGGACAATTGATTCACCCCCCCTCTTAGTTGTCTGCCCTTGTTTTGCCAACAATTTTCATGTATGTTTAGCAGGGCACTTGTAACTACAACATATGACCAAAAAAATACCTGTTGTTATGCTTTGATGGATGCCCCTTCATTATTATTGGGTATCTGATGTGGTGCACATTATTATAGTGCAAGCCTATTTTTTAGATTGTTTCATTTAGCATCACCAATATTCTCCACAAGAACATTGTCCCTATTTAAAATGATGGAAATTGTTCACATCTCTTAGAACAATTTCTCTTACAACAATATTGGAGATGAATTTAGATGTTGTGTGAAAATCATGACATACTCGAAGGTTCTTAACAACTCTAATAGTTGTACTGGGGGCCATGTTTAACAAACCAAATGCAATTGCTAACTTTTCACTATGGTGGCAGATTAATGATTCTTTTTTCTTCTATTCCACAATATTAAGTAAAAGTATTGAATCTGGAAATTGTTAGAGTAAAGTAATTAATTAACTTTACTCTCCTCTTAAGATTTCACTTTATGCACATATATTAGTCATTTAATAATTAATATTAATTATTAAATGCACTCACCTTAGGGTTAGGTTTTCTTTTCGGTGTTGATCTCCTTTATAAGGATTGATCTCTTGTATTGTATTTACTTCTTGATTCATTTTTTCTCTGATAATAAACTCTTCATATTGTCAGAGCAAAACCCTTGTTTTGTTTCCTACAGATTTCTTCCTTGTGACAGGTTTTTGCATGTAGGTTTCTTGGCTTAATAGATTTGTTTTTCATCAAATCTTACATGGTATCAGAGCTGGATCTGCTGTAGCTTGTTCATGTTTGAAGAAAAAAGGGAGCAAGGGTTTGACAGAAGAAATTTGGGATTCTTCAGCTAATTTGAGAGGTTCTAGGTGTAGTTTTCAGATCTGGTATTCCTTTCCCAACGATATTTTTTGTTAAATCAAATTTTTTTTAGTATTTTTTACAAGCGCATGCATCAGATTTGGCATTTTTTTGGGTGTCCTCTGTTTTAGCATTTTTTACAAGCGCATGCATAAGATCTGGCATTTTTTTTGGGTGTCCTCTGTGTTGTTCACAGTGGTGTCCTTCCTGGTATCATTTACTAGTCTTGCACCTTATTCCTCTGAACGCCGTGCATGAGACAATGTCTGCATTGGCAGATCTGAAAAGGAAGAACTTCAAACCCCCGTGAACGTCGTACTTTGACTTGAAAGTTTTTTTACCTGCGATTGCTATCCAGATCTGCAGTCTATTTCATCAATAAATTCTTCAGGTACACAGAGATTTGTCTCAATCATCTACTGCTTTCTATTGTTTTCTAGCTTTTAGTTTGTACTGGGGATTGGATTTTTGCATTGTGGAGGGGTGTTTTTTCTTGCTTTCTGTCATTTACATCAGAAAACCAGAATCTACAAACACCAAAACAAAAAAAACAAACCCCTTTTACATCTTCTGTCTAGTTTTGAAAGACCACTAAATAATAATAAAAAAATTCAGAGCAGTTGAGGCACAGTTCACAGGATGGACGAAAAATCTATTGAACCTCTCACACCGCATAATTATCACACTTGGATGGGTCGCAAGATGAATCTACTCCAGTCTCGAGGGTTATGGTCTTGTTTGGATGAGGTTCAGCCTCAGTTGACTTACGCCTTTGAGGTTATGCAACATAGGAACAATATGGATCAGGCTATGGGATTGATGGCTTTACACATTTCCGACAGTCTCCTGTTTCATCTTGAGGGTTGTCTCATTCCTCGAGCCATTTGGACCAATTTTGATGGACTTTTTGGTATTGTCAATCAGTTCAAAGCTTTGCAGCTTGAGGCCGAGTTAACTTCTTTGGTACCTGATTCATTTCCCTCCATTGAGGACTTTCTGATGAAGTTCAAACATCAAAGATCTATCTTGCAAGGTTGTGGAAAAGTTAAGACTGATACAGAGTGCATCTTCCTAATTCTCTCCAAGCTTCGGGGTCCATTTCAGATCTTCTCTTCGACCTTTTATTCCACCATGGATGCCTTGGGTGCTCGACAAGTCATGCCTTCTTTTGAGGTCTTTTGTGATCATCTAACTCGTGAGCAAGCTAAGCTCAAGCAGTTGGATTCACTTTCAGGTTCACAAAACCAAGCATTGGTAGCTCAGTCCTCCAAAGGAAAATAGAAGCAGAAACTGAAGCCTAAGCAAGATTCAGGGGCTAGTGAGAATCCCTCCAAGCCACCACCTAAGTCTAATTCAAAACCACAGTCCAATTCTAAACAGGGCAAATCTTCGAAGTCTGGTGAGTCTTCCTCCAAGACTAAGAAGAAATTTGGTGATCCTTGCAGTTTTTGTGGCAAGGAAGGACATCTAGTTTCCAGGTGTTGGAAATGTTAAGAGGATTTGGAGGAAGCCATGCAGCAGCATAATATCAGTGCACCTCAGCCTCCTTCACAGCCCACAGGGAAAGGTCATGCTCTTTCTGCACGAGCATTGTCCTCAGAATCCACTTGGATTCTAGATTCTGGTGCCTCTCACCATATGACACACACAGAGGATTTGGTCACCACTCTTGCCCCTACAGGCACTAGACATATTGCAGTGGGTGACTCAGCACAACTTTCAGTTCAGGGTTCCGGTACTGTTTCATTGGATGGTGGTTGTCTACAGGATGTGCTTCTAGTTCCTAACATTTTGACAAACCTTCTATCTGTTTATTAGATTTGCCACTCTGGCTCTGGTAACATAGTTGAGTTCTCACCACATGATGTGGTTATTCGAGACCTTCATGATCCTGACTTGGTTGTGGCTACTGGGAGTGTGGATTCTGCATCACACTTATACAGATTTGATGGCTTTGAGAGTTCAGACACTGTTGGTTCCTCTCTTATAGCACATGCAGATTCAGTGAGCAGGCTTTGGCATGAGTGTTTTGGCCATGTCAATTACAGATATCTATAGCAGATGAGTACTCAGGCACTTGTGATTGGGATTCCACAGATTTCTTGTACTGATGGTGTATGTCATGGATGTGTCCTTGGCAAACATCATCACGATCCTTTTCCTAAGGGTCGAGCCACTTGTGCTAGGGCAGCCCTAGTGTTGGTACATAGTGATCTTATGTCCTTTCCGACTGCTTCCTTTTCAGGGGCCCGCTATGTGCTCACTTTTATTGATGACTTCTCTAGACGTACATGGGTGTACTTTCTTAAGTACAAGTCTGATGTCTTTGACTCATTCAGGACTTTTAAGACGTTTGTGGAGAAGTAATCTGGACTTTCTATCAGGAGGATACACACAGATAATGGGGGGAATATGTTAATCAGGCTTTTACAAATTTTTGCAATGAGCATGGTTTACAGCATTAGTTTACAGTCCCTTACACCCCTCAGCAGAATGGTGTTGCTGAGAGAAAGAACAGAACCTTATGGGAGATGGAAAATTGTATGATACAGTCTCGAGCTATGAGTTCTTCATTCTGGGTTGAGGCAGTCAATTGTGCCAATTATATTCAGAATTGGATGCCTCATAAGGTATTGTGACATATGACTCCTGAGGAGGCTTGGACCCATGTGAAGCCTGATGTTTCTACATTCTGAGTTTTTGGTAGTGGGGCTTGGGCATTTATTCCTGATGCTCAATGGAAAGCCATGGAGAGGAAGAGCCGACCACTCATATTTGTTGGCTACTATGAGGATGTTAAGGCATATAGGTTGTTTGATCCTGATTCCAGAGAGGTCTTGTTTTGGCGAGATGTCTAGTTTGATGAGCACTATCCTCAAATGGATTCTCCATCACTAGCTTCTCCCTCATTGCCTACTCCTCCCTCTTCATCTCTTGAGGATTACTCATCTCTTGAGGATGATGTAGATGATGATCCACCATCTCCACCACCACCAGTTGCTCCGTCTTTGCCTAGGTGGGCCTGTGTCACTGTTGATGCAGCTGGTTCTTTGGCAGGCGATCCTTCAGATACTCGTCGTACTCGTGTTCAGACATCTGGTTCTAGTCTTTTGAGTCATGCCATTTCGGATGATCCTCAAAAGTTTTCAGAGGTGACAGGTCACCTTGAGTGGGATAGGGCTATGGATGAGGAGTATTCTTCTTTGATGAAGAATCATACTTGGGATCTTTGTCCTCTTCCTAAGGGAAGAAAGTTGGTTCGGTGCAAGTGGGTGTATCGTACCAAGTATGTTGCAGATGGTTCTATTGATAAGTATAAGGCACGTCTTGTTGCGAAGGGGTTTTCTCAGGTAGAGGGTATTGACTACTCCGAGACCTTTGCTCCTGTCACCAAGATGAACTCTATATGTCTTGTACTTTCACTTGCAGCTTCACAGGGATGGACAGTGTTTCAGATGGATGTGAAGAGTGCCTTCTTGTATGGAGACCTACATGAGGAGATTTATATGGAGTAGCCTCAGGGATTTGTGCAGGACACTTCTTTGGTTTGCAGACTTCGGCGTTCATTGTATGGTCTCAAACAATCCCCTCGGGCTTGGTATGAGAAGATGGACTCTTTCTTGCTTTCCTCTCACTTCACACGCTGTCATTCCGATCACACAATGTATATTCAGCGTCAGGAGGGTGATCTTTTGATTCTTGTGCTATATGTAGATGATCTCATCCTTACAGGTAGCTCATCCTCCATGATTCAGAGTGTTCAGAGAGCTTTGATGGAGCAGTTTGAGATGACAGATCTTGGTCTCTTGCACTTCTTTCTGGGTCTTCAGGTTATTCAGTCTTCGGATGGGATTTCCATATTTCAGGAGAAGTATGCTCTTGATATGCTTTAGCGATTTGGCATGCTTGATTGCAAGTCTGCCCCCACTCCATTTCAGTCAGGTGTTGTTTTGTCTTCCACTTGTTCTACTCCTTCAATTGACCCCACTTTATATAAACAGTTGGTTGGTAGTTTGTTGTACCTGACACATTCTCGTCCTGATCTTTCTTTTGCGGTTGGCCTTGTCTCTTAGTTTTCCCATGATCCTCATGAGAGCCATTGGCAAGCAGCCAAATGTATTTTGAGGTACATTCGGGGCACCACTCATTATGGCATTCACTACACTTCAGGATCCCCTCACATCATTGGCTTCACTGACTCCGATTGGGCTAGTGATGTCAATGATCAGAAGTCTACTTCTAGCTTTATTTTTTGCCTTGGTTCTGGTCCTATCACATGGTCTTGCAAGAAGCAGTCTGCTATTGCATTATCATCTATAGAGGTTGAGTACTGTGCAACAGTGTTAGCCAGTCAGGAGGTTTTATGGCTTTGGCAGTTGATGAAAGAGTTTGGGTTTCCTCTGGATAGTCCCACTATTCTTTGGTGTGACAATCAGAGTGCCATTCACATTTCTCGCAACCCAGTGGAGCATCAGTGGACAAAGCACATTGAAATCCACATGCACTTCATCAGGCAGTTGATTTAAGATGGTTCTCTCATCTTGGAGTACATTCCTATAGAGGAGTAGGTTGCAGACATCTTCACTAAACCTTTGGCATCTCCGCGCTATCTTCAGTTGTGCTCCATGCTTGGGGTGAAGGAAGTTGTCCTTGGGGGGTCTCAGTGAGGCCTTCCTTCCTTCATGTTTTCTTTTCAGCATGTTTCTTTATCTCTTTTTGGAGAGGATTTTTTTCCCACTGGGTTTTCTCCTTTACTCCACTTTATAGAGATTTTGTTGTATTTGGGTACCTGATCAGGCCATGTTGCCGGGACCCTTTGTTGCATTGTAGTTCCTTTGCTTTCTTCTGCATTGTTTGTAGTTGCATTGTAGCTCATCTTAAGGGGGGGTGTTAGAGTAAAGTAATTAATTAACTTTACTCTCCTCTTAAGATTTCACTTTATGAACATATATTAGTCATTTAATAATTAATATTAATTATTAAATGCACTCACCTTAGGGTTAGGTTTTCTTTTCGGTGTTGATATCCTTTATAAGGATTGATCTCTTGTATTGTATTTACTTCTTGATTCATTTTTTCTCTGATAATAAACTCTTCATATTGTCAGAGCAAAACCCTTGTTTTGTTTCCTACAGATTTCTTCCTTGTGACAGGTTTTTGCATGTAGGTTTCTTGTGCTTAATAGATTTTTTTTTTATCAAATCTTACAAAAATACCCTACTCCCTTCATTTTCCAAGCCAATTTCTCCAATTTTGCATAGCTCTCCCATGTTTGTGGATGTGATCTGTCTCCTATATTTTTTTAATTGATTTACATATCTTTCTGGTGTGTTTGGACTTACTTTTGTAAACTTGCAATATACAATGCACTTTTATTCTTTTTGAATTGAGACTAATAGTAATTTTGTTGGTTGTATTGAGGCACAACTTAATTCATGGTGGAAAAGGAAACACCTTGTTGCTCATATCAGATGGAACGTTGCATATAAAGAAGGAAAGATTCTAGGGTTATTGTTGACTGCATTGAAGGATAGATCTTCATATATGGGACATGATCAACACTCTCCTTCTTGGATTCTACACTTTACAACTTGCTCTAGGAAGATTTCCAATGTTGTAGAAGTTGTAAGAGATGAAAGGGGAATGTGCTCATATTGAAGGGCTCCAAGCATGTGTTTCCATCATTGTAGAAGTTTCTTTCTTGTCATTTTTGTGCATTGTAACTTAGATTTTCAGTCTTGTGACTGCAAATAAAAATTGTAATGCTCTATTTCTAAGCATTTTTCAAGCAAGATAGATATTTTAAACTTGTGCAAGTTGTAATAACACCTTTCTTTTAATAAAGTTCAACAATTTTGCCTTCTCAATGGCTGTCTTATTGTGTGCAACTGATGATTGATGTGTATTTCTATGTTTTATGTTTAAATCCTCAAATATCAGTTAATTAAAATGACTAAATATACTACTAATTGACGTTAATTAATAATTAAATTGACTAAATATACTACCAATTGACAGAAATCAGTGAACAATGAATAAATATGACTAAATATATAACCAGTCAAATAAAAATGACTAAATATACTACCAAATTGATCAAAATGATGATTAAAATTAATGACTAAATAAACTACCAATGTATATAAATTAGTGAATAAAAATGACTAAATAAGTGACTAGATTACAACAATCAATGACTAAATATATTAGTGAATAAAAAATAACTAAATAAGTGACTAGATTACAACAATCAATGACTAAATCAACAACTAGATATACTACCAAATCAATCAATCAAAACAACCAATAAATAACCAAAAATGGTTTAGTCATCAATTTGGTTGTGTTATAAATGAATGACGATAAACTACTAATGGTCACGTGATCATGTTCAGTCATTTATATGCAGTTTTTAGTAGTTTTTTTAATCATATATTGTTGTTTCTGTACTAGTGAATGCTTGGATGATTGAAAATAGTTGCTATAACCACATGACTAGTGACAAGGGAAGGTTTATCAGTCTCAAGAAGTGTAATGGTGTTATTGAGTTTGGTGGTGATGAGTTAGCACAAATTTTTGGAAAGGGTGTCATAACAATTGATGGAAAGAACAAGACTAAGTATGTCCTCTAAGTCAAAGGTCTGAAGCATAATTTTCTCAATGTTAGATGTGCAAGAAAGGATACAATCTTACATTTCATTCCAATGGTTGTGAGATCAAGAAGGCATGGTTTGAAAGATTAGTTGTTGAAGGTACAAGGACAAATGGAAATGTCTATCATCTAAAGGAGACAAATGGAAGAATCTGCTTATTGGCTCAATTTGGTGAGTGTTGGATGTGGCACAAGAGAATGGGACAAATCAATTTTGACAGTATGGTAAAGATCAGTTCTCCACATGCAATAAGAGATATGTCAAAGATAACTAAGCTTGCAAACACATTATAGAAGGAATGTCAAATGGGAAAGAAAACAAAGACGAGTTTCAAAAGCAAGGAGTGCTTTGCTACAATGTCATTGGAGATGATTCACACTGATCTATGTGGACCTACAAGAGTAAGGAGTCAATAGGGTGAAAGGTATTTCATGTTACTTATTGATGATTATACTAGAATGACTTGGATTACATTTCTAAGAGATAAATCAAAATATTTTGATAAGTTTTAAATCTTCAAAGGAAAAGTGGAGAATGAAATGGATGTTAAGATCAAATGCTTAAGGTAAGATAGAGGAGTTGAATTTAATTCAAATGAATTTGAAAAGTTTTGTGAAGATCATGGTATTAGGAGACATCTTTCTACTCCTAGAACCCCTCAACAAAATGGGGTAGTGGAAAGGAAGAATAGGAATGTGCAAGAAATAGCTAGGACTATGTTGAAAAATGTTGATCTGCCTAATATGTATTGGAAGGAAGCAGTTCACATTATTGTCTATTTGCTTAACAGAGTAAAATTGAGGGTTAATAACACTAAGACCCCTTATGAGTTGTGGTATGGTAGGCCTCCCACTATTAGATACTTAAGAATTTTTGGCAGCAAATGCTACATCAACAAATGAAGAAGACCTTGGAAAGTTTGACTCAAGGTGTGATGAAGGGATCTTTCTTGGCTACTCCACTAGAAGCAAGACCTACAAATGCTACAATAAGAGATTTGGAAAGATGATTGAAAGCTCAAATGTTGAGGCAAATGAAGATTTGTGTTAGATCTCACAAGAACTAGAGGTTTGTGGATTTGATATGTCTCCCTACATTGAAGAAGAAGAAGAAGAAGAGAAGGAAGAGAAGGAACTAGAACTAGTGAAGGCTCCCAAGACTCCAACAAAATATGTTCAGAAGAATCATTCTACAGATTAGATTATTGGAGACAAGAATGAATGTGTGATAACCAAGAGAAGGTTTTCAAAAGCAAGCGAGCAAGTAAATTTGTGTTTACTATCAAAGGTAGAACCCAAGAACTTTGTAGATGCAAGAAAAGATAATGGTTGGATAAAGGAAATAGAAGAGGAATTGGATCAGATATAAAATAATATGTGGTGGCCATATGCCTTGTTGTTGAGACCAATTAGAGGCTTGGAGCATTGGCCATTATGGATTTTATACATTGGTCCAAGGCTGAGGGTTCTAATTTGAGAAGTGTGAATTACTACCTGGAAATGACATATTATAGGTCAAGGGATCTTGTGGAATACCTTGTCTTGGTTTCCATGAATTGCATTGGGCAATGTAAAATTCTAGACCTTCTTCATCTTCCAAGGCATGAAAATCTAGATTCCCTTGCTTGTATTCAAATATATTGGCTCTTTTTGCACTTGCAATTTATCTTCTTTTGTCAGTAGTGTGGATAGAATTTTGTGAGGGTTTCCTCCACTTCTTCCTATTTATTCTTGATATGGAGGGTATCCAGTTGTGTAGCCAAGTGACTAATTATTTCCTCCATGTTAGATAGAAGATTGCTAAGCTCTACCCTTAGAACTCTAGTGGATGATTTGTTGAGAGAAGGGGTCATGTCACCCTTGGTCTTCACGATGAATGACCTAGAGTATTTTTTGCACACTTTACAAATCTTATCAAAGGGTAATTTTGAGACATCCCTTGCTCCAATGAGATTGGGGCATCCTTACAATCTTCATGAACTCCCCTTAAAAGTATCAATTTTAAGGATTCATCAAAAATTCTTTTTTGATGGGATTTCTTGAGGCATAACTAAAACCTCTCAACATAGTCTTCCAACGGCTCATCTTCTCTCTATGACATCCTAAAGATGTCATCCCTCTTTTTGTATGTACCTCTATAGTAATCTTGGTATTTCTCTAAGAATTTTATCTTCATTATATTCCAGTTGGGGACAACATCTCTTCCCAACCCCATGAACCAATGTAGAGCAACATCTTTTAGTGTAGTTGGGAACAATTTGAGTCAATGAGCATTTGTGGTGTATTCATAGCTCTAACATAGTACATCAAACTCAAAAATAAATATGTTTGGGTCCTCCATAACTAGTCCATAGAAGATAGGGAGTGTTGAAGGAGATATGTTATTTAGGACAACAACCCTTTCCTAGTTGGTTATTGGGAATTGAAACATTACATGCTCTACCAGATCTTCTATTGTTGTATCACCCATGATGCCAAAATATATTTGAGAAGTTTCCTTCGTGATTGGTGGAGCTATCAATGTAAGGGGTGATTCTTCTTCATTGACCCCCTCAATCTATTCACTTTGTCCACCAGTTTCTTCAATTGCTTTGTGTACTAAGGGGATAAATATTCCCATATTGTCTCTCTGTATCCACATGCAATGGTTTTAACTCTTTAGATCAACAATTCCTGCACATTATCAATAAAGTGTATTGTTGTTGATGGCTAAAATACCTATTTACCCTAATGCTGAACAAAATTGCTAGACTATGAAAGCTTGAGAGGAATTAAAAACACATAGAAGAATCCTAAACTTAGCACCATTCCCGATAATGGCACCAAGAATGTGGAGCCACTCTAATGTCTAATTAACTTGGTGCTACTGGGTATACACATGGCTCAAAGGACTTGAGAATATTTAACTGAACAGTTTATCTTTCACAAGAGGGTTGCATTAAATTATCAACCAAGGAGTCATAAAACTTTAGATAGTGTTGGAAAAATATATGCATTAACAGGTTTTGGACATCCTACATCAATTTAGTATAGGCGAATAAACATGTGCAAATGCAGTAAAAGCTAGAAATCAGAACAAACTGCTAATCACAAAATAGGGGAAAATAATATAAACTATTACCTTATGCTATAGGTACCTAATGTAGAAGACTGTAACTATTAACTTGTTAAACTTGACAAGTTGTCGTTAGGTCCTATCTCTTTAGTTGAAAAATGCATCAAATGTATAGACCAGGTAGTGTTCAAAGGCTATATGCAATAGGAAACATCTTGACTATATCTCTCAGATTTTCTAAGTATTTGGAAAAGTTAATATAACTTAAACTAAAGAGGCCACTAAACTAGAAAGCATAAATATGTTCAAACTAGAAAGCAAGAAATTATTTATCTAGAAAGCATAGAGTAACTAAGCTAGAAAGCGTGAAATGTTTAAACTAGAAAGCATGTAAATTACTTGAAAGGAAGTACTTGTAATAAAGCTATAAGTTGAAATGAAAACATCCTTTGACTAACATCTAGCTGTTAACAGAAAATGAACTTAACAACCTATAATTGTCAATTAGAGTGGGTGCTCTAAAACTTTAGATAAACAAAACTAAAGATTACAAACTCAAACTACAACCTATAGGACTAACTTAATAGAGCTTGACACATACAAATCACATTCATTCACATTTATCATTTATAGAATAAAAACAACATAATTGAAAATGAAATACTTATCTATCTATTCTATAGTCCCTCGAGTGGCCAGCTCTCGGATGCTACTATGCTCAACTCAGATCACACAACTTTGTATCTTCAAAATTAATTGATCCACAATAATTCCATTTCACAATACTAACAACTTAGAATGAGATGGGAAAAGCTTGTTTTATTCATATCAGAAGTATAACTCAAAGACATAGTTTAAGAACACATTATGACAACATAATGATATCTTGTATCATTGTTTCTGGTGGTTACATATTTATACAAATACTGCTAACAAAATCCTATAATTAAGATGGTGAAGATCACCACTAAAAAAGTCTTCAATAGAATTCAACTAACTAACGGACTTAGGTCCATAACATAAAACATTAAAAATACTTGGAGTGAGTCATAAAGTCTTTAAATAGAAAATAATAGAAAGCATTAAAAAGACTCGATCCACCATGCTCTTCCTAAAATTATAGCACCTTGACTTCTAGCGCTTGTCTTCAACTGCCTTGAAGTCTTCTTTAAAATCCACTTGGTTGAGCATAGTGACTGATCGTGAAAAATAACCTATACAATACTAAAAACTATACTATTATGTTAGTGTTGGTTAGCTTATTTCAATTAATTCCAGGAAATAAAGATTATACATCTTTTCACAAAAAGTAAGCAATTACTAATCCTAAAGATAAATAATTGGCAGGGTAAAAGTGACTGGGAGAAATAAGGAAGGGTATTTGACTTGTTATATTTATGAGGTTATTTTTACCTCATCACTTCCCCCTTCCTAATCTTGAGCAGGTCCTCCTACTCTTTGCTATATCCACTATCTTTAATTTCCCCTATTTTTGCTCAATTCTTCATACTTAGCATTGAGGTCATAAAAATCATCTGCTTCTCCATCCAGATCCTTAGGATTTCTCAGGAAACCCTCATTGAGCCTAACCCTTGTTGTCCATCTTTGAATTTTCTTAGAATTCTAAGCTGTGATAATATGTACTGCAGGGGGTGGTGCAAGAAGTAATGGGGGTTTGTATCTCATTCCAATCTAGTCAGTTTTAAGTTGTATAATTTCAACCAAGGCTTTTTCTCTTTTAGAGGACCACTGAATGTTAGTAGGCGAAATCACCTCTCTTCTCTTAAGATGCATGGGAAGAGGAGAGTACCTTTCTTCACAAGCATGCCAAGCTCTTCCTATCAATTTTTGGCCATGGTCTTGGAAATGATCAAAACATAGCCAAAGGTTATCATTATATTTACTTTTCACAATTTCTTTAATCTTAAGGCTTTGAAATTGTGCTTGAAAGCAGAGGGTTTCCTATGATGATACCTCATTTGGAGTCCAACAGTCCTCTTTGCCTGTGCATATTCTCTTGTTCGTTCCTGCCACTGAATTTGGTTTCGCATGGTAGATAGAAATGCCCTTAGTTGAACTTCACCAACAAAGAAATTAACATAGAAATCTGTATATCTCTCCAAAACCAAATTATGAACAAAGAATTCACACAACAAATCTTGTTGATCAAGAGTGGATTCTGTAAATATTTTTACAAACTCTTTGTCATCAGGATCATGTGGTTGATTGTTGTAAAACCTTAAGAGTTTCCATCCCAAGAGTTTCTCATTTAGAAACATGGAGTACAATCTGGATGACCTTCTGCAAGCTAATAGTAACTCACCAATTTGATAGGCATCTTGTTTAGCTCGATAAACTCTGTCAAATGACTCTTTTAAAAAAACTAGCTCCTTTTTCAACTGAGCATTTTCTATACCTATTTGCTTTAGAAAATAACATCTCTCCATCCATGTCAATAGCAATGGAGGTATATGAACTTGGAACCATTCCATTACAGTTGGTTTAGTTTGTACCTCTTTGGACTCCATTGTGGGCTTGACATTAATTTCCTATAAATCCTGTTCTAATTCAATAATTTTGCTTATGGAAGCATGGAGCTCAAATTTCTATTTATCTTCTTCTTCAAAAGTAGTAAACAATTACATAAAATTATTTGTTAAACTTTTGATTTGTCTATCTTTTTCAGAAAAATCGTTCACATTCTTTTTGCTTTCTTCATTCCACTGTTGTATCTAAAATTACAATTTTTCAATGATCTTATCTTTTTGTTCCATTTGTATTTTAAAATTCACAATTTCTTGATCTCTCTTCTTTAAAATTATAGTGTGTACTTCTATCTCTTCTTTTTGTTGGTTGATTTGTTCTTTATTTCCCTACAATTGACATTTCAATTCAACAATTTCTGCTTTTAACTTCTCTAGTTTGATTTCCCTCTGATCAGATTCCTCAACTCCCATATTAACAGAAAAAGGAAAATTGGGGATTTCTACCTCGTCACTAATTACATTTCCCTCATCAGACACCTCAAGTGAATCTTGTTCAGTAATTTTATCAATCAAGGGAGATAGTCATCCCATAGGATCATCCCCAACATCCACAAAATGTGTTGATTGTCACTTTTCTTCTTCTTGCCCTAATTGAGATGCATATTCTCCTTTTTGGCCCCAGGGGATTGACTAGTCTATTTTTCACTTTCTTTTGTTGACTCATCACAAGGCTGATGCCTAGTTTCTAGTGATTGTGCTTCAGTTCTATGCCTTTTCTTTTAAGAGGCCCTTGATGTGTCATAAGCTACAATATCACTAGATTCAATAGATAACCTTTTACTTCTCCTTAAAGGAGGAGTTTTTTGCAATGTTACTTTGGTTCTCTTTTTCATTTTTTGAGGAAGTTCTTCCTCATCTCCTGAATTTATGATTTCTACATTTTCTAAATGACCTGGGGTTTTTGAAGTAGGAGGCAAAAATTTCAGTGCTTCAACATCAAGAGTTATTGTGGCATGCCAAGGTTCAAAAGTTTCTAGAGGCTTAGGAGAATGCTCTTCCACATGCAGAGCCACCCACCCAAATGATTCACCTTCTTCAAGGTGTCTTTTAGGTTCAAGATTTTCAATTTTTTGTAGAAAATTTTCCCATTTTTTTCTGGTTTCTTTCGAAAATGATATTTACATATCAATTGAATGAGGCCATGGTGTTTAAGTGGTCCTGTGCCAATTTTGTATTTCTCTATCATGCTAGTAAGAAAATCACAAAGGAATGCTAGAAAATTAACGCTAAGGGCAGGGTCTTCAGTGCCATGGTGCAAATAGGTAAGTAGGCAAAATTGTGGACTTATAATTACTGCTACTTGTCCTTCACAAGTAAAATACTTAATAATCCAGGCTATGATTGTTCTCTAGGGCTCTGGAATAAACACTCTCTGGAATCCTTTATTCTGCCCTCTAGTACTTAAAGTTATCAAAGGTTGAGGTTCTCCTTCTCTATGAAATAGCTTTACCATTCTTTGATAAGTGATATTGGTAGTTTTTGATAGATTAATACCTCTATTTTCAAGACCAAAAAGATGGGAAATGATTTAAGGACTTACCTGGAATTGCTTGCCATGCACTACAAATTGTCCGTCTAAAAAATTCTCTGCAAAATCCTTCATCAATTGCTCATTATGCCCCTCAAATTTCTTTATAAATTCTAACCACCTGACTCTCTGGAACAAGCCTGCAATACTGCTCAATGCTAATAATTTGTCCACTGAAGTCGGTTCAGATTTCTTTTTAGCTCCTCCCATTCTATACTTTTCTTATTACTCTACTCAATTATGCTAAAATGCTATGGTGCTCAAAGAAACTTGTTTAAACAAACTGAAGTGTAGAATGAATAAAATATAACTTTGATATAAGTGATGGGAGAGGAATTAATTGTCTCATTTGAGCTTCGTTGTATTCTCATGATGATTTTACATGGGAAAAAACACAAATATTGTCATACTTCAAGCAATTGCACACTGGCACAATTTATTAAATTTGGAAAGGGGAGGGCTCATAACAATTAATTTATCTTTATTCAAAATAATTACCTACTTAAAGAAAAAATTATATGTACCTTACGTCCTGTCATCAATTTGAACATCACTTACCTTTGCTGACATAATGGTATAATTGCATGATTTGGTGAGGGTGGCGATGAATTTATTATGACACAGATGGGACAACTAAATAATGGCAAAATTACTATGACAAAAAAGTAGTCATAATAATTATAATTTATTATGAAAGGATATGGTAATGTAGGGCGTGGATTCCAATGTGATGACAAAATTTAATAATGGGCATGTGTATGATACTGGAAAATCAAAGAATTTAGAGAGAAATAATTTATAAAAGTCTAGAGCATTGTTGGAAGATGTGGCCAGTGTGAAGGATGCAAAGTTCTGGAGCATGCTGAAAGATGCACCTGGAGTGAAAAAGTGAAATGGTAAAATTTTGGAGCATCACTGAGAGATGTTGTCAGAATGCAACAATGACAAGTGACACAATGCCATTGGTCTATCTTTAATCCAACATTCATCCTATTCCTCCTATTCTTCAATCCTCCATCCTTCTTCCTTATAAATAGAGGCCTTCTCTTTTGATTTGAGAGAGGGAGGTTTATGCAAGTTTATTATCCAAAATTTCATCCAAGTTATAGCATAGCATTTCTCAATCATAGCTAAGTTATTGGCATTTTGCATCAAAGTCATCATCTTCATCACACATCCATCATCAAGCTTATCAAGGGATTAGGAAAGGGTTTCTTTCCACATAAAAGAAGCAACAATTCCCCCATGGGATGTTGGTTTGAGCATTTGAATAAGATTCGTTAGCTTTCATTTAATCATTTTACTTTGTTTCTTGTTCATTGTGTTTGAATGAATTTCATGGGGAATGTTTTTTTAGACTTGTTTATTGACTAATGTTTGATTGTTTGTTCATGTTTGAGCAGGTCTAGACCAAGCATTCACATTTTGGCACTAGAAGGAGGGCCTAGCCCCTTTTTTAATATTTTCTGGCAAGTTTTCATCGGCAGGTTTGGTTGTGAATCTCAATGTAGCGCACCCATGGCTTCTTTCAACGCATAGGCGGTGACTTTTGACGCATCTAGGCTCTATTATAGCACATATGCAACATCTTCTAGCACATTTACCTCCGATTTTAGTGCATATGGTCTAAGTTTTAGCACATATGGTCTGAGTTTTAACACATATGGTCTTTGATTTAGTGCATATGCTCTTTATTTTAGCGCTTTTATAGTCAATCTTAAAATGGCCATATCTTGGTCATACAAAGGTCTTTTTCAAAACTTTTTTTTTGAAAGGGGATATAATTTCATAAGATATGAAATGGTGTAAGTATTTATCAATTTTTGTAGAGTTAAAATTTTCAATTTTACACCTAAAGTCAAAACACATTGTAACGTGGTCTAAATTTTAGGGTTTTTATGCTTAATCATTCATCTAACCCTCATATCTTCTTGTTTCTTGTTATCATCTAACATTTTGAGTATGGATTTTAGGTTTTAAGAGGAGAATGGAGCATTGAAGTGAAAGGAAAAGAATTTTATGTCCATTTTCTAGGAAAAGAATAAAACAAGAAGAGCTTCCTATGGCACTTTCTTTTTCATAATTGTAAAAAAGTGTTCTTTTACACTTTGGGAGCATTTATAATCCCACCTTAGGATCTTTTTATCTTAGTTTTAGGACTCAAATACACTTTGTTTGGGTTTTAAAAAGAACAATCAAATGGTTAAAAAGAACAATTAGAAACTCACTAGATTTGATTTTGGGTTTTAAGAATTGAACAATCAACTTGAAACACTCAAATTTGGTGCTATAAAAAAAACCCATTATTGCTTTTGAGGTCTAAAATGAACATGTGCTTATCTTGTTTTGTAATATTTTTTACAAACTAATACCATCGAAATGCATATGCACTTCTCTCGCACTTCACGAAGATCTTGAGAATCAAAAGCATTTTAGTGATATTAGGTTGTCTAAAAGATTGCCTCCACATTTCAATTTGGGCTTAAAATTGAACAAATCTTGCTAGTGTGAGAAAAGACATTGCGTGTGTTCTCTCTTTGTTCACGCAAACAAAGATTGATCGAACTAAGAATGTACTTACTCGCTATTGTTCACCTTGAGAGGGCCTGCCTTGGTGGGAAAAAGTACTCACCCCAAGGGAATGACCCAAGTGGTAACAAGCATAAGCCAAGCTCTTCCAAACCACTATATAAATTTGTGGTTGTGATGAAAATTGTAAACAATGGGAAGCGGTGCATGATAACTCTCCCCCAGTATCTTTATGATACGTAAATCCCTTGTTCTAAGTTTTGGGAGATCTCTCACAATGATTTTATCATTGCACCCCCTAAACTGGATTCTCTTACTACGAATCTTTGTTTAGAATCCAAAATCCCAATATTTGTTGGTGTTAAGAGGTCGGACCTCCAGAGCCGTCCCGCACATTTGTGATTCTTTGTAGAGATAAAAAGTTTGTCATGGGAGATTCATGAGAACTGAAGCTTGGCTTACTTGTAGAAGTGAGTGTCGTGGAGGGGAGCCAGTGTAGTCAAGCTTCTAATCATCCGCTCTGAATAAGCGCAACTGGATTTATCCAAGTGGGAATTCAACAAATATTTTCTTTTCCATCCTAGGGTTGTGCAATATTTGAGTTAGTTAAACAAATTTCTTGGATCCAAAATCTTGAAAACAAACATTCAACAAGGACATCAAATTTCAAACCTTTAGAAGAAGCAAATACCTTTGAAAAATCCAAGTGCTACTGCTTGTCCCTTGGGATTTCATCCTTAGAGGCTTCTAAGTATTTGGATTTATATCTTAATTTTCTCTCTAAAGTCAACATTAGGGAACTATTGCCTTGATTTTCTTACTTTCCACATAACAGACCTTGTGGGATGAAAAGGAAATTGAGACATAGACATTCAGTTTGAAAAACTAAGCAAGAAGTGTGGATGTGGTAAAAGCAATTCATTAATCATGATGAAATCAATTGAACCCCACACATGTGCTTGTTTATCTTTTGTCTTATGGTCTTTTAAGCAAACATTGATCTTTTGGTTTGAAGTACTCTTAGGGAAAAGCATGTTCTTCAAAACCTTGGTCTTGTAAACAAGTCCCTCTTAGGTTCATTTAGGATCAAAACAACCAATAATTTCATCCATCTCAAACATCAATCAAATCCAATCTCACAAAAAACTTTTAGAACCTTGTAAAAATCATTCATATTAGACTTTTGGTAAAATCCTTCAAATCAACATCAAAATCACCTTGTTTGGCTAAGTGTGTGGATGAATCCTTCCTCATACATCTAGTTAAATTATCATCCTTGTGGAAAAGTTTATTCCAAGATAACATCCAACATCTTGGGGTTTATATGTCCATTATCCAAATCAAATCAAATCCAATCCAAAACAAAAAATCCAAAGAATCCTAAAGTCTAGTATTCCTCCAAGGATCTTAAAATTTCAACACCCATATTATTCCTCCCTTTCATCCTTCATCTCATCATTGGTCCTAAATCCCTTAGAGGTCAACAAGGTCAAAACACAAGAATAACATGGAATATAAACTTGATTCATACATCATGACTAATCTAAATCAACCAAACTATCAAAACCTTACAATGCCAATGGATTATCAAAACTCACAGTTATACAATCCATACATGGGATCATTATCTCCTACAAACCGAAATAGTACAACAAATGTGAATATTCCCAATCTAAATTTTGGAACACCTTTTCCTATGGTAGATTTAAATCAAATTCCAAACCTACAAATCAATCAACCAAAAAATCAATGCACGAGTCTTCAATAAAACAACATTATCCCACCAAATCCATACATGCCAAATGTGAATATACCAAGTACAAGTTTATGAAACATGAACATTTCAAATCCACACTTGGTAAAATTTTGGATAGATATGTTTGCGAATCATACAAATGTTGTTCAAAGTCCAAACAATATGTTAATGACTCCATGTATTTACCCAAGTCAAGGTAACACCATGCAAAATAAAAGTTACCTAAATCAAAGCAATGTGATTCCCAACCACAACAATGTTTAATTTCAACCTATAATTCAAAATCTAAACATCATCCCAAATTAGAACATTTTCCAAAATCAATTTATCCAGGATCCCATACAAACACCACAAGTATACATTCCAAATCTGCTTGAACAAAAACCAAATCAACTATATCAAGGGTGTCAAGATCAAAATCAAGATCAATTTTGGTGAGATCAAATTGCTACACTTACCAAAATAGTTGAGTCATTGCACCAAGACGCATCTCCACCCCAAAATCTACACATCCCCCCATTGGTTAAGCCATGTCATCAAAGCATTGAGTTGTGTCCACAACCACATCAAGAACAATATATCCAATTTCAAGAGGTTGGATATCAAGATCAACAACATCAACAACAAACCCAACCTCTACATCTCAAAGATCAATCACCACATCTCCAAAACCAATCATCACAAGGTCAATTTAAAGTACAAATATCACAAGGTAACAAACAAAAAATACACACCACTTGGGGAACCAATCAAATCAGTCATGCAACAGTTGGTACAAGAAAATATCATCAAAATCCCCTTTTATGAAAATTATCAAGAGCCTCAAGTTAAACCACCAGGGTATAACGAGAAGCACCTTTGTGTTTTTCACAAAATAAAGGGACACACAACATCAAATTGTATTCGACTCAAAAATATCATCCAAGACCTTATTGATCAAAAAATAATAACTATTGAGGACAATGATGAAGATTCAACCACTAGTTATAGCATTGACAATCTCTCCACCACAATTGTTGAAAACAATGATCAAGATCTATCCATCAATGAGCACCTTGAAGATGCTTCTACTTCATCTGAAGATCAACTCAACATACATCAAGAGTCACTTTTTGATCAAGATAAATACCCCTCAACAATATCCAACGATGATCTATTCAAAGGAGTGTTAACATTATTTGATCCTATAATCGATGATCCTTCCACCAATAATCATGTTGAAAATGTCTCTACATCACCTAATGAGTTAGAGGACATATCTCAAAAATTCATTCTAAAGCATGATCAACATCTTTCACCAAAGTATAGCAATGGTCCTTTCCAAGATATATTGACATCCTTTGACCTCATGGTTACAAATACTGAAGGAATCCTCAACTCAAAATTTGATCCAAATCCACTTAAAGATCAAGAGGATATTGAGCCACTTCCCATGCCTAATGAAGATATCCAAGAACCCTTTATAAGCAATCCATCCTTTGAAATTGACCCATGTCAAGAACTTGATCCAAAGCATGTAAAAAGAAATTCCAAAATTAATCAAGATCAAATCGTATCTCCAAGATACCACAATGATCTAATGGACACTCTCCTATCTATACAAGATGTCACAAATGATGATCATATCCATATAGCACATATTCCTCCATTTACCCATGAGATGCTTACTCCTAATGGGCATGTAGATGATCTCCATTCAAAATAAGAGTCTCATACTCTTGATATCATCACCAAGGAACAGGAGTCTCCTACTCTTAACATTTGTACACATGGTCAAGATATAAAAAAATATAGAAGCATATTGGAAATGGGTCATGAAGAAGGCTTCTATAGAAGTGGTGAATCAGAAGCATCCTATAAAGGCATATCAAAATGGAATCATGAGGGAGACTTTTACATGGACAGTGAATCATCAACACCTCTTGAAGAAGCATTAAAATATGATATTTCACATAATCAAGCCAAAGATATGAATCGGGAAGTTATCTCACTTATGGAGTATCCTATCACTTATAAACTTGGATCACTTACCTTTTTTAGGGAAATCTATCTTATCAATGAAGAAGCTATCACCTTTGAAGATCCACAACAAAGAAGAGAAGGATTAGTACCTTGTTTCCAAGGTAAATCATATCCTATTGCAAATAAAATGTTTCAACAAATGAATTATCAAGGCAGAGGATTAGGCCTACATGAACAAGGTATCCTAGAACTAGTGCAGATTATTGGAAATCCTAAGCATCAAGGTCTTGGTTATTCAGTACTAGGGGCCATTTTATCTAGTGCAAACATCAACATAGGGAGCATGAAGAATACTTATGATAAAACCAGTGCCAATACTACAACCAGCCACGTCATGAATCTTCATTCACCCATCACCCCATCCATGAATTGGGAACAAAATCAAAAGAAAGATTTGAATCAAAGCACAAAGAACGTTATCAATGCAAAAGAAGCTGAGAAGCATAATGTACAAATAAAATGCACATGGATACCAAAAAATACAAAGAAAGATTATCCCTATCAAACTCCATTAATCAAAGAAACTATGGGGAAAAATAAAAAAGGGAAAAGTATCCATCAAAGATGTCCACAAAGGAAAAATCAGGCTTCTCAAGCAACATACAAAGTATATCAAGTAGTTGGCCCTAATTCCACACACACTTTCGTATCCACCCATCATTGCTCATCTTCCCAAGTTTGGAGATTCAAAGGTTTCAAAATATCAACCAATCCATCTTTTATTCCTAAGCACACTCCACCATCCACGCCTCCATGCATGATATCCAATTCTCACATTGACCATGTGTTGGCAACGACCCTTCATCATAAGGATTTAGAAGGCACTTTATCATGATGTGCACACAAAGACAAAGTTAACTCCGGTATCAACAAAGCAGATAAGGAATCTCAAAAGTTGCATTCAAGTGCATGTATCTTGGAAAAGTAGCTTCTTCAAGCAGGATATCGATGGCACGTTATGACAGAAGCATCTACATCAACACCACAAGGTGGTTCAACATGAGCTTAAGATCTTTTAGAAAAACAAAAAAAATTAAAAAAAACAAAAAAAAACAAAAAAATCAAAAAATCATGAAAATAGTAAAGATAAAAATCATCCTCTAGTGAAAACCACCATGGTGGCACTTTGGATAGGTACCATGATGAAAACCTGGAAAATAGGCGTCATATGTAGAATCAAGCATCTACATGTTCTAGTTCAAGTGAAAGCATCTTATCTCATCCATGATATATCCAACATTCCATCCATCTTACCCATAATAAATCCATTCATCCATAAACCATTTATCCAACCCACTACCATCTATCTATGTTATCTTGATCTTGACAAAGTTTGGTGGGCACTTTTCACTTTCTTATGGTAAACATCTTGACATGGGTCATTTTCATTGATCCTATCCTACCCAACATTATCTGAGCCATGAAAGCATTATCCAAATGAGCATTCTTTATCTGAACACCTTATCTTATCACAAGATAATCCTTGGCATCCTTTGCATGCTTACCATATCTATCCATCTGTACATTTATCCCAACATCCATCCATGAAATTTCAAATGTTGCTAGACATTGGGGGCAGATATTTACATCTTGCTTTGGAAATAAATCTTGATCTATATATTCCAACTTATGTGGTGATCCGAACATTAGAAAACATGAAATCAAATTGGTCAAGCACTTGTTCGCAAAAAAATATAAATCACTAGCCCATGGAATATTTTGACGAGAAGATGTTCCTTTTCAAGCTTTATCTTTCATCAAAAATCAATCCAAACAATCAATATCAGTTGGATCTAATTTTCACATCAACGTCACATCAAATCATTCAAACAAATTTTGTTCCAAATCAAGCTTCAAAATCTTGATCAATCAAATCCAATCAATCCATCATCACCTCAGGATATCCTTCCCAGTCCTTGTGTTGCTTAACACTATCCTTGCATTGTTGTGTATCATCAACAATGTAATCATCATTGATCTTGATCAATCAAATCCAATCAATCCATCATCATCTAGGGATATCCATCCCAATCCTTGTGTTGCTTAAACACTATCCTTGCATTGTTGTGTATCCTCAACAATGTTATCATCATCAATCCATCAATTCGATCAATCAACCTTAGCTTGGTTTTCAACAAAATCCCAAAACAGAGCACTAATATCATCACACATATCCATATCCAAATTGTCAAAATCATGCAAAAATCCAAAAACATCTGAAACATATCAAAATCCCAAAATAGGTTAAAAAGTTAGAAAAATGTCAAAAACATGGTATCCGAACTACGTCATCTCTAAGCTTAAACATAGGAAAGGCCATTAGTGATGGGCCCCCAAGACACAAAATACAAAAACATTCATAAATCTCAGAAAACACCAAAAACATTAGAAAATTTGAAAATCAAAACATTTGTAAAACATCTCGAAAATACCAAAAACAACCTCAAAACATTTCAAAACATCAAAAACATCCAAATATTTGAAAAAAATCCATCCATCCCATCTCGCTTTCACCTGCAATAAACATCCACTCATAATAAGTCATTGTCACTGCTAACCTTTGGTGAAACAATCAGAAACAAGTCTAGCAGTTCAAAAGTGGAAACTCAATTGTCAAAAGTCTCAAGTCTAGGTCAGTAGGTAAACAAGTTGGTAAAATCTTGATATTAATAGCCCATCATCCAATTAATCTCAAAATCATCTGATAACATCATGTCCTAGGATGCATCCTTCCTACAATGGACATCAACAACAGGCATCACCATAGTTTAGTCTTGGCTAGAGGTATGAAGAACATTGGATTGTTTGTTTACTTGATCTTTGTCTTTTTGACTTAGCTTATTGCACTCATTCTAATGACCTCTTGATGATGTCTAATCAAAATGATTTAGAGAGAAAGGAATGGGGCATTGATGATTATCTTTTTATCTGTTGTGCTTGTTGGATAGTCTTGTAATATAACCTTGGTCGTGCTTTTTTTTTTGGTCTGTAGGGAGGATGTTTTAGGTGTCTTTTTGACCACATAGGAAGGATTGCTTTTCTATGTTTTGGTCTAAGATATTTGAAATATCTAAACTAAATTTCAAATAAGGTTTGTATGCCAGGTGTGAATAGGGATATTCCTATCTGATTGTCGAGTCAAAGTCCATCGCACTAAGTACAACGCCATCTTGTTTCTTTATACCTTGATGCATCGTGTCTATGTGTGTTATCAAACATAAGGTAAGTAAGCCCTTTTAAAATCCCAATTTTTGATAAGCAATACATCATCATCGTTCATCTTTATTTCTAATAAAGTCTCATCAGATCATGGACTTGTTGGATCCTCTTTTCGTCATCTCACTTCTTCTATCCTCTCTTCACATTAACATGGTATCATGGCAGTTAACCAAACATCACCAATGCATACATCCTACATCCACAAACCATTAGCATACATACATCTCATAATCATAGCATATCACATCAAACCATCTCATTTAAATCATCATCATAACCATCCATACATCCATCTTGAACCTCTTTGTCACGAGATCGACCCTCAAATTGAAGTTTTTGCTCGATCTCTCGAGGGGGTAGTGTACCAGTATACTTGTTTCCACTGGGGCATCCAAAAAAATTAGAAATTTTTTGAATTTTGATCTCGGCAAGGTTATTCTTTAAACCAACACAACAGGTACATTGCTTCAAAGAGGGGCAAAATGTAGACACTCAAAATATCCTCATTGATATCATGCATTCAATCTTGATTAACTAACACTGATTCTTCCTTTATCACGTCCACACTAACCAATTAATTGAATAATCTTTATTTAATTAATTCATCCTAAAAATCAGATAATACATGTTATCAGGTTATTTCATCATAATTCCTCTTTGATTAAATAAATCAGCTTTATTTAATTAAGTCCTAATGTTCTCTCTTTGATTAAATAAATCAATTTTATTTAATTAAATCCTAATATTCTTCCTTTGATTAAATAAATCAATGTTATTTAATTAAATCCTAATGTTCTTCATTTAATTGAATAAATCAAATTTATTTAATTAAATTGCCAATCTTCTAATATCCTCTCATTTGATTTAAATAAATCTAAATATCTAAATCAAATGTCAAATCAAACTAACTTCATCTAAGTTAATTAATCCTAATTAACTCCTAACACTAATCCTCCATTCCTCTAGCTTTTGCAAGTTGCACATGTAAATCAATTTATTTGATTTATTAATTCCTCTATTTTCATTCAAATGTGGCATATTCTTGGAATATTCCACTCATTTGAATTCTCCCTCCCAAAGTACTTTTTTCCTCCAACTTGGCATTAAGGGATCTTACATGGCATTAATTCCTCTTACATCCCCTCTTGCACAAGTCACTTCTTCAAATTCAAATTCCACCTATATGCATTTAACATGCACATTATTCAAAATGTGCTCCACTCTCCTTCATTAGCATGTTGACAAGTGGCACAATGCCATTGGTCTATCTTTAATTCCACATTCATCCTATTCCTCCTATTCTTCAATCCTCCATCCTTCTTCCTTATAAATAGAGGCCTTCTCTTTTGATTTGAGAGAGGGAGGTTTATGCAAGTTTATTATCCAAAATTTCATCCAAGTTAGCATAGAATTTCTCCATAATAGCTAGGTTATTGGCATTTTGCTTCAAATTCATCTTGTTCATCACACATCCATCATCAAGCTTATCAAGGGATTGGGAAATGGCTTCTTTCCACATCAAAGAAGCACCAATTCCCTCATGGGATGCTGGTTTGAGCATTTGAATAAGATTCATTAGCTTTCATTTAATCATTTTACTTTGTTTCTTGTTCATTGTGTTTGAATGAATTTCATTGGGAATGTTTTTTTAGACTTGTTTATTGACTAATGTTTGATTGTTTGTTCATGTTTGAGCAGGTCTAGACCAAGCATTCACAGAAATATCTTAGAAATTTCATAAGGACCTAGCCAATGAGTCCTCAGTTTCCCTTGGTGATCTTTGTATCAGGAATCAAATAACAACACCCAATCCCCATTATGGAACTCTTTTTCCTTTATATGTTTGTCATGCCAGACCTTTCATTATTGTTGCACTAACTCGGTTTGGTGGAAAACATCCAGACAGAGCTCATCCAACTCACTAAGTTGTAAGACTCTTTCAACCTGGGCTTGTTTAAGATCTAAACCTAACTCCATTGTTGTTCTCAGAGTTTGGAGTTCAAATTCAATGGACAAGAGAGGTTTCTTCCCAAAAACTAACTCGTATGGACTAAAACTGGTGGTTGATTCCCAAGTTGTGTTATAAGCCCACACAACTTCAAGTAGTTTCCTAGCCTAGTCTTTCCTTCCTGATGAAACTATTTTTGTTAAAATGTTTTCTAGCTCCCTATTAGTGACTTCTACCTGACCATTTGCTTGTGGGTGATAGGGTGATGACTTCTTATGGCTTACCTGGAAATGATTAGTGAAGGCTAAGATAACCTTAGACATAAACTAGGGTCCCTGATCTATGATAATTGTCCTCGGGGCTCCAAATCTGAGGAAAATTTTATTATACAAGAAATCAACTACTTGTTCTTCCCTAGCAACTTTTAAAGCTTGAACTTCTGCCCATTTAGTTAGATAGTTGGTACAAACCAAGATGTACTCTTTTCCTTGTGAATAAGGGTCTATAGGATTGATAAAATCCAATCTCCATTTTTCAAATGGTTCAAGGACTACTTGAGGTTGCAGAGGCATTTCATTAGATACAGTAGGTCTCCCTACTCGTTGGCACTCATCACAATGATGAACATATTTCTTGACATCTTTGTGCATAGAGGGCCAGTAATATCTTGCACCCAAAATCCTATGGGATGTCCTCTTGGCAGAATAATGGCCTCCATAAGGATCATCATGGCAAGCTCTAAGGATACTATAGGTTTCATCTTCCCTAACACAACGTCATGGAACCATATCAGGACCGCATCGAAATGGGATTCCATTAATCCATTTGAATAGAACACTTTCTTGAATGAGGCATTTCTTGTGTTTTGATGTAAAATCAGGTGGTAACTCTAAGGTGGCAAAATAGTTGGCAATATCAACAAACCAAGGAGTTTTAGTGGAGATGGAAATCAAATTTTCATCCGAGAATTCATCCTGCACCAGAGCACAATCTCCATCATCTTATTTAATCTGAGATAAGAAATCTGCAACTACATTGAACTTCCCTGGTTTGTTGATAATGGTTACGTTAAATTCTTGGAGAAGTGATAACCACCTAATTATTCTACCATTCACTACGGGTTTGTTCATTAGGTATTTGATAGCTAAGTGATCTGTATACACAGCGACTTTGTACCCTGTAATGTAATGTCAAAACTTCTTAATTGCATGTACTACAACTAGGAATTCCTTCTTGGTGGTGGTGTAATTTCATTCAATAGGAGTCAAGATTTTGCTTATGAAATAGATGGCATATTTTCCCCCATTCTCATCCTCCTGTCCTAAAACTGCTCCAATAGCATCATCAGAAGCACTAGCATAAATATGGAACGAGAGATTCCAATTAGGTCCACGAAGGAAAGGAGTAGAGATGAGTTTCTCGTTAATGATTTCAAATGATGACTGACACTTAGGTGTCCAGATAAATTCTACATTCTTTTGGAGGGAAAACATAGGAGTTGCAATCTTGCTAAATTTTTCTATGAATCTTTGATAGTATCCAACATGTCCTAAGAAACTTCTAATGTTAGTTTGGATCTTTGTAGTCACAAGTTGTTGTATCACCTAGATTTTCTTAGGATTGACCTTTATTCCCTCAGTTGAAATGTGGTGTCCCAACACTATTCCTTATTCTCCCATTATTAGGCATGTTTCATGGCTTAGGGATAGACGATGGTCCTCACATTGCTTCAATACTTTGTCTAGACTTTGAAGGGATTCATCAAAGGTTGATCCATACACAGTGAAGTCATCCATGTAAACTTTGACACAGTCATTCACTAACTCAGTAAATATGGCCAAGATAGCTCTAAAGAAATGTTGCAGGAGCATTGCATAGCCCAAAAGGAAGAACTCTATATGCAATTGTTCCTAGGGGCAAGTAAAAGTCATTTTATCCTGGTCTTCTACTACTACCTGTATCTGGTTATATCCATTGAATTCGTCCAGAAATGAGAAATACTTTCTCCCAGCCAGGTTATCCAAGACTTGGTCTATAAATGCCAGAGGGAAATAATCTCTATGGGTTGCTTTGTTAAGTTCCCTGTAGTCAATGCACACTCTCCACTTCCCATTTTTCTTTAGAACCAGAACCAAAGGTGAAACCCATTTTCTGTAAAAAAATGGGATAGATAAATCCCACTTGCAAGAGTTTCTCAATTTTAGTTTTAACAATGTCTTTCAAGGCAGGATTGAGTCTTCGTTGTGGTTGACGAATAGGTCAAACATCCTTGGTATAGATATGATGAGTACAAACACTTGGGTGTATTCCTCTCATATTTGTGTAGTCCCAAGCAAAGTCTTTAGATCTATTCACCAAGATATCAAACATTTTATGCTCTTCTCACTCTGTCAACTAGTTAATATTCAAAGTTTTCCCTGGCAGCAACATGATGGTTTTGACACCTGGATGGTTGGAGGTGACAATATACATTGGTCTTGTCAAAGTGTTAAGAGGACAACTATGTGGTATGGTACTGTGCAGTCTGGAAATATATTCAAAGAAATGATCTATTTTTTGAGTGATATTAGCCAAAGGACAAGGTAATCCCATGAAGTTGGTGTTTTTGAATTTAGTGTGGTCTATGTTGATTGGTTGTCCTAGAATCTCTTCTACATCCAACATCTCTTCATCGCTTGAGTCCATGGTAAGATTTTCCATATTGTTTTCCAGTTCATCCTCCAACTCTTCACCATGTTGTTTGATGACTACCATAGCAAGTGAAGCTAGATTCTCCTATTCGTTGGGACCATCTAGTTCATCAACCCAAACTTTGTTATGTTTAGTAGGCTTGGTGAGAGGATACAAGAATAAATGTTTTCTATTGGAACCATGTGAAATGGTCATCCTTCCCTCTTTGTAGTCAATCTTGGCTGCAACAGTAGTGAGCCACGGTCTTCCTAGGATTAATGGATAATTGTTTTTTGGTGTGAGGGATTGAATTATTTGAAAGTCCATTGGATATTTCCAATCATCAACCTTAACAAGAACATTTTCTATGACACCCTTGGGAATAGCTATGGATTGATTTTCCATTTGTAACACTATAGTTGTGGGACGTAAATCAGTGAGTCCCAATTTTTCCATCACATCGATAATCATTACATTAATGGTTGCTCCTAAATCCACAAGTGTGTTAGGTATTGCTACCTCATTGATTGTTACTATTATAAGTGGACTGCCTGGGTCATCATATTTTAGAGCCGTGGTTTTTCCAGCCAAAAATTCAGCTAGGTAACCATTTATGTGAACAATATTTATCCATTTTGTTTTCCTTCCTAGTGTTTTGATACATAGCTGGTTAAACAGTTGGTTTAATTCAGGAATCTCCTTAATCGCTTGTAACAAAGGGACCTCAATTTGTATTTGTTTAATCTCTTGAATCAACACAGTTTCGGTGGATGAGGAAATTTTTGGAGGATTTTTCAAAGTGGTTGGTTTCAAATGCTTCGGAAAAGGCGCTTGAGTTTTCTCTTAAGGAGTAGAGTCCTTTAAAGGATTAGTTGGAGATTGACCACCCTACTCCTGAGGTGTTTTAGAAGTTCCAGTTGGAGTTGGTGTAAAGGTCTTGTCCTAGGTACTAACGGGGTTTTGCTCTAAAGGTGTGGAAGATGTCTTAACCGTCTCAGTAGATTCTTTAATGGGCTCATCCAGGATCTCAACTATGGTCGGCTGGGCTCATCCAGGATCTCAACTATGGTCGGCTGTGGGAGTGTTTTTCCTAACCTTAACTGTAGGTTTCCATAATGTGTAGAATTCAATCCAATCATATTTTCCTATTTCGTAGAATACATTGGGGTATTTTTTTGGTTGTTCTTTGGATTAGGGACATGTTGTGTTGGAAGTTGTGGTTGGTTAACTTGCTCATTTTATTGAGGATTTTGAGGGCCTAGTAAAATATTTTGTTCTTGATTAGGCATCCTTCTTGGCCCAGTGTAAAACTAATTTTGAGGTTGATTCCATTAAGGGGCAAGTTTTTGAGGATACCATTGTTGTTGAGTCTGATTTGACCATTGAGGATTTCCCCAAGACTAGTTTTCCCATTCAGGTGGTCCCCAAGGGTAAGCTCCCCACTTCGGTGGTGTTGGTGGAGGAGCTTGAGGCCAAGGTGTTGCCCATTGATTATTATTCTAGTTGTTTTGGGGCCTCTAGGAAGGATTTTAGTTTTTGCCATAAGAGAAATTTCCTCCAGGTCTTTAATTCACAAGATTAATCTCTTCTTCAACTTGAGTTGTCTTTTTCTTGGAATTATTAATTGGACTAAGGATCTCACATTGATTAGTAGCATGACTCTTCTCACAAACTTGGAAAACATCAACCTTGTCCAAGGGGCATTCTCTCAACAAATGTTTGTTTTGACACCTAGGACAATAGATGGATAAGGTCTCAGGATTACGTGTTTTGGCCTGTATTCTATCTAGTGTGGTGTTGAGTTGAATGAGAATGTCAGTTTTGAGGTTGGCTATCTCCTCACATAGTTGTCCTATTTCATTGGACCCTTTGAAAAGAGTAGACTTATAGATACCCCCTCAAGTATGAGAGAAATTTTGGCATAATTGATAGCAACCTAGGTGGTGAAAACCCCTACTCAACACAAATGATCATACTCAAACAAGGAACCAACCCTTACAACACTATCCACTCCCCTTTTCTCAAACACACACCTAAAGGCTTGTAGCCCTCCAAAACTGACTTTTCTCAATATATTTTAGAGAAGGCCATATAGAGACCTTCAAGACACCTTATGAGATCCTCTTGGGGACCTAATACAACATACCAAAAGATCCTATAAGGTTTCTTTGAGACAATACTAAAAACCAATAGACTACTCTGGCTTTTAGGCCACCAAATAGCCCTCTTTTACAAAGGAGGTACCTCCAAAACACTTTTTTTTTCACCAAATCTCAACTGATAGTCACTAATAGTGTTACAAAACAAAAAATTCCACTATTATTTCTCAGAGCCTTGATCTCTAAAACTCTGTACCACCAAACCCTCAACTTTCATGCAAATAACCTAGGGTTTATTGAAAGTCTTAACTCCTGGGCTTACCAAACTCAACCAATTCCCCCAAAACCTCTTAAATACCTTGAAAAAACCCAAACAACCATTACATAGAAGGTTCTTTCAACATTTCATCAAAACCCCTCTTTAACTTCCCATTTCCACATGAAAAACAATGTAATTCTGCCCTAGGGCATCACCCAAATTCAATCAACTCTCTTCCTCTACCTAAAAAACCATGAGGAAACCTAAATTATATTGTGTTGGACCCATTCCATGAGTTACATTAGGTACAATGAGTGGAATGAGTCAATTCAACATTTTAAGAGACAATCAACCCTTAATACAGTGCTAACAGGGCAGTTACAGTAAAATGAAGAATTCTCCCTCCAATCACTATAGTAGACTCTCAAATATGAAGAAATGAGAGCTAACTCATGCTACCACAACATACAATGAATTTCAGAGCACCTACAAATAGTGCAAGACTGTACAGTCCTTGGAAAGTTTAGAATTACAGAGAAATTACAAAAAATAAACGTTGTATTTGATATGAAACTTCAATGCAATCTTCAACAACCCATCCTCGATCCATTTAGAGGATTTTTATACAAATTTTATCCAATTTATAACCACCCAATTCCTATAACTAACTTTTAAACTTCTATGTACCTCTAACTTCCTAAAAGTTGCATTTTTGCAATTTGTTGCTATGACAACTTTTACACCTTTTTTGCAACTTTTGACACACTACCACAAATGACTCACAAATTAACCTATGAAATAGAAAATAGTCTCATTAGACCTTATTTAATGTAAATAGAACTTATCTAATGCAAAATACCCTAACACCTATACTTGACCTGTTGACCTCCTAATGCAAACTTCATTTGCTAGGTGCACCTACACCATACAACCCCTCTGAAAAAGAACTCATGTCACATGAATTATGCCTTGCCTCTATTCCTCCATGCTTTCCACATAATCTATGATCTACAAACATATTCCATTGGTTCATATACTGAGATCTTGTAACCTTCCCTACATCCTTGGCCTTGTTTGCATGTGAATAAGACTCCATCTTTGCAGTTAGTCCTGATGATTGCCTTCCAACTCCTCCCTGATAAAAACCTAACATTGTTCTTGCCTTCACATCCAAAAACAAAAACTTACCAGTTGTTCCTTGCACTAACCTCTTCTTTCTCTCATCTTCATGCTTGTGACTGCCCTTAATTTATTGTCCACTCTGTCCTCTCATTACTGTCATCAGTCCCACTGTCTTATCAACATCATGTACCATTGTATTGTCATTCCCATAGCCTACTGTATCTACATATCCTACATGCTTTACAACCCTACTTCCAACCAAAGGACACACAATAGTTCCTACCATAACATTAGCATGCCAATTCATTGTCATCTTATCCTTCAATCCCAAAGCAATCTTCCCACCTGCTGTCCCAACATTCTCAAGCTTTGAATTGACTGTAGTACCCACCTTTTTGTATTCCTTTACAACCTTTGCCAGTTATTTCTTCCCACACATGATTACCTTAGCCTCTTTACCCTTACCTTTGTCCTCTTCCACAAGTGGATTCAAAGTAAATGTACACCCATCTTTCTCTATGGTATACATATTTTTTCTCCCATCATACAATGCATGCCTATCAAACTGCCAAGGCCTACCTAGGAGTAAGTGGAAAAAATCCATGGGAAAAATATCACACACTACCTTGTCTTTATAGCCACCAACTTTAAATTCAACAACTTGTTCATTAACCAAAAGAGATTGCCCATCACTCAACCAAAACACCTTATATGGTGATTCATGAGGAATCTTTTGCAAATTTAGTTTACTAACCATTTCACTTGACACCATATTCTCAGTAGAGCCTGAATCAATGACAATTTTGCATACCTTATTCTTGCACTTACATGTGGTATTGAAAAGAGTCTTTCTTTGCAATGGTTCCCTCTCCTTTGCTGCCTTAAGTATGGTCTTCCTCATCATCAATGTTTCACCTATTTCAAGAGCAACAAGATAGCTTGGAGAATTGGTACTTTCATACTCCTCTTCTTCTACTATTTGAGCCCTCCTTTCAGTCCTCTTTTCACCTCCACTTGATGAAGTACCAAAATTTTCAGGGCACTTGTATGATGGATGCCCAAATTCATTGCAATTATATCATCTTCCTAAAAAGATATTTGAATTTCTTCCTCCACCAAGTCTACCTCTAGAACCCCTAAAACCTCCTCTTGCATCAACACCTTTGTCTTTATCGTTACTTGCTTCTTCTTGTTCCTCAAATGGATTCTTTGATGTAGGGATTGATCCTCTCCCTCTTGTATTATTATCTCTACCTCTAATAGACTTCTCTTGCCTTCTTTTGATCTTTTCCTCCACCCTAATAGCCAATTGAAAACACTCTTCAACAGTCTTTGGATTAGCAACAACCAATTAATCTTGTATATTGAATCTAAGGCCACCTAGGTATCTAGCCACCTTTTCAGCTTCATCTTTATCCCTTCTTGATCTTATACTTAGTTTGTAGAATTCATCAGTATAGGTCCTAACATCTAAATCCTTTTGCTTTAAGCCTTGTAATTTCTTATACAATTGAACTTCATATTCTTTAGGAAGAAATTTACCTTTAAGTCTTGCTACCATCTTGTCCCAAGAAACTATCCTTGACTTACCTTGCTTTCTTCTTTCAGCTTGCTCATAGTCCCACCATAGAAGTGCATGACCTTTGAGTTTTGTCTTTTCCACCTTCACCTTCTACTCATCAGAAATGTCTTCACTTTCAAAGTGGTTGCCCACGGATGCAATCCAATCAAGCAATTATTCCTCATTCAAATTTCCACCATACATAGGCAAATCAACCTTTACCTTATGTGAATCACCTTTGACTACCTTAAGTAGCTTTTCCATCCTCTGTTCCTCAAGATCTAATTCTTCATCTTCATCCTCATACTCTTCATCTTCTTCCTCATCTGATTCACTCTCCACTTCATCTCTTCTCTTCTTTGTTTCCAAGGAATAAACTCTCCACTTCATCTCTTCTCTTCTTTGTTTCCAAGGAATAAAGCCTTTCCAACACAACATTATGTGATTCCAAAATCTTGGAATGTTTCTCCTTCAACTCCTGCAACTCTCTAGCAGCACCAATATTCTTAGGAGGCATCCTTACAAGTTTGCCTTCTCACCTTCCAACCTGCAAAATTCAATCAATAACCTACAAAAGATCTAATAACTGGGCTCTGATACCACCTGATAGCAACCTAGGTGGTGAAGACCCCTACCCAACACAAATGATCAAACTCAAACAAGGAACCAACCCTTACAACACTATCCACTCCCCTTTTCTCAAACACACACCTAAAGGCTTGTAGCCCTCCAAAATTGACTTTTCTCAATATCTTTTAGAGAAGGCCGTATAGAGACCTTCAAGACACCTTCTGAGATCCTCTTGGGGACCTAATACAACATGCCAAAAGATCTTATAAGGTTTCTTTGAGACAATACTAAAAACCAATAGATTGCCTTGCCTTTTAGGCCACCAAATAGCCCTTTTTTACAAAGGAGGTACCTCCAAAACAATTTTTTTCACCAAATCTCAACTGACAGTCACTAATTGTGTTACAAAAAAACAAATTCCACCATTATTTCTCAGAGCCTTGACCTCTAAAACGTTGTACCACCAAACCCTCAACTTTCATGCAAAAAACTTAGGGTTTATTGAAAGTCTTAACTCCTGGGCTTACCAAACTCAACCAATGCCCCCAAAACCTCTTAAATACCCTGCACAAACCCAAACAACCATTACATAGAAGGTTCTTTCAAAATTTCATCAAAACCCCTCTTTAACATCCCATTTCCACATGGAAAACAATGTAATTATGCCCTAGGGCATCACCCAAATTAAAACAAATCTCTTCCTCTACCTATAGAACCATGAGGAAACCTAAATTATAGTGTTTTGGATCCATTCCATGAGTTATAGTAGGTACAGTGAGTGGAATGAGTCAATTCATCATTTTAAGAGATAATCAACCCTTAATACAGTGCTAATAGCGCAGTTATAGTAAAATGAAGATTTTTCCCTCCAATCTCTATAGTAGACTCTCAAATATGAAGAAAATGAGAGCTAACTCATGCTACCACAACATACAATTAATTTTAGAGCACTTACAGAGAGTACGGGACCGTACAGTCCTTGGAAAGTTTAGAATTACAAAGAAATTGTAGAAAATAAACATTGTATTTGATATGAAACTTCAATACAATCTTCAACAACCCATCCTCGAGCCATTTAGAGGCTTTTTATACACATTTAATCCAATTTATATCCACCCAACACCTATAGCTGACTTTTAAACTTCTATGTCCCTCTAACTTCCTAAAAGTTGCATTTTTGCAATTTGTTGCTATGACAACTTTTACACTTTTTTGCAACTTTTGACACACTACCACAAATGACTCAAAAATCAACCTATTACATAGAAAATGGTCTCATTAGACCTTATTTAATGTAAATAAACCTTATCTAATGCAAAAATACCCTAACACCTATACTTGACCTATTGACCTCCTAATGCAAACTTCATTTGCTAGGTGCACCTGCACCAATAATTCAATGATAACATCAAGTCCAAGTTGAGAGACATCTCCTTTTCCCATTAAATCAAGGATTCTCCTAGCATCATCATTAGGTCCCTTAAGAAATATGGTTTTCAAAATTTCCAGACTAATGGCCTCTCCTCCACATCGTTTAGATAAGAAGATAAACCTATTCAGGTAATCTTCTAGGCTTTCATCTTTGTTCTGCATAAGTTTGAACAACTCCTCTTTCCTATCACTGACTCTACAGTAGCTCTGGTATTTTTCCAAGAAGGCAGACTCCATTTCATCCCAAGAGGTTATTGATCTTGAATCTAATCCCAAAAATCAATGCATTGCAACGTCCTTCAAGGTGGAGGGAAAAATATTTAGTTTCTAGTTATCATTCTTGTAGTCATATGTCTGACACAAAACTTTAAACTAAAATAGGAATTGGTCAGGATCTTCAGAGGATAAACCTCTGAAAGTTGGAAAAAAGGCTGGTGATTTTTTTTTTCATAGGTGTATCGTCATCTACATCAATACGAATAAGATAAGTGAATGTCCATGCTCCCCCTACTGTGTTAGTGTCGTTTCTTCGGTCACCCATAACGTTGAAAGAAACACATTCCTCTTCAAAAGTTTGTTCTTCGTCAAAGGTTTATTCTAATTAGTGAGGCTCTGGGGTACACAAAGAGATATTTTCCTCTACCAATGTTTTTTTTGATGGGTAAATTTATAGGGTATACTAGAAGGTCTCAAGTTGATCCTTCCTGATCAATTCTTCGATAAATTCTTCAGTTGAGACTTCCTCGTTCCTACTTGTGGTCTATTTGTTAACATAAAACAAGCTTAACAACCTACACCTATCAACCAGAGTGGGTGCTCCAAAACTTTAGATAAACAAAACTAAAGATTACAAACTCAAACTACAACCTTCAGGACTAACTTAACAGAGCTTGACACATACAAATCACATTCATTCACATTTATCATTTACAAAATAAAAACAATAGAATTGAAATTGAAATACTTATCTATCTATTCTACAATCCCTCGAGTGGCCAGCTCTCGGGTGCTACTATGCTCAACTCAGATCACATAAACTCTATATCTTAAAAATTAACCCATCCACAATAATTCCATTGCACAATACTAACAACTTAGAATGAGATGGGAAAAGCTTGTTTTATTCATATCAGAAGTATAACTCAGAGACATAGTTTAAGAACACATTATGACATCATAATGATATCCTATATCATTGTTTCTGGTGGTTACATATTTATACAAAGAATGCTAACAAAATCCTATAATTCAGAAGGTGAATATCACCACTAAAAAATTCTTCAACATAATTCAACTAACTAACGGACTTAGGCCCATAACATAAAACATTAAAAAGACTTGGAGTGAGTCATAAAGTCTTTAAACATAAAATAATAGAAATCATTAAAAAACTCGGTCCACCATGCTCTTCCTAAAATTTTGGTGCCTAGACTTTCGATGCTTGTCTTCAACTGCCTTGAAGTCTTCTTTAAAATCCACTTGGCTGAGCATAATGACCAACCATGTAAAATAATCTGTACAATATTAAAAACTATACCATTATGTTAACATTGGTCAACTTATTTCAATTAATTCTAGGAAATAAAGATTATACATCTTTTCACAAAAGGTAAGGAATTACTAATCCTAAAGATAAATAATTGGCAAGGTAAAAGTGTCTAGGAGAAATAAGGAAGGGTATTTGACTTGTTATATTTATGAGGTTATTTTTACCTCATCAAAAAGTTGTAATTTCCTAACCTAGCTGGCTTCTTCAGAGTATGAAACAAAACATTAAGCTACATTATCCAACTCATGAATTACAACATATGCATTTAAAATCATATAACTAAAAACTACCAATTGAATCCACAATGCATTATCTACCTTCACAACTTAAACTAAAGTGGTTCAACAGTACCTCAAGTGGCCCTTGCTTGAGTTGCTACTTCTACAAGATTTTATCAAACATTCACTTAACAAATCATGACATCAAATCAATTCTCTTTATTACATCCTAACACTTAACTATTACACAAAATCTAATAGGAATTTATTAAATATTTTTGTTCAAATAACACACATTCCATTCATAACATTGTTACAAATACTTAGTAATAATAATATCTTGATAACTAGATCTCCTCCTTGACAAAATATCCTACTATATAGGATCTGTGAGGAGTTTCATTATTCCTAGACTAGAAACAAACTTATAAAATAAATGTCAAATATTCCTCAAAGATAGGAAGACTAAGTTTTAAAATAGAAAACAATAACTATCTAAAATAGGAGTATAAAAACCAAATACAGACTCTATGTCTAACAGCTTAACCACTCATAACGGAAACATGTTCATGGAATAGTTTTTTCATAATTTAATCCTGTTGCAATTAGACTCCTTCTCCTTGTTGTCTCATTGACAAGTAAGAGTGATTTTAGGCGAATCTCAAACTAATCAGTAAATGATCACTGTTGGCCTCCTCTAATGGTTCAATAACTAAGCCCTTAGAGCTATGACTTAGAGATTAGACTTCTGCACTAAGTAGCTATCTTACTCATCATGAAGGTGCATTTCATTGTCAACCCAGGGACGTAAAATTGAAATGGGTCAACACTATTTGTGCACTAGGACTCAACTGTAGTCATCCTTAAACTAGAAAAGAAACAATACTAAAAATAAAATACTTGAAAGGAATTAAAAAAAGTGTTGAATATGAATTATCAACTAAACTGAGCATCAACAATTGAATTGGAATGGATAACAAAAATAGCAATCTCAACAAACAAACATGAAATTACTCTGTCTTCCTTGGCTACAAGGACATACACAAAACAAAGTTCCAATGGCTGCAGGAACAGACAACTATTGAAACCGAAACTAATTACTGAGCATAAAAATAACTATTAAGCTAAATGGATGGAATTCTCACCAAGTGAGACCCCTTGAACGAATCTTCCCTAAGCTAACTCAAATGCAGCAAATTAGAATATCATTTTATTCCTTGAAAACATGATTACAACATATCAGCAATATGATTGTATTACTTAAATTGAAAAATGCAAGTACAATCTTAGAACATCCAACCTTATGAAAAGGGGTATCTGACCATTATTTATAGAGGGAAAAACTTCTAATTAACCCTGACTAACTAGGTAGTCGACTCCAACATAATAGGAGGATTCCATTTATTGAAAACATGGAAAAGAGAGGGAGGAAGTTATGCATGCGCCAGATTTAGTCAAAGCAGACTTGCCCCAATGAGGATCTAGCACAACACACTCCCTAGATTTGATCAACTAACAAAAATGATCATTTAAAAGGTAGTTACAACTTCCATACGAGCTAGGAATTTTCCTCCATTGGAAGTTTCCCTCCATTGACCTCTTTAATGACCATCTTTTGACTTCCTTAGCAACCAACCAACTGACAGGAATTTCTTCCACTTGCAAGCTTCATTTATATCTGCATCTTGATGTGAACCTGCATGATGACATTAGCACACACAAAATAATTGCATATCCATAATTACCTTAAAGTAACATCCATTCAACCACATGTAAAATTAACATAGATAATTCACATAACATGTTAATATCATCAAAAGTCACAAGGATAAGTTCATGCCCAAGGTTCATAAATCTAAGGAAATAACATGGAGAATGTCAATAATCGGGTGCCAAAGTCTATAGTATCAACAACAAATAAATGATAAATCCTATCAAAATTGAGCCATTAATTAGACTCATCAATCACCTTTGTTTTCTTTTGAAAGTGTCGCACCCTAGTTGGTTGAATTCTTCTCTACAACAATCTGCAATCCTTATGTTACAGGTTGAGAAACCCATTGTTGCCGGTTGATAGTTCTTCTTGCTGTAAGTGTTAGTCTTATTCCTAAGGAATCTTGATTATTAACAATCATAAATTAAACATAAAATCCTACAAACTTCATAGACATTCATGAATTCATACATACATATATCAACATAACATGTTTCTATTTTCAAATGCTTAAAATTGCTTAAAAGTATATAAAAGGCATAAAAGGTCTTTGGTAATGTCTTGAAGCTTAGCATAAAGAAATGATAGAAGTATAAAATAGTAAAGGAAAACTAGCCAATTATATGGCTCATCAATTGTCATGGTCATTGTTGGGACTCAAATCTACAATTTTCTTTTTGCTTGAGTCCCTTCCCACTTTTGTGCCTTAGTTCTTTTTCCCAAATTTACAACCAATCTGAGAAATCAGTCATGGGTAGCCTTTTGTCAAAATTTCTTAGCACTAATGGATAGAAAACAAATAATCAAGTCAAGTTTAGCTTTTGAAGTTTTAAAAAATTCATTATGGTTAAGAAGTTATAGTTTGTGGGTTTTATCCCTCCATTTGGTTTAGTCTATCTATCCTATAGATGTCTCATTCACATGGTTTTCCCTACAATGTACAATTCCAACCTATTCTCCCACATGGTTTAGTTCACCATGTTTTTCCTACAAAGGCCTTAAGTGCTAAAAATTTACTAAGTTTCAAACTTATGGGAATCTCTTGTCCATTTGAACATCTCTTCTAACCCACTTTCATCTAGTTCACTTATAATATTCCGCTTTGTGAGAAAGTCGTGACCAACTAGTTTTGTGGGAATTTCCATGTGAACCTTCTCATTCTACATGCAGAACTTTTTCTCACAAGCACGTTCCCAAATTGGCCAAGTAAAGGTTTTATGGGTTGATAGACCCCATCTTCACACATCCGCTTGCTAACAACATCTTCCCCTTTATAGGAATTTTCATGTGAACTTCTCCTTTCAAGTGTAATTGTCTAATTCGCTTCATTTTATTCGCAACTTTCCTTTTATAGAATTTTCTCTTCCATCTAAACTTCACCTTTCCAATTTCTTCATCTAGTTCAAAGGAATTTTCCTGCAAGTCGATTCCACATCATTTTCCCACATCTGAACCTAGATGATGTCATGTTGACATCATCCCACCTTGCTTACATCATCGTGATATCATCATATCTAGAGCTTTTGTATTCATCTTATCACTCTTTTTTAATGTCATGTTGATGTCACCCCATGCTGACGTCACTTGTGGGACTTTCCATCCAAACTAGACATATTGATAAAATGTGGATGCCTTTGGTTTTTTGCATGTTCCACTTGGAGGTAGGGGTGTGCAAGAAGTTGAGTCCCCTTTTTGGCCAAAAAGTGGAAGTGTTTTCCCTATTTTTAGAAATTTTTCACATTTGATCTTAAAATTTGAAGCACTTAGAGATGGAATCTTAAAAAGTCACTAATCATAAAATTTAGAACTCGAAGTCTAGTTTCCAAATATGTAATTTATATTAATACCCAGATGATACAAATTTATTTTTAATAGGCATGCCTAAAAACCATTGTTTAAAAGACTTTTTTTTACCATACCATGCATGTGTACTCATCCATATTTTGACCTAAATAATCATATTTTTCTAAATCCTTTTGGGAAAAGATTTGTAACACATTGAAGAATGCTCATGATTTTTTTTGTAATTTTTATTTTATTTTTGTTAATTTTTTATTGGTCATATTTGTTGTTTTGAAAAAGCATCGTGTACATCATGCATAAGATGACCTAAACTTATCATTTTTCAGATTTTTTTTCAAATTGAAAAGAATTGTCTAAAGATTGCCAACATATAATTCATTTTTCAAAAAATTATTTTAATAAAAAGTTATTAAAATACTAAAAAATCTGATATTTCAAGTTTATGGACCAATTTCATAATTTTTTTTTGAAAAATAGAAAAAATAATCCAATTGTAAAAAAAGTAACATATTTGGAATCTACACAGTCTCATCTATAATGGGTTTTAATTTCGTCAATTTTTTTGCAAAAAACATTTTTAGACATATGTCCAAAGTCACTCTTTTCTACTAACACTGACATGACCTTCAAGTTGTAGGTCAAAGCAGGTCCAAAGCTAAGGGTCGGCTCCCCAAGCCTTTTTTCTGATCCAAAACCCATAGCAAAAACCAGATCAAAAATTTAAATTTTTAGAAACAAGATCCCGTTTGGTTTTTTTAAAATTTTAAGCCTTTATGAAACATGATCCCATTTTAGAACCGGATCTCATTTTTGGCTCAAGGCCCTGAACTGAAATGGGATCACGTTTGTTAAATAACGAGATCCTACTTTGTTTTGTCCGATTTCAAGTTTTTTTCTAAGTCCAAAACTTCCACTAGAATTGGACTCATCTTTGTGCTTTTATCGTAGATTGTCCACTTTAATCTAATGGAGCCTTTTGACTTGTAAGAAGTTATTGAAGACCGAAAAGACTAAGGGGATATTTTGTGGGTAATTTGATGTGAACCAAATGTATTTCTAAAAGGTGCAAATGCACTTGTACCTATGGCTTCCACAATAACCCGATAGGGGTAAAATTCCTAAATTTGATCCAGATGGCCTCTAAAGGCTTGCAATGTGTTAATTTCAATTGTAGATGAAATTTTGGAGCCCACTTGATCTAAGTATCATGTTTTTGGCCTTCGATTACTTCTCATATGGATTATTTAATGTGAATTTTTCTACCAACCATAAATTAATATTTTAATGGTTTATTTCCGCTTGGGGGTTCATCTATAGATCACAAATTCACCTACTACCATTATTGTTGGTTGCACATGTATTTCATCTACCTACATTAATGACATCGATCTTTCACCCACCATATGTTATTGCAAATACCCTTGATCAATCTAATGTATGGGTTTTTGGGGAAGGTTTATCAAACGTCGATTGTATGTTGCTACAATAATTCATCCTAGGGTTTCTATTGTCATGGGTCTTATTGGCATTTTTGGCTATCATTTTCATGATTGGATGGTACAAGAGAGCAGAGGAATAATCTCAAGAAGCAAAAAGTTGTAGAAAATCAAAGAATAGTTACAAGGTACATTGGTTTTGATATATTGTGGTAAGAATATTGTAATATCATTAATTATGTTATGTCTCCATGACCGTGTATGTAAACTTGTAGAATATGTCAAATCTAACATGTTTTCTTCAACACATTTTCTACTACGAATTTAATCAATATTAGAAGAATTTGACAAGATTCTAAGTTTTTTGTACGAGTTGTAACAACTCTTTTATCTGATTACATATGAGTTTGAAGGTAGTGTAGTAATGGATAAATTGGTAGATAACTTTTGAATGGTTTTTGTTGATGCTTTAGATAAGTAGATCATAACAATTATTTCCCCTTTTTGTCTCCTTCTTGTTGATTGTGACTTTGTTGCCCAAGATTAGGCATTAATCTCTTGTATGTGTTCTAATCATCCATATCAAATAAATTCATAAAATCATTTATTTTTAGTTTTTTTTTATGAGTTTATAACTTTATTGTTTGCAGGGAATGGAAAGAACCATTATCTATGAATTATGGAACTCACCCCACCTTGCACATGTTTCTAAGGTGTTACATCAACTATATAGGGGTTAGAGATAGCCAATTTGTTTATTCTAGTGATAGTTTTAGGGGTTAATAAAATTCGTTGGGTTTGGTTATCATCTATTCTATTGTGTTATCTTAAGTGATTTCAATACGTATTTAGGTATACCCCTAGGAATACCCTCCTAAGTTTAAGTTGAGCTCGAAGTCCAAAAGATATAACCCACTCTTGTTGAGTTAGATTGGGATCCTCCATGATTCTTCAAACGAACTATTTTACCTAGATGATGACAACTTTGACCTTGTGAGTATTATTTGTTCTAGAAGGTGGAGTAGTGATTTTGAGACCTAACAACCACCTTAATCATCTCTATGATGGTGTACTAATGACACCATTTATTTTATATAACTATGTTACTTGCAACTTCTTTGCTTGTATTTCAATGCATATGCACATGAAACATCGTTATCACGATCCATTATATCATTGTGTATAATGCTAAGTGCTAAATAAAAATTAAATGTTGCTCCTTACACATGAAGTTATCATGATAACATGTATCCCTCATCCATTTTTATCCTTCATCCTTTTTCCATATCCTCAAATCATGTGTCATTTAGTTGCATTGCATCCTTGTGGTCTTTTGTTATCTAAAATGTGCATCCATGTAATCTAGCATTATCATCCAATCAACTTGGAAAGATTCATCATATATGTCTAATCCAAATCCTTCATTAATCCTATTTTCATGGCAATGTACATCATCCCAACATGATTTCTCTCAAGTCATCTTTTATCCTTTATGGTATATCTTTTTATTAACCTTTGTATTTTTAAGAGACCTACTGGGTTCCATTTCTCCCAAAAGCTCTCTTGAGGGGCCATCACTTCCATCATCATCCCTAAATGACTATGGAAACTTGCCACCAAAGTTTCACTCCATCCCATCATACTTTTTATTCTTCTTTAACACAATGCCACTTTTGTGACATAATTGAATTAAAGAGGGGAAAAATGTAGACACCTAAAATATTCCCTAGACCACCTAGTCCTAATCAACCAATTCCATTACCTAGGACATAGCCCCTTTATCTAAAGTTTGTCACTTAATTAAATAATCATATTATTTAGTTAATCCTCCTTTTTCATCTCATAATAAATAAATAAATAATTATATATTCCACCTATTTTCTATCTCACACATGGCTAAAATAATTAAATATTACTATTATTTAATTAAGCCTATATTCCTTCAACACATTCCAAGAATAAAGGACACCTAATAACACTTGTCCTTATGGTCCCATTATTATCTCAATGCAACCCAAGAATATAGCCCCACTAGATGCGCACATCCCTTATTTCCCTCATGCTTGAAACTACTTACTAAAATTAGTAAGTTCACCTCAACCATTCATAATCTAACAATCTTCATCTCTACCCTCCATCCTCTCCTTGATCCTAGGGGAATCCTCTCAACCATTCTCCACCATTGATCTCACAATCAAATATTTTACCATCCATTCCCCCTTCCAAAAGTCTATGAACTTAAGCACTATTTCCTTCATTCAATCAATCATCACTCATGGGTACATGTTGTCAAAATAGGTATCTTCAAGAAAAGGAGCATCCACATTCCAACTAATCAAAGAGAAAATAAAACCACACTAGAGTTCATGGTAACTTTTGAGTTTATTTCTTATGTTACTGTGTTGTTTTTGGACTTCATTGTGAGTTCTATCTATAGGTTTGTTATAGTTTGAAGGAGGAATTTTGTGTCTTCCATTAGTTTCCATTTGTATTTCAAATTATTTCTTATAGTTTAGTTATAGTAGTTTACCATGATTTTTATCAACAAGAAAATCTACTTATTTCCCATAACATAATGAAAAAATATAGATAAATGAGAGAGAGTGATGTTGACTATCTATTGTAGATGCACAAAATTTATAAAAAAAGGCATGTGACTCAAAAAGAAAGAAAATTTTGAAGAACTATTTAGGAAGATAAAGAAAGAGATCAATGCCACAATGCATTTTTATGATATTGTTAAGAATCAGAAGAACATAAGAGAGAAATTTTTAATCTTGAGAGAAGAAAAGAAGAAAATAAAATTTTGTGGTTACATGAATACAAATATCATTAAATCCATCATGCATTCCATCATAGGATGAGGGTGAATGTGGAAGTGGTGGGTTTTACCAAGACAACAAGTATTTGAAAGAAAAAGTGGCATGTTTTCTTCATACATTTAAATTATGATAAAGATTGCACATTTTTTAACAATTTTTTTGTGAGCTTTGAGAAAATTATAAGAATTCTCAATGAAAGAGAATTTGTAAGGAGGATGTGTGGGCATGGGTATAACCTATAAGCTTTTTATTTGATCATTTTGAATTATGTTTTTTCATGTATATTAAAACAAATACAACATATTTATAAAATAATTGTATAGATAATTCATTATCTATGCCTTTGTATCCAAGACAATTATTTTATTTCATTTTAAGTAATTTTAAACAATTTTTTTGTAAGATGATAACATTCCTTTCTCTTAGATGTTGGGAAAACAAAGGAGAAAAATCGACGAAAGAAAAATTATGCAGAAGGAATGCAATCATATGTGTAATTACAAAATGTAATTTTAAAATGAAATATTATATTATATTTTAAATCTTTTGAAACTTGTCATGTTTTTTGCAAGATAATAAGGTTGAAACTATGAAAGAAAACAAAAACTATAACCTTTTGTAATGAGACTTAGCTAAAATAATCATATGAAATGCTCAAATCTAAAATACTCACAAAAAATATTAACATGAAATACTTAAATTTGAAATACCCACAACAAATAAACTAGATTTTCACAAGTAATAATAGTTATAGTTGAATTTTTTCTTCAAATATATTTCAACTTCAAATATCTTGAAACATTTGAAAGCACATTCTATTGCAAACATTAATATATTATTAAATACCCTAAATGTTAAAGTACCCAAAATTATTAAATCCTCTAGGTTATAGTGAAGATTAAACCTATGGATGAAGTTGCCTTTAGGAATTGAAAAGGTTTTTATCCTCAAAACTCTAGAGAAATAGTGATGTTTCCCCCACTAATCTCCAAATTTAAAGAGTTTTTATTCTCATATCGAATAGGTCAACACAAGTGCTCAACTCTACAAGTTAGGGTTTAATTAAAATGGAAAAAATATAGAAGTGATGAAGTTACTTGAGTTTATAGATGGTGAAGGATTTGTGTAGAGCCTACATGTGCTAAGAGGCATTTGTGAATTTCCCTCCAAAATTTTTATTCAATCAATGCCATTAATGGTGTACTTAGACATGTGAGGTGGTAGGCAAGGTTCCTCATTTAAAAAATGAGAATTTGAGAAAAGGAATACCCAAAGATAGGAGTTTAAGCAAATGCATGCTAGAAGGCTGAGTAGAGAATATTTTGGAAGTCCAAAGTAAGAAGGTCAAGTATTCATATGATGAGGGATTCAAGTGCAACTAGAATTAGGAAATAAAAAATTGAGATGTCATTCTATTAGGTTTTCATTTGGTGTAGTAGTATTAATTTTATTGAAGGTTTTACATAAGGCATTTGAGGAATGGGATGTAGGGATGCAAAGGGAAGAAAAGGTACATGGGCTTGATAAGGAGGGATTATGAATAGGGGGATGAATATTTATGGATACCTAATATAGGAGGGAGAAGGGACTAAGTTTTGAAAAGATACCCAATATAGGAGGGAGTGGGGATTGGACTTGAAGGACACCCAATACAAGAGGGAACTAGGAGTTGGATTTAGATATACTTGATGTAGGAGGGACCAAGGATTGTGCTTTGGGGATACCTAAGATAGAAATAATAGGGATCGTCTTAAAATATATCGATGTAGGAGGAAGTGAGGGTTGGGATTTGGAGATACCTTATGTAAAAGGGAGCAAAGATAAAAATATTAGAGTACTTGATGTAGGAGGGAATAGGTGTTGGGATTGGGAGATATTAATATAGGAAGGAGTAGGGACCAGGAACATGAGATACTTAATATAGGAGGGAGTTAGGATCAAAGTTTCAATATATCTAATACTTGTAGGGATCAATAATATGATGGAATGAATACTAGAAGGATAGGGAAAGGGAAACCTAGAAGTATAAATACTTGAGAGTGTTGGAGGAGAGATCAAGGTTTGTGGTTCCGGGATACTTCATACATTTTAGGTAGGTGGTAGATAAAACTACAAGAGATCATCATATAGTGGAGGAACTCAAGGTTATGAAATCCTTTAGGACTAGAGAAAATTGGTAAGAGAAACTCTCATAGTGTGTGAGTAACCTTAGAAGGGAAGTAGGGATTGAGGTTCAGGGTTCCAAGATACCAAATACCTTTTGGGCATGTGAGTAAGGATAAGTGTGAGAGTTGATGATATAATGGAGGTTAGAAATCTGGAATATTTGATACTATAAGGATTAAGGATCAAGACGACTAATTGTTTTGGATGGCATGTAAGGAGAGAAGTGTCACTCTTATATCCCACCAAAGAAAATGGACTTCGAAGTGATGGTTTAGGGAATCAAGGAAAGGGTTTCTAGTAGAGGAAAGTATAAAGTTCTAGGTTGTGGGGGAAATGAGAGAGTGTAGGTGATGTTAATGAGAAATTAAGGAAATTTATAAAAGATCAAAGAATGAAGAATAGGGAATTAAGTGTTTGAGGAATGAATTAACAACATTGAGATAGAGGTAGTCTTGAAAAGCTATATAATACAAAGGATCGATAAAATAAGGAAGAGGGAAATGAAGGAAATGAATGAAAATTTGAGAAAGCTTAGAGGTTTAAAGCATAAGGAACTAGGGGGTTAGGGAAGTGAAGGAAATTATATCAAGGTAAGGAAAAGTTTGAAAACTTACTCAAGGATAGAAGCTAGCCCAAACACATTTGTACTTAGAAATTTTGACATTTTTGTGTTTGGGTGCAAGGAAAGAGAAAATTTAGAATTTTAGGGAAATGGGTAATAAGTCTTATAGAAAGAGACATTACAAGTATGACCTTCCAAAAATTTCTTTCTCTCAAGCAATGCTGATTTGGATGTTCCTAGATCCTTAGTTTTTCCCAAGTGATGTCCTCTATAGGGAAGTTCCTCTAATGAGCTAGATACTTTGTGGTGGCTCAATTTTTTACTCCTTCACCTTTGTAACATTGATGAAATTTAGTACCCATGTGAATGTAACTCTATTACCTATGAGAAATACATTAATTAAAGTTAGTACACTATTAACATATAATGCCATAAGAGGAGACATGAATGGTCATATGATGGATGACATTGTATTAGTAATCGCCAAGGTGTAACCAATTGATCCATGTTTCTTGTTGACTTGTGGTATACTTTCTGAAGTCTCCTTTCACATATTCACTAACTCTATTTGTCCAAGTGAGATTGGTATGGCCAAGAAGAACAACAACCAAAAAGATCTAGGAAGTTTTCTATCCTTGTCATTAAAAATTCTTTTAGACAAAGAATGTAGCCTAAATTCCTAATGTAATCATGACTAGGGGGTCTTACCAGATTGCCCAGTCATGCAACCAAACACAGTCAACTCATAAATAATACATATGAAGGAATACACTCTATTACAATGCCTTCATTTTCTTTTGGTTCTCAAGCTCTACAACTTCAGTGAGATTTTTCCAAGTTCTGCCAATTTGTTTAACCCTAAAATCTTATCATTATGGAGGATTCTCCCAAAATACCCTTTCAAATGAGCTCAAAATCATAATTTGTAGCACATGAAATGGAAATAGTTAGCCACCCCACGTCCAAGGCATGATGAGACTCATGGAAATCCTTCATTGGCTATAGGGATACACATGCAAGGTCGTTTAACCATTTCCATAAAATTTTATCATTTTTTGAAATTTTGGGGTAGATTGTGGAAATCTCAAGGGGTTCTGCTATACATCCATGCAAGGAAATTATGGCCATTAGTACATTGCAGAAATGAGTGGATGATTAGAACATATCCTTAAGGCTAGAAAAGTTTCACCTTAGGTATTCAAACCAACACAAGGATAAACTATGGAGATTCAAGGGGTCTTTAGACATTGTGGAATTTTGGAGGGTGTATGGATAATATCCACATGGTAATGAGAGTTCCACAACAATAGGTTCTACAAGAAATCAAGGGTCATCAAGAAGTGTAGGAATTCTAAGGTCATCAAGATATGTTTGGTTCACTTGAGAAGTTTCACATTAGTCTAGTTGCCTTCATTTATGTAGGGAATTTAGGGTTTTTTGGATGTTGCAAAATAAGGTGCATGTGATTTGTGGGGATTCGATGAGTGTCAAGATACATCTTGAATTAGGAGAAAGTTACACATTGGACAATAGTGTGAGAAAACAAGAGATAACCGGATGAGGTTTGGATGCAAGTTAAAGTTCCACAATCTTGATACATGCCAAAGTTTCATAACACCTTAGAAGATAAGTTTTGGTAGGGATTCAGTGCCCAAAAGGACTTATAGGAATTCATATTAGATTCGAAAAGGGCCAACTTTTTTGCAAAGTTCAAATGTAGGCTAAAACTCTATAACTTGCTCCATTTTTATCAGTTCTTCCCCAAACTTGAAATGTGGATATTATTTTGGCTCTTCTTCAAGGTGAAGTGATCAATTGGCCTTGAACACACAAAAAATCTTCATAATTTGATCAACTCTTGCAAAAAAAATAACAATAAAGAAAATAAAACATAACAAGGAAATGTTCTTTTTGGTGACATAGGATTGCTTATGGACCTTGATGATCTTGCATCAATTCCTCTATAAAAATTAAATATACCACCTCCAAAATACTTGTGATGAATTCAATGAACATATTTTCTCCTTGATTAGGGTAGCTATTACCTGAAGTGAATCTACATCAAAATACATGTTCTTTAATATTATGGTAGGTGGTACATTTCCTATTGTGCCAAAGATCAATCTCTTTGAAACCCTCCCATTAGATTCTCTCTTATTTTCCTATAAGTCTTGAAAGATCTAGATTATTCCACCATGATCATAATGTGCAAAATTTTCAAAACCTTCTATTTCAACTTAGACTTAAGCAATAATAGGGTTCTATCCTTAACCCTAATAGGACCATCTAATGTTACATACTTGTTATCCTTCATATTTATATCTAAGAATTTTTTAGTAAATGTATTCTTTGCATATTTGACCTTGATATAAACCTTACAATCACAATAGATGATATAAATAGAATTAGAAGTAAGCATTTTGGAAAAAGGATTAACAACTATGTTTTTCATGTTCATATATTTTATGTCACAAGCATAGGGTTGGAGCTTCCTTACCCATTTTTGTTGCCAAACATTCAAGTCATGTTGATCCAATAATAAATTTAAGTTATTATAATCTACCTCAACTACACATCTGCCACAAACCAAATGTTATTTGAGTTGTTTCAAAGAACACACAATGAAAAAAATATGCTTGTCATGAATAAAGATATTTTTTTCAATTTGTCAATTTTATACTCTCAATTTTGATGGGGTGACCATTTTGCATTAAAAACTTGAACATCCTCTCTTGAAAATAATATTTTGCAACAAGGGGTTGTGACAAATGTGGATTATCAATTATAGGACATGAGGTGATTACCTCCCTAAGCTCCTTAAAATATTCTTGTGATGTTTTCATCCATGCCAAAGATCCTTTCTTCATCATGTGGGTTAAGGTTTTTGCATATTTGTATAGTTCAAAGAGCCATATCAATTGTACTAGGGTTAGAAAATTTAGGATGGCTTAAGGATTTTGTTGATCCACTAGCATGCCTTGAACTTTAATTAAATATCTCGTGTAAATTTCTGTCATCCCAAACTTACATTTAGATTCATTTGTAAATAGATCATGTTGCTCTAGAATTCCAAGGATCAAACCTAGATTCCTCAATAAATCCTCCTAAGTTTTTCTACACATAAATGTATGATAAAAAGTTACCTCTAAATACCTCATTCATTACAAACCAAAAAATGGCATGAGTATTAGTGAAACTAAATGGTATGACCAAGAACTCAAAGTGTCCAAAATGATAAAAAAATAACTTATACTCATCCTCCACATGGACAAAAATATAAGTGTGACTTGATCCCAAATTAAACCTTGAGTTGTAAACTAACCCATACAAATAAATAATGAACTCATTGATCATGGGAATGGGGTATGCATTTAGTTTCTTATGGATTTATCTATAGTTGATGCATAGCTTCATGGTGACATCTTCATCCTTCATAAAACCATTGAGGAAACAATGATTTGGAACTAATTTGGCCCATTTTAAACCATTCCTTGGTAAATTTATCCATTTCATCTTTATATATCCACAATTGGTGATAAGGAGTGACCATGTCAAGATTAAATCTAGGTTCCAACTCTATGGCATGCTAGAATCTTTTATCTAGTACTAATCTTGGAGTCATACTATTTAACACCATATCATGGTGATTTAGAAAAAATTAAATATTAAAATTAAAAACGTGTTACTTACTGAAGATTGAAATGGAATGCATGTTATCCATCACTAAAAACTTGGAATCCTACCAACTTGACTCATGGAATAAGTCCTCTTAGCTATGCCTACTCTTAGTAATCCCTTAGAGATGCTTCTAAGCACCACATCTTTTTCTTCATATCTAAATTTAGCCATGTGTACTTTTGTTTATGTGAAAAATCACCAAGATAATGTGGCCTTTGCACACATAACCATATTTATTTTCACAATATAGGATTTATGACATACCTAATACTTGCCTATGTCTATATTGAGTTGTTTACTTATCCAGGTTCATGTAATGAGGGATTTATAAATAACAATGATATCAATCCCATCCAAATTTTTATCCTTCAAGTCTCTCCCAATATCTTCTTTTTGGAGTTCTTTGATTATAGCGCTAGGATCCCATGCAATCTTAGACTTGAGAGAAAGGATCCCTATGCAATTTTATTCTAGTTGTACCCTTTATCTTTTCATCATTGATAGAAAGCTTCCCATTATGACAAGAACTATGTATTGCTATTGGATGAGAATAATGCAATAACTATTCTCTACTATTATCCTCCTTATCTCGAGCTATAATCATAAGGATGATTATTGTTTTAAGCTTCTATTACCAATTTGCACATCCTTGAGAGATGTGGAACAATATTTTCATTCTCAAAATAAATATTATTAATGAATCAAGAATTGAATAAACCATCCTTCAAAGGTTCATGCCCATTAATATGGTTATTATGTAGATGATTCTCACATGTTGTTGGTTCCATATTTCCAATACTTGACGTCTTAACAAGTGTTTCTTGGACATTATTTGAAACCACTAGAATAGACTTTTCAATTATATGATCTTCATATTAAACATGTAATGTTTATTTCTCATTTAATTCATTAAGACAAGCAATTTATTGATGTGAAAGCACATTGGAAATCAATAAAATACTCTTTTCAATTAAGGAATTTTTACCTTTGACGTCCAATTGGATTCCTTATACTTTTTTGAAGTTTTTTTAATCTCTAATTCCATTTTTTTTTATTTTGTAAGAATTTTTTCTCCTACTCATGCTCAATGATATGTTCCTTCATGGCTTGTTGTGCATTTTATTTTATTATTTGTCATTTCTTCTTTATCTCTCATATGTTTTTAATACAAATTGTTTTGTACTAAGGTCATTTTTTAGGTATTTCAAAGTAATTATTAAAAGTTACCCCACATTTGAAAGCATTATATTATCTTTAACACTCAATTTTTTTGTCAATCTCTTCTTCCTACAATGTTTTAGTTGGAGCTAGGTTTTTCCTACTACTATGAGGCTAGAAATTCTTCTCTATTAGCTTGATCATTTTATCTTGATGGATTTTTTTTTTTGATTTGTATTGATTTATATAAGAAATACATGTGTCTGCTAAGCAGGAGATAACAGTCCTTCTTGGACTCTGAGCCTATCAGCTAAACGTTCCAACCCGGGGCAAATTTCTACCATTTCAAAATTTGCACCCACTGCAAGGCTTCAAAGAACAAAAAACTAACTACTATGAGAAAATAAAGGTTATATCAAATTTGCAATTCCACAATACTCTAAAACCAACCAAAGTTTTGAAAAACCACAAAATTTTAAACATTAGAACACTTAAAACACAAGGTCGAGCCTCACAGAAAGTCGTTTAATTCTGAAACTGGGTGAAGTCTTCCACCCATTCCATCCCCTCCTCCATCACGAGCCTCAGTTCCTTTTCAGGAATTCCTGCCATGTCCGCTACCATTCTATGCCTCGTCAGTTCTGGCCCCTTGATGTCTAAGATGAAGGGAAAGACTTTGACTGCATCGTCCATCTCCCAAAGGAGGTCCAGGTGGGCACGGATTCCTTTGCCCTTGAAGGCCGCTTTTAGAGTCTTCTCTAAGCCCCCTAGCAAGTCGCCTCGAAAAGGCGCTCCATCATTTCCTTTGCCTCCGCCTTCATACTAATGCCCCCCCGCTGAAATGGAGATAATGAATTTCGACTTACTCTTCCTCGCCATTTGCAGCTCTTTTGTCGACCGTTCCCTGCACAGAGACAAAACACAAGCCAAATTTCAAAAACCATACAGTGAGTATGTCTTCATCAGATCATTTAAATGAATTGTAAGGCCGAGCCTTCGCACAAATCTGAATAATGGCGAAGCGAGCATTTCATCCTTGCCATCACATTATCTACGACCTTCATCCTTCAACAACTATCTCCTCGTGTGAAGTAATGACACTCGGCCCAAAGCTTACGCTTTCATAATTGTCGTGCCCTACGTGTCGAGCTAATTTAGCTTGGATTCCTGTGACATTCATTCCCCCTATCGACGCCAAGGCTCCCCTAATTTAATGGGCATCTAACATTGATTTATTCCTTTCCTCCCTCCGTCATTTTGGAGAGAGCTTGGAATGATGTGGCATTGCCACTAAGCGGTCACCTTACATGCCCCATCCATCTCCTCATGTCCTCCCTCTTTGATAGCTTGACAGGTGGCTATTTGAGGGACGAAGGGGGCCCACCCTGCCACCCACTTATCTTGATGGATATTTAAGTCATCTTAGTTCTTTCATATTTCCATCATTTTATCTAAGAGATAATCTACACTACTTTCTATTTTTAGAGATCTAAGGAACCCTACCATGATCCACTAATTTTTGGATGTGAATTAGCAATGTAAGACCAAAGATTTGATACTAATGTGATGACCTTTATCTAAAATATTCATATAAAATTCTCAAATAATAAAAACCCACAATAGATATTCACATGAAATTCTTAATTATGAAACACCCAAATGTAAAAATATATGGAACTAAATATTTCATTCAAATATATTTTAAATTCAAATGATTACAAATATTGTCTCCCCAATATCTTGAATATTTTGAATACAGTCTATTATAAATACAAATATATTATGAAATGACCTAAATGTTTAAGGTTATTTGAGAAATTATGTTGTTGATCAACAAGAGACTTGGGTCAAATGGTTCTACTAGGGGGATCACTATTATAAAACCACCTATTGTATATCAATCAAGATGACACTGTTCATGGCTTTATACGAGTAGGAATATCAAATATTCATTGATCTCATTCTAGCAAATAGCAAGGTATCAAGAGCAAGTGACATGATCAACAAAGCAAAGAAATTTTAAAATCACTCAAGAATAATCTCTAGTAGGCTCAAAACCAATAGAATATGTGTGCAAACCATCATAGGATTGAGAGAATATTTGAGATCAAAGACATGGTTTTTTGTGATATTTCTTCGATACAATCAATCTTCATTGAAGGAAAGAAGGTTAAAAATATCAAACCATATTTCTACGAACCTTATATAATTCTAAGAAGGATTGATGAAGTGTTCCATGAGTTGGAGCTTCTAGAGGGAAGCAAGATACACAATGTTTTCACATGTCTTGTCATAAAAAGGTATTAAGAAAACATATAGAACCCTCATATGAGTTGCCTCCAATTGATGAGGATGGAAAAATATGTTTGATTCTTGAACTAGTCATGGATTTAAGGGATAGAAAACTAGGAAACAAATCATAAAGGTGTACTTGATTCGGTGGGAAGATCTTTTGATGGAGGATGCAATGTGGGAAGGCCCACAAGTATTGGAACATCTAAACCTACAACTACTTAAGGACAAAAAAAATTGAGTAGGGAGGAATTTTTATGTCCTATATCAAGTCAATATAAGTATGTACATATTAGTCTTGTACTTGTGCCTTCCCTATTTCTATCTACTATGTGTTTTCCCTTATTGAGTATGCTTTTTCTTCCAAATCCACTCTTCCTTTCTTTCTATCAAAGTTTTGTACTTATCCATCTTGTCATGCCTTCCATTTTTCTCTTACCTCATCATTGTATTTGTTATACTTTCACACTTTTGCACATGCCCATTTCTTGACCCCCAATGTCCCAACTTATAGTATGTGTTTGTTGGTATTGTCAATCCTTGATCCCCGATATTTTTGTGTGTTCTTGTTTTCCCCTCCTAAACTCCTAGCACGTGTTTTATTATTTGTCATAGTTTTTTTTGGTGCCATAATTTTAAAAGTAGAATATTTCCTAACCATGATTACTATTCAAATTTGAAGTTGTGGGTGTGCTTGGTGGCTAACTTGTTTTTTATGCAGGATATAAAAGAGTGAATGTTTTCATTCAAGATGACCATCTACACTTAACCAAAATATTTTTAGAATATATTTTGAGCACTTATGTTTGAGTGTGGGAATCCTAAGATGAGAATCCTCATGAATTTGGAGGGAAATCTCATATAAAGTTCATATTTGAGCTTCATTGGATGTAGACTCTAGCCACATTATATTGATCCAATTTTCCATTACTATTGACATGAATTGTTATTATATTTATTGATATTACAAAACTGTTTGAATATAATATAGTCATTGTTGTAAGAAGAAATAGATTGAGATTTACATCTATTATTTACTATTCAACTTAATAAGAATATTCAAAATTACTTTGTTATTTTCTATTTCAAATGTAATGGTACTATTGATGCATAAACATAAATTTTAATCTAAGATGTCTAAGATTTGATTGAATACTAGGGACATATAGTGTTGTTATCCAAATAATAAGTGTTTGGATAAGGTTAATAATTAGATTTACGTAATTATTTTGGCTTTAGATATTATAAATTTAGCTTTCTTTTGGCATGTGATGACATTAGTTCAAGCATGCATAATATTTAGTGGTGCTTTCATAATGTTGCATTTTATAGTTCTTTTCCTTGTGTTATGAAGGTAGTGTTTATTTTTTCCTCATTCCTCAAGAACTGTATCATTTTGAAGCTTCTCATGTGGCCAAGTCGATGCTCATGATCCCTTGAGTGTTTTTCTTGAACGTTTTTGTAACAACTCATAAATTGAGGAAGTTATGTCTTGTTGCATGAAGAAACTTATCCTTGTTATTTTCCTTGCCTTAGAGTTATTTCTCTTTTATATGTTGCAAATTCAGTCTCACAATATAGAGTGTTAGTTGATTTTTCCAGTCCAAATTTATAAGTTGCAATCAAATCCTGAAGTCCTAAATGCATGAGGTTCATAGTTATGATATTGTTTGTAGTATTGTGCATGTTGCATTTGGCTTCTAAAGTATACTGTAAGAGGTCCAAAATTTAGATCCTAGTTGTACATTACACGTTACATGTTACAATTGGCCTCCAAAGTCCAAGTTGTATGGGGGAAAGGCTCATAGGTGATTAAAACTTTGCAAGTTGCAATTGCAAGTGAAACCTCAAAACTCGAGTCATTGGTGTTATCTTATTTCATATTTTTGTAGGGAATTTAATTTGTGCATGTTGCAGTTGTTCTTTGAAGACTAAAATTGTCTTATCCCAGGGTTTGATGATTCTTTGTAATTTATAAGTTGTGAGATGCATCTCAATGTTGAGTAATATGAAAGTTGCAATTTGGGTTCAAAGTTTAGCTTGCTTGTAAGTTTTTGTAGAAGCTTGAAAATATAAATTTTGATTTTTTTTTGTTGTTGTAGCTTAGTGGAATTTGGAGGATGGTTTAGTAGAGATGTTAGGAGGGTTCTATAGGGTTTTGGAAATATTGTCTCTCTTCCATACCTTATCTTCTATGCCAAGCTTGGTGGTTTGTTCCAAGGTAGAGTTAAGTCTTCTACTTTTATCACCGTGCATTATACATTTATGTTTATGCCAAGTGTGTCATCACATATTGTTATGATACCTTGGGCATGTCGTAGTGTTGTGTGGATTTATTAATACAACTTGTATTTAAAAAAATTGTTGGTTCACATTTTATTCGTTAATGTCATAATGTAAACATTGAGGTAGTACAAAACCCATCAAGAAAATACATAGAAGACTCATGAAGACACTCAAACAATGTTAGTCTACTAGTTACACTTGTTCTTCCAAGTTAGAGTGATTCTATTATATATTTTAGACAAACCCACATCAATATAATCTCAAAATCACATTATTTAAAACTGGAAAAATGAAACCCTAGGGATTCTTGCAATATCTTCTTCATGCTATCTCTGTAACTGCTCAATTCTCTATTTTTTCCCTCCTTAAATGATGTCCTCTTGAGTCTTTTATTATTTTCAAGTGATATGCCAAGATCCATAGTAAATGTGAAACCTATAAAATGATGCATTACAGAGAATGCATGTGCCTATTATGTGTCATTTTCCTTAACTCAACCTACAAATCGTGTTGTATCTCTACCTATATGTACTAAGAAGATGTTTCATAATTTTGTAGGTTCCCTCATTATTAATGTCATTGCTAATTCTAGAGTGCAACCCAAGAAAGAACCTACAAAGCTTTTTGGAACAATGACCAAGCTTCACCTACTACATTGAACATATGGTCAACATTTTCACCTTTTTCGATTATTGGAAATGTATGAATTTGTGCCTATTTTGGTGAATATTCATTTTTTAAGAAAAAATGATCTGGAAGGTCATCACATCATATTGGGTGATTAATGGTAGCATAGAATAATTGGTGGTAGGTGGGAGCAAGCTCTAAGGGTTTCAAAGTGCTACAAGCCATTTGGAAAGCTATTGAGTCCCAAAGGGACCTTGGAATCGAGTTCAGAGATGTAAGGAAAATCTACTAGTCCCATAGAGAAAAAACATGAATAAAATAATGGGGATTCGAAGGTGGGAGGAAATAAGAAATTGGGATCAAGTACAAAGTTGCACAATTCAAGTGGAGGTCCAAGGCTTCAAGAATAATACCTTGGGGATTGAAAGTTTAGATGGACTTGGAACATTTGAAATGAAGGGGAGGTGAAAGGTTCATCCAGGAGTTCAAGGTATGATAGGACATGCTAAGATATTAGGAGTCAATAGCAAGAAAAAATCAAAATAGGGACTTGGATAAGAAAGGGAGTAAAGGAAAAAAGACATGAGAATCAAAGTCTAGGGTGGACTTGTCACCTAAAAATTGGTTCCAATGTTTTGATGCAGGAGCATCTCAAGCTCTCAAGCTATCCACATCAATATGTACATGATCAAATTTTTGTTTTCAATTTTGTTGTGTTTTGCAGATGCATTGGAGTTCATTTTGTAAGTCTTTGCCCTTGGTCAATGTTGTTTTTTCATTGGTGTGACAATATACGATCAATGAGACTTCAAATGGTGTCCCTTTGATAGCTCGATGTGAAGAATGTGCGTCATTCGGGAGACCTTTCTACTTTGGTGGGACTCTAAGCATTATCTCTTCGACATCCTGATACAAAGCCTTGAGCTCTTCGGCGGGAGATAGTTATATCGCTGGGACTTGGAATGTCATCTCCTCGATGAGTTGATGGTGTTGAAAATTATTTCACTATCGGTGAGACAATTTCATTTTGTCGGGACTTTGCAGTCAACCCCTTCGATGGGCCGATACAGTGTTGTCAGTGTGGGTGTTGTTGTACTTTGTGATTATTCGGTGAGACATCCTATGTCAAAGGGAGATCTTTAGCCATCTCCTCGACATCCCGATGGGGTGGAGTTGTAGACCATTGGGTTTTATGGTTCATTGGTTCCTCAATAGTTAATCGTTGGGAGATCGTTTCATTAGAGGAAGGGGAATCAAATTGTTCTTCTTAGGGAAAAGGGAAGTAACATTAAAAAATGGAGGAAAATGATCAACTAGACGAGGAATGTATGAAGAATCAGGGATTTTTTTTTCTGAAAAGAGAATTTGGTCTCAGCAAAAAGGACTCTATAATTTGAATCTCTGAATGTACTCTATAATCAGTTAAATTGAAATAAAAGGGAGTATTGTTTCTTGTTGAAGTTTGTTGCATTATAAGGGTGATTTTGTTGCTTGATTGACAACTTGATAAGGCTCTTCAATCTCAATTGTGCCAAGTGGTATCAAAGCAGTTTGCTCCTGGAGAAGTGTCAAGGATAATACAAAGTCCTAAAGGGATTTTGTTGTGGGTAAGTGGGCAAAGGAAGAAGACCTGCAACTATAGAGGACTTGCGTAAAATGGCATAGAGAGGGCATGGAAAAGGAAGGAGGTGTAAAGAGATGCAAACCCTTTCTTGATGGAGATGTTGAGAGGAATTATGGCTAGACTGGAAGCTGTTGAAACTGCACAATGAAGAGGTCATCATGTTGATGATGTGAGTGATGATGAAGAAGAGCAAGTTGAAGTTGAAGGAGAAGAAAACCAACCTGAAATTGACGAAGGAGAAGAGAGGTTCATTCAAGCCTTAACCAAAATAAATACCAAACCCTATTTTAACCCTCCGAACTACAGTGGTAATCTGAATTTAGATGAATTTTTGGATTGGATCATCGAGATGGAGAAGTTCTTTGAATTTGAAGGTACAAAAGAAGACAAGAAGGTGAAATATACTTGTACAAAGTTGAAAGGGAATGCATCCCTATGGTGGGATCATTTGCAGATAGAAGATAAAGTCATGGGATAGAATGGTAAGTAAATTGAAGAAAAAATTCATGCCTGTAGACTATTAGATAACTCTGTTTAGAAAATTACAGAACTTGAAGCAAAGAGAATCCAGTGTCAAGGAATACACAAAAGAGTTACCAATTGAGCATTCAAGCAAACCATTCAGAGAATGAGGTTGAGCAAGCTGCAAGGTATCTAAATGGCTTGCAGGTGTCCATACAAGATGATATTAGATTGCTCAGATTGTAGAGTGTGGAAGAGGCCTACAAGTGTGCATTGATGGTTGAAGAGAAGCTGAATAGGAAGCAACAAAGCAATAATATGGGTAGGAGTAGAAATGCTCGTGGTAGAGGGAAAAGCAGTGGTGGAAGAGGATATTTTTCCAAACAAGATGAAGATGGTACCTCTCAGATTCATGAAATAGGAGGTAGAGGAAATTTCCTAGGAAGAGGAGACTCTTTTCGAGGAAGAGGTAATTTTGGAAGAGGAAGAGGCAAGGCTTCACTGGTACATGCTACCAATGTGGAGAGATTGGGCATAGGTTTTTTGAATTTCCACAAGTTCAAGGTGGAGGTAAAGGAAAAGAGGCCAAAGTTCATGTGGCCCAAGCAGAAGATGGGGTAGTAGAAACTTTGAAACATGGAGAAGATCCAGAGGATGGAGAGTCTTTGATGATAAGAAATATTTTTTTAAGCCCTGAGAAGGTAGAAACAAAACCAATATAGAGAAGGAATTTGTTCAAAACCAAATGCAAGTTAGGTGGAAAGTGTTGTAAAGTAATTGTAGACAGTGGCAACATAGAAAATATTGTATTTGAAGAAATGGTGAAGAAGTTGAAGCTAAAAAGAATGAAGCATCCCAGCCCATACAAGGTCTCGCGGTTACAAAAGGAACACCAATTAGTGGTAAGAGAACAATGCTTCGTGATTTTTTAGATTGGTAATTACAAGGATGAAATAATTTGTGATGTAATGCCAATGGATGCCTGTCATATCTTGTTGGCAAGACCATTGCAATTTGATTGACAAGTTGTTCATGATGGTAAGAATAAAACATATACCATTAAGAAGGATGGTCAAGAATTTACTTTGAATCCCATGAAGGATAAAGATGAAGATACATAAGGTACTTCTAGGGTGTGTCTTGTCTTAGGAAAGAAGTTCTTAAAGTATTTGAAGAAGGATGGTGTTTGCTATGCATTTTTTCCCAACCATTTCAAAACATGACAATAGAGAAAGATGAGAAGCTACCAGTAGAAATTCAAGAATTGGTTGATGAGTATGCTAATATTATGATGGAGTTTCCAGATGGACTACCAACAGTGAGAGAAATCAGTCACTATATGGATTTGACTCCAGGTGCAAGTTTACAAAACAAGGCATCGTATAGGATGACACCTCAAGAGAATGAGGAAATAAATAGACAAGTACATGAGTTATTGGATAAATGGTTGATTAGGGAAAGTCTCAGTCCATGCACTGTACCTGCAGTATTGGTGCCTAAGAAGGGAGGTGAATGGAGGATGTGTACAAACTCCTGTGCAATTAATAAGATTACTATTAAATATAGATTCTCGTTTCCCATAATGGATGATTTAATGGACTATTTGAGTGGAGCAAGGTATTTCATGAAGATTGATCTAAAGAGTGGTTACCATCAAATCAGAATCTATGAAGGGGATGAGTGGAAGACAACATTTAAGATGAAGGATGGATTGTATGAGTGGCTGGTCATGCTGTTTGGATTGACAAATGCACCCAGTACATTCATGAGATTGATGAATCAAGTGATGAATCCCTATCTTGGTAAGTTTTTCATAGTTTATCTGGATGATATTTTAATTTTTAGTAAGGCGGAAGAAGAACATTTAGAACATATTAGGGTTGTCTTGTAAAGATTGAAGGATGAAAACTAATGGTGAATTTGAAAAAGTGTACTTTCATGAAGAAGGAGTTAGTGTACTTGGGATTTGTAGTTTTAGAAGAAGGATTGAAAATGAATCCTAAAAAGTTAAAGGCTATTGTTGAATGGCCATCACCAAGGAGTACTTTTGAAGCCTGTAGTTTTCATGGGTTGGCGATCTTCTATAGGAAGTTCATAATAAATTTTAATGGATATGTGCTCCCATTACAAAAACGATGAAGGGAACAAGGAGGGAATTCAAGTGGACAGTTGCAACAGAGGAAAGTTTTCAGTTATTAAAGAATAAGGTAACAAAACAACCGGTATTGGCATTGCTAGACTTTGGAAATTTTTTCCAGGTGGATTGTGATGCAAGTGGAACAACAATAGGAGGAGTTCTCAGCCAAGAGGGAAGACCAATAACATACTTCAGTGAGAAGTTGAATGAAGCTAAAATAAAGTATTATGTGTATGACTAGGAGTTCTATGCAATTGTGCAAGCACTCAAGAAGTGGAGGCATTATTTGCTACCAAAGGAATTTGTGTTGTATACAGACAATCATGCCCTGCGGTTCATAAATAGCCAAGGTAAGTTGAACCAGAGGCACATGAAATAGATTGAGTTTTTACAAAGTTATTGTTTTTTGTTAAAACACAGGAGTGGTAAATCTAATTGAGTTGCTGATGCACTGAGTAGAAGAAATTTATTGTTGAGTGAGATGAAAGTGAATGTTGTTGGTTTTAATAATATGGGTGAGTTGTATGATCAAGATTTAGATTTCAGAGAGGCATGGTTAGCATGAAAGAATCCAGTGGAATTGGATTAGACTCCATAGTTGGAGTATTTCATTCAAGAGAACTTGTTGTTTAAGGGAAATAAGTTATGTATTCCTAGAGGCTCCATGAGGGAGAATCTAATCAAAGAAAAATATAGTGGCAGATTGGGTGAAAATTTTGGAGTAGATAAAATAATAGCTATGTGGAACAAGAGTTATTATTGGACTGGAAAGAGTGTTGATGTCAAGAAGATGGTACAAGGATGCAAAATTTGTCAACATGCAAAGGGTATGAAACAAAATACCAGATTGTATCAACCATTACCAATTCCAGAGAGATCATGGGAACACATTAGCATGTTTTTTTATTTTGGGATTACCTCGAAATCCGCAAGGTAATGATTCAGTTTTTGTGGTTGTTGATAGATTTTAAAAAATGGCTCATTTTATCCCATGTCAAAAAACTAGTGATGCTTCCCATATAGCAAATTTGTTTTTCAAAGAAATAGTTTGGTTGCATGGTTTTCCTAAGGGTATCATGTCTAATTGGGATACAAAGTTTGTTGGCCATTTTTGGCGCACATTGTGGAATAAATTAGGCACATATTTGGGTCTCAATTCAGCCTACCATCCATAAATAGATGGTCAGACTGAAGTTGTGAACAGGAGTTTGGGTAATCTCCTTTGATGTTTGAGTGGGGATAAATCAAAACAGTGGGGCTTGCTGTTTTAACAGGTAGAGTTTTCCTATAATAATTCGATGAACAAGAGTATTGGAAAAAGTCCATTCAATGTGGTGTATGGTTTCAACCCTAGGGGTGTAGATGAACTCAAAGATAGTGCATACCTAGTGGGAACAAGTGCTGTGGCGAAGGATTTTATAGAATATATCAGAGATTTGCATAAGGAGGTGAAAGAAAATTTGGAGAAGAGTACAACCAAGTATAAAGAATCTACTGATCGTCATAGAAGAGAGCAGGAATTTCAGATTGGAGAACTGGTTTGAGTTCATTTAAGAAAGGAGAGGTTTCCACAAGGACCTATAATAAGTTAAAATGGATGAAAATAGGTCCTTGTCGGATCCTCCATAAGTTTTCAGCCAATGCTTATGAAGTTGAACTTCCAAAGAATGTAGATATATCTCCTATCTTCAATGTTAATGATCTATACAAGCATTTTCAAGGAGAGACAAGTACTCAACCAAATTTTCTTATGAATATAATGGATAATACAAATTGGGTGAATTGGCTACTTGAGAAACAAACTGAAGAAGTAGATGAAATCATTGATTCTAGGGTTGCAAAGAAAACACGTTGTAAAGAGTACATGGAGTACCTAGTTCGCTGGAAGGGAAAATTAGTGGATGAAGCATCTTGGTTGAAGGAACATGAGTTGGCTCAGTTTGGAATATCGATTCCAAATTGGCCTAAATTTTCTTGAGTCTCCACTCATGGAACATTTCTCCGTCTCGGGGTGTTTGATGCAGGAGCATCTCGGGCTCTCAAGCTATCCGTATCAATATGTACATGATCAAATTTTTGTTTTCAATTTTGTTGTGTTTTGAAGATGTATTGGAGTTCATTTTGTAAATCTTTTCCCTTGGTTGGTGTCATTATTTCATCGGTGTGACAATATGTGATTGGTGAGACTTCAAATGGTGTCCCTTTGATAGCTTGATGTGAAGACTGTGCATCGTCGGCGAGACCTTTCTACTTTGGTGAGACTAAGAATTATCTCTTCAACAACTCGATACAAAGCCTTGAGCTCTTCAGCGGGAGATAGTTATATATTTGGGACTTGGAATGCTGTCTCCTTGATGAGCCAATGGTGTTGGAAGTTCTTTCACTATCGGTGAGACAATGTCATTTCGCCGGGACTTTGCAGTCAACCCCTTCAATGGGTCGATACAATGTTGTTGGTGTGGGTGCTATTGTACTTCATGATTATTTGGTGAGACATCCTATGTCGAAGGGAGATCTTTAGCCATCTCCTTGACATCTCGATGGGGTGGAGTTGTAGACCATAGGGTTTGACAGTTCGTTGGTTCCTAGATAGTTAATCGTTGGGAGACTGTTTCATCAGAGGAAGGGGAATCAGACTATTCTTCATGGGGAAAAGGGAAGTAGGATTAAAAAATAGAGGAAAATGATCATCTGGACATGGAATGTATGAGGAATAGGGGAAAAACTGTTTTGAAAAGAGAATTTGGTCTTAGCAAAAAGGACTCTTTAATTTGAACCTCTGAATGTACTCTATAATCAGTTAAATTGAAATAAAAGGGAGGATTGTTTCTTGTTGAAGTTTGTTGCATTATAAGGGTGATTTTTTTGCTTGATTGATGGCCTAATAAGGCTCTTACATCTTGACTGCATTGTGTTTGGAATTCTCTTGAAAGTTTAAATCTAAGAAGGAAACATAATGAAGTGGGGATTATAATTTGAGGAGGGACCTTGTTGGAATCAAGGAATACTGAGAGGGGGGTGAATCAGTGTTCTACAAAATTTAACATTATTAACCTGATCTTTAAACCACTTATAACATTGAACCAAAAGAAAGATGCAAGAACACAAAGAAATCAACCACAACATCATAACACAAGGATTTTTTACGTGGAATCCCTATTAGGGGGAAAACCACGGTGGAGGTCAATCCACAATATGAGTATAGTCAAATATAAGTGTTTACAAAAGGGAATGCACATGCATTCATGGCACACTGCCTAGAGCTCACTGCTCATATACAAAAGAAGACTCATTGTCTTACAAAATCATTTGGATTACATCCAGAAGATTTGAAATGAAAGAATAACATCTACTAATTCTTGATTACAGTCCGGTTAAGCACATCAATCGCATTCTTGACCTTCTGTCTAATTCTGCTCTTCTGTTCTGCCTACTTTAATTCAGATCACAAATCTTTTTCTGCACAAGTGAAACTGTGCATAATCGCTCTACAATCCTTCTAATTTCACAACACACATCAACACACTTCATACATATCTCAAAATGATATAAATGATCGCTTATATATATCCGCAACTAAAGATTTAATTAACCACATGTCAGCGTCAAAAAAATAGAAAATTGTTTACAAATTGTCGGCTCAATCCACAAGTAATTTTCAATGTGCACCAACCAAAGTTTGCCACAACATAGTGAGGACCAAATCAACATGCTCGAACACAAAAACACTTCAAACAATTTCACCTCGAACATCCACAACACACTACATTCACTTAGTCAGCCTTCTTGCATTGTTAAACAAAAAATCAATCAACTGGATCTTCAAACTTGCACACAAATCGATACAAGGCTAAGATTCAAGGATAACATAGTTCATACACCAAATGACCTTCCCTGAGATCCACAACTCAAAATGATAACAAAAAATTTCATATGAATCGATGAACACAATTCTATCGAATGCTCTATTCTAGTTTGATAGTTAATCACAAAACTTCAATTTGACTTCCAGTATGATCAAATGTTGACATGAGGATCAAATAACTGACTAGGGTTGCCATCAATGACAACACTAGATGACATGTGCAGTGTCTCTTGCCAAAAGACCTTACACTTGAAACTTAGTGCAATGGTTTAGACTTCACTTGGAAGTTCAAAGTGTGGGGAAATGGAGAGTAGACCAAGAGTGGGATACAAGATTGTCCTATGCATACAACACCAAGCAATATAGGATTTCAATAAATACAACCTTCTCATCAGGTCTATGATGGACTCACATCCATTTCCAAGTGTAGGCTCCTCAGTCTTTACTATTAAAAAACTTTTATAACAAGTAACCATTCCAACACATATCTCTTAACATAAGAAATATCCAACCTAACCAAAGTCTCTCTAGTATCCATGAGCACCCACCAATCAATCCACACCAACTTCAAATGCAACCTACATAATCATGAAGCTCCAAGAAAATGATTAATACTCAAAACCAAAAAGAACTAAATCCTCTTTAAAGGAAGAACAATAACACCTTTACCAAAGACTCTAAGGGTCCTCCATGCAACAAGATGTTAAAACCTCTTCAAATCACATGAAGATAACCATATCCTACCAATGATCCCATTGAACTATGATAAACTATGAGATTGCTGATCTAATTAAGTATTCTTTGTTACATATTCTTTGTGGATGATTATCTGTTTAGATTTATTTTACCATTTGTAGAAGTAAACAAAAGGTTGTAGAAGAATAAGATTAGAAGATAGAAGTTACACAACATATATCGTGGAGAAACCCTTTCGGGAAAAAACTCCACCAAGAATCAATAGTGCTTGTATTATTTAATCTCAGAATAAGATTACAATAATTCTTTATCAATCCTTGCTTGAGATGCTTCTTTTTCCTTCAACAAATCTTCTTCACAACCTGCAATAAAATTTGATAGAACTCTCTTCAACTTGCTGCAATAAATAGAAAATAATGAGCCTTGTAAACTCCAAAGAGTTTACAATTATAAAGCACAATGCTTATCTCTCAAAACTCATGCCTATTCTTTGCAAGTAGAGTTCTTCCATGAAGAACAATGTCAAAACAAGTCCTTCATCAATTTGGGCATCCCAAACTGAAGTCATAACTCAATGTTGATTACAAAGATATCTTGTAAGCTCCTCTTCAAAGTTGGCACCCAATAATGGGCCCACTTAACTCAGCCTTATAAAATATCTTATCATACAAAAGTGTTAACTCCAAGATGCCAACTTGGGCGTCCAAGGTGGGTCCAAGTCAATCTCTATTAACTAAAACATATCTCTCCACCATTCATGCAAATATCATGCATGATTGATCATCCCCACTTAACTAAATGTATCACTTGTTATCTGTCATGCAATTCAAGTCATTAGTCATGCATTCCAAATCAACTGAAGTTAACTAGCATTCAACTAAAACTAACTACATGCAATTGAAGATAATTGAATTGAACTGAGCTGAACTGAACTTCATGCATGTAAACATCAATCCCTAACTTCTAGGATCTTTACATGCATTACTGAAATGTTATCTTTCTCCAAACACTTAACTCAAGGTGGGTTCCACCTTCCATGTGGGCGCCCCATATGCTCCTATTATTTAGGAACTCATCTTGGATGCCCTCACATGTTCCTATCATTTAGAATTAATTACAAATGTTAATTAACATTCAAGAGAACATCATCAACAAGACATAATCTTATGGTCCCTCTTGCCTTCTTATCAAGCTTAGCCCAATCCTCATCTGACATCGTTGTAGGTGACTTTGTCTCATTACCAATAGCTAACCACTAATCTCTCTCTTCAAGGAGATCCTCCATTTTTAGTTTCCACATCTCATAATTAGATCCATTGAATCTTTCAATATCTAAATGAGAATTATAACTCATTGCAACAAACTTATTTTCCAAAATCAGTAATAACACAATAGTAAAAACCTTCAAAATTTTAAGAGAAAGGTGCCCCAAACTCTACCCAACCATTAGCTCTGATACCAAATGTTGAAAATTGAGGTAATTATGTAGCTTAATACTTTGTAAAACCATGAGATTGCAGATCTAATTAAGTATTATTTGTTATAGATTCTTTGTGGATGATTATTTGTTTAGATTCATTTTACTATTTGTAGAAGTAGACAAAAGGTTGTAGAAGAATAAGACCAGAAGTTAGAAGTTACACAACATATATTGTGGAGAAACCCTTTTGGGAAAAAACTCCACCAAGAATCAATAGTGCTTGTATTATTTAATCTCAAAATAAGATTACAATAATTCTTTATCAATCCTTGCTTGAGATGCTTCTTTTTCCTTCAACAAATCTTCTTCACAACCTGCAATAAAATCTGATAAAACTCTCTTCAACTTGCTGCAATAAATAGACAATAATGAGCCTTGTAAAGTACAAAGAGTTTACAATTACAAAGCACAATGCTTATCTCACAAAACCCACGCCTATTCTTTGCAAGTAGAGTTCTTCCATGAAGAAAAATGTCAAAACAAGTCCATCAATTTGGGCATCCCAAACTGAAGTCAAAACTCAACGTTGATTACGAAGATATCTTGTAAGCTCCTCTTCAAAGTTGGCACCCAAGAATGGGCCCACTTAACTCAGCCTTATAAAATATCTTATCATGCAAAAGTATTAACTCCAAGATGCCAACTTGGGTGCCCAAGGTGGGTCCAAGTCAATCTCTGTTAATTGAAACATATCTCTCCACCATTCATGCAAATATCATGCATGATTGATCATCCCCACTTAACTGAATGTATCACTTGCTATCTATCATGCAACTCAAGTAATTAGTCATGCATTCCAAGTCAACTAAAGTCAACTAGCATTCAACTGAAACTAACTACATGCAATTGAAGATAACTGAACTGAATTGAACTGATTGAACTTCATGCATGTAAACATCAATCCCTAACTTCTAGGATCTTTACATGCATTACTGAAATGTTATCTTTCTCCAAACACTTAACTCAAGGTGGGTTTCACCTTCCATGTGGGTGCCCCATATGCTCCTATTATTTAGGAACTCATCTTGGATGCCCTCACATGTTCCTATCATTTAGAATTAATTACAAATGTCAATTAACACGTTCATTTCATTCAAATTTAATCTCTTTCTAATCCTAGTGTTGGGGAACACTTTCCAAGGACTTAGGAGATACATAAAATAATATTTAGGATTTCAATTAAATGGCATCCTATTTCCAACACGAGTGTCAAGGCTTAACCATACCAAGATGACAGAAGGACCAGTGATTAGGAGTCAAGCATCCCTTGAAACATGTACTAAAATGAAGGGAAGGGTAAATTGTGAGCTCATTTTTTTTTGTAATCAGTATCAATTAGCTCTTCAAGTGTTTTAGCTTCATTTAATAAATATATTTTTGTTTAAAAGTTAAAACTTTGAAAAGGGTTAATTAGCATAATCTAAATAGTAGATTAGTTTAAACATAAACTCAAGCTAATCAACCCTAGTGTAGTGATTTAAGATCATTCTAAAAGAAAGCTTGTCTTTCTTTATTAGATTCAATTTTTCTTCACTACATAGTCTACTAAAGCTTTAATTGAAGATATAACACTTTTTTTTAAAACATAATAATAAAGATGAGGTACTTGTGATTCAAAGGAAGCACATACAAGTAAATTGTGTAAAAGTACATCTTTTGAGAAATAATAAAAAAATGAAAATGAAATAAAATTATTGTTATAACTTGAACAAGTGAGCCTCGTTGCTCTTACAATATTAATAAGTTTACTTGAAAATTATTAGATTTACTTAAAAGGTTTGTTGTGTAGATGTCCTAGCCATTATAATTTGCATTCCTATTTTGTTGAACATCCAGTGTATCCATGTAACTATACAATGGAAAAAATTTATGTATACATAGTTATTTCATTTTAGTTATAACAATTGAGATATAACAAAGTTTGCATGGTTAGCTTAAAGATGCTTTTTTAGAATATTTATTAGAAAATATTGATAAATAATTCTTGAAATAGAATTGTTGGTAATGCCAATAGTGAACAAAAAGCTCTTCTAAAATCACAAATATGAAAACATTCAATAGATTATTATATTAAAAAATAACCCATAATAATTAAAAAATTGCTGTAAATTTGTAAAAACCCCACAAAATGTTGAAAGTTTATCATTAAATTGGAAAAACCCCACAAAAATGCAAAGCACAAAGTTTAAAAAAAGAAGACAGACAATAGAAATGTGAAGGATGAAAAAATGTCCCAAACTGCAAACCCTTACATGCAATGAACTCTATTTACTTAATTTTGATCTACGACCTATCATGATAGAAGTATGCATGGAGTAGAGCCGTGCCAGTTTTATTTTTAAAATGATAGTTTAGTAATAGATTTTGAATTTGTTTTTAGACTTGATAAATAGGATGGTTCCACATGAGTCCAGCTAAAATGATGAAGCATATTTTTACAATAATATTCGCGTGTTGTGATGTTGCAATGTAACATGTTAAATTGTCATTGTAGAGGATAGGTTTTGAGTGGAGAATAACCGAAGGCGAGTAATTCTCGCCTCTTCGTAATATCCGGGTAAAGGAGAATGAATGAATGAATGCTTTTAATTACGTCCACGAGACCAGCTGGCCTATGGGACCCCAAAACAGAACTGAAACCACAAATTGATACAAACCGAGCACCCGCCGACCTCACCGAGTACTTATGTTTCCCTTTAACTCTTTACTAATTTTGTTTCTTCTGCTGTGTATTTTGATCAAGTAACCTGCCGTTTCAACGATCTTTTCCTCTTCGAACAAAGCCTCTAACGATTTGACTTTAAACAGATCCAAGTAACTGCACCTAATGTCCTCGTACGCTTTACACTGCATGATGTAATGCCATTCCGTTTCCACCAAACCCGAAGAGCAGAAACAACAAATCCTATCAGCCCAAGCCTCCTTGGGTGTTGTCCATCTCCCTGTTTCACATCTCAAACGATGAGAGCTAGTTCTCAGCTGGGCTATCAACATTTTAGCCTTCCACTCTATATCTGCCCCCACGTAATACTTTTGCCCGTGATCACAAGTGTGGTTAAAGTGCAAAACATAATATTCCCTTTTTCTACTAAGTTGTTTTGACCACAAGATTTGTTTGGCTTTCTCCTTCACAAACCTTTTAATTTCTACATTGGTGTTTGGGCACTCTTGCATGCTTATCCCCCATTTTTCCAACCACTTGGTATTTTGCCTCATCCACGTGCTCTTCCTTCTAGTTAAGTTTTCTTCCACCACAATTTTGGGCCACCGGTGTTCCTCCATATTCTCAATTCTCTTCAAATAACCTAATAAACGGATTAATGCTGCCATTTCCATTGGGAAAGCCCCCGCTTCAGCTAGGACAATCTCATACGGGACTGTACTTTTTATTTTAAAACTGCTGGTGATTAGATGCTTTTGTAATCCTTCTATTTGCCTCCATTTTAGAGCTGAAGTGTTGCAGCCCCAAACTTCACAGCCGTATAATACTACTGGAGTGACAAGCAGCCCAAATAATTTCTTCTTTGTTTTCCAGTCCCATAGCTCAGCTGATCTGCATCTATTTTGAAGCAAGTATAGGGCTTTCCAGCCCCCTTGAATCCTTTTTGCCCTACAAGTCTCCCAACTGAGATTGCTGCAAAAATCGAGACCCAAATATTTGTATTCATTTACCACTTGCAAAGAGCTTCCCTCAAATATAAAGTTCAATTGTTTCTTAGCTCTTTTCAGCGTAAAAATCATGACCTTGGTACAAACTTATTTATTAGGCTGATGGAAAAGCTTTGGCTGGCTTCAAGAACGTGTGGTCTCTGTTCTGCCGCTTTCTTTAGAGACTTTATAATGTACCATCACCAATGGGTCAGATATTTCCATATGATTACGAGATGATAAAACATTTAAGAACACATTTCTAAGATATTCTGTGCAAGCATGAATGGTGCGTATGCATTGGACTGGCTCGCACAATCAGCTCGCCATTCAATGAGTGCACAAAGCCCAATTGGGTTCAATTCATTTCCCTGCAGAAGCACACCCACATCCACAAAATCAGCAGATAATCTCACAGCAAGAAGCTGGAACACAATCACATCTCAGAGCTCAGTTGGGTACAGTTTATTGCTCGGCAGGACACCCCCATTCCCAAAATCGGTGAATCATTTCAGAAGCGGAAAATGTAAGTACAGGGGAAAGAAATTGACTCCCCTTGCCATTGCAGAGCCCTTAACAAGCTCTTCCTCAGAACTGAATACAATTACTGAAAGTGAAGATGAGAATAAGTTCAATTGGTTCCAGCAATGGTACCCTGCTGCACCAGAATATGATCTAGATAAGAGGGCGCCTCATGCATTCAAGGTGTTGGGGCTTGACATTGTTCTTTGGTGGGATAAGAGAGAGCAGGAATGGAGAGTCTTTGATGACAGCTGCCCTCACAGAAGGGCACCTCTCTCGGAAGGAAGAATTGATGAAGATGGTGACCTACAGTGCAGTTATCATGGCTGGTGCTTTGGTTCCCAGGGAGAATGCAAATACATTCCACAGGCACCCTCTGATGGAACCCCGGTATGTTTTGTCAATCCTTACATTTTGTCAATCCTTACATTTTTTAGCAGTGCAAATACTTTGCATGAATGAATAGATAAGTGCAGGACTCAGGAAGTCGCGCAATTTGCAATTAGAACATACACACAAACAGCCTGATCAGCTTGGAATCCTAATATAAAGTCCAATTATCTTGGAATCCTAGTGTGTATGCTCCTCTGGTTTTGTCCATTAGGATTCGAAGTAGAGTAAAATTATTTTAAAATGGCAGCATAACTGCATTAATCAAATTAATACATAAGATATTATAATATTGAGAGCAATACATCATACTTAAAACATCATAATATTTAGAACTATAGTTGATAGCATCATTAATATTTGAATTCAAAACATCTTAACATCATTAATGATTATTTGAAGGCATATTCCTATGCTTGCAAACTGCAATCTCAAGGGTGGTGGCCTTGTATTGCAAGAGCATGGAATGATTCTAGATCCGTTTCATCCCTCAGTCCGCCTTGGAGGCTGGCCATCCTCCTTGATCAAGCCAAAGAGCACCTTTTAGGCCTCCGGACCCACAAGTATGGTAAAACCTCCAATTCACACATCTTGGGGTGGCGTGCTTGATAAGATGCATGAAGGTTGTCTTCTTCAACCAAGCCCAAGAGCACCATTTAGGCCTCTGGGCACACGAGTATGGCAAAACCTCCAATTCATCCATCTCAGGGTGGTGTGCTTGATATTAAAAATTCCTAGCCCTTCAACATCTTGTGTTTCGAAAGGTTGCTCCCTATTTGCAAAAGACTTCTATAAATTCGAAATAGATCGCTAAAGGAATTGGCTATATTAATTTGTAATAAAATATCATTATGTAACTATAGTAGATTTACTTACAAGTGGTTGTAATAACTTTATTTCTGCAATTAACACACACACACGCACACACACACACACGACTATTCCTAATTTATATTCTAAGATTATCTTTTAAACTTACTTCCCAATAATATTCTTGCTGATAACAATATTTATATCCAATAGATATCTTATATTTCAATTCCTTATTTTTCTTTTCTTTCCAATCTGATCCACTCGATGCCTCCCCCCACTCACTTGTTCTCCCTTTTATATTTTTTGTGGCGGGGAGAGTCACATCCATTCATTGGTCATCTTAACAAGGGACACATCCTTCCACAATCAAGCTCTGCCCCTTAAATTCTTTTAATTATTAATTATTTATTTTTCTTAGGGAGTCGCTGCCTTAACATCTTCCTTAATTAATTCTCATCGAACCCTTTGAAGAGTTGCCACTTTCATATCTCCTTGGTTGCCACTTCCATATCTCTTTGGTTAGCGATTATCCTTGATCTAGGATAGGCTGCGATAGGGGGAGGTTGTGATTTATGGTGGGGGCATGACAGTCTGCCCTTCCCAATATTGCCCTAGAAATCCTCTTAGATGAGTTAAGGTTCTTGGTTTTGGCCAATTTTTTATTGCTTTGATCTTTTCTTCATCTATGCTGACTCCTTGGGTGTTGATTTTGTGCCCTAAATATAAGATCTCATCCATTCCAAATTCACATTTGGACATCTTAGCAAATAATGATTGTTGTTCGAGCATCCCCAACACTTCATCAATGTGTCTTAAGAGGTTTTCCTAGGTTTTGCTATAAATCAATATGTCGTTGAAGAATACCAAAAGGAATTTCCTTAATTGGTTGTGGAATATATGGTTCATGGAAGATTGAAATGTGGCAGGGGCATTGGTTAATCCAAAGGGTAAGACTAGTAATTCAAAATGCCCAAAGTGACACCTAAAGATGGTTTTAGGAACATCTTTCCTCATTCTTATTTGATAATACCCGAAACGTAAGTCTATCTTGGAGAAGTACATTGCCCCATGAAGTTCATCAATTAACTCATCTACCCTAGGGATGGGATACTTGTTTTTGATAGTTTTTTTGTCAAGAGCTCTATAATCTATACACATCCTCATAGTGCCATCGTTTTTCCTTACTAACACTACAAAAGAGGCAAAAGGGCTGGAACTAGGTTGTATATGCCCCATTTCAAGTAACTCCCTAATGGTCTTTTCAATTTCTTCCTTATATTTCCTAGGGTGGCGATAAGGTGTGGTGATGACAGGTTTTGTTCCTTCTTCTAGTTCAATGGTATGTTTAAAACCCTTTTTGGAGGTAGTCTTGGAGGTAGTCCTGATGGGATATCGCTAAAAACTTTCTTATGCTTATCTGGTATAGGTTGAATATCACCTTGTATAGTCTTACCTCCTTTGGATGAAGATTTATCAAGAATCATACATTCCGCTGGCCACTCTACTTGCCCATGCCTAAAAGCTCTTTGCATCCTTTTTGATGATACTACTCTTGGAGCCCCATCCAATAAGCCTTGGAGAATCACTTCTTGGCCATTGTGTTGGAAACAAAGTTCCATCTTTTGGAAGTCCTGATAATATCTTCCTAAGGAATGTATCCATTGGATGCCCAAAACTACATTCGTATCTCCCATATTCACTACATAGAAAACTTCACTTATTTTATGTCTTCCCAAGGTGATACTTAGTTGATGAATCATTTTTGTGCAAGGCGTAGTGAATCCATCCACCATGACTACCTTGAGTCCTTCAAAAATTTTAGTTTCTAGTTTCATTCTTGTCACTAGACCTTCGTCAATGAAATTATGGGTGGCACTACTATCTACTAGGATAGTCACTTTCTGTCCTTTTAGAACAATATAGATTCTAAAGGGGTTATATTTAGGTTCTCTCAAAAGCATGGCTAAGGTACCACTTGCATTTTCTTCATCATTATGTTTCCTTTTCTTCCTTTGGGGTTCAAATTCTTCTTCGCTCATTTTTGTATCCGATATTGCTTCTAAGTTGTGTGCTTGTCCCTTTTTTGCACACCTATGTGTTGGAAAACGTGCCTCAATCTTACTGGCATGTAAACTCCTGAAAGAGCAAAGTCGGTGAGACCCTCTGGAAGTCTTACTGACTAGCAGCTGTATTCTAATCATTTGAAGTGCTCGGGTCGCCGAGACTTTGATTCTGTCTTGCCGACGGTTTGGTTCCTAGTGGTTATCGGGGAGACTCGTGGCACTTGAAGTCATCGGGGTGACATGAAGGCTCGATAAGAGTCTAAGCAATGGCTGTGGTCTCGTCGAAAGGTTTGCACTTGGTATGATCTCCTGCCAATGGTGTTTCTCTTGCCGACAGTTTAGCTTTCAGTATGACCTCTTGGCGATAGCGAGGGTCTCGCCGATAGAGCTACATGAGTTGAACATCGGTGTGAAGTCTTAGCGATATTGTTTGTCTTGCTGACGGGTATGAACATCGGTATAACCTAAGGTTCGGTAAGACTCTTGGCGATAGCGGAACTCTTGCCAATAGATCTGCTCAAGATGGATTTGTGTTCGGTATGACCTCTCGCCAATAGCGATGGTCTGGCCGATGGTTCTGCAGTGGATATCACTGTGATGTCTTAGCGATAGAGTGAGTCTGGGCGACAGTTTTGAACTCGATATGACTCTTGTCGATGGTGGTGACTCTAGGTGATAACGACAGTCGGGCGTTGTGGCATCGAGGAGACATGGCCTAGTGGCTCACCGACATGCGACACTGTTTGAACGCCTTGACCGAATGTATATCCTACGTGGTCTGTTCTAAGCCAATCAGAGAAGCGGAATTTGAACCGCTAGCAGTTGGACTGTTGCGACTGTTCCTGTGAGGAAGATCAATAGACCATGAACGGCATGGATATACTCAGTAATTGAAGATGATGATCGGTTCGGTGAACAGTTCGGTGTGTGATCAGTGTGTATGAATTCAATTCTGAGAGCATTGTAACTGGGATGTTTTGTACAAGGTTGATCAAGGAAATTATGCTACTGTAAATTGACATCAAAAAGTGAAGTCTGTACTCTGTATGTAATTTTGTTTACTGTAATACAAAGAGGCTTTTCTTGGTGTGGTAGGTTTTTCTCCCGTAAGGGTTTTCCCACGTAAATCTAGTGTCCAAATTGTGAATGTACATTTCTCTGTTTCTGTTATTTCTTTCATGAGTATCTTAATTGAATTGTAATTGCAAAATTTAAAGTCACCTCTGCATTCTTCCCTGAGGTTTTGACGTTAGGAGAGTTTGTTCTGCACCTAAGCTTTCCTTACAAGTGGTATCAGAGCCTGGCCAGTTGTGTTATCCTTGTGAGTACGTTGGGTTTTTTGTGTCAATTCTGTTCAGTGGGAGTCTTGTAGAAGTCTGGTAATTTGAATTACAGATTAAGATGGCAAGCACGTCAGGAAAGATTGAAATTGAGATATTCAATGGCAACAATTTTGAGTTGTGGAAACTTAAAATGGAAGATCTGTTGGTTGACCGTGATCTTTGGATTGCTGTGTCTGGAACGAAGCCTATAGGCATGAAGCAAGAGGATTGGGACCTTGCAGATAGAAAATCAAAGGGGCTGATAAGGCTCTATTTAGCAAACTCTGTTCTTCTGAATGTTCATGAAGAAAAGACTGCATCTTCCTTGTGGAAAAGACTGGCAGCTATTTATCAGGGGAAGTCCTTGGTGAATAAAAATTTCTTGAGGAAGAAGTTGTACTCTTTGAGAATGTAGGAAGGGCGTTTGTTAGCACGTCATTTGAATGCACTTTCCAACAATGTTGATTACTCGGTTAGCATCACGTGGGTGTGAAGATTGATGAAGAAGATCATTGTATCTTGTTGTTATGTTCTTTACGCAGGATTCTTGGGATCGCGGTGATGGCTATAGGAGATACGACATCCATTTTAAAGATGGAAGATGTTGTTGCTTCTTTGTTATCGAGAAGAGATGAGAGAAAGAAATCTTACGAGATGGCGAAGAGGAGGCTCTTAACGGTAGAAGGCGGTCGAAAGAAAAAGGCAGAAAGAAGGACAAAGAGATCAAATCGAAATCAAAAAGGAGATCAAAGGATCTCACGGCAAGAAGTCAAAAGGTGGATACTGAAATTGTAGGCAACACAATTACCATGTTGAAAGGATTGCAAAGAGGAGAAAAAAGAAAGAAAGAAGAGAAAGTATTCGCCCGACAGTTGCTACCAGTGTCTGAGGGGCAGCCTTCATTGCGACCTTGGCTACATAGGCATCGGATAATGCAGTGGAGATTGATTACGGAGCATCTTTCCACATGACATCTCATAGAGGTGGTTCACTCACTAGGTATGAAAAATACAATGGTGGAAAGGTGTATTTGGCAAGGGATTCATCTTTGGAAATTGTTGGCCGTGGAAGAGTTAGAATTCAATTCCCTGATGGAAGAGTGAAGGGAATCAATGATGTAATGCATATACCAGGTCTGGCTCAAAATTTACTTTATGTTAGTAAGCTGAATGATATTGGAGTGCAAGTCACGTTATCTGGAAATGGCTGTAAGATGACTAGAGGCTCAATGGTGCTAGCTAGGGGTGTTCGTATTGGTACCTTGTATAAGTTGGATGCACATGCTGTGCAATGCAATAGTGTTTCTGTAAAGTCACAGAAAGCTATGGAGAAAAAGAGGAAAAAGTTCCTGATAGTGCAAACTCTATGAAAGTTAAACTTCCAGCAGAAAAGACTATGCTCTGGCATCATAGGCTTGGCCACATTGGTGAAAAAGGTTTAAAAATCTTGAAAAATAAAAACCTGGTTGAAGGGCTTGATGATTGTAACCTTGAATTCGAGTTTTGCGAATATTGTATATATGGTAAACAACACCGTGTTTTATTTTACTTCAGTCCTCACAAATCTTCTGGTTTACTTGATTACATACATTCTGATGTTTTTAGTCTAGTAAATGTACCTTCTTTGTCTAAATCAAGATATTATGCATCGTTCATTGATGATTATTCAAGAAGAGCATTTGTTTATTTTTTGAAAAGTAAATCAGAAGTGTTCAGTCGTTTTAAGGAATTTAAAAACCTTGTGGAAAATCAGACTGGAAGAAAAATAAAATGTTTAAGGACTGACAATGGTGGTGAGTTTTGTTTTGATGAGTTCAAAAGGTACTGTAAAGATCATGGAATTAAAAGACATAAAACTACACCCTACACTCCGCAACAAAATGAAGTTGCAGAAAGGTTCAACAGGACAGTGATGGAAAGAGCACGAAGTATGCTAAGCAGTGCTGGCTTGGAGGAGAAGTTCTGGGCTGAGGCAGTTGCAACAACATGTTACTTAAAAAACCGTTCTCCTAATTCCACTCTTGTTGAGAAAACACCTTTGGAAGCATGGTCTGGAAAGAAGCTCTCTCTGAGACACATTCGTGTCTTTGGCTGTGAGGCATATGCATATGTGCCGAATGAAAAATGATCTAAATTGGAAAACAAGGTTGATAAATGTATTTTTATTGGTTATAGTGCTGGCATAAAATGATACAACCTTTGGAATTCTGAAACGGAGAAGGTTCTGTAAACAAAAATGTTATTTTTCGTGAGCTGAAACCTTCTACTTTGGATCTGCAGTCAAAGACAAAATCAGAAAATAAAAAAGATGTAGTTGAAATTCCTCCGACACCAGATAAAGAGGAATTGAAAATTCAAAATGTACCTGAAACTGAGGAGAGCTCAAGTAGTTCTGAGAGTTCTGAAGAAGAAGAACAACCTTAGCCTCAACCTGTGAGGAGGTCAACACATGAAAGAAAGCAACCTGATAGGTATGGGTTTTCTTTGATAGATTCTACCTGTGCCTATGCTTTAATTTCTAGCACTGATGAGCCTAGGACTATGAAAGAGGCATTTAGAATGTCTGATTCAAACTCTTGGTTGGAAGCCATGAATGAAGAAATGGCATCATTAGAAAAGAATGATACTTGGAGTTTGGTGCCCTTGCCTGAAGGCAGAAAAACTGTTGTTTGCAAATGGGTATTTAAAAAGAAAATAGGTCTGGATGGTAGTGTGGAAAAGTATAAGGCGAGGTTGGTTGCGAAGGGATATTCCCAGGTAGAGGGAATTGATTATGGAGAAATTTTTTCTCTTATAGCTAAGTTGACGTCTATCAGATTTCTTTTGTCACTTGCAGCAGTGTATGACTTAGAGATTGAACAGATGGATGTGAAGACAACATTTCTTCATGGTAACCTTGAAGAAGAAATTTATATGTCCCAGCCTGAGCACTTTGTGGAAAAAGGTAAAAAAAAACTGGTTTGCAAGTTAAAAAAATTTCTGTATGGATTAAAACAATCTCCTAGAATGTGGTACCAGAAGTTTGACACTTTTGTTTTGTCATTGGGATTTGTAAGATCGAAATCTGATCATTGTGTGTACTACAAAGCTGAAAATGATCGTGTTCTTATTATTGCTCTCTATGTTGATGATATGCTGTTCATAGGCAATAGTAAGTTAATGATTTCTGATCTAAAATCTCAGTTGTCTACAAAGTTCGAAATGAAAGATCTTGGTGCAGCTAGGTATTTTTTGGGAATGGAAATAACCAGGGGCAGGAAGAGTAGAAAACTTTGGCTCAGTCATGTTGATGCATGTTTTATGACACACCAAACATTCTAGAATAAAGTGTCAAAGACGCTATATCCCCTCTTGAAAAACTACCTCATATGCTAAGACTGCAAGTAAGATCATACGGTAATTCCAATGTTTAAGATGAGTGTGGATAAGCTCTGTGGTTGATGTGATTTGCTGGGGGCACAATAGGGATTTACTTTTGCAAATTACTCAGAAAAGCAAAGACATAAATACAGTATCATTTTGGATTTTTCTGACTTTAGATAGAGTAAGGGTTTAGGAGTCCTATGCTATTCCTATGAAATCAAGAGACGGCAAGGATTAAGTGAAACCAATACTTTGCTTTGCCACGCTAAACGACAACTACACAAAGCAAGTGCAATCATCTGGGATTTGTGCTTAAAATTTCTTTACCACGAACAATACTATCAATAGAACAACATTATTCGAAGTAAACGTTGAAGCATCCACAATAAAGCTCAGTCTAACTTTACGCATTGAATGAAAAGCATCCACTCAAAGAAAGTATGAGCTAAGTTTCGCTAACCCTTGTTATCAATCTATCATTCTCCTAACATACATTTAAATGAAATTCTAATTCAAATTTACTAGACGAGGAAGAGAAATATGTAACCATGCAACCATTTGACAATCAAAGGATTCAAAGCACCTCATGCATTATGAAATTTATTATTAAGATAGTCTTTTGCAACAATCTCATAAAACTCTCTTATTTTCTACAATCTCTTCTAATGCTCTAATCTATAATTCTCTATTAATCTCCTGATATCTATCTATCCTCTAATGAAATGAGAGAGAAGGGGGGGGGGTTATATAGCATTCCCAGATTACAATGAAGGGCCAAGATTAAAATGAGATTAATGGCCCAGATTCAACATAACTAAACCCTAATTAGGGTTTCCTAATCATCAATCAGTTAACTGGAGAGAACTTTAGGCATCTGGAATTGCATCCTTATCCACTCACAAAGCACCATGTTCGGCGAACTTGGACACGATCAGGCTGATTTCCTCCATGGCAATGTCCGGTAGCGCATTGACGTTGTATTCGAGCAAGTCCAAACTTTCAGCACATTCTGCAAAAGTGATCGTCCATTTTGGTTCATGCAGCAAGAAAGCATCTTTGATGGTCATGAAGCTGAATGCCTTGGTAAAATTTTCTTTCATGATTGGCCCAGAGGCGGTGGAGAAAATTCTTTGAACTTGTTCTTTTAAATTTTGTGGCTGCAAGTGTCTCTTTCGGACAATATCTTTGTCGAGCATATCTGCAGCCATCTGGTAAATCTTACTCTGAATCTCCTTTGCCTGTTCTTCAACTTTGGCGCCATCTTGCTTCACCCTTTCCAGGACTTCTCGTGAAATAAGAGCGTAGTACCAGCTGCTGAAATCATATGCAGCTCTAGCTTCAATAATCCTGTCATCAATCAACCTCTGCTTCGGGATGCCCTTTAACTCTCGAAGACATGGGATAATTTTACTCTGAATGTCTTGGAGGTCATCCCATGCTTCCGCTAAGTCTGTAACTCATGATAGCAGAAAGGAAGTTTGCTCGTACACATATGCCAGCTTCTCCGCAAATGCCATCGCCTCATCTTTCTTTCCAGCCATCCAGTCTTTAGCTTCTCTGGCTGTGGTCAACTCCTCTTCAAAATTTCCAACCAGTTCCTGTGAAGAGTTTGGAAGTGGAGGTGCTGACTGGTCACCTTGATTGAGTGGCCTGGTCAAATGTTGGATATAATCTTTTAGACGCTCAATCTCTCTTTTATACTCTCTTTTCTTTTCCACTTCCCTCTCCAGCCTACACTTGATGGTGGCAATAGAATTATCCAAGTCCTCAACTTCTTGCCCTTTTGTCGTCGGACCCATGTCAATAGTTGTGATGGCATATTCGTTCGGGGCAATCTCATCTTGGAATTTATCAATTGTAGGCACTGCTATCTGCACTGTGCGATTGCCAACCTCATCCCTTTGTATGGCAGAAAATTTCTTGGCTTTCTTTCTTGTGGCAGTTTGCTCTAGCCTAGCCAAGAAGTCTGTGGTGTCATCCTCTTCAGGTACCTCTACTGGCGCCTTTCTTTTAGCCAATCTGGGATGGTTGATTGTTCAATTCCATCTTCCTGTTGATCTTGGACATCTTGCATATCATGAACTTCTTGCACATCTTGAATTTCTAGCATATCCGGAATTTCTTGCATATCCTGAATCTCTTGCACAGATGGGTCTTCTTGGATTCTTTTGAGGGCGGAAATCATTCCCTCTTCAAATTCTCCATTCATGATGTCCGTGTCATTGCCTTATTCCAGAATCTCCGTGCCTATAGGAGAAGGCTGATCATCGTCTTCTGATTGCACTGGCTCCACATCTCTAACTGGAGAAGGAATTCTGACATGCTCCCAAGACTCTTCATCCATGGCTAATATTTCCTCTATATTTCTGGACGTGGCCGAATGAAGGGGCCTAGATTTGTGCCTCTTTTGAGAGGGTCCTTCATCTACTGCTTTATTCTTGTTCTGCTTTGCAGAGTCATCAATCTCTTTTCTTTTTCTCAAGTTGGCAGCATCCGATGCACCAGCATTTGAGGAACAGGACTCTGTATCACCCATCAATTCATATGTGAACTGTACGTTCCTTCGCCGCAACACTTGCACTTGCTGGTTTATCCACCATTGGGAATATTTGAATACAGGCCGCATGAATGTTGCCAGGGCACCCAGCTCAGGCTTAGACCACCTTACAGGAGGAAGTGGCTTGCTTTCATTGAAGCCCGGCTGCACATATACTCCATCCTCATCCAGCTGATCAGGTACTCTGAAAAGTTCTGTTGTCCTTATCATATTCAACGGCAGTCTTGACCACAATCTTTTCCTCACATCATATTCATCAGCCACATTGGCCCAAAAATCTTTTAAGTCTATCCGGTGCTTGTATTTCTCTCCGTCCACAGTTCCAATGTGGAGTGGATCGAAGTCATTCCTGGGTTTGTACGATATGAACGGGTATTTTTGCATCTCCAGTCGAGCACTCTCTGCTGCTTGCGCCGTTGGACATGATTCTTCCATATTGCCGATGAAAAATGGAAAAGTGACAGCTGCTTTCTGTTTTGGCCTTTGAATATTCTGATATGTCTCCAATTGCCTTAGAACTTCCAACAAAACCATTTTGTTGGTAGGGTAAATGGGCAGTCTGTACGGGCGTCCTGCAAATCCTTGAATCTTGATGTAAGTGAATTTGGGAAACTGGATGAACCAGGATCCATATCTGCCAATCAGACTTTTGGCCTCACGGGTGAGTCTTTGATGTGTTCCGCCTTGGAGAAGTCGAGTGATATACATAAGAAAGGCGCCATGTGCTTGCCTGAAGTGTGTCTTCTCCTTCAGTTGCAACTGCGGATAGCAATCATAGGATTTGAATTGTCCTTCGCCGTTGCCAACCACACCCTTGCAAACCAAGCCAGTATATTTGTAAGTCCTTGCAAGCAGATATACGATATAAGAGCTCATATGGAAGGTTTTGGTTTCTTCCAGGTTGACCAACTGCTCATGGAGACTGTCACTGATCATTCTAGACCAGTTAAACATCTTCACCTCGGAAATTATTTCGTCAACGAAATAATACATCCAGGCTTCAAAAGGCGCACCCTGAGGACTGCCTATCATTCTATTCAGCAGCAAGACGATGTCTCCATTTTCTTCTTTGAAATCTGTTCTGGCCAACTTCTTCGGCATCTTTTTGGCAGTAGGTCTAGGCTTCAACAACCAGGACTTGTTTATAGTTGATGCACAAAGGTCTTGCTGATCTTGGTAAAGTTTAAGTGCATCATCTTTGGTTCGGTAGGACGTCCGGTTGTAAACTGGAATTCCAAAGGTTTCTTGTATGGCTGGCTCGGTCAAGTACGCCAGTACTCTTCCATCAGGCGCTTCTATTTGTCTTTCCTGTGCATTATAATGCAATGCACACTCCACCATAAGCTCTGGACACTCTTTTGCTGGTGGAAATCCAGCTGCATGAACAATTCCGTTGCGCATCATCCTTCTTGCAATTGGCGTAGGAAGACGTCCATCACTTCCGTACATTCTTTCCTTGAAATCATCAAAGTCAACGTGGCCAAGGTTGGTGTCCACAATGTTCTCCCATTTGGATTTGATCTTTGACTGCAGCTATGCACCCTTGCTGGCAAACTGCATTTTTATTCTCTTGAAAATAAATCTCTTCTCCAAGCCATTGCTGGGTGGACTTGGCCTTCATCCATGCCATTCCATGTTTTGCTTAGGGCGGATTTACCTCATCTCCATGCCATTAGCTGGGCGGACTTGGTCTCCTGTCATGCCATTGCCTTTGAAGTTGCTGGGCAGAGTTTCCATGAGTCCATGCCATTTCCTTGTGAGCTGGACGGACTTGACACATTGCCAAGCCATTAGCTAGTCTCCATGGCGAGCTTGGCTGAAGCTTAGCCATTAACTTCACTCTTCCTTCCCTGCTGGTTATGAATTTCAGTCTTCTTTCCATGCCTCCATGAATTCTTGCCTTCATACTTAGGAAAATTTGCCATTATTTTCTCAAATTTCTCTATGAATTTTCCAGATTTTCAACATTTTTCTATGATTTCTTGACTGATTTTTCCAGATTTTCAACATTTTTCTGATTTTCACCATGATTTCATGAATTTTTTTTCAAATCAATTTTCTGAGATTTCTATTGACTTTTTGGAACTTCTGAGTGGATTTTTGAAATTCGGGCACCTTCCAAATATAGAAACCTTGACAAAAATAGAAACTTTTCCCAAAATAGCAATTTTCTAAAAATAGCCCCTAAAAAATAGGAAGTCCAAAATAGGCCAAAAATGCCAAAAATAAAGTCCCTAAAAAATAGGGGTTGGAGGGGCAATCCCCAAAAAGTAGGAGATGTCAGAATTGATGAAATAAGTTGATCTTTGTCCCCGGGCCTCTAAGCACTGTGGTGATGTTTGGACAATGATTCAGGCTCAAATTCTTTCACTTGACGGGTGACCATTCAAAAACTCAAACTCTAAACCCCCACAACCGGATGAGACCAAAACGAATGACAAAACCCTAAAAAAGCTACTAGGGTCCCCATTTGCAATGGGGCAAGGTGTAATTAGGTCACAACAAGTCAGAAGTATATTAATACTGTTCTAGAGATTTTGTATGGTGATTGCAAGCGCTAGTTGTTCTAGTTTTGCGAGAACGGCTATTTGTTGAAGATTCCAAAATATCCTGAGATAGAGGACATGACGAGTGCCTTATGCTAGTGCAGCAGTTTAATGTATGCAATGGTCGTACAAGGCGACATTGTCCAAGCATTGGGAGTACTTAGTCGTTTTATGGCAAATCCTGGAAGGACACATTGGGATGCTGTGCAAAGTGTGTTTAGATATCTGAAGGGCACTTCAGAATATGCTTTGTGTTACCATGGGAATTTGGTTGAATCATAGAGGACTCTTAGCATTCGAGGCTATGCGGATTCTGATTGGGTAGGGGACATTGACAACAGAAGATCCACCAGTGGATATATTTTCATGATGAATGGTGGTGCAGTGAGTTGGATGAGTAAGTGGCAGGCTGTAGTCGCTTTGTCCACTACAGAGGCAGAATACATGGCAGCAACACATGCCTGTAAAGAAGCAATCTGGTTAAAACGTTTGTGTTCTAACATTGGGTTTGATGCAGGGATAATTACAATATACTGTGACAGTCAGAGTGCTATTTGTTTGGCGAAAAATCCTACTTTCCATGCCAGGACGAAACATATTGATGTTCAGTATCATTTTGTACGAGATATGGTGGAGGATGGAAAGGTCTCTTTAGAAAAAGTGGATACTTTGGAAAATGTTGCAGATGCATTGTCGAAGCCAGTGAGCACAGACAAGTTCAGGTGGTGTACCAGTTCGATGGGCCTTAGTGCCCATGAATTTCAGTAGTTTTGTTGTGCTCTGGAGGTGTTAGTAAGATCTTCGTCAAGTGGGAGATTGTTGGAAAATGTGTCTCAATCTTATTGGCATGTAAACTCCTGAAAGAGCAAAGTCGGTGAGACCCTCTGGAAGTCTTATCGACTAGCAGCTGTATTTTAATCATTTGAAGTGCTCGGGTTGCCGAGACTTTGATTTTGTCTTGTCGACGGTTTGGTTCCTAGTGGTTATCGGGGAGACTCGTGGCACTCGAAGTCATCGAGGTGACATGAAGGCTCGATAAGAGTCTAAACGATGGCTATGGTCTCGCTGAAAGGTTTGCACTCGGTATGATCTCCTGCCGATGGTGTTTCTCTCGCCGACAGTTTATCTTTTGGTGTGACCTCTTGGCGATAGCAAGGGTCTCGCCGATAGAGCCACATGAGTTGAACATCGGTGTGAAGTCTTAGTGATATTGTTTGTCTTGCTGATGGGTATGAACATCGGTATAACCTAAGGTTCGGTAAGACTCTTGGCGATAGCGGAACTCTTGCCGATAGATCTGCTCAAGATGGATTTGTGTTCGGTATGACCTCTCGCCGATGGTTCTGTAGTGGATATCGCTGTGATGTCTTAGCAATAGAGTGAGTCTGGGCGACAGTTTTGAACTCGATATGACTCTTGTCGATGGTGGTGACTCTAGGCGATAACGACAGTCAGGTGTTGTGGCATCGGGGAGACAGAGCCTAGCGTCTCACCGACATGCGACACTGTTTGAACGCCTTGACCGAATGTATATCCTACGTGGTATGTTCTAAGCCAATCAAAGAAGCAGAATGTGAACTGCCAGTAGTTGGACTGTTGCTAACGTTCCTGTGAGGAAGATCAACAGACCATGAACAACATGGATATACTCGGTAATTGAAGATGATGATCAGTTCGGTGAACAGTTCGGTGTGTGATCAGTGTGTATGAATTCAATTCTGAGAGCATTGTAACTGGGATGTTCTGTACAAGGTTGATCAAGGAAATTATGCTGCTGTAAATTGACATCAGAAAGTGAAGTTTGTACTCTATATGTAATTTTGTTTACTGTAATACAAAGAGGCTTTTCTTGGTGTGGTGGGTTTTTCTCCCGTAAGGGTTTTCCCACGTAAATTTGGTGTCCAAATTGTGAATGTACATTTCTCTGTTTCTGTTATTTCTTTCATGAGTATCTTAATTGAACTGTAATTGCAAAATTTAAAGTCACCTTTGCATTCTTCCCTGAGGTTTTGACGTTAGGAGAGTTTGTTTCGCACCTAAGCTTTCCTTACACTATGATCGTATCTCCATTTCTCCTTACAATAAAAACACAATCCTTTCTTTCGAAGATCTTCCTTGTCTTCCTTTGTATTGAGGGATTGTGGAGGAAATGCCTTTGATTGCCAATTTTTCTTATAGGAGGGTTGAGTATGCGTGCTTGAAGGTAGATTCTTTGAATAGATTTTGTCTTTGATTGTTGTGACTTCTAACCTTGATGCTTTTTGGATTGCATCTTGGAGTGATGTAGGATCAAGAGCGCCTACCAAGCCATAGATTGACTCTTTTAATCCCTCAATAAATAGGTATGTGAGCCTACCCTTGGTAATACCTAGCACCATAACGAAAATTCTTTGAAATTCCACTACATATTCCTCTACCGAGCCTTGTTTTAAATGGTTCAACTCCTTGAAATGCCTTTCGGGATGTTTTTGATCAAATCGATCAATAAGTTTTTGAGTAAACGCCTCATAGGTTGTTATGTTTTGATGCCCCTAGGTGGCCATTCCATGGTGCCACCAATCGTATGCAATCCCCTTTAAGTGCCAAATGGATATTTAATAGCATCCTCTTCAGTCATGGGGCTAAGGGAAAAATATGTGTCAAGTTTTTGGATCCATGCCCGTCATCAAAATCGAGAAAAGTCATTTTACTCGCTCTTTGTCACAAATCTTTGTTGGGTTGCTTTCTTTCTCTTCTAGGAGTGCTTCTTGTTCTTGCATCACAATATTCTTTAAAGGGAATATGTCTCCTAAGGTTAGGGTCGATTCTTGAATATGCTTCTATACATTCATCAAGGTCATTTGCTCCTATGTTGGGTTACTCTTCTACCCTTGATTGTTCTTCTCTAGGTAAGAAGGTAGGCCTAGTTAATCTAGGTGATGATCTTATTGGCGTTCTATTATTTTCAGAATGGTTGGAATTTGCATCTCTTCCATTGGTTGGGTTGGGCCTAGGAGTATTGATGGAGTTGTTTATGTTTTGGAGAGTTTGGAGAAGCAACTGTGATGTCTTCTCTTTTTGTTCCATAAAGGCCCTCAATTCATTTCCTAGATTAACCTCATGGTTGCCCATTGTATTACCTCTAATTGGGAATCTACTTGATCTGTATTGGATCTAGACTATTTGCAGTATTGAATGCTTAATTAAAAACAACTTTGCGGAATTACAAATTCATGCATACATTAATGAAATTATGCATCAAAACTGAAAATGTAAGGTGAAAATCAGAACATGAGAGAGGAGAGAAGAAGTGCAAACAAATTGATAACGGAGTTTGTCACAAATGTGACTACGTCTCCGGGTCCGCTCCAATAGAGTGCGACCGATCCGATTATCTCCAAAAATCGATTACAAAAATGCACCAAGACCATTCCTTCTAGCACTTTAGCAGCATAACACTACTCCGACGTACAAGAATGGCTCAAAATTCTCCACAAGCATTCTCCTATTCTCACCACCTGGACTTTCAAAATCAAATCTACACCCCTCTTTTTATACATGGAATTTGCCTAATTAGGCCTAACCTCCAAAATAAATGCCTAACTCCCTTATCAACTCGTACAACATCTCTTTTGTCTTCTATTAGCTTCTGGTTTTGATTGCTAGAGATGGTTTTACTTGTTTATGGCTTAATAAGCCATTTGGTTAGAGATTCGGCCAATAGTTCTATAACAAAATAACCAATGGCCTATATATATACAACAAAGTTCGCGTGGTCCACCGGTGGCTTATCCTTTTATTAAGTGGGTGGTCGGCGGTTCCAACCCCGCCGGCCACGCTTTATAACAAATAACCGAATCACTAAACAATAAAACTAAACGGCTCCATAGCTATAATTGATGGCTATGTTTGGTGCAACGGTTACCGGCGGTTTCGGCAAATTGGAGGTTGTGGGTTCGAAACACAACAAAATTTTGTTAGAACAAACTCATCCGCCGGCCGAAGGAGCGTAAATACAATAGTGCCACGTGTCAAACTGTTATTCGCCAGAACCTGCCAATGTGTCCGTTGACGAAGATAATCTGTACGCTGACTGGGTGCCACGTGTTGCCCGCTGATTGGTCCGTACCATCTGACTCACATGCCATGTGCCTTGCGCCGATTGGTCCACTTAGCTTCCGTACTGTACGGACTGACACGTTAGCATGATGACGTCATCATCTGTACCTTCAAGTCAACCAAACTTTGACTGCCAATATCTTGAGCATACGGTGTCGGATTTTGACGAAACAAGTTGCGTTGGAAAGCTTGCGACGAGCTCTTCGTGATGACGCCAACTTCGACAAATTTTGACGATGTCATTTTTTTTGCTTCCTGGACGCCCCTTAATCCCAGTTTGACCCAAGGTTTGACTAGCCATAACTTGCACAAACGGACTCCTTTTCGCTCCGTTCGAGTTGCGTTGGAATCAGGACATCGAGCTCTTTCTGATGGTGCTGATTCTGGAGAGAAATGAGACACTTCAATTTTCACTGAAAATATCCACCGGATCAGGCCTCCCCATTGAAGACCTTTTGGACCTCCAAAAGTGGCATTAATCTGACATTAAATGAGGACTTGGCCTCCCCACTTGTCTTGTATCCTCTGTACATCTGAATACCTGGCTCACAAGCATAATCAAGACTGCAGAAATATTGTTGAACATAAACATAACTTTATCACTTCCATAAGCATCTACATCAAATGTCGTAGCCACTAACCAACAAAAATTGACTAGCATCAAGCTGAACAATAATGCAGAAATGAAAGAGAATAAGTCAACAACATATCGATCCTTCACAACAGGAACATTTTTACCCAAGGGACCATCAATGCTTTCAATCATCATTCCTCATGTGTATTGTGGGTGCATCCTGCAACATCTGACCCCGGTTAGCTACTCCAAGTTCAAGTTTAAAACCACATGGCAACGGACATAAGAGTTAACTCTTTACTTGCATTATTACCCTCTTTAACTGTAATCGTTCAAAGCGATCGGTCTTAATCAGAGAATGTACGAATATATCTTAATGCCATCTTTAAACAAGTGATAATGATTCTTTTTCTCTGAGAAATAGCTTTCTCATAAAGAATAGGGCTACCAAGCACTATCCCACAGATATCCGGTGGAACTACATCAAATTATACTTCATCCACAAATTTACTAGTGATTGTGAACCTTAAGGTGCATTGTCTTGTTACTTGCAACTTATCATTTTCACAAATCCAAGCCTAGTGATAAGGTTTCTTATGTTGTGTAGTTTTAATCCCAAGTTTCTACAACACTTCAGAAATTAAATTCACTTGAGAACCACTATCTATGAGTGCATCAATTTTAGTGTTCTTAGCAACAACCCTTAAATGAAACAGCTCATTCCTTTTCTTATCTTCAGAGAAATCATTAACTGTAGAATTAGAAGCACAACTAGCAACAGAAACACCAGAAATAGGAGCTTTACCTTTTAAACCCATAGCTGTTATCTTAGCCTCATCATCTGAATCTGAACCAAGATCCAAAACAACATTCGTGGCTTTCTCCTTACCTTTCTGTTTCTGATTACGTTTCTGAGCCCACTTAGGCCTCAGTTCTGGATGCAACTGCCAACAATGTTCTTCATCATGACCCTTCCTGTCACAATGAGTGCAAGAAAGCTTATCATCCTTCTTAACTGTAGCTGTCTTCTTTCCTTTCCCTGTCTCTGCAACCTTAGAAGATTTCTTTACATCATTATCAACCTTATCAATAAAAGATCCTTTACCCCTTGACTCTAAGTGTGTAGCTTGAACAGACACTTCATCCAAATTACAAGGGTTCAAAACCAAAATGGAATGCCTAAGGTAGGAATGCAGACCTCCTATGTACTTCAACAAAGTGTCCTGGGTGTACAAAGGAACATTCAAAGCAATAGCCCTTTTCCTAAATTCATGGGTGTACTCTTGGACAGTTTGACCTTTCCTTTGCCTAAACATTTGCCAGTCCATCATTAACTGTTGCATATGGCTTAGGGGATAAAATTGCTTCTTAAGAGCATTAACAAATTCTGCCCAAGTTAAACTGACTCTACCATGTGTGAAATTTCTACCTTAGTCTTACTCTCCCACCAGGTTAAGGCTGTACCTCCTAAACGAAGAGTAGCTAATTGGATCCTATCAACATCATCTAATAGGTTTTGGACTCTACAATAGACTTCAACTTGCTGAATCCAATCATCCAATTTTTCAGCATTAAGTTCACCACAATACTTAGGCAAGTCAAATTTTACATCCAATTTAATTTTAGGCTTATACCCACTCTTGAAAGGATTAAAAGAAGTAGAATGAGGAGAAGATGGAGAAGAAGGAGAAGAGGGAGGAGAAGAAGAAAAGGGGTGATCTGGTTGCTTGCCACCATCTCCATGTTGTTTCCCTTTCTTGTCTTTGCGATCTTCTTGCTTCGACGAACCTCCTTCACGTTCTTTCCGCTCTTGTCTCTCTTGAAAAAGAATGTCCACCTTAGCCTTCATCTCGAGGAATGCTCTTCGAAATTCTTGCTCACTGATTTCTTCAGGAACCTCCATTCCAGACAAGGACATCTTCGGAAAAGTTCTTCGCTTCCCGATCTGAGGATTAAATTCTTCAAGCTTGCCTTCGCCCTTCTGAATCCTGGATCTCGTTAGCATTCAAGAAAAAACAACTGCAATAATAGTCAATTGAGCTCTGATACCAACTTGATCTGTATAGGATTTAGACTATTTGCAGTATTGAATGCTTAATTAAAAACGACTTTGCGGAATTACAAATTCATGCATACATTAACGAAATTATGCATCAAAACTGAAAATGTAAGGTGAAAATCAGAACATGAGAGAGGAGAGAAGAAGTGCAAACAAATTGATAACAGAGTTCGTCACAAACGTGACTACGTCTCCGGGTCCGCTCCAATAGAGTGCGACCGATCCGATTATCTCGATTACAAAAATGCACCAAGACCATTCCTTCTAGCACTTCAGCAGCATAACACTACTTCGACGTACAAGAATGGCTCAAAATTCTCCACAAGCATTCTCCTATTCTCACCACCTGGACTTTCAAAATCAAATCTACACCCCTCTTTTTATACATGGAATTTGCCTAATTAGGCCTAACCTCCAAAATAAATGCCTAACTCCCTTATCAACTCGTACAACATCTCTTTTGTCTTCTATTAGCTTCTGGTTTTGATTGCTAGAGATGGTTTTACTTGTTTATGGCTTAATAAGCCATTTGGTTAGAGATTCGGCCAATAGTTCTATAACAAAATAACTGATGGCCTATATATATACAACAAAGTTCGCGTGGTCCACCGGTGGCTTATCCTTTTATTAAGTGGGTGGTTGGCAGTTCCAACCCCGCCGGCCACGCTTTATAACAAATAACCGAATCACTAAACAATAAAACTAAACGGCTCCATAGCTATAATTGATGGCTATGTTTGGTGCAACGGTTACCGGCGGTTTCGGCAAATTGGAGGTTGTGGGTTCGAAACACAACAAAATTTTGTTAGAACAAACTCATCCGCCGGCCGAAGGAGCGTAAATACAACAGTGCCACGTGTCAAACTATTATTCGCCAGAACCTGCCAATGTGTCCGCTGACGAAGATAATCCGTACGCTGACTGGGTGCCACGTGTTGCTCGCTGATTGGTCCGTACCATCTGACTCACATGCCATGTGCCTTGCGCCGATTGGTCCACTTAGCTTCCGTACTGTATGGACTGACATGTTAACATAATGACATCATCTGTACCTTCAAGTCAATCGAACTTTGACTGCCAATATCTTGAGCATACGGTGTCGGATTTCGACGAAACGAGTTGCGTTGGAAAGCTTGCGACGAGCTCTTCGCGATGACGCCAACTTCGAAAAATTTTGACGATGTCATTTTTTTGCTTCCTGGACGCCCCTTAATCCCAGTTTGACCCAAGGTTTGACTGGCCATAACTTGCACAAACGGACTCCTTTTGCTCCGTTCGAGTTGCGTTGGAATCAGGACATCGAGCTCTTTCTGATGGTGCTAATTCTGGAGAGAAATGAGACACTTCAATTTTCATTGAAAATATCCACCAGATCACTACTTGCCTCTAGTTTTCTCCTCTCTCTTTCCAAGGCTCTTTGAGCTATTTGGCTTAATTGCATAAACCAATTTCCTTTTTGATCCTCAGGCTGGCAGGATCAAAGCTTTGATACCAATTGTAATGTCCCCTTTTGGGAAATTCTGAATTTTAGGCCTGCAAAACAATAATAATCACTAAAAACTGATATTAGTCTAAGTTGCCGGTTCGGGTACGGGTTCAGATACGGGTTCGGGTTCGGGTTTGGGTTTGCCGGTTCGGCAATTTTTTTTTCTTCCTAGGGTACGGGTTCGGGTACGGCCGTACTATATATATATATATTATAAATTTATAAACATAATGATAATGCCATAGACTCATAAGCATGCTCAAAATTATAATCATATGATCAGATTCATAATGCCATAATGCCATAGAATATTGAAACAATGAAATACGACATACGGTAGTACCTCATATAATCTGTAATCATATTCATAATTTGCAAAAAAGTAAATAGTAAATACTCAAGTCTTAAAGTGTCATTACACATTGAAAATTCAAATTACAATCAAGACAATATTTAATTCAGTATTACTATTCTAAGTATTCTTCAAATTCATCATCCTCATCATCCTCAATTGGTTCAATAACTTCAATTTCATTTGAACCACTATCAATTGGATTGCCACTCCCACTAGGTGCATTAGTTGCCTCATTGTCATCCATAGAAGCCAAGGTAAGTTGTGCAATTGTAGCATCTAAATCAGCACACTCAGGGGTGAGATCCCAATTCTTTGACAAACCCTCATTGTATTCAGGTTTCTTATGTGATAAGAGACGAAGGTTGGAGTGTACATAGACCAAATCCTCTGCTTTTTTTGCACCCAAACGATTGCACTTGACCGAGTGGATGAAGGAGTATGTACTCCAATTCCGCTCAGCTGAAGAGGAACTTGCAACCTGTTGATTATGCACACAACATTTAGTAATTACTATTAGTATTTAATTTTACTTGCCGATAATAATCATAATATATAGCATAATAGCATCGAATGAAAAACAAAAAAATAAATAAATAAAAAGATACATACTTGGGAGAGTATTTTAATTGCAAGAGGTTGCAAGTAAATGGAGCCTTGACCATGTAGATACCACCAATCATCAGCATCTTTCCTATATCTGTCTAGATGAGTAGAAACATCATGATTTTTTGCAGATATGAATTGGCTAAACTCGCCCATGACAATGCTTTGGATTTCTTCATCTACAAATATCTTTCTAAATGTAGCCTTATAGCCAGCAGCAACTTCTAAATCCCTATATGGTGCCATCCTCCTCTTCAATGAAAGTATCTCTTTGCTATAATACTTTGGTGACAAAGCAAATGCTAAGAGATGTAAAGGGGTGGTCATCTTGTTCCAACGGTCAACAATAATAGTTTGCACAGTTTTGAAAAATGTTTCCGTTGGGTCATGTTCCTTGGCATCTATTATTGCTCTTATTTTCTCCACCATGGAATCCATGCCATCATAAATTTCACCCAAACATGGGCGATCAGTATCAGCATACCTAATCATGCTCATAATAGGCTCGGTGAAATTTAAAACATATTCCACACGAGCCCACCACTCATCATCTAAGATCATTGCTTTCACTTTTTGGGCTCTTTCTGTGCTTGATTGCCTCCATACACTCCACAAACTGTTGATGACCATAGAACCCAAGGCCTGTCGCACCTTCAGAAGTCGTCTTAAGACAATTGTGTGAGATGCAAATCGAGTTTCAGCAACCTAACATTGTAAGAAAATGCATGTCACAAATCAGCAATGAAAAATTAAAATAAAAAAATAAAAAATTATATTAAAAAATCAGATTTAAATTACCTTAAGCAACTCCAACTTGGAGAAGGTCCTGAAGATGGCTTGTGACATATGATGATTAGTCACAAACATTTGGATCTCCTCACCCTCTGCGTAGATTTGCTTGACCCACTCAATTTGTGTACCAATCTTTTGCATTATCAAATTGAGTGAGTGGACTGCACATGGTGTCCAAAAAATGTGACCATATCTAGCCTCCACTATAGCCCCAGCTGCCCTACAGTTTTTAGCATTATCCGTTATGACTTGGACAACGTTTTCAGGCCCCACCATTTCAATGGATTCTATGAGGATATTGGCAATAAAACTTGCATCTTTTATTTTCCCTTCACAATCAACTGCCTTCAAAAACATCGCCCCTTTAGGGGATACTGCTATAACATTGATCAATGGTCTATTTTTGCAATCCTTCCATCCATCAGAAATGATGGACACACCTGTTTCGACCCATGTATCCTTGATTACTCTCAATGCTACCTCTACTGAAGATTTCTCCTTTGCCAATAAGGTGGTCCGCACCTTTTCATACCCAGGACTAACATAATCAGGAGTTGTCTTAGAAATGGCTTTCACCATTTCCCGCCAATAAGGTGATCTAACAAGGTTGAAAGGAAGCCCATTGCCATAAATGCAACGTGCAATGCTCTCATCTGCCAACTCCCTTGCTTCATTTTTGAAGGCTCTATCCAATGGGCCTCTTTTTCGTGTCACCGACATATTTTCTCCTTCAGAAGATTGTGCCATTTCCATGAAAGGATGTGGGCCAGCCGGTTCTGATAAGCCACTAAGTCTTTGCGAGCTTTTACTTTTATTTTTACCTTTCTTCATAAGAGGATGGTCTGTAGCCTTTGGTGTTTTGAATGCATTGTCAGCATCCTCTTGTTCTTTAATATAACCCATTATTTGATCCTTTGTCAACCCTTTTTTATTTGGCCCAAGGCAAGGTTTTATTCCTTGATTACCAATAGCACATAAATGGGCTTTCACTCGAAAGTACGAGCTCCTATATGTAGTTCCACATTGGCTGCAACGCCAAACATAACCCCCACCACCGGGAAGTTGTTGAATCATTGTCGTATGTCGCCAAAGAGGTGAGCCTGGATCATATTTAAATTGACTCTCTGCACCTATTCCAACTGAAGTAGAACTATCGGCCATTTTGTATGAAGATATGAACCTAAAATAAATAAAAAGAAGTAATTTTTTTAAGAAAAAATGGGCATTATAACCCCTTATTTTGCATAAAATGTTCTTAAAAAATTTCAAACCTTACTAGAAAAAAAAAAAAAACTTGAAAAATCTTCAAAAAAATTATTGAAAACTAAAAAAAAGAGGATAGATTCACTCACCTTTGATTGCTTGATCTTCTTAGTGCACCTATTCCTCTCTTGTTTCTATCAATTGAACTCCTTCGTAGCTCTTACAATCTCACCTTCGAAAAAAAAGAGAAAACCTGCAAAAATCAACTATTTTAGCTTGGAGGCAAAAAAATGGTGTTTTTGCTCTTTTGAGTTTGCAAAATGAGCCTCATTTGGTCGGCCAAGTCAATATAAGGCAATCTGGGCACTTTTTAGGGTTTTGTTTTTTGTTTTTAAGTTGATTTTTTGCCTTTTTTAAGGCTGGACGACGTGGGTCCTCCCAGGTCCTTCTGGGTTCTCCCCGGGTTCGGCCAGGGTTCTCCGTTTTCCACCCAGGTTCTCTGTGGGTCCTTCTGTGAAGGACCCATAGAGAACCTAGGTGGAAAACAGAGAACCTAGGAGAACCCAGAGCCGAACCCGAACCCACACGTATTTTGGCGGGTTCGGGGGGCTAAACTGAAGGACCCGGTAACAGAGATATTAGTAATAACAAGTATCAACTTTACGGCTATATTCAAATTAATACATAAAATATTATAATATTGAGAGCAATACATCATAGATAAAACATCATAATATTTAGAGCTCTAGTTCATAGCATCATTAATATTTGAATTCAAAACATCCTACCATCATTAATGATTATTCTAAGGCATATTCCTATAGCTAATCATATTAGGAATTCACTAGAAATGCATGCAAACCACAATCTCAAGGGTGGTGGCCCTTGTATTGTGAGAGCATGAAATGATTCTAGACCCATTCCATTCTTCAGTCCGCCTTGGAGGTTGGCCGTCCTCCTCGATCAAGCCCAAGAGCACCATTTAGGCCTCCCAACCCACGAGTATGATAGAACCTCCAATTCATCCATCTCGGGGTGGTGTGCTTGATAAGATGCATAAAGGCTGTCCTTTTCAACCAAGCCCAAGAGCACCATTTAGGCCTCTCAGTCCACGAGTATGGCAGAATCTCCAATTCATCCATCTCGGGGTGGCATGCTTGATATTAAGAATTCCTAGCCATTCAAAATCTCGTGTCTCGGAAGGTTGATTGGTCTCCCTATTTGCAAAACACTTCTACAAATTCAAAATAGATTGCTAAAGGAATTGGCTATATTAATTTGTAATAAAATATCATATGTAACTATAGTAGACTTACTTACAAGTGGCTGTAATAACTTGATTCTGCAATAACAATATTTATATCCAATAGATATCTTATATTTCAATTCCTTATTTTTCTTTTCTTTCCAATCTGATCCACTTGATACCTCTCCCCACTCATTTGTTCTCCCTTTTATATTTTCCATGGTGGGGAGAGTAACATCCATTCATTGGTCATCTTAATAAGGGACACATCCTTCCATAATCAAGCGCTGCCCCTTAAATTCTTTTAATTATTAATTATTTATTTTTCTTAGGGAGCCGCTACCTTATCATCGTCCTTAACTAATTCTCATTGAACCCTTTGAAGAGTCGCCATTTTCATATCTCCTTGGTCGCTGCTTCCATATGTCTTTGGTCAGCGATTATCATTGATCTAGGATAGGTTGTGATCGTGGGAGGTTGTGATTTATGGCAGGGCATGACAAAGTTTAGTGGTTTGTGAACCTTGTGAAACCTTGACAAAGAAAAGTGTCAAAGTACAAAATATCACAAAGTTCACAAACTTTACAAAGATCTGACAAGGTTTGAGATGTTGCCAAAAATGCAATAGAGTGAACAAGGAAAGTGAAAGAAGTTCTTTGAAATTTTAGAGAGTTGCATGGTTTGTGAGGTCGCAAAGTTTTTGATTTCACAAACTTTGTGGTGTGGTTTGGTAGGTCACAAAAAGTATGACAATGAGAATAAAGAATGGAAAAAAGATGAAGAAAAGAAAGAAACAAGGAAGAAAAGTGATGAAGTTCTTCATATTGCAAACTTTGCAAGTTTGCGAACCTTACAATGTTCCAACATTGTTCCAAGGTCACCAAAAACTCCAACAAATGAAAAAATGAAATATGGAGAGATGTGAAGAATGGATGTCAAAGAGTCCTAGTTCTTGAACCCCCCAAATCCTCAATAGGTTCCCAAAGGTGTTCTTTTCCCGTTTTGCCATCTCTCCCACCCACATTCTTTATTCCTCCCCATTGAACCTTGAGCTTATAGAGGAGTCTTGGACTTTGGCTCTGAGTTCCATGATGCCAAGTTTGGCTTGGTCCTTGCTACCTTTCTTTTCCTGGTTCCCAATGCATGTTCTCAAGTCCCTCCTGAACCCAAATTCCTGCCAAGCACTAGAATGTCCAGAGTTTACACCAAGGTATGCCACACTCTAGAATCCTTAGAGACATGTTTTCACCTACTTTCATGGTTCTCCCATCACTCAATTGATGCCTAATTTGATCTTGTAATTGCTAGATTGGATTTTTTTTCCCAAAAACAACTATTCAATTGAAAGACACATGTTTTCTTGCACTATTAGTGGCAGAGAAGAAGATGACTCACGTGGCCATTAATGCAGTGATTAGGTTTTCAAGTCTTGATGACTCTTAGGCAACCTCCTAGCCATTGTTTTAATGAATTTCCCAACAAAATCTTGTCTTGCATGTAAGATCTAGTGGCTATTGGTGCAAGAGGATAAAACGTGACTTGGTCTAAGAAAAAATTGCAATGACCAAAAGAGAATCATGATTTTCCTATGAGGGTTTCACATGTCTAGCTCCACGTGTTTGTTTTGGTGATTATTTTTGTTATGTCTATTTGACACGTCATGCATCCATGGAGAGCATTGTTGTAATCTTTTCTATAAGATGGATGCATTTTTTCATTTGTAGAGGTTGGAAAAAGAGGGAAAACACTTTGCATTTGTTGGGATATTAAGGTTTATGTTAATAAAGTCACCTTAGTGAGTTGTTTATATTATTATTTAATAATTAGTTACATTGCCATAGGTTGGTTGTTTAGGAAGTTATGATGGAGAGGCTTTATAAAAGTATTGTAATACTTTGAAAATCAACTCTCAATAATATAAACATTATTCGTATTTTCTACTATGCAAATGTAGATGCTATTGATTTTTCCAACATGGTATTAGAGCCTATGGCTTAAGTTATTGGACAAAGAAGAATCACTGTGAGAAAGAGATAAAAAAATTAAAAAAGAAGATTTGAAAACGTATTTAATTGTTAAGGATGCGATTGGAAGTAAAGATAGCATGAGTTGATGTGCCTTCTCTCTTTCTTGTGTCGTTGCAAATTGGGCAAGGAAAAGTAAACTGCAAGAGAGGGAGGGGAATAAATATTGAATGGTCGAGTGAAGGAAGATGGATCATGGCATAAAGAATCAGATGTAGATCCAGTAGGTGACTTCCAATCCTATCCTTTATGTTGTTTTCGCTATTTTTTAATTCACCTATGTGGGCATTGTAGGTGCTACCTAAGGCATTCAACAAAAGGTATGGAGTGTTTGTTGACTCTATAGGCTTTTTGAATTCTAGACCTTGAAAATCTATTCCTCGCTCAACCATCCAAACCATGAAAAGAGCAACAATTATAAAAGAATATATGAATGGTGTCATTGGAAGATAATAATTTATTCATGCTTCTCAAATTCCAGATTTCTCTCACATCTAGTTTGCAAGTTCCAGATTTGTGTATTGGGTGAATCTTCAATAAAATGGACAATGCAAAAATTAGGTTTTCAATATTCTAAACAATTAAGAGCACAATATGGTGATAATAAAATTTTGGGTTTTACAATATATTTTTTTTAATTCTTGATTTTGGAGTGATAAGGTTGATATTAGATTTCTGAAATATTTTCAATTTGTAATTTATTTTTTCAAAATGAAATTTCCTTTAGATGTATATTTTGGGTTCAACTTTCATACTTGGAAAAATAAAATTCAAATGCAATTAATTAACAAAAACTTATGGAGAACAGTGAACGGGAATGAAACACCACCTACATATGCAAATAAGTTATTGGAATGGTATAAAAGAGATGATAAAGCTAAAGCTATTATTGGTCTTGTTCTTTTTGATACTGAATTACATCATGTAGATTTAGATGAATCATCATAAAAAAATTAGGATAATTTGAATAAAATGTTTGGAGCAAAAATAGTTAATGCAAAGTTTTCCCTAAAACTTTAACTATTCAGATTTAAAATGGAAGATAAAATCACTATGCCAAATCACATAAGTAATTTGAGGTTTCTCATTCGACAACTCACAAAAGTCAAGGCTCGAGTAGATGATGAAGATGCTAAGGCTATTTTGTTAAACAGTTTGCCTTCAAAATATAATAATGTTATTTTTACACAATCAAATAACTTCTCAAACGCTAAAAGATATGATTTCGGCCCTTTTAGCAGCAGAAAAAATAACAAATGCAGAAGATACAAAAGTTGATTCTCAACATGAGAATGCATTAGACTCAAGAGGCAATAATAAGAAAAAGGAAATTGAATGTTATTATTGTAAGAAAAAGGTCATAACATGGACTTGTAAAGCTCGAGCTAGTGATGTTCTTAAGGGAAAACTAAAAGAAAAGTCAAATGATGTTAACTTAGCATGTTTTGAGAACTAGGTTGAGGATAAGGACCCCCCAGATGATGCTTTTGTTGAAAATTATTATTGTGAAGATACTAGGGATGGATACTTATTGTGAGCCTTCACAATTGGAGGTTGGTGGCATTGGAGGTTAGAGGATGTTCATCATCTTGAGTCAACTTCTTGCTCAGAGATGGTGCTTTGTATGAGAAGCATATGTTATTTTTGCTTTCTGTTTTTTGATGCTGACAAAATTGAAGAATGCATATATTGTGAAGTTTGTTTTTTGAAGATAGGTAGAGATTTGGTGAACTCAATATGAATTATTGTTTAGATAGTTTGAGAATCTTTGGATCTAAAGAATTATACTCTTTTGAGGGTCATGAGACAACTTGATGGTCAAATAATTCGGGGGATTTTTGATTCAAGAATTCAAGGAGGTGGTAATCCAATAACTTGTGAATTCAGCTTGGGAGCTATACTTTTCCGAGGGTTATGAGGCAGCTTGATGGAGTTACACTTGGTTCAAGGTTTTTATTTTCAAAGAAAAAACTTATAAAAAATATGTATTTGTTTATTTCAATCAGCATGTTTTGTTGCGTGGAATGTAAACCTTAAGGGGGGTGTTGGAATATTAAGGTTTATGTTAATAAAGCCGCCTAAATGACTTGTTTATTTTTATTATTTAATAATTAGTTACATTCCCATAGGTTGGTTGTTCGAGAAGTTATGATGAGGAGGCTTTATAAAAGCCATATTATAATACATTGAAAATAAATATAAACATTATTCATATTTTCTATTGTATAAATGTAGATGCTCTTGATTTTTCCAATAGTATAGAATAGTAAATACCAATCTTATTTTTGCAGAAATACAACATATTCAATACTATTTATGCAATTTGTGATGATAAAAATTTCTAGTTGATTTATATTAATGATGGTATGATTTGCATTGTTGTCTCTTCTGTTATATCATTTATTCTTGAAGAGAAGTTTACCTTCAAGGAGGGTAGAAAATCTTGCTTATACATTTGCTATAGGATTCGTTGTTCTAATTAGTACATCTTCAAGGAGGGTGAAAAATCTTTCCAGGAAGCAAGTGGGATTGCAGCATTAAGAAAGTGATTATTAAGTAGAACTTTGTATTCAGATTACATTTGCAAGTTCATGTTAATGAAAGGCAATAACAGTCATTGAAAGGAACTGTTGCTTGTTTTGAACCACTAGCAGAGTTGTGGTCAAGTCATATTGGTAGAAATATTTGATGTCTCTGTTTTCCCTAAAATAGGCACTGGTTAGTTTGAGAAATTCCTCCCAGCCCACTCATACAATAAAGGAGAAAAAAAATTCGATGTGTAATTTATTTTTTATTTATATTCCCATGTTTGTACCTAAGCACTAAGGGTACAAGAGATATTTTAGCAATGTGAAGAATCATGTAAACCTTTGCCATGTTTGTATAAATATTTTACCTTCTATACACTGTGATAAGTCTATTATATCCTTATAGAATCTGGTGTGTTAATTGGACTACACCTAGGTCTTACAGAGCCTAAAGTGCAGGAAGGAATAGTTTATTCTCTCATTCGTTGGCCATCATCCCAACAATCTTTGAACATAGAAACTCGCAACATCTTAAAAGTCACTGGTAGCAGGTTGGAGAATCAACACTTTATATACCAACAAACTTGGTTTGACAAGTCCGTATGACAGACTCGTGAATTACTCATGACAAGTCTGCACTATGGACTCACCAAGTACCTGCAGCGAGTCTGCACCCTAGAATCACCAAAAATTGCTCTAAGTGAGACCTAATTTTTTCGTTTTAGGTTTTTGCTCATGAGTACTTGCTGAGTGGGCAAGTAATTGGTGAGCTTGTAATCTATGTTCAATAGCATTTAATCTGCTCTATTTTGAATTCGGGCATTCAATATAGACCAATCAAATTTAATTTTCTAAAGTTTGAATGTCATTCCTATAATTCCAGGTAACATTAAGACGTTGCTTATTGCATGTGTTTCCCAGAATGATGGGCATGGAATTCTGTTTTTAACAATTAGTTGCAACTTAGTTTAGGATTACTGTCATCTACAGTTTTCAATTTTCAGGTTGTGCATCTTTCATGGGTTATTGTCTTCAGGTCACTCAGCTTTTGCAAGTCTCAAATCTGAAGGATGTTGAGCATGATGTGTCCTGCAGATGTCTTCTTGTTACCTCCTATGAAGAGCATGCTGTTAGAGTGTAGAGGGGTCCCATAACAAAGCACGTGTCTCCTCATCCTCAACGTTAGTACTTAGTATCATTGGAGTGCTCATTCCAGGACCTATTAACATTAATGCCAAAAGGGAAGGATTTTGTTGATGATTTCCTATGGTTCAGGTCTGATAAGGATTGTGTAATTTTGAGGCTTTGTTTGCAGCTCATCAACAAATGCTACCAAAATCATCTGCGGCAATCAATCTGGAAGGGTTCAGAAATGAATAACAGTGAAATATTTAGAAAATATCAGAATAGAAAGTGAAAAATCAAAGAAAATTTCGTATTTCATAATTTTATTTCAAGAATTGGGATAGTATCAATTGCAATTAATCATATATTTTGATAAAACTGTCATAAACGGCCTTCATCTTAAAAGCATGCACTCCATACGCATGTATGCTTTTGAATTCTCTCCAACATATGTATTGAACAAGTTGAGTGGAATTTCCTGAGGTTTTCAATATCAACAATATTTACACGCTCTTCACTGATGACTTTGTGGCTGAAAAAGTTCTCTACATTTTTATAGGTCATGCCTTGAACAGGACTCACTGATTGCCCAATTGGATTGAACTCCATCTATATCCAACTTCAAATTTCTCCTTTGGTCAAAATCATATCCTTTCTTAAGTCTTAATAGCGACCCGCAATAAACTATGCTTCTAACGGCCACAACCTATTTTACAGTTTATGATAAACTAAAAAATCAATTTGAATGGATTATTCAGGTTTTGCACAAGAGTATTATAATTGTTTTTTTCAAATGGTAGAGTTGCAACTTACCTAATGCAGGTCCTTGTTTACTGAAAGAAAATATATTTTCTTAAATATAGACCTAACATTTCTTGTAATTGGAAATAAACTAAGGAAGATAATGGATTCATGTTTCTGAAATGAGACAATATCCATTAACCGTTTGCAAATTCTTCCAATAAATTACAGAAGAAACTTGTTAGTTGTTCAAGATATTGGTGGAGCACTACAATCTTTGATGCAAAAATCAGATGATTACACATTTTCATGGATTCTTTGTTCAATAGAATGTTTTTCATTAGATTATTTGGATTTTTTTGAAAATATAATTATTTTAATTATGTAAAATAAATATTTATTTGTGATGCATCTTTAAAGATGTGTTTAGTCATATTAAATATTTATTTGGATTCACTAGTAAAGTTATATGTAATATTGGTTAGATATTTTATGTGTTAATTGCATATTGGAAAAACTTAATACTAAAAAATAAATATTGGGGTCAATGGTTTTGGGCACTCATGATTTTGAGGTACATGGTTTTAACAATACCACTTGGTTGTTTTGTGTGAGTTTGAATCTATAAAAACAATCACATGTTTAGTGGTTGAGGTTGGCTATCATTTGTAGCTAAGTCACCGTATTCGGCAAATTTTAAGCATGAAATTCGAAATTCGTCGAATTTCTTAAAAAAACATGAAATTCAATTAAATTTGTAGGTATAAAATTTATTAAAAAGTGTTTTCAAAAAGCTTTTATGTAGGGTTTTGGATGGAATTTTTTTTTAATAAATAACACCTCTCTTCCGCCAAATAACGTGTCTCTATCGGCGGCGAAATCTTTTTCTGATTTTTAAGGTATGCAAGTCTCTGTCGGCGACGAAATCTCTTTGAAGTTTTGGGTCTCAAGGTTGACACTCTGCAAACAAAAATCGTGGACGGGTCTTCAAGGTCGACATTGTGCAAATCTCTTTCTGGTTTTTAAGCGTCATGGGTTTCAATCTCCAAGCAAAGATTGTGGTCGGCTTTCACTTTGCAAGCAAAGAATGTGTCCCAAGCTCCGGCAAGCCTTCGTCCCTGCAAGCACGAATTAAAACCATTTCCAATGATAGGAGAAGCTTTATTTATTTCATAGGGTCGGTTTTATTTATTATTTTATTAATATTAGATTTATTTTAGGTTTTAATATTTATTATTTTATTCACCTAGTCTTAGATTTAAATTAAATCTTTTAACATTGTATTATTTTATAAAATGTGAAATATTAAATATTTTATTATTTTAGTTTTTATTTATATTAAATTTATATTAATAATTAATAAAACTTAAAATAAATATATATATTAATGTTAATTTTTTTTAAAATTACATAAGGTGAATTTTATCCGAATTTTATACTTTTCGAATTTTTTCCTTGTCGAATTTCATTCGAATTTCAATTTTGTCGAACTCGAATTTGAATTCGAACCTGGTGACTTAGATTGTAGTGAGTTGTCTTGTAGAGTGCATAAGTGAAGCATGGCATGGGATGTGTGTTTGTATGTTAATCCATTATGCTTGGACACATGGAGGATGCAATGGAGGAGCTTGATGTTTCATGAGTATTCAAGGAGACTTTTTAAGTGTATTATAATGTTTCATTGTTA